>CAJQUN010000132.1:0-1200000 GCA_907163345.1 Haberlea rhodopensis | reverse complement strand
CAAATTGATTACTAATTTAAAGGAATAGTTAATAAATTTTAACTTAAATAATCCATGACTATTTATTTACTTCACTATTTTATAAAATATCCAATGCTTCCCCCTAGAGCACAATGTTCATCAATATGAGTACAAAAAAATTATATTGATATTTTATGGTCGATTTTAAATTTATTACAATTTTTTAAGAATGTACTTGTATTAAAAGATTTTTCGAGAAATTTTGAAGTATACGATTCAACTAGCAATAATATTGTGTATTTCAGTTAGTCAATGATGTAGTCCAACTTTCCCAATATTTCGTGTTATTACTATCACTCTATTTTAATTTTTATAGTAAAAAAGTTATCTTATTTTTTTATTATAATTATACAGTAGATATGCAAAATTATACCATTAAGTTGATTAGTTCAAACGAATGAGTGAGTTTTAATAAAACAAAGTTGAAATATTTTTACAAAAATCGATAATTAATCATATCAAATATCCAATACTTCATAAATTAATTTTTTTATTTCCTATTATATAAACATACACTTATAGTAGAATTTTTTTTTTTAGCCTTCCAAAATTAATGTAATTGCTTAACAAACATAGAAGTTGTCATATATGAGATGACGACTTAAATAAAAAAAAATTACATTGAAGTCGTCATCTCAGATGGCGACTTCAATAAAAAATTACATTGAAGTAGCCATCTCAGATGACGACTTCAATAAAAAAAAATTTTTTACGGTAAAGTCGTCATCTCAGATGGCAACTTCAATAAAAAAAAAAGTAATTTTTTTTACTGAAGTCGCCATCTCAGATGGCGACTTCAGTCATTTTGATAACAAAAAAAAAGTTTTAGGTATTTTGTTAAATACATTTTTTTTCGGGTCAAATAATTAAAAAAATCCTAGCTAAGATCATATTGCTTGTTGATATATTGCCCACTTTACTAAAGGAAAAAACATAAAATAAAACATAAAAACTAAGCTCTCACTACCGATGGCCAGCTGCAGCAGATCCTGGCATCGGGCTCCTGCCCTAAGTCACATAAGCCTGGTGCGCGTGCGGATGCGGATGCGCGAGTGCGTCAATTTTCAAAAAAACTGAGAGCGGGTGCGCCGTAATGCGCCTATTAAAAATTATATATATATATATATATATATATATATTCGATAAATAAAATTAAACATATCTATTTAACATAATTTAGATCATTCTTATGTCATTTACAATATAAAATTCTTAACAAAATATTATATTCCATATCTGCCTGAAGAGCTATATGCAGTGTCGTTAACAAAAAATCACACTGCAACATATTTGACTTGACTTAATAATCACAAAATAACTACATTCCAATCAAAAAATCACTTGGGATTAAACTAATCTGCCTGAAGAGCTATATGCTCTTCATCTTCAATAGCCTCCAAATCTCTTTCAAGACAATCTTCGTATGTATTGCGATCCCAGTTCTTGAATGATTTTTCATAGTCTTCATCATACCTTGTCAAGATACGGTTGTTGTAATGAACATACACTAATGATTCAGCTCGATCAGAATTAAGCTTGTTTCTTCTAACACTATGAATGAAACTATAAGAACTCCATACCCTTTCTGCACAAGAGCTATTTACCGTTTGAGAGAGCACTTTAATAGCAAGGCGATAGAGATGCGGAGCAGCAACACCATACAAGTTCCACCAATCAATCGAGTTCATAGTTCCCCTATCTTCAATAGCTTCAGCTCTAGCAAAAACACCTTTATTAGAAGTGAATTCACTAAGTTGTTTGCCAACCAATGATGCATCTTGTGCATTTGCAAGCTTTCTGACAGCATCTAAATAGACACTTTGCACAAAGGGGTCTGCATGAGGCTTGATTCTTTCCACGTTGCCAGGACCAAGAGTTTTAAACCAAACCTCTGAATAATAATACGGGTTAAGCACATAGGCAAGTGTATGCAATGGCAAATTCATTCTTCCCCTCCTTGTCATGACCAAAGCTTCAATTTCATTACCCAATTCAAAGTGCCCGGACAATGTTTCCTTTATAATACCTAGCATTTCCTCCATTCCTTTGTACACTTCACCAATTACAGCTTTGTCAGAATCACAAAAACGAATCATTTTCCAAATTGGTTTTGTGAAAGATATTACAAATTTCACATCTTTCCAGAAGTCTTCATCTAGTATAATCTTTCTAACTTCATCACGAGCTAATTTAGATCTCGATGTTCCTTTTTCTAATTTCATCCCATTCATCATTCAAAACCATGGCAATTAAGGAATTTCTCAAGTTATTAAGTCGCTCTATCACCACATAATGATGACCAAGTCTAGTCTTCTTGACTTGAATCACTTGAAGATGAGAAAACTTTCTGAAAATATGCAACACAAAGCTATGATTTCTAATGTAATTGATAACTTCTTTCACCTTGTTGTAACAAACACCAACAAAAGCCAAGGATGGGGATTATGATGTTGCAATATCTTTCATCAAAAGACTCAATGTATGTGCCATGCAACCAGACCAAAAAACATGAGGCAACCTATCCATAACAATGTATCCAGCCGCCTTACAATTTGATGCATTATCAGTAAGTATCTGAACAACATTATACTTCCCAACAGTTTCAATAACTTTGAATAAGATATCACTTATATAAGTAGCTGTTTTTTCATCCCCAGAAGAGTCTATGGCTGTTATAAAAATGGGCTTACCTCCACAAATGGCCAATACATTGATTAGAGGCTGATTTCGAACATTTGACCATCCATCAGAGACAATTGAGACTCCATATTCAGGCCAATCTCGCTTTAGTATTGCCAAATTATTATCTACTGTCATCTTCTCCTTGTCAAGCAAAGTGGTTCTAAATTTTTATGAACTTGGTGCTTTGTAGCCTCTGGGAGCTTCATTAATAGCTTTTACTGCATCCATCCAAAAAGGAGACCTTGCCACATTAAAAGAAATCCCACAGCTGTAGAAGAATCTTGCAATTCTTGTATCTGTTTCATCTCTTGCGGACATCTTGAACATCTCCTTGACAACATTAGCATCAGTTCATTTTTTTTTCCAGGTGGTATAGTCTCTTTTGTATTAAATATGCTTCTTTTGCGCAACTGTCCTCCAAACATGTTCCTAGCTTCTTCTTCTTCTTGTTTCAATCTTTGTCTCTCACTTGTTGATATCTTAGAGCACAAAACTATTCCTCTGACCTTCTCTCCTTCCTTCAAGCCAATCAAGTGTGCTCTAATTCGAGAATAAGATCCTGTGTATGCATCTTCTCTGCAACGAAAATTACATATCCATTTGCTCTTTTTTTATTTCCAACTGCAGTAACATACTTCTTTAATGGAGTTGCAGTAATATCATCACCAGCAGAAGTTTCTTCACCTTGATGCCTTTCACTCATTGTTACTGTGGGGTCTTCCCACCTTAACAGTGATTAATAGACATAAGAAGAACTAATCATGCATTAAGGTAACATCTTAAGGTTTTGGTTGTTACACGAGCTAACAGGATTACAGGCCAAAAATACAAACTTCAAAAATAATTCATTACAATCCAAAAGAATGTCATTTAGATTTACACTACTCCTAGAGTAGATACTAATCATAACTTGAATCCTATGCATTCATGTGCCCCTAGTAGCTCACTGCCTCAACCCGACCCTTAGTCCTTTCGTCCAAAAGTGTACCCCTCTCTTTTGCTCCTCTTTTTGCAAGGTTTTGAACACCTTCTTACAAAGCTTTTCTTCCCTTCCCCAGCAGCTTACAGGCATGATTTTGGGAGAGAAAGAGAGGAGAGAAGGAGATGATTTGGCTGCAAAGGCATGGGCATGACCAAGTGGGAGGCATGGGCTTGAAACAAGTGGGTTGACAAGTGGGGGATGGGTGGTGACCGAGTTGGGGGGTGGGGTGGTGTGGTTGGGGTGCCATGTGGTGTTTAATTGTATCCCGGTATATAGTACGATGTATTAAAATATCCTCACTCGATATTTTCTAACTTCATATAATTAATACATCCCTTAAAATACCCATCATGCTCCCCACATCATATCATCATAACATAAATCATGGCCCCCAATTTAAATACACCATAACCCTTAAACACATCATAATTCATCGTCATAGAACATAATCATATTACATTTTGGGGGTATTACAGTTACATATTGTGATGTCCGGGAATTACTGGTGTTAATCCCGGTGTAGTAATAATCCTTAATGGATTTTAATTGTGGCAATTGTGTTTTAATTGCGGTTTTGGGTCTCCCGAGGTTGTTAAATCAGGCATTTGGGATCGTTGGATCCAAGGTTGAGATTGCATTCTCATTCTGGTGGAAAACCTATGAGTTGGGTTTTTGGTGGGACTTAGGGTCCGGGGTGCTTGTGTTGGGGCTGGTATGGAGATTTGTTGTTGGAGAGAGAGTTTTTGAAAACAGATGATTTTTAATGAATCATGATGTATTTGTAAGGGTATTGGTATTTTGGGGCATTTTTGCTATATATACCAAATGGACTAGGGATTTCGTCATTCGGAATCCATTTCCTCTCCTCTCTCCCCTCTCCTGCGTTAACCCATCCCCAAACCCTTTTCCCCTTCCTCCTTCAAGGAAAATCGACGGAGGCTCGATTTAGGAGCCGGATTCTTCGAAGAAAAGTTGGTAATCTCCTTCCCCTCGCTTTTATCTTCGTTTTGATTGTGATCTTGTTGGTTTTGGTTAAGTTTTTGGTGGTTTATGAATTTGGGGATTTTTTTGGGTTAAAAATCCAAGTTGAGTTTTTAGAGTTTTATTGGCTTTAAATGTTGTATTTGAGGTGTTGGTGGTGTATGGGGTGTTGGTTTTGAGTTTGGGTGTGAAAAACACCATGGAAGCTCGAATTTTTCGGAAAATCACAGGTGGCGATCGATCGCCGAGGTGGGGCGATCGATCGCGACGAGCAGTCCAACTTTTGAAGGTGATGAACAGTGCTGGCGATCGATCGCGAGGTCTCGGCGATCGATCGCGAGGTCCGATCGATCGCGAGGTCTCGGCGATCGATCGCGAGCGGGTTGGCGATCGATCGTGAGAAGGCACTGGTTGGCCACTGGAGTGTGGCGATCGATCGCGATAAATGTGGCGATCAATCGCCACCCGAAGGAATTGGTTTTTTGGAATTTTTGGAAAATGTCGGGATTTTGGAATCGAGGTTTAAAGGGGCCGTATCCGGGGCAATGTCTACATTCCAATGGGAATGTTATACTTTTAAAATAGATAGGTTGAGGCCAAGTTTGATAAAACGGAATTCCCGATTGAATTCTTGGCTATCTTTTAAACTTGTTAAATGTTATATTTTGGGTATTATGGATGCTTAGCCGGGGGGCTTTTATTTTGGTAATCGTCATGGATTGACGATGGGTTTTGAGGTTGCAAACGTGCGTGGGCACGAGATCGCATGCTTATTCTTGATTGTGAGTTGTTTATCTGTTTTAGCACATATTTCTCGAGGCATGGATTTCAAGCAAGGTTTGGCTTGGACTACGGAGACTTAAGGTACGTATGACGTACGAGCATGGCCTATTATAGTGTTGCAACTGTAAAATGCATGGTGTGTGATAATTGTATTAAATGGGTATTGGAACACATGGTGTGTGGTAATTGCATTATATGGACATTGAAATATGTGGCATGTGGTAATTGCATCGGATAGGTATTGAAATGCATGGTGCATGATATTTGCTATAAATGGATAACAATATGCATGGTAAATGGTATTTGCGTCAAATGGTTATACATTGGGAACCATGCGGTGCCGCTATTGAGCGAGCAATGATTTGGGATGCTGTCGCCGTTGAGCGACCATTGGTTATGACGCCGCTATTGTTGAGCGTGCGCGAGGTTTAGTATGCCGCTATTTTGGAGCGAGCAATGAAATAGGAACATGGAATTATTGGTTAGATATATGTGAGATCTATGGTCTTTTATAATATGAGTTTACCATATTGATCATGGAACTGGCATAATAGAACGGTATTAGTTAATCTATAGGACGATTAACTGGCTTTGGGAATTTGATGAGTTTGGTTATTTTGAGAACATGGACAATACAGGGGATCCCGGATGAGGGTGTTACCATCCAGGGAGTATCATTTAAATTATGGCATTTACATTCTGTATTTGAATTGCAATGTTATGATTATTGGATTGGTGGTATTGGTATGCTCACCCCGTGTGGGGGCTGTCTCTGTTGGGGCAGGTGTTACAGGTATAGCAGCAGCTTTGGAGTTGAGCTCGGGCTGTTGATTGAGGTACTTCCAGGATCGAGGTACCAGAGCTGGTTGAATAAGCGCATAGATCCAGAGTTGAGGTCGAGCTGTGCTTGGGAGGTGCTTCCAGGATTGAAGTGCCAATAACGGTACCCGGTAGAGTGCTTTTAACATTAGATACACGCGTGTTCATTGGGTGCTCTTATGTGAGTACATTTTACGTGTATATGGAATGTATAAATGGGTTACGGCTCTTCTCTATTCATTCATGGTTTGCATGCAATTAAATATGGAATTGCCAAATGAACTGAGAGCATGTTAGTGTATTATAAGGGTGCATGTTGTATAAATAATTTGGTTAGGGAATTTGAATATTATACGGATAGAATGCGGGAAATTTTCTGGATAGCATATGGTGTTGCACTTGCACATGGCTTTTCCCCATGATAGTATGATTATATGCACTAATGGTATGGATTAATACACTGATAACGGGTTAAGGGCACTGGGGTCCTTACATTAGTGGTATCAGAGCCAGGTTAGCTCTTTGGGGCTGTTGAGGGCCTAGGAAAATGTTAATGGGAATGAGAAGCATATACCTATGCATGATAATAGTTAGTGTTGTGTGGCACTACTATGTTGCTTATGTGCGTTTATGATATGTGTTCATATTTGGGATATGTTGTTGCTAACCATGGTGGTTGCAGGGTCATATGAGACATGGACTATGCATTACGGTTGCATAGATATACATCGGAGTGATGATTTTAATGCTTTGCCGCTAAATGTTGAAGCGATGGTGAAATTCCGCATGTCACATTTGAAGCGAGGTGCGTTAAAATACACTCATGGCGATGTTTATTGGAATACGGGTTATGCATTACGGTTGCATGCATGGCGTAGCGATGTGAATATTTGCTGCTTTATGCCGTAGCGATGTGAATACTTGCCGCTGTCATACCGTAGCGATGAGAGAATATTTGCCGCTAATATGAAGCGAAGAACACGGCCGCTGTCATATTAATAGCGAGGGATATTATTTTCCGCTGGTATTGTCGAAGCAAGGGGTATTTCCGCTGTCATGTAAAGCGAGGGGTATTTCCGCTGTCATGCCGAAGGGATGGTAAATGCCGTTGTCGTGTCAAAGCGATGGTAAATGCCGCTGTCACGTCGAAGCGAGGATACCATCGTCATGTCGAAGCGATGATGCCGCTGTCGTGTCGAAGCGATTATACATGCCGCTGTCACGTCGAAGCGATGATGCCGCTGTCATGACGTAGCGATGCGATCGGGAACAAAGTACTACATGAGTGTGAGTACCTCTTGAGTCCGCGATTATTCCGCTACATATATTGGCGATGGTTCATGCCACCGGGTATTCTATTGGCGATAGTTCATGCCGCCGGGTATTCTATTGGCGATGGTTCATGCCGCCAGGTATTCTATTGGCGATGGTTCATGCCGCCGGGTATTCTATTGGCGATGGTTCATGCCGCCGGGTATTTATAGCGATGGCTTATTCCGCTATTCTATTGGCGATGGTTCATGCCGCCGGGTATTCATAGCTATGGCTTATTCCGCTATTCTATTGGCGATGGTTCATGCCACCAGGTATTTATAGCGATGGCTTATTCCGCTATTTTATTGGCGATGGTTAATGCCGCCGGGTATTCATAGCGAGGGCTTATTCCGCTATTCTATTGGCGATGGTTCATGCCGCCGGGTATTCATAGCGATGGCTTATTCCGCTATTCTATTGGCGATGGTTCATGCCGCCGGGTATTCTATTGGCGATGGTTTATGCCGCCAGGTATCATATAGCGATGGTATATTCCGCTACATCTATGGCGATGCTTCATACCGCCAGATATTCTTTGGCGATATTTTATGCCGCTGACTCTATGGCGAGGGATCATGCCGCTGATTCTATAGCGATGGGTTATACCGCTATGTGCGTAGCACTGGATTATGCTGCCTACGAGCGATGGGTGCTGCTTGTGTACCGCTGGTGGACGATGGATACAGGTATTCCGCTATCTTGATAGCGATGAGGTATGACATATTACTTTTGTTATCACTATTGTGAATACTATGTATTGTTTTGTACCGTCATGTGTTTGACGATGAGATTATGAGTGTCGTGTATCGACATGTACCGTCATATGTTTGACGATGTTATTTGAGATGTCTATGTGGACGCGTGGCGTCGTTTTGGTGAATAATACATTCTTGTTTATGTATTTGGTTGTATGGTTTGAGTGCCGATGGTGGGCACATGGTAGACTTTGGGTCACTAGTTGACGAGACCTTTTTGCCGAGCAGGTTTGCTCGATGGCGCATTGGATGCATTGTGCCGGTGAGGGTACCACATCATGTTATAGAGGTAAATGATTGTCGAGCAGTGATACCCTTGGGTATGCTCGCTAGGATGGCTAAGACCAAGTGATTGGTGGTAAGAGTAGTTATTACGGAAACTACTCGCTTGTTGTTGTGATGTGGGGTAGGCATGGTTACAACCACCCTGAGGGTGTGGAATAAGTCCTAATGGATTAGGATTGCATGGTAGTTAAGCAAGGACACCTGGATGTCCATTATGCTTGGTGTTT
Source organism: Haberlea rhodopensis (assembly GCA_907163345.1). Lineage (NCBI taxonomy): Eukaryota > Viridiplantae > Streptophyta > Magnoliopsida > Lamiales > Gesneriaceae > Haberlea > Haberlea rhodopensis. The sequence continues at coordinate 1,191,151 of CAJQUN010000132.1, read as the reverse complement.
TAGAGATATATTGGGTGATGACCCACAACTCTAATGGTTTGTACGGTATGGTATACCGGGTTGAGACGTGTGTCACGTTGGTAGTTGGTATAAGCCTATGGGGCCAGCGAATCGCTAGCCATTATAATGCTTTTTGATACGAGTTTGGTGAATCATATGGTGATACGATGAGGGTTATGGTAGACTTTTTGTAGTCTTCTTGTGGCAGGATGATTGAAGCAGAGAATACCTCACGGAGACGTTTATACGTCAAATGTTTTGAGGGACTTGTTTTGGGGCAGCTCAATTTGGTTGGAAATACCAACGTGAGTGTCAACAATTCGTTGTTAGCTCTGGTTGAGCACTCTTGCATATGGCATGCAATGGGAGTCACAATGGTTTGTGAGATATAGGTAGTGTGGTGACACTACTATATCGATTCTATCTCATGGGGAGATTTGGGTTGCACTGTCATGGAGACAGCTGGCATTGGTTGAGGGTTGAATGTTAATCAATCGGGGTAAGCCCTACTAGTGTTGGACTATGTGATGGCTTCGTACTTCCGATGAGACGTTCGAGGAGACATCTCCGGAGTGATGCTCGAGGTTGTGAAGTACTATAGTATTAGTACAGAGCATTGTTGGAATTAGTATACGATGGTGTATACGGGTTTCGATATGGTAATAGTGTCTTGGATACACTATTCTAACCAGGTGTGTATTTCTAGGTTCCGAGATATATTTGGCATAAATATATCCAGGTTTCCGAACGGCGGTTCGAGGTTGGAGGGTCATGAGTTCATGACTTTTTCCTTGAAAGGAAGGTAGTATCGTTATATCTACCGGTTGAATCTTTGAGAGATTCGTTGTTTTGGGTCCGTGTGGGGTTGATGTTGAAATCACACCCTTTGGTTTTGGTTGGTCAACCATCATTCTCCGTGGGGTGAGAATAATCCAGGTTTGTCAGTTGGTTTTGGGATCGGGTATGATTGGAGATACCCGAGTCTATTGCATTGAATATGCATGTTGTGTTAGTACTTGGGCATGTACGCCATGTGTGTATACGAATGCCAACTCTATTCTTGTTCCTTGTTGAACGTTGGATTAGTATGCCTGGTTTGGCGAATCTCCGGTGAGAGATTGTATCACCCTGAGATCGGTAATCTCGATGGCACGATGCATTCTGATGAATGATCGTGAGGGCTGTTTGACTTCCCCCTGAGGAGGGATTGTCGTGTTTTGGAACCATGGTAGTTCTTGATGGTTAATTCGATAGCCTCCCTGTTTTAGGATTGTTAAATCCCAGGATAGACGAGGGGTGGCCAGGACTCGGATTTGTTTGGTGTCGTGGTTGACACGCGTGGTGGGAATGCAATTGATTGTCTTGCATGACCTCTGTGGAACTTGAGACTTTGTGAAGTCTTGATGGTGTGTCGGGACCAAGATATAATTTCTTGGAACACACCGGTGTAAACATCTTCGGAGATGTGCTTTGTGTGGATCGGTGACCGTGGGTTGCCCAATCCATGTTACGAGTGGTGTAACTACTCCTTTGGAGGAAATGGGGGTGGAAAGCAGGAACCGGATTTTCTGTGAGTATACTGCCGTATGCTTGTAGTCCTCATCATAACGATGCGTGTCAAGGATCGTGGGCAGGTGATGGAGATATCATGAGGGGGATATCTATGTCAGAACCAAGGAAGATTTGGTTGATTTGCAGTCGTGGTAGACTGACTTCTGGGATGTTTCGCATCGAGGTATGTTATTATCCTTTGGATTTTGTGCTGGTTTTGGCGTTTACTTTATTTTAAAGCTTGGTGCGAGGTGGGTGTCCTCGCGGTTGTTAATTCAATTCTGATGTGTTCCAGAATCGGGGTTGATGTTTTGTTTTGTTGTGTAGTCCTGGTGTTACATGAAGTACACCGGTGCAAATTTCGAGGACGAAATTTTATTAGTGGGGGATAATTGTGATGTCCGGGAATTACTGGTGTTAATCCCGGTGTAGTAATAATCCTTAATGGATTTTAATTGTGGCAATTGTGTTTTAATTGCGGTTTTGGGTCTCCCGAGGTTGTTAAATCGGGTATTTGGGATTGTTGGATCCAAGGTTGAGATTGCATTCTCATTCTGGTGGAAAACCTATGAGTTGGGTTTTTGGTGGGACTTAGGGTCCGGGGTGCTTGTGTTGGGGATGTTATGGAGATTTGTTGTTGGAGAGAGAGTTTTTGAAAACAGATGATATTTAATGAATCATGATGTATTTGTGAGGGTATTGGTATTTTGGGGCATTTTTGCTATATATAACAAATGGACTAGGGATTTCGTCATTCGGAATCCATTTCCTCTCCTCTCTCCCCTCTCCTGCGTTAACCCATCCCCAAACCCTTTTCCCCTTCCTCCTTCAAGGAAAATCGACGGAGGCTCGATTTAGGAGCCGGATTCTTTGAAGAAAAGTTGGTAATCTCCTTCCCCTCGCTTTTATCTTCGTTTTGATTGTGATCTTGTTGGTTTTGGTTAAGTTTTTGGTGGTTTATGAATTTGGGGATTTTTTTGGGTTAAAAATCCAAGTTGAGTTTTTATAGTTTTTATTGGCTTTAAATGTTGTATTTGAGGTGTTGGTGGTGTATGGGGTGTTGGTTTTGAGTTTGGGTGTGAAAAACACCATGGAAGCTCGAATTTTTCGGAAAATCGTAGGTGGCGATTGATCGATGAGGTGGGGCGATCGATCGCGACGAGCAGTCCAACTTTTGAAGGCGATGAACAGTGCTGGCGATCGATCGCGAGGTCTCGGCGATCGATCGCGAGGATTGGCGATCGATCGCGAGAAGGCACTGGTTGGCCACTGGAGTGTGGCGATCGATCGCGATAAATGTGGCGATCGATCGCCACCCGAAGGAATTGGTTTTTTGGAATTTTTGGAAAATGTCGGGATTTTGGAATCGAGGTTTAAAGGGGCCGTATCCGGGGCAATGTCTACATTCCAATGGGAATGTTATACTTTTAAAATAGATAGGTTGAGGCCAAGTTTGATAAAACGGAATTCCCGATTGAATTCTTGGCTATCTTTTAAACTTGTTAAATGGTATATTTTGGGTATTATGCATGCTTAGCCGGGGGGCTTTTATTTTGGTAATCGTCATGGATTGACGATGGGTTTTGAGGTTGCAAACGTGCGTGGGCACGAGATCGCATGCTTATTTTGATTGTGAGTTGTTTATGTGTTTTAGCACATATTTCTCGAGGCATGGAACTCAAGCAAGGTTTGGCTTGGACTACGGAGACTTAAGGTACGTATGACGTACGAGCATGGCCTATTATAGTGTTTGACCGCTTTATTTTTAAACAAAAGATATTTCAAAGAATGGTTTGAAGCGATTCTACCGCAAGTGCACGGTTGTCAAGTTTTAGTATAGTGAAAATTAAGTACAGGTTGTCGAATCCACAGGGACTAACGTATAAGTACCAAATAAGATAAGTAAAATTATATTTAGCCTACGATAAAAGAAGTTTGATTAACTAGATCTAAATTAAACTAAAGAATAAAGATTAAACTAGAAATAACGAAAAGAATGGTTCCGGAAATGCAAAGGTAAGTTACTCGAGAAAATTACCGAGTTCGTCGTTCAATTATGTTCTCTCTAATGATTCAATGGAATACTCAGTTCATCAACCAATTGATTTTAAAGGTGAAAGGTTTTCACTATTATTCGATACACTCTCTCGAGCTGTAACGAAACTAACAATAAATTAGAATAAATCACTCTCGTGCACCTATTTACTAATTCAAAGTTGCATAAATTATCAAAACCTTATAACTCTAAATCTCTCGATTCCAAGTTCTCACATATGCGATATCATCTCTCGATCTCAATCGTGACATACATCATAAATTAATGGAGCGTGTTACAACGTTATCTCTCGATCTCGGCTGTAACCCTCAAATTCAATCAAAGCTAGCTAGACTTTGATCTACACATGTAATTAATTTATGAACAATAACAATCAATGCACTCAAGTACCAATGAATCAATATATCAAACACAACGAAATTAAAACTCAATAATATAAACTAAATTTAATTCAAATCAAATACATAAGAGTTTTATTGTCTCTCGACCTCTAAAACATCAAATGAAATTGAAAATCAAATAATTAAAGTTCAGAAATACGATAAACGATGGATGAATCCGTGCGTTGCACCGTGATTTCTTCTCTTGTTCCTTCCTTGCACTCCGGAATAGATTGGCTCGACCTTGGACGAAGAACGGAGATTGGATCTCCTTGGCGGCGGCTGGGCGGCGGCTCTCCTTGACCTAAAAATCGTCTGGAATTGTCTGATGTGGTGTGTTGTGGTGTTGAATCAAGCCTCCCGCTTAAAAGCCCTCCAAAATCACGATAAGAAAGGAAAATAAAATCTTCAGGATTTTGCGTCTCGATCGATCAGAAGGTTTTCTCGATCGATCGGCGCACTGTTCATGCCAGCTTTTGAATCTCACTGTCTCGCTCGATCGATCGAGATTTTCCACCGATCGATCGAGACTTTGATAAAATTTGCTCTGGAGTCACTGCCTCGCTCGATCGATCGGAAATTTGTACCGATCGATCGAGACATGAATTTCTTTGATACTCAACTCTCTGCCTGGCTCGATCGATCGAGAGTAAATCTCGATCGATCGAGATTCCGAAAATTTCATTTCCTCAATTTTTGTTCTTTCACGCCTCGATTTCGCCCGATATCTTCATATAAGCTCATTTCTTCCACTTACGATCCATTTTCCGGAAACAAACGAATAAACACCAAAAAGCATAATATCATCCAGGAAAAAGAACGGAAAGTAGGAAGAATTTACAGTTAAAAACACTCAAAATCTAAGCCTATCAGTGTTGCAACTGTAAAATGCATGGGTGTGATAATTGTATTAAATGGGTATTGGAACACATGGTGTGTGGTAATTGCATTATATGGACATTGAAATATGTGGCATGTGGTAATTGCATCGGATAGGTATTGAAATGCATGGTGCATGATATTTGCTATAAATGGATAACAATATGCATGGTAATTGGTATTTGCGTCAAATGGTTATACATTGGGAACCATGCGGTGCCGCTATTGAGCGAGCAATGATTTGGGATGTTGTCGCCGTTGAGCAACCATCGGTTATGACACCGCTATTGTTGAACGTGCGCGAGGTTTAGTATGCCGCTATTGTGGAGCGAGCAATGAAATAGGAACATGGAATTATTGGTTAGATATATGTGAGATCTATGGTCTTTTATATTATGATTTTACCATATTGATCATGGAACTGGCATAATAGAACGGTATTAGTTAATCTATGTGACGATTAACTGGCTTTGGGAATTTGATGAGTTTGGTTATTTTGAGAACATGGACAATACAGGGGATCCCGGATGAGGGTGTTACCATCCAGGAAGTATCATTTAAATTATGGCGTTTACATTCTGTATTTGAATTGCAATGTTATGATTATTGGATTGGTGGTATTAGTATGCTCACCCCGTGTGGGGGCTATCTCTGTTGGGGCAGGTGTTACAGGTATAGCAGCAGCTTTGGAGTTGAGCTCGGGCTGTTGATTGAGGTACTTCCAGGATCGAGGTACCATAGCTGGTTGAATAAGCGCATAGATCCAGAGTTGAGGTCGAGCTGTGCTTGGGAGGTGCTTCCAGGATTGAAGTGCCAGTAACGGTACCCGGTAGAGTGCTTTTATACATTAGATACACGCGTGTTCATTGGGTGCTCTTATGTGAGTACATTTTACGTGTATATGGAATGTATAAATGGGTTACGGCTCTTCTCTATTCATTCATGGTTTGCATGCAATTAAATATGGAATTGCCAAATGAACTGAGAGCATGTTAGTGTATTATAAGGGTGCATGTTGTACAAATAATTTGGTCGGGGAATTTGAATATTATACGGATTGAATGCGGGAAATTTTCTGGATAGCATATGGTGTTGCACTTGCACATGGCTTTTCCCCATGATAGTATGATTATATGCACTAATGGTATGTATTAATACACTAATAACGGGTTAAGGGCACTACGGTCCTTACACATATCAAACCTGAAATCATTATCCTAAAATCAGTTAAATTACATTATATAGCTTACTAAGTAAAGTTAAGTCTTAAGAAAATATCAAGCGAATCAACTATACATATTGCACGTGCATGCTCTTTGGGAGCAGCGAATAACATCCATATATCAAAATAGGTGGCTAATTTTTTTTTAATCCAACATTGTCAAACAGATTTAATTCTAAATCATAGCACAACTGAAATAATTGCATGTTTATCGGCTAGTAGCAAAACTGAAATATGTACATGTTTATCAAGAAAACCAAATGGCAATAAAATCTTCAGCATCCTTCATCTACATCCAACATAGAAAACACGAAGGAAAAGAAAGAAAATAGGAAGGAAAGTAGACCGAACCAGCCGTGCAAGAATATACTTACGGGTTCAGCAGCAACAGGCAGAAGAAGATTTCGCTCTGCGCAATGGAGAAAGTTTCGAATCAGCTGTGTAATCGAAGGAGGCGGAGATGCGGTGTACCGATGAGAGTGAGTTGAAGGAGGCGGAGAGGCGGTGTACCGATGAGAGTGAGTCGCGAAGTGCGATTGTGCGACGTGAAGTGCAAAGTGGGTCTGGGTAACCTTTGGTTTTTAATATTAAGTGTTTGAGTCAAACATTGACCAGAAAGTTTAATATTCAGTAAAAAATGAAGAATTATCAAGCTTTAATTCGTAAGTCGCGAACTTCAAAACCTTAAAGCGTGGTTTCTAACAATTAAAGTCGCGACTTCATCTTCCTAAAGTCGTGAACTGTAAAAATTAAGATCGCGATTTACGTTACCTTAAGTCGCGAATTACTAAACCTTAAGTCGCGAATTAAGAAAACTTAAGTCGTCTTAATGCATCGCACGCGCACCCGATGCGTCAGATCGCGATCGGAGCGTCAGTGCGTGAAGGTGGGTAGGAGGATTATGTGACTTAGCTCCTGCCACCTATTTTTGAAAAAAAAATTAAGAATTAATTTTTTTAAAAAAATACCTTCTACGACTGTGCTTAACTTTGCAAACAGTTGTAGTCTTACACCAAAACTTAAAATATGTTAACATTTTTTTATACAACTTAACATAAAAAATTTATTATGTACATGCATCACGTGGCAAGAGGTGCTAGTTATTATTATGAGTAAATTTAAGATGGGCTTTTATATATTTGTGATTTCATAAATCATCATTATATCTATACTATATAAAGTGTGAGGATGAAATTGGTCTCTTTGTATGGTCATGTAATTATCGAAATGCCCCTAAAATTTTTACTAATTATAAATGGTATGCCAACATGGAAAATGATCGAAATATCAATGAGACTTTTAATAATTCTAATGTTATCATACTATACTATATTCGTTAATTATTGGCAATACAACACATGATATTTGTAATTAAATCCCAAAAAAGAAGTTAAAAACCCGATTGAAAAAAACGACTATAAAAGCACACAACGCGTGCTAGAGGGTCCCTAGTAATCTAATATGTTTGATTTGATTACTGTTTTGAATTAACATAGCGTTATTAATTTAAACTTGTATATGCATTTTCATTAATTATATTACTTAATTATTGAATTTTAAATTTTATAATAAAAATATGTTTAAAATTCCATGAAAAAGTTAATCATTACGCAACAATTATCACTTCCTATGCAAATTAAATTAAAAACGAACTTGGCTTTTTATTGAAACTTTAATTTTCTACCTATCTATATCTCTTAGGAAATTTTTGGTCTCTTAGGAATAGAGTGGGAATGGGATAGACATTCCAACCTCGTTCAATTCTTTGTGCTTAATTGGGAATGCATATTCTAGTATTAATAGAAATAATCATCCCCACCATTTTGGGTGGGTTTTTTAAAAATTAAAAATAAAAAAAATAAGAAAAACTAAAATCGATTAACGAATATTTTTGAAGTAAAATCAAAATCGAATCGAATTGATTTAACTGATATTTTTAAAAAAATTAAAAGCGAACTTTCGAATTGACTGCCCAAATTTTGAAATTAATTTGGTTCGATTAGCTAGTTCAGTTAAATCGAACTTTTTTCTTACCCGTAAGTATTTTAATCAATGAAGAATGAAGAGATTGATGTATAATAAGGTGGCAATTGGAGCATTCTTATGCATTTTTCTCTTTTTAATTATTATTTGGGAAATTGAATTTTTTATCACATATGTTAATTTACAATTTTAGTTCACTATATTGTTAAAAGTAGGTATTCTATGATATATGTTAAGAGCAACATCGAAGAAGTAACGTCAAAGGACAAACTACAAAATAATAATAATAGCAGATTAAGACTGAAATTTTATAACATAGTAACCAAAATCATAAAAAAATAAATATACAAGAACAAAATTACAACTTTGTCTTCTTATTTCAATGTTTTCTATTGTAAGAACGATAAGTTGTCGTTCTATCAAATATAATAAATACCAAATATTATAATAATGTTATTAGTATGATTAAAATATTCTAATAATTGAAACAACTTGGAACTAATGAGAATAAGATACGTAGCCTTAATTTTAATTAAAATTTTGATAGTTTACTAAAAAAATTAATTAGTAGAAACATTTTAAATAAAATATTTTAAACCGGTATATCAAGTCAAATAATTTATATTTATTCTGATTGCTCTACTGGAACGATGAATCATTATAACAATAACTAAGTTTTAAATCCCAAATGGATTGAGGTAAGCTACATGAACTATATAAGAGATCAAGTCGGGTTGCGAATACGTGTGAGCATTCTCTAAATATTTGTATTAGTCAGAATATCCTTGTTGTTGAAAAACGTTATAACAAAATTATGATGATAGGAATGTAAAACAAAAGTAAAAATATATTTTTAACAACGAATATAAAATAATATGGGGGTATATATATAATCCGGCCCACTAAGCTTCAATATAATCCGGCCCAATAAGAAGGTACAACACCAGTGAACATATCCGAAGTTCTTGTACTCAACGAGGTCAATCTAAACCCTAGTACTCAGAGAAGAGAGATCGAATATGGATGGCGTATCGTACCAGAGATTCCCAAAGATCAAGATTCGTACGGTTAGAGATGACTACATGAAGTTCGAGCTCCGCGACACTGACGCCAGCATTGCTAACGCGCTACGGCGCGTGATGATCGCGGAGGTTCCAACCATCGCCATCGACCTGGTCGAGATCGAGGTGAATTCTTCGGTGCTGAACGATGAGTTCATTTCCCACCGCCTAGGTTTGATCCCGCTCACCAGCGAGCGGGCAATGGCGATGCGCTTCTCCCGAGACTGTGATGCTTGCGACGGTGATGGGCAGTGCGAGTACTGTTCTGTTGAGTTTCATCTACGTGCGAAGTGCATTAATGACCAGACGCTTGATGTGACTTCGAAGGATCTTATTAGCTCTGACCACACCGTTGTTCCTGTTGATTTCTCGGACTCGTCCACCGGATTTGACAGCTCAGAAAATAGGTATTTGGTTTTCTTACTTTGAGTGTGTGCTTTGAGTGTTCCTGCATGTTGGGTATGTTGTGCGCTTTTTTTTTTTGGTGTTTTAGTTCTATGATTGTTCAAATTAGAATACGAGCTGTTTAGGATTCAACATTGAGAGCCTAAAGAATACAATTGTGGCAATTCATTCCATTTACTTTGCAGAAAGAGATTTTGTTAGGTGGTATGAGTTCATTAAAATTATAAAGCTTTGTTATGTTGGGGATAGTTGAGACTTGAGAGTGAGTGGTGGAAAAGGTTACGTACATTCTTGCTGTAAGAACTGATATTTAAGCCTCTCTGGTGCATGATGAATTATAATGAGGCTTTCTGGCTTAAGGGTAGACGATTTTGAGAATGATTGGATGTATGTGATTCTGTTAGCTTCCAATTATTTGTGTCAGAGTTTTATGGTGTATCTTGAAGTATATAATTTTTGAAGCATTCAAATAAGATAATAATCTATAGGTATATACTTGATTTGAGATAAGTTTAAGTTATAATGTGTTATAGAAGTAACACAATTTTCCATTTTTGGCCTGTTATTTAGTTTTGTGAATATTATTAGCCACATAAAAATATCCAGAAATGAATGACGTGATTATCTCTTTGTATAGGGGAATCATCATTGTGAAGCTTCGTCGTGGTCAGGAGCTGATTTTAAGAGCCATTGCTCGTAAAGGGATTGGTAAAGATCATGCTAAATGGTCACCTGCAGCAACTGTGACTTTCATGTATGAACCGGACATATATATCAATGAAGAGTTGATGGAGACCTTAACCCTCGAGGAGAAAAAGGAGTTCATTGAAAGCAGCCCTACAAAAGTGTTCGACATTAATCTCCAGACTCACCAGGTAGCTCATAGATCATATTAGCTTGTTCGGATTGGAATATTGTCATAATGTCACGGTGCGTGTTTTTTAAACCGTTTCATATATTTTATTCTTTATTTTTATATGTGGTGCTGTAAAATAGCATAAATTGGTGGTCTTAGCTAATAGCATCGTCACGCTGCTTAACTGCTATATCTACCGGTGGGAATGACGTTTAATGTTCCGAAAGTTGTATGAACGCAGAAGGTGTGTGCAAAGTGTATTTTATTCAAGATAGGTCCTGATTTGGGCACTGCCTCTTGATTACCCAATTGATTTTCATTTTTTTTTGGATGAGAAACAAAGTCATGGGACTATCGCTTTTATAACTTAACCAGTTGATAGTATTCCAACGCAAAAGATTGGCTCAGGGACACAAACATTTAGGTGGATTTTTGTTGAGGAATTGACCTTTTGAACTCGTGAAAAAGTGGTTCTTGGAAGATGACATTTTTTCGTGAAGATAAGGCTTGGAATCCATTACAGTTTACTTTTTAACTACTTCTGGATATACAAGTGGGTAATTTTTTGTTGTGGGGAAGGATTTACAACTGGTATATGTATAGGATATACTCGTTTTTAATGGAATAAAGTTTATGATTTCCTTTCATTTTTTTTCAAAGAATTGGTCTCATCTTTTAACCACTTTTTAAGTTGCTTTTTTATTTCAGGTTTATGTTCATGATGCTGAGGCATATACATATGATGATGAGGTGATCAAGAAAGCGGAAGCCATGGGGAAACCAGGGCTAGTGGAGATCCATGCCAAGGAAGATAGTTTTATTTTCACCGTAGAGTCTACTGGCGCAATAAAAGCTTCTCAATTAGTTTTCAATGCCATAGAGGTTCTGAAACAGAAGTTAGATGCAGTTCGCTTGTCTGCAGACACCGTGGAAGCTGATGAACAGTTTGGCGAGTTGGGTGTACATATGCGTGGAGGGTGATTTGTGTACTTGGATTATTGATCTGGCATCTAACTCATATGTATGAGTTCAAGTCTAACTTGTATGATTGTTTCGAGTTTCGATTCTCCCTCCTCCCTGTAGTGCATCATCGTAATACTGCCTGGCCTATATTAGCAGAATGTATGGATTAATACATAGTTGCCAGTATTAATGAAACATTATTGCCCCTCGTCCATCTTGTTTCTTATCGATTGACACATGTCTGTGTTTTATGTTTTATCAAGCCTGATTTGATGGACCACATGGGGGACTTCTCAATAGCATTTGAGAGGTTGAGAGCGATAGGAAGATTGAGAGAAAGTAGATTTATTACAATCATAATTGAGTGAATAGTTGGAGGGTCTGAGAGGATTAATACAGTGAAATTCTTTATGGTTTTGGCCTTTGGTACTCAATATTATTACTCTTATGATTACCAAAATTTTCAAATTCTTGTAATTGAATATAATAGAATGTCTGCCCAAACCCGAGAATCTTCTGTGTTTATCATTGTTTTGTTTTCGATTTAGATTTGTTTTCGTTGTTTCGGACATGTTCGTTTAATTTCAAATTTGAATACACTAGTACCCATTGACAATTGACAATATGTAAATATATAAAAGTTCTATTATAGACTTCTTTCTTTCGATTAATTATAACCCCAAACAAAGGGTAGGTTAGAAGTGATGGTGACACTCGTCTTTTTGGCATAACGCCCACCTGATATGAGGAGGAGGAGGAGGAGTCCAATTATTACCCAGTTCTTTGTCCGAAACCTGACCCCGCCCAGGCGCCCATCACCACACACGTTTCAACAGTGCCAACCAACTTTCACAGTTTAATTATCATATGGGCTTCAGTCGATGTGGTCCTATGAAGTATTTTTCTGCAAACATGGAGTGTGAATTGGTAGTTTCTAAAAATAATCCGTTTTTTGGGTAAATTAAATTTTATAGATTGAGAAGATGTATATACAAAGTGATATCACCAAAAAGTGTGATTACATTCTGATATCAATAAGAGGTAAGATAATACTTCCATGTTCTTCAATAATAATAGCGTCAATCTTGCTTAGGATCCTCGCCTCAGAGACCTGAAATCACGAAATAAACGTGAGAAGGGGGCCAAAAGTTTTTCGGCGTATCCCCTCTGACGTTGAAATCAGACGAGAGGATATGAGAAAATATATGCTTGTAAAGTAAGTGAAAATTTATGAATTCCCAAACATGTAGACTGAACCTTGTATTTATAGGCGGAGAACTATGTATCAATGATTCTTTCCATGTTTATCCAAATCTACGCATTATATGCTAAGATCTTGTGAATACAATCAAATCCAGATATTGCTCCGCATATCTCGCACTTGTCTAATTTAGGAGATATAATGCAGTTGATATGTCCACGCAATAGGAAAGGCATGAGAAGAGCTCGGTCAATAAGCTCGGACCCCAAAAAGGTCGCTGGATTGTTTGGAGGAGAGCGAACGGGTAAGGCACAACACGTCGATCAATCGGTCGGCTAACACCAAAGAGGTAGCTATGACTAGTAGATGAAATTCAGGTCGGTCAATGAGCTCGGTTAAATACTTTATTTCCTGGTATCACAAGTCCCCCCTCCAAGTCGAGCCGACGTTAAAGAATTATGCATTCGACCTGACTAGTGTATATAGGAGTTATTTTATTTTCTGACCGTCCATTGTAGTTGGAATCAACGGCTAGATTTTGACAGTGCCCCTTATTTATATAAGTGGTAATGGTCCCCCATTTATCCTTTTTCTCTCTATTGCAACAGATCAGCTCCGATCTCTTTTCTCCATCATGTCCTGAACTCTATTACCGTGACTGCTTAGGTAAGTTATTATAGTGCTATTATTTTCAAATGTTTTCTTCCTCAAATAGGGTATTCCTTTCGCCCTTAACTGATGATGTTCTTAATCAAGTAGATCAGTACGGCTCCTTCTGCTCAGAGGGGGTTGTGATACCTGAAGATGCGGTCCCTTCCGACAATACCCTCGAAGCCGACCCACCGTAGTTAACCAACTTCAGTTAGTTGAAACTAGCTCCCCCTCTGGGTCTGAGACTTCGCCTAGAAATTATCCTTGGTATGAATTGTATGTTCTTGCCTTGGTTGATACGGATGAGGCCCACCTTTGTAAGCTCAGCCAAGCTCCTTACGATTAGGATTTTATAATCGCTTCTACCTCTCAGTGTCTGTACCGACCTCGAGAAGAACCTTTTACCGAGGTCAACTTGAAGGGGTCTATGTATTCATATAACCGAGTTCTTCAAAGATTTTAGCTTGTTCTATCAGCTGAACCTAGGGATGGCAATGGGACGGGTCCAGACCCGGACCCGCATGGAACCCATTCTGCCGGGGCGGGTCTGGACCCGCTTCAACCGGGTTTGGAAGCAGGCCGGGTGGGTCCTGGGATTGGCCGAACCCGCCCCGCTTTCCATTTTTAATTTTTTTAAAAAAAAATTGATATTGATTATACATTTTACTTCTTTGATTGAACAATAAAGTGTCATTATTTAATTTTATATCAAAATTCATGTGTTCATGTTAAAGAAGTTGGACATTTTGAAAGAAATAAGAGCAAATTAATAAATATTTAGTAGCTTAATGATAGTTTTACAATGCTTATTATAAATATTTACTAGAGAAAACGGGAAATTTAATCACAAAACTCAAATTTTGTGTTTCAAAATTGATTTCTAGCTAAATTTTATTTTTTAAAAAAATAAAAAATAAAAAAACTGGAACCAGGGCGGGGCGGGTAGAACCCACCGGGTTCGCGGGTCAAAGCGGGGCGGGGCGGGTCCGAGTTTCATGTGTAGCGGGGTGGGTCCTGGGATTGGCCAAACCCATCCCATACCCGCCCCGTTGCCATTCCTAGCTGAACCTCAACCAATTTTCTCCTAACTCTTATCATATTTTGTGTAGTCTGATAATTATTCTTCGGGCCTTTGGACCTCATGATAATTCCGCCTTCTCATATCTTTTTCAAATCAAGAGGTCAGATGAGGGACCTGGTACGTAACCAGCCGACCCGGATGTGTGTTTGTTGGGGGGTATCCAAGCAAGATAAAAGATTGGAAGACTTATTTCTTCTTTGTTAAACCTTCTCAGCCTTGGTCTTGCTGTACTGAGTGGGTAGACTGTCTTCATTTTCTCCCTCTCCACCCAAGAATTTCAAAAAGGGCTCCATTTACCTGAGCGTAATGAACACTATCGGGGGTCAATGTTTCAATTCCTCCAAGCTGTTATAGGATGTTCGAGTATTTTTGGCTCGGCTAACTTGATCATTCTTTCATCAGTTGACAGGACTATGAGCTCTTTAGTTCAGAAAACTCTCCAGAGGAGAAAAATGGAGGCTAGCTCATCTGGTGTTATTGAGGAGGTTAATATTGTTGATGTTACTATGGTGAGCCCTCCTACTGCGGAGGCGCCTCTTGTGCGACCTCAAATAGGGGGTGCTGAGGAGGTGCATGGTACTGAGGCTCAGCCTGTAAGGCAGGTATGGCCCCAAGTTGATAACACTGACATCCCTCGGGGAGTAGAGAATGGTGGTGAACCAGTTCGTGTAGAGAGGCACCGGGAAAGGGTGATGGAGAGCTACGGGGGATGAGTTCGTCTTGTTGGAGAAGGGACGAGATCTGTTGCTTTACCCGTAGCTCATGATCTTGCCAGTACCGATGATGCTATCTTCATGAACAAGATGGGCTGGGCTCGGCTGAACTTGTAACTCGGTCTTGCAGTAGCTTAACTGAGGTAGGGATAGGCAATTATGTCATATATGTATGTATATATATATATATATATATATATATATATACACACACACATTGTTTTTATTGACTGGTCTAACAATGTTTGTCCTTTCAGGCCATGCTTTTAATGGGATAATTCACATCTCGTGCTACTGTGATTCGACGGCAATCTCTCAAGGACACTAATGTCTTTGAGACTGCGCAGAGCTCTTGGGCCGAAGCTGGTCACTTCATGATAAGGAGGTGAATGAGCTTAAAGCTCAGATTGAACTTAAATCGGTTCAAGAAGCTGAGGTCTGTTGATCGCTCTTTATTTAAATAGTATTTTTCAGTGTAGCGATTGCGTACCTCAAGTGCACGGTGTCAAGTTTTAGTAGAATGATATGAAAAGTACGAATTGTCGATCACACGAGGACTAGGAAATAATTACCAAACTCCACTAGTTTAACTATATTTAGCCTACAATAACTAGTTATGATTAATTAACTAAAGTGACAAATTAATTCAATAATTAACTCAAGCAAACAGTGATGAATAAGAATAAAAATCAAAAGATTTTATCATGACTTTCGGTTCACCCATGCAATCCCACACAATTCGCCTATAGTTAAGAATTAAATTCAAACGTTCTAAGGTGACGAGTTTTCTTAATGCACTTGTTATACCTTGATCCGATTACAACAAGTCTAATACTAAGATGCAACAATGCAATGATCATGCACTTATTTAACACTCAATATTATAAGTTGATTTATGAAAACTTCTAACTTTTGATTACTAGATATCTATAGCTATCACACGTTTATTTGACTTTATCTCTCGATATCAGTCTGAACTCCATGGTTTAATTTACTATATCATATGGCAATCTCCTATGGTAAATTCAATTGCAATAAATAATCAATCAAGGATATTAATCCATTGAAAGCATGAACACAACAAATTAAACTCAAAGAATTTGTAAGAATCAATCAAAACTTAATTAAAATAGTGGGTTCAAAACATGGGATCCCCTAAATTTTGACAACAAAACTTAGACTAAAAACATATTCAAAATCAAATGCAAAATCGTGTTTTCCAACATCAAAAGCATAAAGAAATCAAATAGAAACAAACAAAGTTTAGAAATACGGAAATAACGAGAAGCTTTGACTCCTTGCGTTGCTCCGTCGTCCCATCTCTTCCGATTTCTCTTCAATGGTTATGGTGTATGGATGGTTGGGGATGAAGGAGAGTGATGGTGACTGAGTTTGTAGGGTTTATTATGAGCTAAGAGTCTCTCAACTTCGTCTGAAATCTTATATATATATTGTGTTGGAGGAGTCTTGCATTCTTTGGACATAAAATAGCTCGGTAAGGAAAGAAATCTCGATTTTTTCGGGTTTGGCGATCGATCGCCGTCAGTTGCCGATCAATCGGCAAAACATTCTGGACGAAATAACCAAAATTTTTATATCCACGATCAATCGTGGTGTTTTACCGATGGATCGTGGAACTTTCTGAACAGTGGCAATCAATCACGAGATGTTACCGATTGATCGCGGAACCTTTCTGAATTTCACAATTTGCGATTTTGTCCCTCATTTTTCGTGTTTGCTCGGTTTGGTCCTTTTTCATCATTTATAGCGTATTTCCTCCACTTTTATGCATTTGGACCTAGATTCCTGAAATATACAAATATATACCAAAACGCTTAATATTTCCCAAGAATCACTACAAAAACACCCCAAATCATATATCAAATTAAGTGTAAAAATCGCACGTATCAACTCCCTCAAACTTAAACTTGATCGTCTTGAGCAAGAAATAAAGTCAAAAAGTCGAGTGCAACATTGAAGATTCAAATAAACCAATTCGCAGTCAATCATGTAGCTCAGATATCTCACTTGCAGACAAACAAAAGTCAATCAAAAATGTTTAACAAGTCTTGTTTTCTCTTAGATCAAGCAACATGTCTCCAAATCAGAATGTGCGTGTGTGCTATTGTCACTTTCAAGTTCCATGCAATTTTCATAGATCAAATCATGCTAGTCAATGAAAAGTAAGATTATCATTGAGCATTCCATAGGTCTATTTCCAATCAACTTCTCCACTAATGTAGTCACTTCCTAGACTTGGATCAATAAGTCTTTTAAAGCTTGTAATGTTAGGCCTAGGTGTTTGGTTTCAAAGAAAGGATAGGACAGCACAAAGAAGGGAGAAAAACCATGCAATGTTCATCTTTTTAGCACAAAATTGAACTTCTCTTCTTTTTATTTTATAGCCTTGGCCACTTTGGGTCTTATTTAGTCTTTTTTTGCACAAGGCTTTATCTATCTTTTTCTTTTCTCATTCATCAATTTTTTTCAATAATAAGCTCATCCAAATGTAGCAATTCAAGTGCATCTAATGAGAATCATTATACTCCCTTAGTGTAAGGATAATTGTTTTCAATTTAATCTCAAAAGTAGGTGGGTATAATGAGTTGCCAAAAATATTGAATGGGGGCTAATAATATGTTAAAACATACTCCATTCTTTTCAATTAGGCTCAAAATGAGACACTGGAGATTGATATATATATAATGGTAAGCTTGAAAGGCTCAAACGGTCCAAAGATCGCCTAAATCATTTCCAAGTAAAGTTCATAACTATAAAATTTCGCCTCAAAGTGTCATCATCAAATAGGTTCTAAGGTACTCTAAGATGCTCAAAACAATTTATCAAGTTCACAAAGATTATTACTACTCCAAATGCAATTTACAAGATCATGACTCAAATGTGCTTAATAAATTCATCATCTTAGACATGCTACTCAAAACAAGATATTCACAAACAAGTCTTACAATCATCAAAACTCAAGTTGACATGCATAGTGAGACTAATATCATCATGGAATAGAGACCACTACTATGATTCATTTTTATCCTACTAAATGAACTCATTTTCAAGAAAAAAAATTTTGGTGCTAAAGAAACGATTCAATTCCACAGAAGAAGCATGACACAATAATGCACTCCCCCAAACTTAATTCATGCATTGTCCTCAATGTACTAGGCATGGAAAATGAGACAAAGCATTTACCTTTTACAACGACCGTCAGTAATCGTTGTCCAATTCCTCATCAGCACATGGGGTATAGTGTTGGACAGATCACAGCTCACATGGAGTCTCACCAAAATCAACACAAAAGCAAAAGCAAAACATAAACAGACCAAAACAAAGCAAAAGGATTAAGGAAAAAGGTCTTGAGTTATAGTCCCAAGCTGGACTTTTTACCATGTGTCTAGTGCTGCGAGGGCCAGTGGAGGACGATTTTTTGTCCGCGATGTGGTAACGTCGTAACCACTTTTCTTTCACAGTGACCCGTGGTCATCTCTCAATTTGAAGGTATCGAATGGTAGAACATCGACAACTTTGAACGGTCCAGCCCATGGTGCGTCATAATTCCATGGAAATAGTCGCATCTCTTTCCTATCATGTGAACTAAGTCAACTTCATGGTATTTGCCTCCTCTTTGATGGGCCTTCGGTGTGATTTCCACCTTATTCTCGCTCTTAACCTGCATCGCATCAATAGATAGTGTATCAATTATATTGCTACTAAAACATCGGTGCAGTGCGTGTAGTGTTCAAAGCTTTGAACATGTCAAAAGTAACTTGATCCCCCCTACTCGGAGGATCAACTTCCCTTCTTAGACATCAATCAATGCCCTTCAAGTAGCTAGGAACGGTCTTCCTAGAATCAGAGGCATGTCTGCTGTGAGACCACGTTATCTAACAACGTTATAAGGTGCAATTAAGAGAACTAATCATGCATAAATCAGAGTAATAGACCGTGTTGATGCCCTGAGCTTAAGAGTTACAGTACCAAAAACATTTCAAAAAGGAATTAGTTACATTCCTAACAAAAGAGTGTGAAACTATAGTTTTACTCTACTCTATGTAGAAACTATACAAAAAGGGAGGTTCTGTTCTGCTATCCCTGAAGCACTCCTTACAGCTCACGCATCAACCCCGACCCTGGTTCTCCATGCCAAATGCACCTACAAGTACAACCCCCAACACATGAGCACATAATAATTCATATTCAACACAATGTGAATAAAAGCGTAAATGCGTAAACCATAAATACAAAATACTTCCTGTAGTCCAATGCATTTAAAATGCCCCCTTTTGGTTGTCCCTGTACCATAACTCATAATCGAATCAATGAATGATATTATGGTTTTAAACAAATGTCATGACATATTTCAATTCCTCAAATCATCGAACCAATCCCTAGTCCGTTTATCACAATGTATTTTAATGCCCCTCGCTTCACATATAAGCGGCTTAGAATAACCTCGCTTCAATGGACATGTGGTACTCCCACCCCTCGCTTCACATTTAGCGGCAAATATTCTTTCCTCGCTTCATATGATAACCTCGCTTCAATGTGATACGCGGTACTCCCACCCCTCGCTTCACATTTAGCGGCACAAAAAAATAAATAGCGGTAAACATTAAAATCATCAAGGTGATAACCATGACTCATGGGATGCACATCAATCAATCAACATATACATATGCAATCATAATGTATGGATCAACATGTATTTGCATCTACCATGCAAAAGTCAATACACGCATCTACAATGCATATCCCAATGCGTATATAAATTACATGTTACCGTTGGGTGCCCGTACGTCTTCTACGTACCTTTCCAAAATATGGTATGTTGCAGGACTCTATCCCCTGCGTTGTGTGGCTATCTGTGAAGGCTCTACACAAGTGTACAACACAATATTAGATGCCATTAATAGCCCAATACCAAAAATCCTACAATAATTAATCAAAACACAACATTTGGCTTCTCGCGATCGATCACCAATAAGCCCCGATCGATCGCGAGATGCTACTGCCTCAATGCCCAAAAATATGTCTTCCGCGATCGATAGCTGAAGTTGTGCCGATCGATCGCGGCATCGCCGATCGATCGCGCAAAACTCGCGATCGATCGCTGAAGTCTTCTGCCTCGCACCCTGGTGCTCGGGATCGATCGGGAAGAACGCGCCGATCGATCGCCGAGTCTGCAATCGCGAGAAATCGTCATTTTCGAACACATTTCAAAAGCTACTATAAAATACACGATAAGCCATCATATTCCAACAACTCAACACACCAAATACTCCATTATCCTACCATGAAACTACACAATAACCAATTCTATCAAGAATACTCCCAAACATGCCATTTTTCACTCAAAATAAACATAAACTCAACCAAAACCTAAACCATAAACATAACATGATTCCATACCCTTTTTGCTCCACTTTCTTAGCAAGAATTTAGCAATAAAATACCAAGCTTCCTCCTCCTCCTTGGCTGCTGAATGATGGACGAAATGGGGAAGAAAAATGGTAGAGAAAGAGTGGTGGGAGGTTGAGTGTTGAATGAGTGAAAAAGGCATGGGTGCAAAGGGTATGGGTTGAGGGTTGGTAAATGAGTGGTATGATGTGTTTTTGGTCCCGGTATTTAGCATGATGTATTAAAATATCTTCACATGATATTTTATAGCATTATTCAAATAAAGTGCATCAAATCTCTAATTAAACATGCTTTACCAAATAACAATCAACACCCACCCCAAATAATCATGCCATAACTCAAAATCCCAACATATACCACATGCACCCTGAAATACATTACTAGGTCATGACTACCACATGACTAAGTATTTCCCACAATTATTAATTCAACCCAATAAATTAACACCATAATGTTCTCATAACATAATTAATGTTCAATTGTACAAAATCATTTTGGGGATATCACATCTGCATCTTCAGTTATGTCCAACACGATAAAATCCACAGGAATAGTGAATTTATCAACCTTGACAGGTACATCCTCCACTATCCCATGAGGGTACTTGATGGACTTGTCCGCCATCTGCAGTGAAACATTGATTGCTTTGAGTTCTCTGACCGCTTTATTTTTAAACAGAAAATTCCAAAGTGTAGTGCGAAGCGATTCTATCGCAAGTGCACGGTTGTCAAGTTTTAGTATAGTGAAATGAAAGTAAGGGTTTTCGAATCCACAGGGACTAATGTATAAGTACCAAATAAAATTAGAAAAATTATATTTAGCCTACGATTAAAATGGGGGTAGACTAACTAATGCGGAAAGTAGAACTAAAACACGAGAATAAAATGAAATGAATCGGGTTCCGGATATGCAAAGGTAATTCGCTCGAGGAATTTATCTCGCTTTTCATTCAACTATGTTCTCTTCGAATATTCGTTTGAATAGGAAATTACTAAACAATTGATTCTTAAGGTGAATGGTTTTCAATGATATTCAATACACTCTCTCGAGCTGTAAAGAAACTAATATCAAATTAGAACAAGTCATTCTCGTGCACCTATTTACTAATCCAATATTGCATAAATCTTCAAAACCTCGTTACTCTAAATCTCTCGATTCAAAGTGCTCACGTATGCGATTTCATCTCTCGATCTCAATCTTAACATACAACATGAATTAATGTAGCGTATTATAACGTTATCTCTCGATCTCGGTTATAACTCACAGATTTCAACCAAAGTTAGCTAGGCTTTGATCTTAATAAGCGTTTAATTCATGAACATAAGAACTCAATCCACTCAAACACGAACGAATCAATAAATGAAACACAATTTCACTAAAACTCAATAAAATAAACTAGATTCAATTCAAATCAATTACATAAGAAGTTTAATTGTCTCTCGACCTCAAAAACATCAAATGAAAATGAAAATTAAATAAATCAAAGTTTAGAAATACGATAAACGGCTGGAACGAATCCGTGCGTTGCACCGTGATTTCTTCTCTTGCTCCTTCCTTGCACTCCGGAAATGGTACGCTTAAGCTTGGATGAAGAAGGGAAGAAGATGACTTTCCTTGGCTCTCCTTGGCGGCGGTTGGGGTTCCTTGGTGGTAAAAATTTGAGTCTGATATGATATGCATGATCTGGAAGAGATCCTCTCTTTAAACCACCAAAAAATCACGTTAATTATGGAAAATAAGATTTTCAGAATATCGCGTCTCGATCGATCGAAAAGAATTTTCGATCGACCGGTGCACTGTTCACTTCAGCCTTTTCAACTCACTGCCTCGCTCGATCGATCGAGATATTTTTCCGATCGATCGACAATTCTTAAAATTTGTTGCTGAAGTCTCTGCCTCGATCGATCGAGACAAAATCTCGATCGATCGAAAATCTAAAAATCATATTCTTCATTTTTTTACTCTTTTTCGCCTCGATTTCACCCGTTTTCTTCATTTTAGCTCATTTCTTCCATTTCCGAACTATTTTCCTGAAATAAGCAAATAAATACCAAAAAGCGTAATTTCATCCAGGAAAAAGTACGAAAAACGGATAGAAAATACAGCTAAAAACACTTAAAATCTAAGCCTATCATTCTCCTAAGCCCAGCTTCTTGTACACAGACAAAGGCATTAAATTGACACTTGACCCCAAATCACATAAAGATTTATTAAAAGATTTAGAATTGATTTTGCAAGGTATAGTGAAACTCCCTGGATCCTTTAACTTTGGAGGTGAATCATTTTGAATGACAACAGAACACTCCTCAGTTAAGTTTACCATCTCATGCTCTCCCAATTTCCCCTTTTTTGACAGAATGTCCTTTAAAAACTTAGCATAATTCGGCATGTGCCGAATAGCATCAATGAAAGGCATCTCAATATGGAGATTCTTTATCAAATCTAAAAACTTAGCAAATTTAGCATCTAACTTTGCTCTCTTATATGCAACGGGGAATGGGGGTGGGATATCCACCTTAGCAGGTGGTGTGATAGGTGTAGAGGTCTTAGTAGACTTACCTTTGTCGCGTGGTTGATCCTATTCTTTCTTGATGTCTGCCTCGCCTTTCAACTCAATGTGTGCATCATTCTTTTCAGCGACCTCCTTTCCGCTCCTCAACGTGATGGATGGACTTGCTCCCTAGGATTTGTCTCAGTGTCACTAGGAAGTGCTCCTTGTGCTTGTCCGGCTATGATCTTTGCTAGCTGTACCACTTGGACTTCCAAGTTCTTTATCGACGCCTCATGATTTTTCATCCTTGTTTCAGCTGACGATATGAACTTGGTTAAGATCTCCTCCATGCTTGGCTTTGGTGCATACCCTGGTGGTGGTTGGGGATAGTTCCTCGACCCCATATTGTATGTATTTGGTAAGGATAGGTCGGTGGTGGTCGGTTCCCTACAAACTTAACAGCTTCATTAGTTGTAATGAAAGGGTTACCTACTTGGCATTCAGTGCTCGGATGTCCTCCTTGGCAAATATCGCATGTAACCGTTTGAACTTGCATTGCATGCATACTCAAACTATCGATCTTCTTGTTCAGCGCTTCCAACTGGGCAGCTAGGGCAGTGACTTCACTCACTTGATGCACTCCGGCTTGCTTATTTGGCACGTTCCTCTAGGACTGCCATTGGCAGCTATTAGCAGCCATCTCCTCCAACAGCGTATAAGTTTCCTCGGGCGTCTTCCTCATCACAGTTCCTCCTGACGCTGCATCAATCATAGAATGATTATCAGAAAATAAACCGTTATAAAACGTTTGTACCTGCATCCAAATAGGGAGGCCATGATGTGGGCATCTCCGCAGTAGATCTTTGAAGCGCTCCCAAGCTTCGTACAGTGTCTCTATTTCGTATTGGGCAAAAGTAGTGATGTTATTGTGCATCTTGGCCATCTTGGATTGTGGAAAGAATTTTGACAAGAACAACTGTGACATCCCATCCAACGTAGTAATAGAACCTACAAGCAACGATTGTAACCAATATTTAGCTTTATCTCGTATAGAAAAGGGAAACATACGTAACCTGATGGCGTTGTCAGTAACGCCATTATGCTTGAATGTATCACAAATCTCCAAGAAGTTGGAGATGTGGGCATTTGGATCGTCAGTAGCTGCTCCCCCAAATTGGACCAAATATTGGATCATCTGTATGATAGCAGGCTTGATCTCAAAATTTTTAGCTTGTATGGTTGGTCTTGTGATACTCGACAATGATCCAGGGAATGCAAGGTGGGCGTAGTCCATGAGTGATCTTGCAACTGGTGGTACTGAAATCTCATCGTTATTAGCCATGTGTGCTCTTGCTTGCGTTAGCCTCCTTCGACAGGTGCGCTCGATATCGGGATCAAAATGCTCAAGTGTAGGCTTGCTACTCCTTAGCATGCACCAATAGATAACAACCTGTAACAATCAACCAAAAAAAACACAAACAATAGAAGAGTAGAGAGAATGGGAAAAAAAATCAAAAACAAAGAAAAATGAATGACTAAACTACAGTCAACTAATCTCGTTTGATATTATTAAAACTAGTCCCCGGCAACGGCGCCAAAAATTTGATCGCTCTTTATTTAAATAGTATTTTTCAGTGTAGCGATTGCGTACCGCAATTGCACGGTGTCAAGTTTTAGTATAATGATATGTAAAGTACGAATTGTCGATCCCAAGAGGACTAAGAAATAATTATCAAACCCCACTAGTTTAACTATATTTAGCCTACGATAACCAGTTATGATTAATTAACTAAAGTGACAAATTAACTCAATTATTCACCCAAGCAAAGAGTGATGAATAAGAATAAATCAAAAGAAACAATTATCAAGACTTCCGGTTCACCCATGCAATACCCCACAATTCGCCTATAGTTGAGAATTAAATTCAAAAGTTCTAAGGTGACGTGTTTTCTTAATGCACTTGTTATACCTTGGTCCGGTTACAACAAGTCTAATACTAAGATGCAACAAGGCAATGATCATGCACTTATTTAACACTCAATATTATAAGTTGATTTATGAAAACTTCTAGCTTTTGATTACTAGATATCGATAGCTATCACTCCTGTATTTGACTTCATCTCTCGATATCAGTCTGAAATCCACGGTTTAATTTACTATATCATATCTCAATCTCCTATGGTCAATTCAATTGCAATAAATAATCAATCAAGGATATTAATCCATTGAAAGCATGAACACAACAAATTAAACTCAAAGAATTTGTAAGAATCAATCCAAACTTAATTAAAATTGTGGGTTCAAAACATGGGATCCCCTAAGTCTTGACAACAAAACTTAGCCTAGAAAAATATTCAAAATCAAATGCAAAATCGTGTTTTCCAACATCAAAAGCATAAAGAAATCAAATAGAAACAAACAAAGTTTAGAAATACGGAAATAATGAGAAGCTTTGACTCCTTGCGTTGCTCCGTCATCCCATCTCTTTCGATGTGTCTTCTCTTCAATGGTTATGGTGTATGGATGGTTGGGGATGAAGGAGAGTGGTGGTGGCTGAGTTTTTAGGGTCTATTATGAACTAAGAGTCCCTCAACTTTGTCTGAAATCTTCCATATATTGTGTTGGAGGAGTCTTGCATTCTTTGGACACAAAATAGCTTGATAAGGAAAGAAATCTTGATTTTTTCGGGTTTGGCGATCGATCGCCGTCAGTTGCCGATCGATCGGCAAAACATTCTGTGATGACCAGGGATTATAGATGTTAATCCCGGAGTGTTAATAACCCCTAAAGTTGTTTTACGTGACGATTTGGAGTTTAATCGTGGTGTTGGGCCTTCTGGGCTCGTTTATTTGGGTAGTTGGGATCGTTGGATTCCGAGGTTGAGATTGTATTCTCATTACGGTGTATAACCTAAGAGTTGGGTTTTTGATGTGTCTCGGGATCTGGGGTGCTTGTGTGGGCACCGGTAGGGGGTTTTGGAGTTAGAGAGAGAGTTTTTAAAAACAGATGATTTTTAATGAATCATGATGTATTTGTGGGGCTATTAGTATTTCGGGGTATTTTTGCTATAAATACCAGTTGAACCCGAGATTTTAATTATTGGAACCATTTTTCCTCACCTTGCCCGTCACCCTCTCTCCCCGTCTGCGCCATTTCCGATCTTCCTCAACCCCGCGCGTGAAAGCGCTGCGCCCGCCGCCGTCCGGCCGCCATCCGGCGCGTCCGACCCGCCGTTGGCTTCGTCTCGTCCAGGCGCAGCTTTCCACACCGGCAATTCGAAGTTTCGTCGCGTTTTACGTTCGGATTTTGCAGAACAGCGCAAATGCCCAAATTCTAGGGTTCTTCGTTTTTGAGCGATTTTCCTTCCGATCTTCGTTTGGGTAACTTTCCTTACCCCTTTTTCATTCTTCTCATGTAATTCCCTACTTTTTTGGTGGTGTTGGTTCGAAATAAATCCCTAATTTCGTAGGGTTTGGGTTCGATTTTTAGGGGTTTTGGCAGGGGGTGGTGATTCTTGTTGTTGGTCGTTTAATTCATGTTCTAGATGTATTATGGTGCTTGGTTGGGTTCGAATTTGTATTGCTAGGGTTCGAAAAATTGAAGGGTGTCCTTGAACGATTTTTCGATAATGTCTCATTCGTTTCCCTCCCTGCATGTGCCCTGCCCCGGGTCTTTTAAATTGTTAATTGTCGTGTGTTGACAATATTTTGAGGGTTATGGATGTGCTTGAGCATGGGTTACATGTTCGTAAATAATTGTGAATTATTTATCGTGTTAGCACATCGTTCCTCGGGGCATGGAACTCGAGCAAGGTTTGGCTCGGACTACGGAGATTTAAGGTACGTGCGACGTACGGGCATTTCTTCATATGAGAGCATTTGTGAAATGCATAATGTATTTTGATTTCATTGAATAATTGTGCGTATGGTTATATATATATGTTGATATAGCCAAGGAACGACCAAATCTTGATATCGCCGCCACAAGCGTGCGTGACACTAGAGTAGGATAACTCTTATAAGGTATATGGGGTACTGGATGTATATGACTATTGTAGGGCATTGAGATGCCTGAGAATGATCGTGGAATCATGTATTCATTATAAGACATGCGAGATGTCTAAGTATAATGGAGAATTGGTAAAATAAATGCTAGGCATTTGAGCTATCTGTCATTGATAGCGAGGTTGAGAAATCAGTATTTGTTATTGAGATATCCATATTTGCCTGTATAATGAATTTGGAATCACTATATATTGACATTCGAGATTTAGGCATACGATGAGTTAAATCAATGTGTTGATTTACTGATTTTTGAGATTTGATGAGTTTGATGATTGTGAGAACAGGGACAGTACACGGAATCCTAGATGAGGACGTTGCCATCCAGGGAGTCATTAAAATTCATTAGTATTTACTTTTGTTGTAAATTATGAATTTCATTATTGTGATTATGGGATTTTGTGTATTGGTATGCTCACCCCGTTGGGGGCTGTCTCTGTTGGGGCAGGTGAACAGGTACATCGATGGCTTTGGAGTTGAGCTCGAGCTGTTGATTGGATTTACTCCCAGGATCGTGGTACCAGGGCTTGATGGAGCACGGTATCATATAGGGTACTTATATACACCCGAGGGTTATATACACATTTATGATGCTCGCATGTGAGCACGATTATACTTGTATATGGGTTGTATATAAAGGCATGAGCCTTCCTCTCTTTCATTCTATATGCATGCAATTAAGGGTAAAATCGCTAATGATATGAGAGTCATTGGTGTATTATGTGGGTGTTGAAACCCACTTTAGTTGTCTTATTGTGTGGTGTCTTCCCTGGCTGGGAATTTACTTCGTGTTCTATATTCTGTTGAGTATTGTGTACTCCCTGGCCGGGAAGTATATTATGTGATGTGCTTTTGTTTCGGGATAGCTCAATTTATGGGGAGACTCTGCCCAAATTTTTATACAGGACCACAATGTAAAAAAAAGTGGTGTAAAGGGGATGGTAATGGGCGAACTTTATGAGTCTATTTGTTGTTAGGATGATGATCTTATAACATTGATTATTAAAGAAAATTTTGTATTTGCCATTCAATGATAAAGTATCATCTGAGTTTCCCGATCGATTTTTATTGAAAGCATGTGCCACACATATTGATTAATACACTAATCAAGGGTTAAGGGCTTGGGGTCCTTACACATTCTGGACGAAATAACCAAAATTTTTATATCCGCGATCGATCGCGGTGTTTTACCGATCGACCGTGGAACTTTTTTGAACCGTGGAGATCAATCGCGAGATGTTACCGATTGATCGCGAAACTTTTCTGAATTTCACAATTCGCGATTTCGTCCCTCCTTTTCTGTGTTTGCTCGGTTTGGTCATTTTTCATCATTTATAGCTTATTTCCTCCACTTTTATGCATTTGGATCTAGATTCCTGAAATATACAAATATATACCAAAACGCGTAATATTTCCCATTAAACACCCCTAATCATATATCAAATTAAGTATAAAAATCACACTTATCAACTTGAGGTATGTTCCCTGTTAGAGGCCCAAAAGCATAAGTATGAAGCCAACCTCCGAGAGCTACGAAATGAGCTGGAGTTTGCCAAGGGCGTAGCTGATTCTGCTGAATAGGAACTGGGCAAAGCTTGAAAAGAAGCGGCCGATGAAAAGGCAAAAGCTTAGGAGAAGGATGGAGATAAACTCCTCACTCTAAGCTAGTTTCCAGGGATGTGTAAACCAATATATATACATATATATATATATATATATATATATTATTTTTTATTGACTGGTCTAACAATATTTGTCCTTTCAGGCCATGCTTTTGATGGGAGAATTTGCATCTCGTGCTACTGTGATTCGACAACAATCTCTCAAGGATACTAAAGTATTTTAGGCTGCACAGAGCTCTTGGGCTGAAGCTGGTCACTTCATGATAAGGAGGTGAATGAGCTTAAAGCTCAAATTGAACTTAAAGACTTTTGTAAGCAAGCTTACCTGCTTGCTATAGCTATAGTATCACTTAACTTCTCTTGAAAAAGATCGGGTGCAATTTTGTAAAATTTGTTAATAGCTCGGTAGCGTTATCAAGCGCGTAACGGCTCGATTAACGTACTTAATTCCCTTAAAGGACCAAATACAATCAGATAGGCCTAAGAATATAACCGCTCGGCTAATTAACTTAATTCCTTGAAAGGGAAGTAAAAACAGGTAGGGCCAAGCACGTAGAAGCTCGACCAATTCAATTAACTCCCTGAAAGGGTAAAGCAAAAACATGTAGGACCAAGCATGTAGGAGCTCGGCTAATTCACTTAACTTCATAAAAGGGCCAAGTAAAATCAGGTAGGACCAAGCACGTAACAGCTCGGTTAATCTACTTAAAACCCCTGAAAGGGTAAAGTAAAAACATATATGACCAAGCACGTAGGAGCTCGGCCAATTCAATTAATACCCTGAAAGGCAAAGTAAAAACAGATAGGACCAAGCACGTAGGACCTCGACTAATCTGCTTAAATACCTTTAAGGGCAATGTAAAAACAGATAGGACAAAGAACGTAACAGCTCGGCTAATCTACTTAAATCCATGAAATGCCAACGTAAAAACAGATAGGACCAAGCACGTAACATCTCAGTTAATCTACTTAAATCCTGAAAGGGCAAAGTATAAACAAATAGGTCCAAGCACGTAGGAGCTCGACTAATCTACTTAAATCCCTGAAAGGGCAACTTAAAAAAAGGTAGAACCAATCACGTAACAACTCGACTAATCTACTTAAATCCCTGAATGGGCCAACGTAAAAACAGATAGGATCAAGGGCGTAACAACTCGTTTAATCGACTTAAATCCTTGAAAGGGCAAAGTAAAAATAGATAGGACCAAGCACTTGGGATCTCGGCTTATCTACTTCAATCGTTGAAAGGGCAACGTAAAACAGATAGGACCAAGCACATAATAGCTCGATTAATCTACTTAACTCCCTGAAAGGACAAAGTAAAAGCACATAATTGGAAAGAACCGCGTAAAATCAGCTTCCTGTCTTCTTTCCAATTTCGTTAATCAACGGCTAGTTTAATCTGACGCGATTGGTGAAACTAATATGGCAGTGCGGGGATCTGTTGTACCTCTGTCAGAGTGAGTCTGTACGTGTTTTGTCTTGCTGCTTACTTCTGTTGGCTTCTCCTTGACTGTATGTCTGCTGGACAGAAGATCAACTAATGGCTTTTCCATCGTCTGGTGGTTAGTCATTAGTTACTAAGTCTACTGGACTAAGGTCAACTAATATCTTCTTAATCGTCTGCTGGTATCTCTTACAGATTTGCACATTGGACTGAGATACTCTTGTTCCAGTGAACGTTCATTCTCTGCATCGGTAGATGATAACTTTTCATCTTTGGACCCGGTAGACGATATTTTTACTCTTTGCATCCGGTAGATGATATCTTCTACTTTCAATATCCAGTGGACGATATCTCTTAGTCTTTACAGCCGGTAGATGATATCTTTCAATTATTGCACCCGGTAGACCTTTGTAGAGTCGATCAACGTTCTTTTCATCTGTAGGCTTATTCGATGCAGTAGATGCTTCAAGCAGTAGACGTTTGTTATCACCAACGTTTGTTATCACCAAAACTTAAAAATATTTTCCCAACAATTTCCCCCTTTTTGGGGATGACAAAACTTGGCAGAGACTCTGGCTTGAACGTCGAACAACAGATATCTGTTAGGACTTAACAACATAGTAGTGAAGAGCAGTAAGTTAGATAAATAAGCAGATTACAAGTAGTAATCAAGCTGAACATTTAAGAAATAAATGTAGAGAATGGTCCGAAGTGGCTAGTTTCGGGGTTTTACAAGGGGGGAGAAAAAATGCATTAAAGAGAATTTTTTACAAAGAGAACCTAGAAAAGAAACTAAGTTGTCTTCAAAGTAATCATCTGTTCAATATAGCATCTGTCTTCCCCCCTTTTTGTCATCAACAACCCGGCATCTG
Organism: Haberlea rhodopensis; assembly: GCA_907163345.1. Lineage (NCBI taxonomy): Eukaryota > Viridiplantae > Streptophyta > Magnoliopsida > Lamiales > Gesneriaceae > Haberlea > Haberlea rhodopensis. Next base: position 1,160,226 of record CAJQUN010000132.1, on the reverse strand, counting down.
TTTATGATATTCCAGTATAGATGTCAAACGGGTCATCCACAAATCCGTGCCGCCCGACACTGTTCCGTGCCGGGCCGGCACGGCCCTCTACAGAGACGGGCCGTGCCAGGCACGGCCCGTCTCTATTTTTACCTGGCCCGGCACGACCCAAATCAATTTTTTTCTCACTTTTTTTTATTTTTTATTTTGTTTAATTTTAATTATATAAATATAATAATATTATAAAAATATAGATTGGCACAATATACTTGTAAAATCAAAATTTATTGACTACGAATTGAAAAACTACAAATTACATTGAACAAAAGAAAATAATAAATTACAAAAGAGTTTAAAAAAATATGCTAGTTTTCTTCATTTTCATCCGAAGAAACATCATGTCCTCCCAAACCTTGTAAGCGGCTATCAGCATCCAACCAATCCTTTAAAAGAATACACATCTCCATTCTTCAATATGAAAATGTTCGGCCATTCTTTCATTAAAAAATAAAGTGATCACATTTCTATTAGGTAAACATGCTTGCAACATTAAATATGTAGAATTCCACCTATTAGGAACATCATAAGGAAAATCTTTATAATTCATACCATGAGAAATACATAAACTTTTGAAGTCTTGTTTTCTAGCAACTGAACCATTAAGAAATTTAAGAGTAGTCTTTATTTTTTCTAAATGAAGCTCAAGTGGTTTCAATCCATCTTGCACACACAAATTTAAAATATGACATACACAACGAATATGAAAAAGATCACCATTTAAAATTGGTTTCAAATAAGTTTTTAATATAGTAATTGCAGCAGTATTATTAGTTGCATTATCAAATGAAATATAGAAGATTTTATTACTAATATTATATTCATTAGTAACTTGCATAATAGCATTGGAAATAACTCCACCCGTATGAGGCAAACCAATTTTTGTGAAACCTAAATTTGTTTTATGTAACACCCAGTTATCGTCAATCCAATGTCCTGTAACACAGAGATATGATGCATTGACAAGATAAGTTGTCCAAATATCACTTGTTAGTCCTACTTTCGATGAAAGATTACCTAAATACGTAATTAAATTTGCTTTATATTCATTAAAAATTATGAATGCATCCGATTTAATAATATTCCTTGAAAATCGTTTATGTTGAGGTTGCAAACCTAAATGAATATAATCAGTGAATTTGGCATCCGCCCCCATTGAAAAATGTTTCTCCGCCCATACGATGTATTTAGCTAATTCTCTCCTATCTCTTTCAACATTATAAGTGAAAATACCTAAACTCGAACTACTACCAGTACCGAATTGTGAAATAGTAGTTTGGTTACCATCAGTTGGTTCTCTTTCATGTTTAGCCATGTGTCTTAGTAAATGACCTGTACCACCAGAAGAAGCATATGCATAATCTTTTTTACATTTTTTACAAACTGCCCTTGATCCCTTTCCCTCAACATTTTCTACATCGAATAGTTGCCATTACTAGTTCTTTTTTTTTTGAAGTTCTTCTACTTGATGATTGAATATTTGGCGTGCTTTCTTCATTTTCTTGAAATTGATTGATTTCATCATCATAATTCACATTATAATATAAATCGGCCATTATGTATATAGACTACAATTATCTAATACAACAAATATAAAAGTTACCAAATATTTGCTAGGAGGAGTATTGGCTTTGTTGCTTGTGCTTGTCTTGGCAAACGCAAGACGAACTTCTTTCTTCGTGTGAACAAATTGAGAGTATAGTGTCCAAAGTATATAGAGCTTAGAGATTAAGAGGATAAAATGTTTCCTCAACACACACATATATAACAACAAAAAAAAATGTTTTTTTTTTTTGAAAAAAAGCCGTTCAACGGCACTTTTTTTGACCGTTGGCCATTGGCGATCGATCGCCATTTTTTTGGCGATCGACCGCCAACCCCGTGTATTAGCCTACTATCTCTAGGCGATCGATCTCCATTTATGTGGCGATCGATCGCCAAGCCCGTGCATAGCCTACTGCCTCTAAGCGATCGATTGCCACATAATTGGCGATCGATCGCTGGTTAAAAACAAAAAGAGTAAACAGTGTCGTGCCGTGCGAGCCCACGGGCTGGCATCCCTTGGCCCGGCACGGCCCATGTTCAGGGCCGTGCTTGGCATGACACGGCACTGTAGCAATACGGGCCGTGCCCTGCCGCTCCGCGTCGTGTCGTGCCCATGCCGTGCCTCGTGCCGTCCGCTCCATTTGACATCTCTAGATTCCAGGCTGATGGGATGATCACGATTTATTTAAATAATAATTCAGTGTGGCGCGATTATACCGCAAGTGCACGATTGTAAAGTTTTATTATAGATGATTAAGATCAGGTTGTCGAACCCACATGGACTAACTGTAAGTACCAAATAAGATGTCTTTAAGCTATATTTAACTTACGATAATGAATGAATAATTAAACTAATTAACAAACATAAAATACTAATAATAATCCAACCAATGTAATCAAAGTTAACGAGAAAATTCCACTAGAGAAGATTATCGAAACTTTGGCTCACCAATGCAATCCATACAATTCTCGATTGAATATCCAAATATTTCTAAGGTGACGAGTTCCTAATGCATTCGTTATACTATGGTCAAACTATAACAAGTCTAATATTAACGTTGCAATAAGCTACTCCCATATCCTTATTGAACAATCAATATCGCATCAAGATTTGTGAAAACTACTAGCCTTCGATTTTGGAAAATCTATAGCTATCACAAGTGTGCTAGATTTTACTTGGTCCTTCTCAATCTAAAACCCACGGTATGGATTTCTAGTTCCATATCACAATCTCGTATGGTAATGTCAATTGCAATACTAAAATCATTCAAAGGTGATCAATCCTTTAAAAGCATGAAGAACATAAAACATACGCAAAGAACTATAAGAATTCAATCATCAAATCATCAAATCATAGGTTCATAACAACGGATTGCCTAACCTCGATAAATATTAGTTCAACATAGTCAATCAAAATAAACAAAACTAATAATTAAAGACAAAGAAAAACTCCCGATATCGACTTCGTTCGTAGATCCTTGCTTCCTCACTCGCTTCCTTCTCGATCGTCTCTTTAATCGCATTGTTGGCTTGTTCCAAAGCTAGGATGATTTATGGATGGATTGTGGTTGATGGTGAAAGTAAAAGATGGGATGGAGGCTCATCATAGGGTTAAAAGTTATAAATATTCTTGTGATTTTATTCCAATATTTATAGAGAAAGGAAAATATGAAACTTCCTTATTGGACACAAGCTCTATAAGGAATTTATTTTTCAGAAAATTCGTCCGGGCGATCGATCGGCGCTGACGGTTGATCCGTCGCGGAAACTTCGGGTCGAGGTGATCGATCGTCGTTGATGGGGCGATCAATCGCATCATCTGATTTTTTTTTCTTTTCTTCCTTTCTTCGACGTGTTCGCTTGGTTTGGTCCTTTTTCATCGTTTTTGGCTCATTTCCTCTACTTTTATGCATTTCAACCTTGATTTTTGAAACATATAAATATATACCAAACGCGTAAAATCGTCCCGGAATCAATACGAAAACATTAGAAAATCACATGTAAATAAGTGTAAAAACGACACTTATCAACTCCCCCAAACTTATCACTTGATCGTCATCGATTAAGCATTAAAATCAAATGGTAGAGTTCATTCTCGATACTTGAAACAATTATTTCATGACTTGCATTATTTTCAGAAATCTCATACACATACAAAAGTTGACAAGACATGTTTTCTTCTAAATCAAGCAACACATCGCAATCTCGGAACATGTGTGTTCTACATTCAATCTCAACTTTCATGCATATCTTCAAGATCAAATTATGCTAATAAACTCAAAGTCAAGATTACTATCAAGCACTCCAAAAGCCTACTTTTCAAGCACTTCTCCACTAATGAAATTACTCCCTAAACATGGATCAAAAGGACTTTTTAAGTTTGTAATGTCAAGCCTTTGGTATCGGTTACAAAGAATAGCACGAAGAAGAGAGTATAATCATGTAATGTTCATAACACATATCGACCTTTTCTTCTAATTTTTTCTTGCCTTGGCCACTTTATGTCTTATTTATATAATCTTTTCTCAAGGCTCTTTCTTTTCTTCATTTCCAGTTCCTCATTCATAACATTTTTCACTAAGCTCATCAAGATATAACATTCATGTGCAATAAATGAGATTCATTATACTCCATTAGGGTAAGGATAAATTTTCAATTTAGGCTCATAAAGGTGGGTATAATGAGTTTACCAATGAATGTCAAATGGGGGTTTATTTGTATGTTAAACATACACCATTCTTTTTCAATTATACTCAAAAGTGACATTAGTGATTTAATATAAACAAGGTAAGCTTGAAAGTCTCAAAGTTCCAAAGATCGCCTAAATCATGTCCATGTCAAGTTCATAATTATAAAATTTTGCCTCAAAGTGCAATCGAATAGGTTATAGAATACTCTAAGATGCTCAAGACAAACCACAGTTCACATAATTTTCACTATCCAGCATGTCATCCACAAGATCATGACTCAATGCGCTCAATATATTCCTCATTCTTGACATGCTAACTCAACAAAAAATATTCATGTACAAGTCTCACAATCATCAAAATTCAAGTCCATATGCATAGTGAGATCAAAATCCTCATTGAATAGTCACTACTATAATTCATTTCTTTCTAAAGTTTGAATTCATAAAAAAAAATTAGCTCATAACAATCAGACGATTTAATTGTCAATTTCATCACACAACATGCAGATTAAATAAGTAAAACATGCAACCACTCCCCCAAATTTAAATCAAACATTGTCTTCAACTATTAGAAGAATCAAATGGAAACAGGAAAATCCCCTGATCAAGATGCTTGCATGAGGGTTGAGGAAGATTAGCTTTTGAAAGCTCCACAGCTGCAGGGGTTCATTGCTCCAACTGAGTACCTCGCAAGAGAAGAACGCAAATAATAAAATAGTTGACTCGAGAGATAAACAAACTAAAAAGCAAAAACTAAAAATAAATCAAAACTAAATATCAAAAGGATATGGTTGGGTTGCCTCCAAAAGAAGAACTGATTTCCAGTCATCGGCTTGATCATCAGAAGCAACCATCAAAGAGTTGTTGCCGCCCATAGTAAGTATCGTATGATACCACAAATGGGTCTTCATTCAGTATGTCCTCAAGCTTCGAAATATAGTTCCATTTGAAGTTCGTCGCTCCAACAACTTTTGGTTTGAAGTGGTAGGCATGGGTGAAGGGTTCTATGTTCGGCTTTATCTCTTGGAGGATATAGTGTGTTGAAGTTTGGATAGATGGGAAGAACGGATCCTCATATGGTATAGAACATGTAAGGCCCCATTAGTGATTAATCCGGATTAACGATGTTTAAGCAAACCCGGGTGATTAAAAGTATAGACTTTGAATTAAGATGTTCCGGACAACTATGAGTCAAGTAACTAGTGGAACATGTTATTAGTGCTTGTGCACGTGGATGATCACATGGCATTTGGAGAACACATGCCACTAATTAATTAACTCATGTTTAATACATGATTTTGGACCATTAATCTTGCAAGATAGTGATGTATTGACACGTGGATTCCACAATACATCAATTGATTAAAAAATCAATCACCAACACTTGAATATTCAGCCATCACTCTTTAGTCATAACTTCTCTCTCTCATTCCACTCAAACAATTTTCTCTTCCTTCTCTCTACCCAAATTTCGAAAATTTCAACCTTTTTACCTCCCAAATTCTTGTGAATTTGTGGATGCATGTTGCATGCAAACATAGATTTGCATAGGTATTGAGGAGAGGAGCAAGAACCCTCAAGAAATTTTGGAATTGGAGGTGTTTGTGGAGGTGAAAGCTCTTGGAAAGCTTGGTTTGAGCTAGGTTGATGGATTGTGCTTCAAATCTTGAAGATAATTGAAGGTATAATATCATTTTGAGTTTTATCAACCTGTATGTAGGATTAAGGGTCGAATTTTGATGCCTTGACATGAGAAATGTAGAGAAAAGTTGCTGTCAAGTTTGTTTCAACTAGTAGGCAGTGCATATAGTCTGGTATTTCGAGTTTTACGCATGGTTAAACTTCGAATTTGAAGATGGCTCCCCTAATAAAAGTTGTAGTATTTTGTGTTAGCTTTAATTGGCCACCAAAAGTAGAAAATGTAGATTTAAGATGAAAAGTTTATGGTCGTTTTACAACAATGTGTACATTCTGCAATTTCAGTGCATGCGAGTTTTTATGCATCGTGTTCTTCGATTTTCTGGGAATAAATGGCTACGAATTTGAAGTTTTAGGCTCTAATAAGAGTTTTAGTATTACGTGTTAGCTTGTATTTGGAATTGTCCTCACTCAATTTGGAGTTCATATGCAAAGGTTATGCTAAATTTACCAGATGGTGCTCAATCTGGAAAAAGGATTACATACGAGTTTTTAGGCTTATACGTTTTTCAAATAATGTACATCAAGATGAACTAATTATCTTAAAGCGCATAAGAGATGTATTGTAGTATTTTGAGTTAGCTAAATTATCCAACTAGAATCAGGTCAATTGGATGTCATATGAATTATTTATGAAGTTTCTACGAAAAGTGGTCAATAAATTTTGAATTTCCCCCGTCTTGCATAAATAACGTTTAAACCCAATTTGCCTTAGGTAAATGAACGAATTTGGGGACGTGTTAAACATATGAAATGTCAAATTTTGAGTTAACTTTCAAGTTAAATTAGACCCATGTAATTTGGTTAAGATTGAAAAATTTATGAGCCAATTACTATGAGCATGTAAGCTGAAAATTAAGAAATTTCCTAAGGCAAATGTTTTGATTATAAACTTGATATTGGAAATAATTGAACACTTTGATGATATAATTGAGGTGTACATGACCAGGTTAATAGATCTCGGTTGATTCGAGGAGTACTCGATAGATTAGCTTTGGTCCGAGATACGTAGAAATGAGTTTTATCATGACGTCTGACGAAGACGTGTAATGATATTATTGTATGGTTTTACATGTCATTAATTGATTTATATGATTTAATTGTCACTATATGATTCTTATGTACCTATATGAGATACATTGTAGTAATGATATGTGAATTACATGATGTATTGATTTTCACGTGAGATTGCATGACATTGCATAGGCATATCATATTGATCTATCCATTTCTTTGATATCCTTGATGATGATTGAGTTGATTTACTCTGAGTGTCGGGACGACGGGCACGTCGATGACAGATTGTATAGGTAGCGACTGTAGTCACGCGCGTTGCTACCGGACCTAGACACGAGGGATGACGAGCACAACACATGATGATTCTCCTAGCGCAAAGTGTGTGTGATGTCACCCCCTGCTCGAGCTGATATTGATTGATGATACCTTCCTTTGGACTCTATTGGTATCTTGAGATTTGATTCTTTATACCCATTCATACATGGTATGCATTGCATGATACTTTGTCACTCTTGGCACGATCTATTTATTTCTCGTACTGGATTCTGACCCCCTTCGCGGGGGGCTGTCATGTCTTTTTTGTATGGGCATGACAGGTGGTACAAGTGGTCGTATTGCGGATGCTCGAGGTGAAGCATCGATGAATACCAGAGCTCGGTGAGAGCGAGCTCAGGTTTATGTTTTAAGTTTTGAGTCACAGTAATTGTTAGATTACTTTTAATTACATTTTATATTACCAAGGTATGCCCCGAGTATCTGTATTTTAAGTATTCTATTACTGGTTGGTTATATACTTGCTTATGTGATGAGCAACATGTTGAATTGAGAAACTAGAATTTCATATTTTCAGTATCACTATATATGTATCACCTAAAAGCGAAAAATGTTTAAGGCCATTTGACAGGACATTTGAAAAAAATCTTCCGTTGTTTATGCAAATTAATCATTGTGTGATAATTAAACACCGCATTAGGATCGGACCCTCACATATGGTATCAGAACATAATCTGGGATATGCTCGAACTAGAGTTAGGACACCGAGTCTAGTCACAAATAAAATTGTTTGTGCATGTAAATGACTACGTGTTTTGATATGCCCTTGCCTCCTATGATTACATGTTAGATAATGAAATTTTAGACATGTAATGAATTACTAAGCAGTGACAGCTAGTTGTCATATCTCTAAGTATTATAATATGCTGAGTTGCATATAATCTAGAGAATTTGAGAATTTTATCTGTCAACAGTGATAGATGCTGATCGGATGATGATGCAGAGTAAGTGATGAGAACATCTATGACTTGAGATTTATATATGATGTTTTGATTTTATGATGGACAGTTAGTGGTTGGACAGGTAGCAGTGATATGAACTTTAATAGCTATCTATCGTACATGTAGGCAATGTAAACTGTTAATTGAATTATAACTTAGTGTAATTATTGAGAATTTTATTTATCACTTTGGGACTAAATCCTTGTGATTAGTGGGATGACACTAGAACTATTAACCCCACGTTTTGTTGATTGACATCGGGATTTTGAGTCCGGAATACCAGGATAATATGTATGAGTTTACGTCAAAACTTGTGCATGCCGAGATGATAATTTAGAACTTGAGAATATTGAAATTAGTGATATTTCATTTGAAGAATAGAGTATAGTTGTTGTGAGAAACAACGAGAATTGGTTTGAATGAGGACTTGGATATGGGGACTGTTGTAATTCAGTTCCAGTTTATGTGTCCGAACTATGAGTAAATACTACAATATGAACACTTCTAGATGAGAGTATCTAGAGTAATGGTAGTGATGGAAGACGAGTTTCCCTCTTGTTGACACGGGAAAATATGTTTACGAGAAGGCCATATTGATTACATGGAAAAATGAGAATCAATTATCGTGGACTTGAGAAATGGAAGTATGTGCTTAATCTCGATAGCTATTCATTAGCGAAAAGATTAGAATAGAAGTGTTTCTGCTGAAGGATAAAACACCGATGTGGTACGAAGTAGCTAGGACTGGATTAAATGTTAATGAAGTGACTATAATTTGGAATAATCCAAGTAGTCCTAGAAAAGTTTCAGAAGTATCACTCCAGTTCATCCAGCTTCAATTCTAGATGTGTTAAAAGATTGTAGGATACCAGATCTTTTCGAGGCCACTGTGGATGTAGGTATCTACTGATCCATGTGACAGAATAAGAGGAACTGATATCGACTGTGGCCAGTCAGAGCTTGTTTGTTACGTGCTCGGAAACAGATGCAGCCAAAACAACAAATACCCTGAGCTAGGGGTATATATCAAAGTGGTTATTCTTTTCGACCACTCAGTTCCAGCAGCAGTTAGTTACCTGCAGACCAGATGTAATATTTGATAGTTATTTTTGGTTTCCCAACAGGCCAGAGAGTATACCTTGATAGAGGATAAGGTTATATATGCTTCAGTACTGGTGATCACAGAGACATGTCATGTATTTGTTCACACTGCACGAGTTTTATTGAGACAATAGCATTGTTTTCATACATTGCATAAATTGTGCATTGATTTTTATGATTTAGAAAATACATCAGCAGTTATGATTATACTATCCATACATGTAATAGTGAAGTGTATCTTACAGTTTGGTGATAATAATATGAATTTGAATTTAATGGTGTTGCCGAGATATGATTTTGATCATATCGAGGGCATAGATACTCTGATAAATTTTGAGATATTGTAAGTTGATTTCAGGGTATAATGAATTTTCGACTGTATTGCGGCTCCAAACAAAATGTTTATAGCCACGAATAGCAAGTTAAGACACTGTTAGTATCAGCTATGAAAATATTGTGGTTGCGATACTTGGAAAATGATGGATATTTGATAATAAACAGTTAATGCTAATCAGGAGAGTCGATGTTGGCTGATATCCTAGTGGCAAGAAAACTTACCAAGATTTTCCTGAGGAAATAATAGAATCTCCACTAGAGAAGGAATTCAATTTTAACTGTTCGTCGATGCCAAGGAATAGATTCGATATCGGAAGCACTGTACGGAATGGCATCAACAGAGTTGACAGAATTAGAAGAATATTTACAGAATATCCTCGATAATGGTACATACTTCTGAGTATGTCACCTTGGGAAAATATCAGTGTTGTTCGTGAAGAAGAAATATGGTATTATGAAGATGCTTATCGACTAAAGGCAGTTGAATCGGGTTACCGTCAAGACTAAATACCCACTGCCTAAGATCGAGAAGTAGTTGATCAGTTGTAAGGAACTTCGATGTATAAGAAGAAGTATTGTAAATATGTACCATCAGTTTGAGTCAGAAGGGAAAATGTTCTCTAGGCAATTGGTCAAAACAGATGTAGGCATTTTGAATTTTTGGTAATGCCGTGTGGTTCGACAACTATATGTGATGCTCGGGAATTAATGGTGTAAATTCTGGTGTGGTAATGATCCTTAATGGATTTTAATTGTGGCAATTATGAATTAATTGCAGTGTTAGGACTCCTGAGGATTTTAAATTCGGTATTTGGGGTTGTTGGATCCAAGGGTTGAGATTGTATTCTCATCGTGGTGATAAGCCTTGGAATTGTGTATTGGTGGGATCTGGGGTCTGGGGTGCTTTGAGTTGGGGCTGATAATGGAAATTGAGATTGAGAGGCAATTATTGAACACATATGATTTCTAATGAGTCGTGATGTATTTGTGGGGGACTTGGGATTTTGGAGTCTTGGTGCTATATATACCAAGTGGGCTCGGTGTTCAGTCATTTTTCCTCCCCTCTCTCTCTCTCTCCTCTCCCACGTTTCTCCCCCATTTCCCCTTTCCCCTTTTTCTCTTGGAGGAGAAATCGAGCAAGGCTCGTCCTTGGGGCGTGATTTCTCGAAGATAATTGAGTAAGATCCTTCCCCTCGTCTTTATCTTCGTGTTGATTGTGATTTTGTGGTTTTTTGGTTAAGTTTTGTGATGGGTTTGGATTTTGGGGATATTTGTTGAAAATCTTAAAGTTTGTTATTGGAGTTTTTATTGAGTTTTATTGGTGTATTTGAAGTTGTGGAGGTGTTGGGGGTGTTGGTTTTGCATTTGGGGAAGAAAACACCATGGTAGCAAAATATTTTTCAGAAAATCGCAGGTCGCGATCGATCGTGGCTTGGTGCCGATCGATCGCGATGTTATGCTGGAACTTGGAGAAATGCACAATGTTGGCGATCGATCGTGGTAATATTCTGCCCGGCAATGAGTTTGCGCGATCGATCGCGTTTAATCGGAGATCGATCGCGGCTCCTTGGGATGAATTTTTTTTCAAACTTTGGTAAAAGTTGGGATTTTGGAATTAGGGTTTAATTAGCCGACTTTCATGGCAATGTCTACATTCCAATGAGAATAATACACTTTAAAATGAAATGGTTCGGGATGAACTTTTATAAGACGTACTATTCGTTCGAGTTAATCGATAACTCATTTATCGTAGAAATGGAATGGCTTGAGTAGTACACATAGTTCATTATTGGTAATTAATCATCGTGGTAGGATGATGTATTCGGGATTGTTTACATGCTTGTGCATGTAGTAGTATACTTTGATTAATTGCGGACTATTAACTGTATTTAGCAAATAACTCACTGGATCTCGGGGCAAGACGAGGTTTGACTCTTGCTATCGCAATATAAGGTACGTATAACGTACGAGCATAGTTATATATATATATTATTGTCATGTGCATGAATAATATATGGTTGTTGCAATCACTTTGATATGCATTGGGAATCACGTGGTGCCGCTATTAAGCAAGCAATGATTGAGATGTTGTCGCTGTTGAGCAAACATCGGTTCTACTATTGCCGCTGTTGAGCGTGCGTGAGGTTAGAATGCCGCTATTGTTGAATGAGCGATGAAATGGAACTGTGGAATCATTGGTTAGATATATGTGATACTTGTGGTCATTTGTATAATGATTTAATCATAATTGATTATGGAATTGGCATGGTAAAAATGGGCATAGTTAATCAATGTGGTGATTAACTCGTTTTGGGAATTTGACGGTTTTGGTTATTGTGAGAACATGAATAGCACGGGGGAAATCACATGTGGTAACGATACTGTACATGGAGTATATTTTACATTTATAATTTTATATTCTGCAAATTATGAATTGTGATATTGCTGTTATTGAGATGGTGGATTGGTATGCTCACCCTGTGTGGGGGCTGTTTCTGTTGGGGCAGGTGAACAGGTACAACGTTGGCTCTGGAGTGAGTCCGGGCTGTAGATTGGGAATGCTCCCAGGGCAGATGTACTAATACTGGTATTGGGTATTATACTTTATACATTGAATACACATTCACTTATTCGATGCTCGCCTGTGAGCTTTCTGATGTGTATATGGGTTGTATAAGGGTTGTTAGATTCTCTTTTCATTCTTGGTTGCATGCAATTAATTATAGGGTATTGCATAATGAATTGAGAATAATATTGGTGCATTGTGATGTGTATACTTCTGTTCGTTGAGTTGAGATGATAACTAGACATTAAGAGACTTTATGTCGCAAATTTTATATACGTCATGCTATTGTTATTGAAGCATGTGACGAGAATTCCCTAATATGACAAAAGTATGCACTAATAGAGATGTTAAATGCACTAATGATGAGATTAGATATTTGGGTTCTTACACTATACCAGTATAGTTATGAATTTCATGAATAAAGTATTCCGTAACTTTTTTGGGTGGAATTGTAATAATTGTGACATCCCCGAAATAATTATATGCAAATTGTGCATTAATTATGTTTTATGTGATTATTTATAGTGATAATTGAATTATGTGTCAGAATTAATTATCTTGGTGAAATGCTAAGTCACATGGTAGGCGTGACCCGGTGGTGCGTTTCAGGGTGCATGTTATGCATGTTGGGTCATTGGGGGTTATCATGGTTTTATTGTGATTGTTGATAATTATATGGTGAAGCATGAATTTAATTGTGGTTTTGGTGCATTTTGGTAAAATGCTTTTAAAATATCACGTTGGGGTATTTTATTCATCATGCTAAATTTTGGGGTACCATGATATTCTTAATCCCAACACTTATACCCCACTTTCCTCTTTAACCCACCACTCTCAATTAAAATCACTCCCAACCCTTTCCCCCAAACCCCATTTTCGATCTTGGCTATAGGGAGGAGAGAAATCTTGGAGAAAGCTTGCTATTGATTGATTCTTGCAAGAAGTTTGAAGCTCCAAGTGGTATAAACCCTCCTAGTGTTATTCTCTTGCATTTTGATAAGAATAGGGTTTGTATTTTGGGGATTTAAAATGGGTTTGTTTGATTATATGGTGTTTTTGGTTGGTTTGGAGTATGTTGTTGTTGAGGGTTGCTTTGAAGTAAGATTAGTGTTTTTGATGTATTGGATTTAAGTGTTATGGAGTTGATGTGTGACCGCTTATTTTTTTAAACAATTATTTTCAGTGTAGTGATTCTACCACAAGTGCACGGTTGTCAAGTTTTAGTATAGTTAAATGAAAGTAAGGGTTGTCGAATCCACAGGGACTAACGTATAAGTACCAAATAAAACTAGTAAAATTATATTTAGCCTACGATTAAAAAGAGGGTAGATTAAACTAATGCAAACTTAGAACTAAAGAACCCAAATAAAAACAAGAATAAATAAAATAAATGGCTTCCGGATATGCAAATGAATTTCGCTCGAGAAATTTATCTAGCTCTTCGTTCAACTGTGTTATCGTCAATGATTCGTTTGAAGCAATTGCTAAACAATCGATTCTTAAGGTGAAAGGCTTTCGCTGTTATTCAATACACTCTCTCGAGCTGTAAAGAAACTAATATCAAATTAGAACAAGTAACTCTCGTTCACTTATTTACTAATCCGATATTGCATAAATCTTCAAAACCTCGTTACTCTAAATCTCTCGATTCAAAGTGCTCACGTATATGATTTTATCTCTCGATCTCAATCTTAAACATACCTCATGAATTATTGTAGCGTATTAAAACGTTATCTCTCGATCTCGGTTTTAACTCACAAATTCAATCAAAGTTAGCTAGGCTTTGATATCTTTAGGCATATAATTCATGAACAATAAGAAATCAATTCACTCAAACACATTCGAATTGATAACTCAAACACAATTATACTCAAACTTGATAAAATAAACTCAATTCAATTCAAATCAAATACATGAGATGTTTAATTGTCTCTCAACCTCAAAAACATCTAATGAAAATGAAAATCAAATAAATCAAAATTTAGAAATACGATAAACGTGGGAACAAATCCGTGCGTTGCACCGTAATCTCTTCTCTTGCTCCTTCCTCGCACTCCGGAAACAACTCGCTCAAGCTCGGACGAAGAACGTAGGAAGATGGCTTTTCCTCGGGTTCTTCTCGGCGGCGGCTAGGGTTCTCCTTGGATTATTTTCGGCTGCCTCAAGCTCTCTGATATGATATCCTTTGATATGGAAAAGATTTCCCCTTTAAAACCACCGAGAATCATTCAAATATGGAAGATAAGATTTTTAAAATTTCGCGTATCGATCGATCGAAAAGATTTTCTGATCGATCGGTGCACTGTTCACTTCAGCATTTAAAACTCTCTGCCTCGATCGATCGATCGAAATTTTGGTTCCGATCGATCGACACTTCGATAAAATTGTTGGTGAACTCTCTGCCCGGATCGATCGATCGAGAAATATTCTCGATCAATCGGTGCCTTAAAAAAATCTGAATTCTTCACTTTTTCTCTTTTTCGCCTCGATTTCACCCGTTTTCTTCATTTTAGCTCATTTCTACCATTTCCGACCTATTTTCCTGTAACAAGCAAATAAATACCAAAAAGCGTAATTTCATCCAGGAAAAAGTACGAAAAACGGTAATAAATTACAGCTAAAAACACGTAATATCTAAGCCTATCAACTCCCCCAAACTTGGACTTGATCGTCCTCGAGCAAGCAATAACCTCAAAAAGTAGAGTTAAACTTAATACTTTTAATGAGTCATCTTTACAATTCAAAGTAAAAGCTCAGCAATCCTACTTACACATCAATAAGAGTCATTCAAAGTCCAACAGGAAGCGTTTTCTCCCAAGCTAAACAATACATCGCAACATCGGAACGTGCGTGTGTGCTATTGTCAATCATGAGGTATAAACATATCTTTAAGATCAAAATGTGCCATAAAAACTCAAAGTCAAGATTACTTTGGATTACTCTACAAATCTACTATCCAGCACTTCTCCACTAATGTAATTATTCCCTAAACTTGGACCAGAAGGTCTTTAAAAGCTTATAGCGTTAGGCCTTTTGGTGTCGGCTCCAAAGAAAAGGTAGGATGAATGCAAAGAAGAGAGTATAATAGAATCAGTTCAAAATTTTTCGCACAATACTGAGCTTCTCTTCAACTTTTTCTAGCCTTGGCCACTTTGGGTCTTATTTGAATGTTTTCATTTTTTTCAAGGCTTTTCTCTACATCTTTTCTTATTGCTCATTCTTTTGTTCATTTTGTTTTTCACAATGAACTCATCTTCATATATAATTCAATGCACTGAATGAGATTCATTATACTCCCTTAGGGACGGATAAAACTTTTCCTTTAGGCTCAATCCAAGGTAGGTATAATGAGTTAGCCAAAAATGTCGAATGGGGGTCTAGTTATATGCAATGCATATACTATTCTTTTTCAATAAGGCTCAAGAGGGGACACTACGGAATGATATAGACAAGGTAAGCTTGAAAGGCACAAACGGTGCAAAGATCGCCTAAATCATCTCCAAGTCAAGTTCCTAATTATAAAATTTCGCCTCAAAGTGCTTTCAAATAAATTGTAGAGTTTTCTAAGATGCTCAAGACAAATCATAGTTAACACAAGTTTTCACTTTATTCAATACATACTTCACTCAATCATGACTCAAAACGTGCTCAAACTATTCCTCAATTTTGACATAAGTTCAACAAAGGATATAAACAAACAAGTTAAAAATTTTCATGACTCCTATCTAGATGGGGATTAATTTCATCATGTAGTACCGTTGCAAATCCAACTATCATTTCTCAAGAATAACTCATTTAAAAAAAAAAAAAATTGTTGGTAGTGCTCAAGGACAAATTAGTCTCATAATAGTGTAGTCATGCAGAATGAAACAAGACAAGTAGCAAAAAATGCCAAAACAACAAAAAATACTACAATCCTAAACAAACCCCCCAAACTTAATATGTGCATTGCTCTCAATGAACAAGAAAGTAAACGTAGTGGCAAAAACACATACCATGACGACGATCGTCACTAATTGTCGTCCTCATCATGCTCCGGAGGGGGAACTGGGTAGTGATGCTCCTCACCCTGGTATGGTGGAAATGGTGGGTAATCAGCAGGTGGGGGTGCATGCGGCTGATATGGTGGGAAGTATGGTTCTGGCGGGAACTTGAATCCTGGGAAACCCTGCGCCATGGCAGTGTTCCATGCACTCTGGTAGTGCATGAACTCCATCTGACGCTGAGCTACCTGCTCATGGTCCAACTGCAATGCTCTCTGCATGCTGTGTATGTCACGCTGCATGCTATGGATCCTCTGCTGCTCAGGGCGAATGTCTTGGAGATTCCTGTGAAGGGAGTCCAAAGTGATGCGTGTACGCGCTGCAGCAGAGGATGATGATGCTCCGGCATGTCTGGTGTCCAAGGGTCGTGGCTCAGCCGTTCTTCGGTCTGTAGGGGGTGGTGGACCATCAACAACAATCGAGGTCTTCGGTGGAAGTAACTCCTCATCTTCCCCCCCCATTGCACTCCGCATCTCTGGCATAAAGCAGTGATGGTAGATGGAAATGGTAGTGCGGAGGTAGGTGGGCTGCTACCGATCTCATGGATGTGATCACTAATAATCTCGCCCAAATCCACGTCCTGTCCTGTGAGAATGGCAAATACCAGGGCCGCTCTATCCTTTGTCACCTCAGAAGTGTGGGTCGAGGGCATGACCCGTGAGGCGACAAATGAGAACCATGCTTGGGCCTCTGGTGTCAAATGCTTCTTGAGAACCTGTAAGGACCCTAGTTCCTTAAGTGCGGATTAAAGGCGTAATAGAGCTAAACATGCATATAAGAATATAGAGTTCGTGTTGATGTATTGAGCCGTTAAGATTACAGGCCAAAATAAAATTTCCAAAAGGGATTAATTACATTCCCAACCAATTGAATGCTAATCCTATAGTTTTACACTACTCCTAGAGTAGAAACTATACAAAAGAATTAGGCCTGCTATGCCAAAAGCACTCCTCACTGGCTCACCGCATCAACCCGCCTCAGCCCGTACGCCCAAAAGTACCTACAGGAACAACCCCAAAACCATGAGCATGTATATAAATCATATTCACAATAATATGATCATAATTCAATGCATAAACCATAAATGCGATTCACTTCCTGTATTCAACACATATGAAAGCTCCCTTGGTTGTCCCTATACCATAATTACAATCGATTGATTATAACACCAATAATGTATGTCATGACATGCATCCATTCCATGTATACCAATGGCCAATCCCAGTCTATATCAGTGGCATAATACCCCTCTGCGTTACATGACAGTGGCATTAATACCCCTCGCTTCGACATATTAGCGGCATAATATCCCTCGCATCAACATGACAGCGGCATTATCCTTCGCTTCGACATGTTTGTTGCAAATATTCTTCATCGCTATAATATGACAGCGGCAAGTATTCTATCATCGCTTCGACAAGAAGGCGGCAAGTATTCTTCATCACTGTAATATAATCTCGACCCACAACCACATGCTACCATAATGCATATTCCAGTCATGTATGCAACCATAATGCATAATAAGACCACATATGCAACCATAATGCATAACCAATTTATAGCGTAATAAATACGTTTTACCGTCCGATGCCCATACGTCTCACTACGTACCTTAGTTCCAAAAGTGGAGATATCGTGGACTTTATCTCCTAAGCTGTGTGGCCACCTGGGATGGTTCTACACATTCACAAAAATCAATATTAGGAGCCAATAATAGTCCAACATCAAATATTCCACAAAAAATAACCAAAAACACCAAATTTTGCCTTTCGCGGTCGATCGCCTGGGGCGGGCGATCGATCGCGAGACCCTACTGCCCGATACTGAAATTTTCTTACTTTGGCGATCGATCGCCAGCCTCTCCGATCGATCGCCCAAGAGTGGCGATCGATCGCCAGGCGCTCCAAAAGCGCACTGCCAGCGCGCGATCGATCGCCTGAAATGGGCGATCGATCGCCAACCTCTGTAACCCGAAAAACCACCATTTTTGCTCCAAAATTCTTCTCCAATCCATACCAACTCTCCTACCTTCAAACCAACAACATCAAACACAAAATAACCTTCAAAATACACATTAACATCCCAAAAAACCCAACATTCAACCAAAAAATACCAACCCATAAAAACCCATTTCAAAACCATACCAAATTCAATCCAAACAGAATAAAAGTCACATGGAGGTATCCATACCTCTTGGGGACTTCAAATCTCCCAACAAACTCCACAAATCAAACTTTTGGGAGGGTTTCTCTCCACTTCTTTGCCCAAATTCGAAAATGTAAGGAGGAGAAGGGTTTTGGGGTGAGTTATTTGGGAAAGTAGCAAGTGGTGGTATAATGGGGATTGGAGGGTGTTAAGTGGAATGGTTTAAAAAAAATAGATTGCACTCCACTAATCCATGGTGTATAAAAACACCCCCAACATGATATTTAAAAGGCATTTTACCATAAGGCATCAAAATCACAATTAAAAACATGATTCACCCAAAATAATCACAAACCATTTCATTTAAATCACTATAACCCCCAATTACCCAACATGCATAACATGCACCCCGAAATGCTATACCGGGTCATTCCTACCATGTGACTAAGCATTTTACCAAGATAATTAATTCCAACACATGTATTAATTATCACCATAAAAATCACCTAAGCATAATTAATGCCCAAATTGCATATAATTATTTCGGGGATATCACAATACTCCCCTACTTATAAGATTTCGACCTCGAAATCGCATGCACTTACCCAAACCGAAACCAAACATAAATCACATACCAGAAAATAACTCCGGGTAGTGCTGCATCATGTGCCGCTCCGTCTCCCACGTGGCCTCCTCGACACCCCTGCGATCCCACTGAACCTTGAGCATCGGTATCACTTTATTCCGAAGTCTGCGATCAGCCCTATCCAGAATCCTGACTGGCCGCTCCTCATATGATACATCAGAATCCAACTGAACCTCAGAAGGCTGTAATACATGCGACAGATCCGGCTCATACTTCCGCAGCATAGATACATGGAACACGTCGTGAATACCAGACAACGACGGTGGCAACGCCAAACGGTAAGCCAAGGTACCGATGCGCTGTAAAATCTCATACTGTCCCACAAACCTCGGAGACAATTTACCACGCATACCAAATCGAACCACACCCCTGAAAGGTGAAATCTTCAAAAAGACCCTGTCTCCCAACTGAAACTCCAACGGTCTCCGCCGTTTATTCGCATAGGCTGCCTGCCTGTCATGGGCTGCCTTCATTTTCTGACGGATAACCTTTATTTTATCCTCCATTTCCCGAATCAATTCGGGTCCTCCCACTGCTTTACTGGTCAAGTCATCCCATTATAAAGGCGACCTACAACGCTTACCATATAAAGCTTCAAACGGTGCCATCTAAATACTCGCCTGATAGCTGTTGTTGTATGAGAACTCTACCAAGGCCAATGAATCTTGCCATGAGGCATCAAATTCCAACACACAAGCTCATAGCATGTCCTCGAGCGTCTGTACAGTACGCTCTGTCTGACCGTCCGTCTGGGGATGATATGCCGTACTCAATCTCACCTCAGTACCCAATGCTGACTGAAGACTTCCCCAGAAATGAGATGTGAATCCCATAGATATGTGTTCCCACTTCCACTCCGGTATTTCTAAGCTCCTTAGCTCACCACCGGGTCTCTGCCTCTCTGCCTTAACCTGCTGGCAGATCAAACACCTCTTTACAAATGAGATCACATCACGTTTCATCCGTTTCCACCATAACTGATCACATAAGTTCTTATACATTTTCCTCCCTCCCGGGTGGATGCTAAATCGGCTACTATGAGCTCGCTCCAAGATTCCTCTACGCAACTCCGGCGTACATGGAACTACCCATCGATTACCAAGTCTCAAAGAACCATCCTCAGCCACTCTAAACTTTGATGGCTGCCCCTGAAGTGCCAATGATGACCATCTCTGAATCTCAACATCTGTCCTCTGAGCTCTCCTGATATGCTCATAGATATCTGGCTCAGCCAATAAAGTCGATACCCAAAACGGCGATGTGTCCACATTGAAGTCATAGCCCAGATGGCAATATGAAGTCATCATAGCCAACAAATGCATGACATCCTCAGCAGTGTTCTTCGCCTTCCGACTCAAGGCGTCTGCTGTCAAGTTGGCTTTCCCCGGATGGTACTCTATCTCACAGTCATAGTCTTTGAGTAAATCCATCCACCTTCTCTGACGCATTTTCAACTCCGCTTGAGTGAATAAGAATTTTAGGCTCTTATGATCCGTATATATGGTAAAGGACGTACCATACAGATAATGCCTCCAAATCTTCAGGGCAAAAATAATAGCCGCCAACTCCAAATCATGGACTGGGTATCTAGCCTCATGCGGCTTCAACTGTCTCGATGCATAAGCTACCACATGCTTATCTTGCATCAGAACACAACCCAAGCCCTGCAATGATGCGTCAGTATAAAGGACAAACCTCTTGTTCTCTGAAGGAATTACCAATACCGGCGCCGTCGTCAATCGGTGCTTCAACTCTTGGAAGCTCTCCACGCAAGCCTCTGACCAAAAGAAGGGTACTCCCTTTTGGGTCAACTGCGTCAGTGGCTTAGCAATCTTAGAAAATCCCTCGACGAAGCGTCGGTAATACCCAGCCAAACCAAGGAAACTCCGAATCTCGGGCACAGAAGTGGGTGCAGCCCACTCCATCACAGCCTCAATCTTCCTGGGGTCCACAGAAATCCCACTGCTAGATATGACATGCCCCAGAAATACTACACTGCTCAACCAAAACTCACACTTGCTGAGCTTGGCATATAACTGGTGATTTCTGAGGATCTGGAGCACTGTCATCAAGTGTCTCACATGCTCTTCCTCGCTCCGGGAGTAGATGAGTATATCGTCAATAAACACAATGACGAACTGATCCAGATAGGGTTGGAACACCCGGTTCATCAAGCTCATAAAGACAGCCGGGGCGTTCGTCACACCGAACGGCATCACTAAAAACTCATAGTGCCCGTACCGAGTCCGAAATGCTGTTTTCTGCACATCCTCCTCCCTGACCCGTATCTGGTGGTACCCGGATCTCAAATCAATTTTGCTATACAGCTTCGTGCCTTGCAACTGATCAAATAAATCATCAATCCTTGGGAGAGGATACTTGTTCTTTACCGTGGCCTTATTCAATTGCCGGTAATCGATGCACAAACGCATCGAACCATCCTTCTTCTTCACAAAAAGAACTGGTGCGCCCCAAGGCGATACGCTAGGGCGTATATATCCTTTATCAAGGAGCTCCTGCATCTGCTCCTTCAGTTCTCTTAACTCTGCCGGTGCCATCCGATAAGGGGCACGAGAAATAGCGGATGTCCCCGGTAATAACTCAATCCCAAACTCGACTTCCCTAGCCGGTGAAAATCCGGGAATCTCCTCCGGGAACACATCAGCAAATTCTGCTACCACTGGCACATCCTCAACCTTTAACTCTTTACCCTTTCCCGACGTGTCCACGACATAGATGAGGTAGCCCGTGTGTCCACGTTCCAATAATTGGGACATCTTGATTGCCGAAATCAACGGAATCTTCGCATGGGATCCGTTGCCATAAAAAGTCCACTGAACTCCCAAACCAGATCTGAACCGAACTGTCCTCTGCCGACAATCTACCACTGCCAGATATCTGTTCAGAATATCGATGCCCACAATGCAGTCGAAATCTGACATACTCAAAACAATCAAGTTTGCCCTTATCTCATTGCCCTCAAAATAAATGAGGCAGTCCATCAGGAACTGATTAGCAACAACTCTCTTTCCGGTGGGTGTCGAGACCAGTAGAGACGTGGGCAACGAAGACGTGCACATATGATGTCTTGCCACAAAGTCCGCAGACACAAAGGAGTGTGAAGCACCTGTGTCTATCAAAATAAAGGCGGAATATGTAAATAGTAGGCACGTACCAGCTATAACCTCCTCTGGAGCTGCATCGGCATGCTCCCTGGTCAATGCATAGACCTGTCCCTGAGGTGGCCCCATCGCCTGTCCTCCCATCTGCCGAGGTACCATCGGCTGCCTCTGCTGGACTGTACCACTAGAAAACCTCCCTCGACCTTCCCTGAGATCCGTCTGTCCTTCCCGGTTGGGGCAACGCCGAGCAATATGGCCCGACATGCCACAAACGTAGCACGCAGAACAATCTCGCATCAAATGCGGCCCTCCACAAAAGTGGCACTTGACATCTCTGTTGGGATATGCCCTAAGACAAATCATTAGATGATTGTTTTGACATACAATGTTTATGATTTCTTGAATGGCAATTCATTATTGTATATTATTCTTTTAACTGTGCAATGTAAATTAATATATATGTTAATGTCCTTAGAATAATATTGTATTATTCTTAAAGATGTCCCTAGTCAAGTATTATCATGAATAGGGATAATGATAATACGTAGAGACTAGTATGTGTTGATTGATGAATTGTTCATTGATATGAGATATCAAATCAACACATGGGTACATGTTAGAGAACGATGTACTGGACAGACCCACCATGAGAATGCAACATGGATAGTTATATGATCATCATATGCAATTCTCATTGTGATAATAATGTATGTAATCCTTACGACTTGTGATCATCAGAGATCCCAACATAAGGAGTTATGTATCTTGATATCGTCAAACGTTACCCGTAACAGGGTAATCTATAAAGGCGACTATTGGATGCACTACGAATTATGTAGAGGGATGTTGACTGATCGAGATAGGATTTGTCCCTCCTATATAACAGGAGATGTGTTTGGCCCTTGATCAAGTGAGAACTAAAATGCATGGCCATGCTCGAATGAGTCGATATGAGATATCGAGCTTATTCGTTTATTATAGTTCTACTTGGGGATCAAGAAATAGAGATTGAATATACGATGACTATTCCATGACTCGTGTTCAATCTAAACACAAAGGACAAAGGGATTAAGTTACATGGTTAATATTATCACAAGTTCTAAAGGTTATGTCGAGTCATTGACATTCTTGTAATTTGGGTAGCCTCGATGTGTTAGACACCGCTCTTTGCTTGTAACGTAAAATGAGATTTTATGTCACTACCAACATTACAAGAACCTATCGGGTCGCACAAAAGATTAAATCGAGAAGGGAAATTAAATACATTGGATGAATTAATTAATTAAGAAGAGTCTTAATTAAGTGATTAAAAGGTTTTAATTAAATCATGGGTTTAGGCCCATAAGACTTTAAGAAAGTCTTGAACCTTAATTAAAGCCTTATAATATAAATACAAGGTTTTGATTAATTGTTAATCATACTTTCATATCATACTTTGATATCAAAACCTAAACCTAGGCTAAGCAAGCTCTCGGCCGCTCCTCCAAGCCGTGATCATCACCGCCGCCGCCGTGTGGTTTCGTGGTGATTTTAAGGTGGTGGTCGATCGGTTTCGAACCGAGCTTTTGAGTTTTGGTTCAAGAATAAGTCTAGCAACTTGTTCTTGAACATCCCTTCCCGTTTAATCGTGTGGATACCATTGAGGCAAGACCTAGGAGGTGTTGCTCGTGACTCGGGATCGTTGGACGTGGTGCACCGTGGAATCTGCTCAAACACGCTACAAGGGTGAGACCTTCGTAATTCCTTTATCCGATATGATATCCTATGTATAGATCCATTGTTCTAGTAATCCAAAATATTTTATTCCGCTGCGTTGTATGCTCATTGGATTGCTTACAGTGGTATCAGAGCCGTGTACAAGGCTCATATCGGATTTATGTGGTTAAATAGTTTAATCATATTTAGATTAATATTGCATGCTATTTAAAACTATATGAACATATATGATATGTTAATATCGAATTTGTGAAAATCATCATAAAATTATATTTGATATAAATTGGCGAAAAATCGAACCATACATCAAAAGTGTTCGGCCATCACCATCACAAATGACACACGGCTAACCACATGAGGGATAGGGTTCTCGAACCCTTGGCTCGAGATGGCTTAGTCGTTGTGGCTAATAATTGTGCATGGAAGTGTCGAAACTTGATTAGGGTTTAGAACCCAATGGCTCGTGACGGCTAGCTCATGACGGCTAGGGTTTCGAACCCTAGTAGCCGTGCATGGGCTCGGCCATCGTCGCCCTATTGCTAAGGTTTTAGAATCTTTTGGCTCGATAATGGTTCGGACCATGAGTCTATGAATCATGCGTGTTGGAGGCTACACCACATGAGGGCTAGGGGTTTTCGAACCCTTGGCTCGAGATGGTTGAGCCGCCACCGACATGAACAGTGCATGGTTGGACCGTGGCTCGTGGATCATGAATTCCGACGTTTCGAACCATGTTGGCTCGATGAAAAAATAGAGAAGGTGCGAGGCGGCTAGGGTTTGGAACCCTAGCACCGCCGCCGCTAGCACAAGGCTCGGCCATGAGCTAGGGTTTCGAACCCTAGGCCCATGCCATGGTCCAGCCGTGGAGCATGGTTGGTTCGAACCATGGTGGTTCGTAGCTAAGTCGAAATTAGTTCGTGGCATGTGATGTCCCAAGCGTACGATAATTTTTCAAAATTCTATTTTACAGTTTTAATTAGAATTAAATTTAAAATGTTTAGAATTTAATTAATTAAAAGTTAATGCATGCTTTATGTGTTGTTTGAGCATGGTGCGTGGTTATAGCCCTTTGACCTATTAGATAGGATTTGTGAATGTTTGTAATTTATAATACGACCTGCGAGTCGTGCCTTATCTATTTCATTCTAAATGTAATCCCTCCCCTATGTTCCCCTCGAATGTGAATCGAGGAATTCTATATCTTGTAAATAGTGTAGTTTATGTTATTGATGGTGATCAATGAAGATGGAGCATCGTGCCGGGATGAGGAGGCCATTCACAAATTGGAGCCAAAGGAAGGTGCTTGTGAAGTTACCTTAGGTTGACTCTTAGGATTTTCTCATTGGCTTGAGAAAATCATTAGTAGGGGCTATAACCATGTCACGTTTAATTATGTATGTTGATGCATGATTTATCTTATGTTTTAGATTGATAATTGTATTACACATATATGTAGATATGTATACAATTATATGTAGTGGACATATTTTAAATTATCAAACTAATCATGAGATCAATAAATCCCTCTAAAATATTAAGTTTTAGATGCCTTCCAAAATTAAAAGTACTCGTCAAAAACTTCGATTGTACATGTGTGGGTTTGCCAAAGCAAAGCACCGTGGCAATCTTAGTAAGGCGCGAAAGGATAAAAGTGATATCCGTTATACTTTAAATTGGGTACGACTTAACTAAGTTATCTCAATAGGATTGAGAACTTAGAGGCATGGGTTGGATTATAATTCACTTGATGAATTGAACAAAGTGTTGTTCGTCCAACTATCCAAGAATTACATTTGATGTAATTGACAAAGTGTTGTCTACCTAAATAACCGAGTCTTGGGCGATTAGCCAAAGCTAACTCAAGATTAGGCGAAATATGGATCTTGGCCCACTAAAAGGTTTCGAGGGTTGATATTTTTAAACAAAATAGTGGGAGTATCATTTAATATAAGATCATGTTAAATGATTAAATCATAAACTTATTTTGCATATTTATATTGTAGATATCCATGGCAACTAACAACGTATCAAACACATTATCACTGCGATCGGTCCTTGAGAAGGACAAACTAAATGGGACAAATTTCCTAGACTGGCATAGGAACTTGAGAATAGTCCTCAAACAAGAAAAGAAACAATATGTCCTAGAGGAACCCTTGCCCACTGAGGAACCTCCCCTAACGGCTACAAGAGCCGAAAAAGATGCTTACAAGAAGCATCAAAGTGACGCACTTGATGTTGGGTGCCTAATGCTTGCCACCATGAACTCTGAGCTTCAGAAGCAACATGAGTAAATGGAGGCGTTCGATATGATCGAACACTTAAAGCAATTGTACCAACAGCAAGCAAGACAAGAGAGGTATGACGTCTCTAAGTCGTTATTTCAGTGCAGGATGGTAGAGGGAAGCCTAGTTGGAACTCATGTGCTCAAGATGATTGGGTACATTGAGAATCTGGACAAGCTGGGTTTTCCATTGGACCAAGAGTTGGCCACCGATGTGATCTTGCAATCGTTGCCGGAGAGCTTCAGTCAATTCGTAGTAAATTACAATATGACTGACATGGAAAAGACTCTACCACAATTGCTTGGTATGTTGAGAACATATGAAGCAAATACAAAGAAGACTAAGGCCACAAATGTTCTTATTGTGAATAAGGGCAAAGGAAAGGCCAAAGCTAAAGGCAATAGAAAGCAAAGAAGGTCTTTGTTAAATCTAAGCCAAAGTCTTATGCACTGAAACCAAAAGGAGGGATAGCAAAGGAAGGGAACTGTTTCCATTGCGGTGAGACCGGCCATTGGAAAAGAAACTGCAAAGTATATCTGGAGGATCTAAAGAAAGGAAGTATGACTTCCACTTCAGGTATTTTTGTTGTAGAAGTCAATTTATCTACTTCTTCATCATGGGTATTAGATACTGGATGTGGATCTCACATTTGTGTAAATGTGCAGGATCTAAAAAGGAGTAGGACATTGGCGAAAGGTGAAGTTGATCTCCGAGTTGGAAATGGAGCAAGAGTTGCTGCATTAGCTATAGGAGATTATTGTTTAGCTTTACCTTCTGGTTTATCGTTGATTTTAAAAGACTGTTAGTTTGTGCCATCTATTACTAAAAACATAATTTCTATTTCTTGTTTAGACAAGTATGGTTTTCATTTATAATAAAGGACAACTGTTGTTCTATTTATTTAAATGATATGTTTTATGCTAGTGCACAAATGGTGAATGGTCTTTATTTATTAAATCTTGATATGCCTATCTATAACATAAATACTAAAAGGATTAAAAATAATGATTGTAATCCGACTTATCTCTGGCATTGTCGCTTGGGCCACATAAACGAGAACCGCATATCTAAACTTCATAAGGATGGAGTATTAGATTCATTTGATTTTGAATCATATGAAACATGCGAATCTTGTTTAATGGGCAAGATGACTAAAGCCCCTTTCAAGGGACATGTTGAAAGGGCAAATGTTTTATTGGGACTAATACATAGTGATGTATGTGGACCAATAAGTACACAAGCTAGAGGTGGTTTTCAATACTTCGTTACATTTACTGATGACCTCAGTAGATATGGGTATGTGTACCTAATGAAGCATAAGCATGAAACCTTTGAAAAGTTCAAAGATTTCAAGAATGAAGTACAAAACCAACTTGGCAAAAGTATCAAAATCCTTCGAACAGATCGAGGAGGTGAATACTTAAGCCAAGAGTTTCATGACTATCTAAAGGAATGTGGGATAGTCCCACAACTCACTCCTCCATATACTCCACAATGGAATGGTGTATCCGAGAGGAGAAATCGAACCTTGTTGGACATGGTTAGATCAATGATGAGTCATGCAGATCTTCCGATATCGTTTTGGGGACACGCTATAGAAACAACGATTTTCTTACTGAACCGTGCTCCATCTAAATCAGTGGAAAAGACACCATATGAGATATGGAATGGGAAGCGTCCTAGTATGTCTTTTATGAAGATTTGGGGTTGTGAGGCTTTCGTTAGACGTCCCGCCACTAACAAACTTGGACCCAAATCTGATAAGTGTTTATTTGTGGGGTATCCTAAGGAAACGAAAGGATACTATTTCTATTATCCACCGAGAACAAAGTAGTTGTTGCTCGGACTAGTGTATTTCTTGAAAGAGAATTTATTTCTAGAAAAACCAGTGGGAGGAAAATAGAACTTAGTGAAGTTCAACCACAAGAAAACACTGAACCTGAGATTGAGATGGAAACAGAGCAGGCACCACAATCTGTTGTGGAAAAGTACCTGCTCAAGAGACACAAGCCCAGCGTAGGTCTGTAAGAGAACACCGGGAGCACAGAGATATGGATTTCTTGTGACTCAACAAGGTGACTTACTATTTATTGATGAGGATGAGCCGTCATCTTATCAACAAGCTATAATGGGCACTGATTCTGAGAAATGGCAAGAGGCTATGAAATCTGAGATGGAATCCATGTATGCAAACCAAGTATGGACTTTGGTTGATCCACCTGAAGGGGTACGACCCATAGGGTGCAAATGGATTTTCAAGAAAAAGACCGATATGGATGGTAATGTACAAACCTATAAAGGTCGACTGGTTGCAAAAGGATTCAAACAAATTCATGGTATTGACTATGATGAAACCTTTTCACCAGTGGCCATGGTTAAATCCATAAGGATCTTACTTGCAATAGCTGCATTTCATGATTATGAAATTTGGCAGATGGATGTCAAAACAACTTTCCTTAATGGAAATCTGCTCGAGGATGTGTACATGACACAGCCCGAGGGTTTTGTCAATCCAAAGGATGCTGGAAAGATATGCAAGCTACAACGATCCATTTATGGATTGAAGCAAGCTTCTCGGAGTTGGAATCTTCGTTTTGATGATGCAATCAAAGAGTTTGGTTTTATCAAAAATGAAGATGAACCTTGTGTCTACAAGAAGGTCAGTGGGAGCGTAATCATTTTCCTAGTGTTGTATGTAGATGACATACTTCTCATTGGAAATAATATCCCTGCCTTACAATCTGTAAAGATTTGGCTAGGGAATTGCTTTTCTATGAAAGACTTGGGAGAAGCCACCTGTGTATTAGGAATCAAGATCTATAGAGATAGATCGAGAAGGCTTCTTGGCCTAAGTCAAAGTACATACATAGACAAAGTGCTTAAAAGGTTTAGCATGCAAGAATCAAAGAAAGGATTCGTGCCTATGACACATGGTATATATCTCTCGAAGGAACAGTGTCCTTCAACACCAGATGAGAGACAACGCATGAGTAAGATCCCATATGCGTCAGCTATTGGATCTATCATGTATGCCATGATATGTACTCGTCCCGATGTATCGTATGCTTTGAGCATGACGAGCAGATATCAAGTTGATCCAGGTGAAGGTCACTGGATTGCTGTCAAGAATATCCTAAAGTACTTGAGAAGAACTAAGGATACATTCTTCATTTATGGAGGTGAGGAAGAGCTCAATGTAATGGGTTACACTGATGCAAGCTTCCAAACTGACAAAGATGATTTTCGATCGCAATCTGGATATGTGTATTGCCTAAATGGAGGTGCTGTGAGCTGGAAGAGTTCAAAGCAAGAAACAGTAGCCGATTCTACAACGGAAGCTGAGTATATTGCTGCCTCGGATGCAGCAAAGGAAGCTGTTTGGATGAGGAAGTTCATTTCTGAACTTGGAGTGGTGCCTAGCATTAAAGATCCGATAGAACTCTATTGTGACAACAATGGAGCGATCGCATTGGCTAAGGAACCAAGATCTCACCAAAGATCCAAGCACATACTTAGGCGTTTCCATTTCATTCGAGAAATCGTTGAAAGGGGAGATGTTAAAATATGCAAAGTACCAACAGATGATAATGTATCTGACCCATTGACGAAGCCACTGTCACAGCAGAAGCATGATCGTCATACTAGATCTCTAGGCATTAGGTATATGTCTGAGTGGTCTTAGTGCAAGTGGGAGATTTGTTGGGATATGCCCTAAGACAAATCATTAGATGATTGTTTTGACATACAATGTTTATGATTTCTTGAATGGCAATTCATTATTATATATTATTCTTTTAACTGTGCAATGTGAATTAATATATATGTTAATGTCCTTAGAATAATATTGTATTATTCTTAAAGATGTCCCTAGTCAAGTATTATCATGAATAGGGATAATGATAATACGTAGAGACTAGTATGTGTTGATTGATGAATTGTTCATTGATATGATATATCAAATCAACACATGGGTACATGTTAGAGAACGATGTACTGGACAGACCCACCATGAGAATGCAACATGGATAGTTATATGATCGTCATATGCAATTCTCATAGTGATAATAATGTATGTAATCCTTACGACTTGTGATCATCAGAGATCCCAACATTAGGAGTTATGTATCTTGATATCGTCAAACGTTACCCGTAACAGGGTAATCTATAAAGACGACTATTGGATACACTACGAATTATGTAGAGGGATGTTGACTGATCGAGATAGGATTTGTCCCTCCTATATAACAGGAGATGTGTTTGGCCCTTGATCAAGTGAGAACTAAAATGCATGGCCATGCTTGAATTAGTCGATATGAGATATCGAGCTTATTCGTTTATTCTAGTTCTACTTGGGGATCAAGAAATAGAGATTGAATATACGAGTATGACTATTCCATGACTCGTGTTCAATCTAAACACAAAGGACAAAGGGATTAAGTTACATGGTTAATATTATCACAAGTTCTAAAGGTTATGTCGAGTCATTGACATTCTTGTAATTTGGGTAGCCTTGATGTGTTGCTAGACACCGCTCTTTGCTTGTAACGTAAAATGAGATTTTATGTCACTACCAACATTACAAGAACCTATCGGGTCGCACAAAATATTAAATCGAGAAGGGAAATTAAATTCTTTGGATGAATTAATTAATTAAGAAGAGTCTTAATTAAGTGATTAAAAGGTTTTAATTAAATCATGGGTTTAGGCCCATAAGACTTTAAGAAAGTCTTGAACCTTAATTAAAGCCTTATAATATAAATACAAGGTTTTGATTAATTGTTAATCATACTTTCATATCATACTTTGATATCAAAACCTAAACCTAGGCAAAGCAAGCTCTCGGCCGCCTCCTCCAAGCCGTGATCATCACCGCCGCCGCCGTGTGGTTTCGTGGTGATTTTAAGGTGGTGGTCGATCGGTTTCGAACCGAGCTTTTGAGTTTTGGTTCAAGAATAAGTCTAGCAACTTGTTCTTGAACATCCCTTCCCGTTTAATCGTGTGGATACCGTTGAGGCAAGACCTAGGAGGTGTTGCTCGTGACTCGAGATCGTTGGACGTGGTGCACCGTGGAATCTGCTCAAACACGCTACAAGGGTGAGACCTTCGTAATTCTTTTATCCGATATGATATCCTATGTACAGATCCATTGTTCTAGTAATCCAAAATATTTTATTCCGCTGTGTTGTATGCTCATTGGATTGCTTACAATCTCCAGCTCTACTAGCTTGAGTCGGTCCCCCATAAGTAGATGCACCACCCCTCCGATCCCCTTGCTTTCGGCCCTCCGGCCGCCTTCCGCTAAACCGAGAAGAAGAAGAAGTCCCCCGCGACTTAAAAGATCCTCCTCGGGGCCTCAGATTTTCAGATGTTGATCTTTGTGATGGAGCTGGTGAGGGTATGGCCTCAGGATAAGCACTCACCCCTATCTCTGCTAACTCCGCTCTAACCAGTGCATCATCAAAAGATGTCGGGTTATTAGAAATGACCCGATCAAATAATTCCGGTCGCAGCCTCTTTAGAAAGTGCCTCATCTTGGCATGTCCATTTGTAGCAATATGTGGAACATACCTCAACAAGGACGAGTAGTGCATGGCATAGTCCGAAACTGTCAGGTTCCCTTGCTTCAGATTCGTAAATTAATCCTCCTTAGTTTGCCTAGCCGCGGCAGAGAAGTACCCGTTTAGAAACTGGGTTCTGAATAAGGTCCTGTCAATTATCATACCTTGGGCCCTCAATTCCATCACAGTCGTCTTCCACCACATAGAAGACTTCTTCGCCAGCTGGAATTCTGCCAGTCTTAACCAAGCCGTCCTAGCACACGGCGCAGATACAAAAATCTGTTCTAGTCTCTCTAGCCACTCTTTGGCCTCTTCTCCTGTCTCTGTTCCTTCAAACATGGGTGGGTGGAAGGTCAGAAATTGAGTCAGGCTAAGCTCCCCTGGTAATAGTAACTGAGCAACCGGTTCCATGCCCACAGCAGGTGGGGGTAAAGGATTTGCCTGACCGATACTAGCATTCATGCTCCCAATATCACCCACCTCTTCGTTGAGGTTCCCCGCATTCATAGCCGCCATGCTGTAACACAAAGGTTAACAACAATTCCAAACAATATATATGCTAAACCGTTAGACAATATGAATGACAAGCATGTTAGTATAACAATTGTATACATAAATATGCACCACATGCATAAACATGCCCAAATGTAAACACCTAGCCAACCATGCTAAGGCTACCCTTCACTTGTTCCCGGGTTTTCTAACCACTGCTCTGATACCACTAATGTAAGGACCCTAGTTCCTTAAGTGAGGATTAAAGGCGTAATAGAGCTAAACATGCATATAAGAATATAGAGTTCGTGTTGATGTATTGAGCCGTTAAGATTACAGGCCAAAATAAAATTTCCAAAAGGGATTAATTACATTCCCAACCAATTGAATGCTAATCCTATAGTTTTACACTACTCCTAGAGTAGAAACTATACCAAAGAATTAGGCCTGCTATGCCAAAAGCACTCCTCACTGGCTCACCGCATCAACCCGCCTCAGCCCGTACGCCCAAAAGTACCTACAGGAACAACCCCAAAACCATGAGCATGTATATAAATCATATTCACAATAATATGATCATAATTCAATGCATAAACCATAAATGCGATTCACTTCCTGTATTCAACACATATGAAAGCTCCCTTGGTTGTCCCTGTACCATAATTACAATCGATTGATTATAACACCAATAAAGTATGTCATGACATGCATCCATTCCATGTATACCAATGGCCAATCCCAGTCTTATTATATCAGTGGCATAATACCCCTCACGTTACATGACAGCGGCATTAATACCCCTCGCTTCGACATATTAGCGGCATAATATCCCTCGCATCAACATGACAGCGGCATTATCCTTCGCTTCGACATGTTTGCGGCAAATATTCTTCATCGCTATAATATGACAGCGGCAAGTTGTTAGGATCGATTTCGGGGGTGGGTTGCCATTCCACACCCGAGTTCAACCAACTTGAGCTTCAATAGCTCGTGTTCTTGATATAATTGCACCGAGAGATTATATCGAGTTCGGTTACAAAACCGAGCGGAAGACACTCGACATAACCCGCTCTATAACCGATTAAACATTTGAAAGGCATTTTAAAGATATGCAAGAAGGTATGTAAAAGCAGTAAGGTAAATAACACAAGCATTTGTTTCTGGAAGTTCGAAGCACAACGCTTCTACGTCTCCCCTTCTTCCATCTCATGGAAGGATACACTAGAAGACTTTGATTTATACAATCCCGTTGTACAAACCCGATCCAGTTGGGAATTCCCCATCCAACTAGAACTCCTAGCAACTCAACTATGTATGTTCTTTAATGTCTCACATACAAAGACCTCTCATCGGTTGTGATAAATCATCAACCGTTACAATGGTATTCACTCTTCTATTTTAGCTCACAAATACAATGAATAGAGTGAATACAAAGGCACAAATGATCTCCTAACAGATCTGATACAGCAAGGTAAGAGGTGCCAAAGGTTTGAGGAGTGCTCTTTATTTAGCAGCTTTTGTCTTTGAAGTTCATCAATTGAATCCCAAGTGGGTTTGCTTTGGAAGGCTTGGATTGATCTTCAATCAGCTGTTATTGAGCTTCCAAATCATGTATATATAGCCCCAAGTAATGATATATACGTTAGATACAAGAATATAACCGTTGGGACAGTTTTGGTAAGCTTTCAAACATTGCAACGGTCATATTCTGCTTCTGGGCTATTTTTGGAAGTCTGCTGGTCTGGTCAGCCAGTTGGTCTGGTCAGCTGGTCTGGTCATCCAGTTGGTCTGGTCAGCTGGACTGGTCATCCAGTTGGTCTGGTCAGCTGGACTGGTCATCCAGTTGGTCTGGTCAGCTGGTCTTGTCATCCAGTTGGTCTTGTCAGCTGGACTGGTCATCCAGTTGGTCTTGTCACCAGTTGGTCTGGTCAGCTGGACTGGTCATCCAGTTGGTCTGGTCAGCTGGACTGGTCATCCAGTTGGTCTGGTCAGCTGGACTGGTCATCCAGTTGGTCTAGTCAGCTGGTCTTGTCATCCAGTTGGTCTTGTCAGCTGGTCTGGTCAGCTGGACTGGTCCTTCAGCTGGTACTCCAACTGGTCCTTCAGCTGGTACTCCAGCTGGTCTGGTCAACTGGTACTCCAACTGGTCCTTCAGCTGGTACTCCAGCTGGTCCTTTCAGCTGGTCCTCCAGCTGGTCTGGTCAACTGGTATTCCAGCTGGTCCTTATTTCAGCAACCAAACTCAAGGGCATTTCTTAGCACATCATCAAGCTGTAAAATATCATCTATGAACTGCACACTTGATGAAATATGTTAGCAACACAAAAACAAGTTTTGTTAACATCAAAACTAAGATTATTCGGTTTTCCAAAACCCAACACAAGTATTCTATCATCGCTTCGACAAGAAGGCGGCAAGTTGTAAGGACCCCAAGCCCTTAACCCTTAACTAGTGTATTAACCACTATGTGTGGCACATGCTTTCAATAAAAAGTCAATCGGGAAGCTCAAATGATGCTTACAAAATTCCTGTAATATTCAACGTTGTAAGATCATCTCTACTAACATATAGACTCATAGAGTTGCCCATTACCATCCCCATTTTGCCACTTTTCACATTGTGGACTTTTATAAAAATTTGGGCAGAGTCTCCCCGTAAATTGAGCTATCCCAAAACAAAAGCACATCATATAATATAATTCCCGGCCAGGGAATACACAATACCCAACAGAATACTGAACACAAAGTAAATTCCCAGCCAGGGAAGACACCACACATAAGACGACAAAAGTGGTTTTCAACACCCACATAATACACTAACGACTCTCATATCATTAGCAATTCTACCACAATTGCATGCAACATATAATGAAATAGAGAAAGGCTCATGCCTTTATATACAACCCATATACAAGAATATACATGCTCACAAGCGAGCATCATAAATGTGTATATAAACCTCGGGTGTATATAAGTACTCTATACGATACCGTGCTCCATCAAGCCCTGGTACCACGATCCTGTGAGTGCATCCAATCAACAGCTCGAGCCCAGCTCCATAGCCATCGATGCACCTGTTCACCTGCCCCAACAGAGACAGCCCCCAACGGGGTGAGCATACCAATACACAAAATCCCATAATCACAATAATGAAATTCATAATTTACAACAAAAGTAAATACTAATGAATTTTAAATCATACTCCCTGGATGGCAACGTCCTCATCCGGGATTCCGTGTACTGTCCCTGTTCTCACAATCATCAAACTCATCAAATCTCAAAAATCAGTAAATCCACACATTGATTTACTCATCGCATGCCTGATTCTCAAATATCAATAATCAATGATTCCAAGTTCATTATACATACAAATATAGATATCTCAATATCTAATACTGATTTCTCAATTTCGCTCTCAATCACAGATAGCTCAAATGCCTAGCATTTATTTTACCAATTTTCCATTATACCTAGACATCTCACGTGTCTTATAATGAGTACATGATCCCACGATCATCCTCAGGCATCTCAAATGCCGTACAATAGTCATATAGACCCAGTACCCCATATGTATCAACACATAAATATAACCATACGCACAACCATCGATGAAATCAAAATACATTATGCATTTCACAAATGCTCTTATATAAAGTAATGCTCGTACGTCGCACGTACCTCAAATTTCCGAAGTCCGAGCCAAACCTTGCTCGAGTTCCATGCTCCGAGGAACGATGTGCTAACACGATAAATTAAATTAATTACGAACATGCAACCCATGCTCAAGCACACCCATAACCCTCAAAAATATTGTCAACACACGACAATAAACCATTATCGAAAATTGCTCAAGAATTCCCCACAAATTTTCGAACCTTCACAACACAAATCGAACCCAATTAAACACCATAATTCATCTAAAATATGAATTAATCAATCAACAACATGAATAATCGCCCCACATGCCAAAACCCCCAAAATTCGAATTCAAAGCCCTAAATTCGAATCTTCCTCAATTTCGAACACAATCAAGCATCATAATGCATCTAAAACATGAATTAATCAATTACTAACAAGAATCATCACTCCTTGTCAAAAGCCCCAATTTTCGAACCCTAACTCATCCAAGCAATGAAGAAATTCGAACCATTAAAGCAACAAATTTTCGAACTACAAAGTCTGAAATATACGACCCAAAAGCAGCACAAAAACGCCCCTAAAACATCGGAAGAACAGCCCCAAAAACGTACAAAAAATCGAGCCCCAAAATCGGATGAACTCCAGTGACGAACCCTAGCGCACGGCCTGAAGCCGCGTGGGTCAACTGGATCGGGAAGGCGTACGCGGGGGAAGAGAGAGAGAGTGACGGGAAAAGTGGGGAAAAAATGGTTCCGATAATTAAAATCTCGGGTTCAACTTGTATTTATAGCAAAAATACCCCGAAATACTAATAGCCCCACAAATACATCATGATTCATTAAAAATCATCTGTTTTCAAAAACTCTCTCTCTAACTCAAAAACCCCCTACCGGTGCCCACACCAAGCACCCGAGATTCCGAGTCACACTAAAAACCCAACTCACAGGTTTTCACCGAAATGAGAATACGATCTCAACCTCGGGATCCAACGATCCCAACTACTCAAATAGACGAGCCCAGAAGGCCCAACACCTCGATTAAACTCCAAATCGCCACGTAAAACACTTTATGGGTTATAAACACCCCGGGATTAACATCTATAATCTCTGGTCATCACAATATCCCCCACTAAAAGAATTTCGTCCTCGAAATTAGCACCGGTGTATCACGTAACACCCAGGCTACACAACAACATAAAGCCATAACCTCGATTCTTGACCATATCAGAATCGTCTTAGTAAACGCGAGGATACTTACCTCACATCAAACTCTGAAACAGAGCGACATACCAAAACCAACATATCACCCAAGAGTCAAAACATACCTCGATGCGGTTCATCCCAAAAGTCAGTCCCTCATGACTGCAAGACAACCAATACTTACGACTGTAGATCGGACAGTCATCCTTCGTTCTAATACCATTTAGTAAGAACGCATCATGAATGACACCTCAACCGTGAGAATGTTGACCTCGTGTCAAACTCTGGAGTGGAATAGACTTCCAAATCCATCATAACGTCAAAGAGCGTCAGCACAACTCAACGCTAACAATCCAAAAGCAGTTAGTCAACTGAAACTGCAAGGATTCGAATCGCTCCCGCTTTTATCGTAGATATCATCCAATGACATCTTTATTATGACTCACGATGTTTAATACACATCATTACGGGGGAAACATTAGCATACCACGGTGTACACATACCAAACCTGGTTTCCACTTTCAAACCTCCTCCATCGAATGAGCAGTCGCATCATTGCAACTCAATTTGGGCAACTCTCGGCCACAGATTCACACAAAAGACATCTCACAAGATGTCCACCTCCGGATATTCCAAGGATCACATCCTGATCATAATCAAACCATCGAGACTCCACAGAGTTCAAATTCTGAAAGGACATGCAATAAACCCATTGCATCCTCAACGCTTGTGTCGACAGCGACACCCAATAAATCCGAATTCCTGCCATCCCTTGATAATCCTAGGATTTAACAATCCAAACTTGGGAAGGCTATCGCATGATTCGAAGGGAAACACCAACCAGGAAACATCTCAACCCACACAAGATAATCCCTCCTCAAGGGAAGTCAACTAACTTCACGATTATCCCTCATAATCATCGTGCCATGGAGATTCCCAATCTCAAGGTGTTCCATATCTCTCATCATAGATTTAACCATCCAAAAGTAGCATAACTCTATGCTTGACAAGAAGGAAATCAATAACTGGCATCCGTATACTCGCCGGTATACCTGCATAAGCACTGATATCACATGCATACTCAATGCACTTGGCTCGGGTATCTACAACATACCCCTAAGCCCCAAACACAACTGTCAATTCTGAGTCATTCCTTTGCAGTGGAGAATGATAATCGACGATCAACAACACGGCGTGATTCCCAAAATAAATACCACACGTACCAACTTACTGAATCCTTCAAAGATTCCCAAATAGGTATAATACTACCTCCTTCCCCACAAGGGAAGTGCTATCGAACTCGAGATCCACTAGTCTCGAACCACCGTTCGGAAAAACTGGATACAATAACATCCATTGCATCCCAAGTACACGGATTTCCCAAATCGAGTCAACGACGACTTGATGACTCTCTTGGTGGCACTCCAACATTATGAGATGTCCCAGACAAGTCTCTCAACAATAGACGTATACACGTTTCAGCGAGGCATGCACAACCTCAACCTCAAATGACGTGGTGACTACTAGAGTCCACCCCAATCCACATCGTATCACCTTACGATTTGCCAAACTTGGTTCCAACGTGTAGTATCATGGCTCCAACAAGCACACTATAGCAGCACTATGATATCTGGCTAGCAAAGTGCTATCTCCATAGGTTCATATCAAGCCCACCAACAAACCATATGTTCCATCTCGGTATGCCATACCGTACAACCGTTAGAGTAATGGGTCATCGCCCAACATATCTCTAAAATACCAAGCACAATGGACAACCCGGTGTCCTTGCTCACTTATGATGCAATCATAATCCGTTAAGACTTATCCCACACCCTCAGGGTGGGTGCAACCATGTCTACCCTACATCACAACACAAGCGAGTAGTTTCCTCAATGACTACTCTTACCACCAATCACTTGGCCCTAGCCAAACCAACGAGCATACCCAAAGGTATCATTGCTCGACAAATATATACTTCGAATATGTGCTGCGGTATAATTCCTATACGGCGCACCCAATAGTTCCTCGAGCAACTTGCTCGGCATAATGGTCTCGTCAACTAGTGACTCAGACACTACCATGTGCCCACCAAGGCACTCAAACCATATAACCAAATACATAACATAATCATCAAAACGACGCCACACGTCTACATAGAACATCAACTATGTCATCGTCATCCCGTGACGGCATATGTCAACATATGACATCCAACTAACATCGTCAAACATACGACGGTACATGGCAATACACGACATCCATAATCTCATCGTCAAACACATGGCATATATATAGCAACACATAGTATTCACAATAATGCTAACACAAGTAATATGCCATACCTCATCGCTATCAATATAGCGGTATACCTGTCCCCGTCGCTCAATAATAGTACGTAGTCAGCAGCCATCGCTCGAAGGCGGCAAAATCCTGTGCTGAGCACATAGCGGCACAATCCATCGCTATAGAATCGACGGCATGATACCTCGTCATATAATAAGTGGCATGAAACCTCGCTATACACCTGAGCATGAATCATCGTCCACATAATAGCGGAAAGAGGCATCGCTAGCAATATATCCGGCGGCAAGAACCATCGCCAATCAATATAGCGGAATGAACCATCGCTATCCATATACATGGCGGCAAGAACCATCGCCAGTCAATATAGCGGAATAAACCATCGCTATCAATATCCATGGCGGCAAGAACCATCGCCAGTCAATATAGCGGCATGAACCATCGCTATCAATATACATGGCGGCAAGAACCATCGCCAGTCAATATAGCGGCATGAACCATCGCTATCAATATACATGGCGGCAAGAACCATCGCCAGTCAATATAGCGGCATGAACCATCGCTATCAATATCCATGGCGACAAGAACCATCGCCAGTCAATATAGCAGCATGAACCATCGCTATCAATATCCATGGCGGCAAGAACCATCGCCAGTCAATATAGCGGCATGAACCATCGCTATCAATATACATGGCGGCAAGAACCATCGCCAGTCCATATAGCCGATCCCTAGTCATTGTCACGGTAGTGTATTTTAATGTCCCTCGCTCAAGTAAAAACATGCGGTACTCCCACCCCTCGCTTCACATATAGGCGGCATAGAATAACCTCGCTTAAATGGACATGCGGTACTCCCACCCCTCGCCTCACATTTTAGCGGCAAATATTCTTTCCTCGCCTCATATGCTAACCACGCTTCAATGTGACATGCGGCGCTCCCACCCCTCGCTTCACATTTTAGCGGCACAAAATAATAAATAGCGGCAAGCATTTAAAATCATCACTCATCCATAACAATGACTCATGGGATATTCACCAAGTATTTCATCCATACCTGCATCACAAAGCATAATCCATATACCAACATACATCATCATGAGTGTATTTTAATGCACCTCGCTCAAATGCGACATGCGGTACTCCCACCCCTCGCTTCAACATTTGGTGGCAAAGCATTAAAATCATCACTACATGTATACATGCAACCACAATGCATAATTCCAGGATGTATATAAAATGCATGTTACCGTTTCGTGTCTTTTCAACCATGGCCTTAGCCTTTCCACGTCATAGTGTTCCTACAGGAACAATTCCAAACCATGAGCATACGATAATCCATATTCCACACAATATGATTATAATGAGTAAATGCATAAACTATGAGTACAAAGTACTTCCTGTATCCCAATGCATTTCAAAATGCTCCACTTGGTTGTCCCTGTGTCACAACTCACAATATAATCAACAAGTTATATTATGATTCTATAGATGTCATGACATATAATCGTTTCACTATGATCACATAACACAAATGCACATAAGCAAAATAGTTGTGTCACACCACACTAACTACTATCATGCATAAATATGTGCTACTCATCCCTATCAGCATGTTCCAGGCCCTCAACAGCCCCAAAGAGCTAACCACTGCTCTGATACCACTAATGTAAGGACCCCAAGCCCTTAACCCTTAACTAGTGTATTAACCACTATGTGTGGCACATGCTTTCAATAAAAAGTCAATCGGGAAGCTCAAATGATGCTTACAAAATTCCTGTAATATTCAACGTTGTAAGATCATCTCTACTAACATATAGACTCATAGAGTTGCCCATTACCATCCCCATTTTGCCACTTTTCACATTGTGGACTTTTATAAAAATTTGGGCAGAGTCTCCCCGTAAATTGAGCTATCCCAAAACAAAAGCACATCATATAATATAATTCCCGGCCAGGGAATACACAATACCCAACAGAATACTGAACACAAAGTAAATTCCCAGCCAGGGAAGACACCACACATAAGACGACAAAAGTGGTTTTCAACACCCACATAATACACTAACGACTCTCATATCATTAGCAATTCTACCACAATTGCATGCAACATATAATGAAAGAGAGAAAGGCTCATGCCTTTATATACAACCCATATACAAGAATATACATGCTCACAAGCGAGCATCATAAATGTGTATATAAACCTCGGGTGTATATAAGTACTCTATACGATACCGTGCTCCATCAAGCCCTGATACCACGATCCTGTGAGTGCATCCAATCAACAGCTCGAGCCCAGCTCCATAGCCATCGATGCACCTGTTCACCTGCCCCAACAGAGACAGCCCCCAACGGGGTGAGCATACCAATACACAAAATCCCATAATCATAATAATGAAATTCATAATTTACAA
Organism: Haberlea rhodopensis; assembly: GCA_907163345.1. Lineage (NCBI taxonomy): Eukaryota > Viridiplantae > Streptophyta > Magnoliopsida > Lamiales > Gesneriaceae > Haberlea > Haberlea rhodopensis. Next base: position 1,118,403 of record CAJQUN010000132.1, on the reverse strand, counting down.
CAAAAGTAAATACTAATGAATTTTAAATGATACTCCCTGGATGGCAACGTCCTCATCCGGGATTCCGTGTACTGTCCCTGTTCTCACAATCATCAAACTCATCAAATCTCAAAAATCAGTAAATCCACACATTGATTTACTCATCGCATGCCTGATTCTCAAATATCAATAATCAATGATTCCAAGTTCATTATACATACAAATATAGATATCTCAATATCTAATACTGATTTCTCAATTTCGCTCTCAATCACAGATAGCTCAAATGCCTAGCATTTATTTTACCAATTTTCCATTATACCTAGACATCTCACATGTCTTATAATGAGTACATGATCCCACGATCATCCTCAGGCATCTCAAATGCCGTACAATAGTCATATAGACCCAGTACCCCATATGTATCAACACATAAATATAACCATACGCACAACCATCGATGAAATCAAAATACATTATGCATTTCACAAATGCTCTTATATAAAGTAATGCTCGTACGTCGCACGTACCTCAAATTTCCGAAGTCCGAGCCAAACCTTGCTCGAGTTCCATGCTCCGAGGAACGATGTGCTAACACGATAAATTAATTCACAATTAATTACGAACATGCAACCCATGCTCAAGCACACCCATAACCCTCAAAAATATTGTCAACACACGACAATAAACCATTATCGAAAATTGCTCAAGAATTCCCCACAAATTTTCGAACCTTCACAACACAAATCGAACCCAATTAAACACCATAATTCATCTAAAATATGAATTAATCAATCAACAACATGAATAATCGCCCCACATGCCAAAACCCCCAAAATTCGAATTCAAAGCCCTAAATTCGAATCTTCCTCAATTTCGAACACAATCAAGCATCATAATGCATCTAAAACATGAATTAATCAATTACTAACAAGAATCATCACTCCTTGTCAAAAGCCCCAATTTTCGAACCCTAACTCATCCAAGCAATGAAGAAATTCGAACCATTAAAGCAACAATTTTCGAACTACAAAGTCTGAAATATACGCCCAAAAGCAGCACAAAAACGCCCCTAAAACATCGGAAGAACAGCCCCAAAAACGTACCAAAACTCGAGCCCCAAAATCGGATGAACTCCAGTGACGAACCCTAGCGCTTTCTGCAGAAATCCGAGCTCAAATCGCGACCAAACTTCGAATTGATGGTGTATAAATGAGCGCCTGGACGAGACGAAGCCACCGGTAGGTCGGACGCGGCGGATGGCGGCCGGACGGCGGCGGGCGCACGGCCTGAAGCCGCGTGGGTCAACTGGATCGGGAAGGCGTACGCGGGGGAAGAGAGAGAGTGACGGGAAAAGTGGGGAAAAAATGGTTCCGATAATTAAAATCTCGGGTTCAACTTGTATTTATAGCAAAAATACCCCGAAATACTAATAGCCCCACAAATACATCATGATTCATTAAAAATCATCTGTTTTCAAAAACTCTCTCTCTAACTCAAAAACCCCCTACCGGTGCCCACACCAAGCACCCGAGATTCCGAGTCACACTAAAAACCCAACTCACAGGTTTTCACCGAAATGAGAATACGATCTCAACCTCGGGATCCAACGATCCCAACTACTCAAATAGACGAGCCCAGAAGGCCCAACACCTCGATTAAACTCCAAATCGCCACGTAAAACACTTTATGGGTTATAAACACCCCGGGATTAACATCTATAATCTCTGGTCATCACACAAGTATTCTTCATCACTGTAATATAATCTTGACCCACAACCACATGCAACCATAGTGCATATTCCAGTCATGTATGCAACCATAATGCATAATAAGACCACATATGCAACCATAATGCATAATAAGACCACATATGCAACCATAATGCATAACCAATTTATAGCGTAATAAATACGTTTAACCGTCCGATGCCCGTACGTCTCACTACGTACCTTAGTTCCAAAAGTGGAGATATCGTGGACTTTATCTCCTAAGCTGTGTGGCCACCTGAGATGGTTCTACACATTCACACAAATCAATATTAGGAGCCAATAATAGTCCAACATCAAAAATTCCACAAAAATAATCAAAAACACCAAATTTTGCCTTTCGCGATCGCCCGCCTGGGGCGGGCGATCGATCGCGAGACCCTACTGCCCGATACTGAAATTTTCTTACTTTGGCGATCGATCGCCAGCCTCTCCGATCGATCGCCCAAGAGTGGCGATCGATCGCCAGGCGCTCCAAAAGCGCACTGCCAGCACGCGATCGATCGCCTGAAATGGGCGATCGATCGCCAACCTCTGTAACCCGAAAAACAACCATTTTTGCTCCAAAATTCTTCTCCAATCCATACCAACTCCCCTACCTTCAAACCAACAACATCAAACACAAAATAACCTTCAAAATACACTTTAAACATCCCAAAAACCCAACATTCAACCAAAAAATACCAACCCATAAAAACCCATTTCAAAACCATACCAAATTCAATCCATACACAATAAAAGTCACATGGAGGTATCCATACCTCTTGGGGACTTCAAATCTCCCAACAAACTCCACAAATCAAACTTTTGGGAGGGTTTCTCTCCGCTTCTTTGCCGAAATTCGAAAATGTAAGGAGGAGAAGGGTTTTGGGGTGAGTTATTTGGGAAAGTAGCAAGTGGTGGTATAATGGGGATTGGAGGGTGTTAAGTGGAATGGTTTAAAAAAAATAGATTGCACTCCACTAATCCCATGGTGTATAAAAACACCCCCAACATGATATTTAAAAGGCATTTTACCATAAGGCACCAAAATGACAATTAAAAACATGATTCACCCAAAATAATCACAACCCATTTCATTTAAATCACTATAACCCCCAATTACCCAACATGCATAACATGCACCCCGAAATGCTCTACCGGGTCATTCCTACCATGTGACTAAGCATTTTACCAAGATAATTAATTCCAACACATATATTAATTATCACCATAAAAATCACCTAAGCATAATTAATGCCCAAATTGCATATAATTATTTCGGGGATATCACAGAACCACCTGTGGCTCTCCCTTATCGTTCCACTGCCAATCTTCTCCCGGCATGCCAATAAAAGCGAGTACCTCATCATAATTTATCGTATTCTTTCGGAAGGATTGGTACGCACAGTTATGTATGAATGGCATCCGGTACACATTATTAATTGTTGCCTGATCAACCAGCACATCCTTCCCTCGGACAAAAACATTTGCTCTGCGTCCTGGTGGGATAACACGGAGATTCGTGTAGAATTCCCTCACCAACGGAACCACCGCATCAATTGGTGTTTGAACAAACTGAAACCACCCTCGTCGCCTTGCTGCCCTTATGACAGGACATTCAATCTTGTCCACACTCATGCCCCTTTCACGACTGAGGGGTGTCTTGTGATAACTGGGATACAACTTAGCTGCCGTGGCATTTTCAAACTTCCGTTCGTCATGCTCTTGCTCAGAAGTGGTGGCCTTCGTCTGTTTTTGCTTCTGTGAGGCCTCCTCCTGCTTTGACTTCTTTCTTGGAGCCATTTTCTTGCTAAGTTTTTTTCTCAGTTATTCCTCTTTTCTGCAATAATACACCACACCCAAAACACAACACTACCAACACCCCGCAACACAACAACAATTCCCCCAAACTTCAATTCTTCTTTACCCAATTTAACAACAATAGAGCAAATGCACCAAAGGATGAAAAGATACAAAATTGAAAACCAATTACCAAGAAAAATTTGATCTTTGATGAATTTGGCGCTTGGCTTGGAATTCTCTTTTGGATGCAATTCTACCCAAATCGGTTTGCAATACTTCAGATCTGCAAATAAAATCTCATCAGAAACAATTCATACTTCAAAGATTTGAAGTAATTTGAAATTTGGAGAGAAAATTGTTGAGATTTGATGAAAAATTGGAAGAGGCAATGTTGGAGAAGAGAGGAAATAGTTTGATAGCTGTGCAGACTGTGCGTTGGTGCCCTATTTTTTTTAAAATTTTATCTCGATCGATGGATCGAGAATTTTTTTCGATCGATCGGTCGAGGCAGTGACTTTCTTCGCCTTTAATATTTTTGGGCGATCGATCGATATTTTGTCTCGATCGATCGCCAGCACCAGACTACCAAAATCTATTTTTTTTTTTTTCAAAAAAAATTTTCCTCTTGGGTTGCTTCGCCTACATCTTTATTGATCTTGTTTTTACACCTGCAACAAAATCGCACGGATTCATTCACAGAACATCTAATAAACAAATTAAAAATAACCTAACTACAAAGAAAAAGAAGGGGAAGAAAGTTCTTAATTTATAGTCCCAAGTTGGACTGTCACCTCCTTTTCTGTTAACTTGATTGCTCCTTCAGATTCTTCACAGAATCACTCGGGAGCGCACCTTGTGTCCTTCCAGAAATCAACGTTTCCAGCTGCCCTATCTGCACTTCCAGGTTCTTAATCGATGCATCCTGATTTTGCATCCTCACTCAGTCGACGAAATCAGTTTGGCCATCAGCTCCTCCATACTCGGTTTTTGTGTGAACCCCGACTGTGGTTGTGGATTCAACACATTCTCTTGGTTTGACCACCTCAGATTTGGGTGGTTCCTCCACCCCGGGTTGTATGAGTTTGAGTATGGATTATTTTGCTGCATGTTCCCTATGAAATTCACAGCTTCAGTAGTTTGATTAAATTGGTTACCTGCTTGGCACTCAATGCTCGGATGACTGCCTCCACATAAATCACAGAAAACAGCTTGAGCTTGCATCGCTGCTGCACCAATGCTATCTATCTTCCGGTTCATAGCTTCCAACTGAGCCAAAATGGCAGTAATCTCGTCCACTTGATGGACTCCTATTAGTTTCTATGGCGTGTTCCTTTCGGATTGCCACTGATAGCTATTGGACGCCATTTCCTCCAATAAGTCATAGGCTTCTTCCGCTGTCTTCCGCATGATCGAGCCCCCAGATGCTGCATCTATCATTGATTGGTTAGCAGAAAACAAACCATTGTAAAAAGTCTGTACCTGCAGCCAGAAGGGTAGACCGTGATGTGGGCATCTCCTCAATAAATCTTTGAAACGATCCCACGCCTCGTATAAACTCTCGGGGTCGAATTGCCCGAACGTGGTGATATCGTTCGCATTTTTGCCGTCTTGGAAGGGGGGAAATACTTTGATAAGAATGCTTTAGTCATCCCCTCCCATGTTGTAATCGATCCTGTAGGTAATGAATTTAACCAAGATTTAGCCTTGTCTCTCAATGAAAAAGGGAAGAGCCTTAACCTGATGGCGTCGTCGGAGACGCCATTATGCTTAAAAGTGTCACAGATCTCCAAGAAGTTGGAGATGTGAGTGTTTGGATCGTCAGTGGCAGCTCCCCCAAACATTACAGAGTGTTGTATCATTTGGATAATTGCAGGCTTGATCTCGAAGTTATTCGCCTGGATTGTCGGCCTAGTAATGCTGGATAAAGATCCATGGAATGCTAGCTGCGCAAAGTACATCATCGATCTCGGGTTTTGTGCATCGTTATTGTCGGCCATTGCTCGAGCTTCTCGTAGTCTTCTAAGTAGAGTTCTCTCTATTTCAGGATCAAATGGCTCGAGAATGGGTTCCTCTCTTCTGAGCATGCACTAGAGAAATGGTTCATGTACTGGATCAGACAAAAAGAGACAACAACAAAAATACAAAATCAAAAACAAAAAACAACTAACGAAAATGAAAAAACAAAAACAAAAATGAAATAATACAAATTGGCTAAATTACAATTAACTAATCTCGTATGATATTATACAGATTAGTCCCCGGCAACGGCGCCAAAAACTTGACCGCTTATTTTTTTAAACAATTATTTTCAGTGTAGCGATTCTACCGCAAGTGCACAGTTGTCAAGTTTTAGTATAGTTAAATGAAAGTAAGGGTTGTCGAATCCATAGGGACTAACGTATAAGTACCAAATAAAACTAGTAAATTATATTTAGCCTACGATTAAAAAGAGGGTAGATTAAACTAATGCAAATTAGAACTAAAGAACCCAACTAAAAACAAGAATAAATAAAATAAATGGCTTCCGGATATGCAAAGGAATTTCGCTCGAGAAATGTATCTAGCTCTTCATTCAACTGTGTTATCGTCAATGATTCGTTTGAATAAGCAATTACTAAACAATCGATTCTTAAGGTGAAAGCCTTTCACTGTTATTCAATACACTCTCTCGAGCTGTAAAGAAACTAATATCAAATTAGAATAAGTAACTATCGTTCACTTATTTACTAATCCGATATTGCATAAATCTTCAAAACCTCGTTACTCTAAATCTCTCGATTCAAAGTGCTCACGTATGTGATTTTATCTCTCGATCTCAATCTTAAACATACATCATGAATTATTGTAGCGTATTAAAACGTTATCTCTCGATCTCGGTTTTAACTCACATATTCAATCAAAGTTAGCTAGGCTTTGATATCTTTAGGCATATAATTCATGAACAATAAGAAATCAATTCACTCAAACACATTCGAATCAATAACTCAAACACAATTATACTCAAACTTGATAAAATAAACTCAATTCAATTCAATTCAAATCAAATACATGAGATGTTTAATTGTCTCTCAACCTCAAAAACATCTAATGAAAATGAAAATAAAATAAATCAGAATTTAGAAATACGATAGACGTGGGAACAAATCCGTGCGTTGCACCGTATTCTCTTCTCTTGCTCCTTCCTTGCACTCCGAAAACGACCCGCTCAAGCTCGGACGAAGAATGGAGGAAGATGGCTTTTCCTCGGGTTCTTCTCGGCGGCGGCTAGGGTTCTCCTTGGATTATTTTTGGCTGCCTCAAGCTCTCTGATATGATATCCTTTGATATGGAAAGATTTCCCCTTTAAAACCACCGAGAATCATTCAAATATGGAAGATAAGATTTTTAAATTTTGCGTATCGATCGATCGAAAAGATTTTCCGATCGATCGGTGCACTGTTCACTTCAACATTTAAAACTCACTGCCTCGATCGATCGATCGAGATTTTGGTTCGGATCGATCGACACTTAAATAAAATTGTTGCTGAACTCTCTGCCCGGATCGATCGATCGAGAAATATTCTCGATCGATCGGTGCCTTAAAAAATCTGAATTCTTCACTTTTTCTCTTTTTCGCCTCTATTTCACCCGTTTTCTTCATTTTAGCTCATTTCTACCATTTCCGACCTATTTTCCTGAAACAAGCAAATAAATACCAAAAAACATAATTTCATCCATGAAAAGTACGAAAAACGGTAAGAAATTACAGCTAAAAACACATAATATCTAAGCCTATCAATGTGTTTTGGTAGGGTGTTGTGCACATTAATGGCGATTTCTGGCATTTACAGTGCTCCTCGATCGATCGAGCATGACCTTCGATCGATCGAGCACGACAGAGCTTCGGGCAGAATTTTAGAAGTCTTCCCGATCGATCGAGAAGAACTCCCGATCGATCGAGGCGACTTCTCGATCGATTGGTGAGGACATCTCGAGCGAGGCGGGCCACGAGGCTTTGAGCGCTGGATTGTCAGCTCGCGATCGATTGAGTGTAAAGGCCGATCGATCGCGAGTCTTAAAAATGTGGTGTTTTGGATTTTTTAGCTATTTTAATGGGATTTTGGTATTGGTTCATAAATTGGCTTCTAATATTGGTTTGTATGATTGTGTAGAACCATCCCAGGTAGCCACGCAACAAAGGGAATAAAGTCCCACGACATCTCCACTTTTGGAACTAAGGTACGTAGTGAGACGTACGGGCATCATACGGTAAAACGTATTATTACGTATTGAATTGGTTATGCACTATGGTTGCACACATGGAATTAATTATGCATTGTGTTTGCATACATGGTCTTGGTTATGCATCATGGATTGCATACATGGTTTGTGTAAGGACCCTAATCCTTAAGTGCGGATCAAAGGCATAATTAGAGCTAATATAAAAGATCAGAGTAAATTAATCGTGTTGAGGCTATGAGCCTAAAAGTTACATGCCAAAATGAGGACTATCAATGGATTAATTACATTTCCCATCAAAAGAATGTTATCAATTATAGTTTTACACTACTCCTAGAGTAGACACTATACAAAATAATCCTGTCCTTCATCTACCAAAAGTGCTCTTCAAGCTCACGGTCTCAACCCGTCTTAGCCTCTTCATATCATGCCAAAAGTACCTACAAAGACAACCCCCAAACATGAGCAATAATATCATTCATATTCAACACATATGAATATAAAGCGTAAATGCATAAAACACAATTAAAACACTTCCTGTTTTCCCATGCATTTCAAAACGCTTCCAGTTTGGTTGTCCCTGTACCATAACTCATGAGTATAATCAATAGATTATTTTTAATGGTCTAGACATGTCATGACTCATCAATATCAAATCCCGGTCACCATTCCCTAGTCTGTCCATCACAATGTATTTTAATGCCCCTCGCTTATTTACATATAGGCGGCATAGAATAACCTCGCTTCAATGGACAAGCGGTACTCCCACCCCTCGCCTCACATTGAGCGGCAAATATCCTTTCCTCGCCCTATATGATAACCACGCTCAAATGTGACATGCGGCGCTCCCACCCCTCGCTTCACATTTAGCGGAACCAAAAACAAATAGCGGCAAGCATTAAAATCATCAAGGGATGACCATGACTCATGGGATGTGCACCAATAACCATCATATGCATATACAATCATCATGCATAATTCAACATGTATTTGCATCCACAATGCATAATCACATATATACTCGCATCCACAATGCATAACAAAGAGTATATTAGATACATGTACCGTTGGGTGCCCGTACGTCCTCTACGTACCTTTCCAAAAAGTAGGTGTGGTAGGACTTCAATTCCTTGGCTGTGTCGCCACCTGGGATGGTTCTACATATTCACACAAATCAATATTAGAACCCAATAATAGTCTGATACCAAAAATCCTACAATAAAATCCAAAAACACAATATTTCATGACTCGCGATCGATCGCGGCAAAGGGCCGATCGATCGCGAGATCGCACTGTCCGAACATGAATTTTTGTTCCTTCGGCGATCGATCGCCACATTTGGCGCGATCGATCGCCACCCTCGCCGATCGATCGCCCAAATGTGGCGATCGATCGCCAAATGCTTCTGGAGCGCACTGCCTCTACGCGATCGATTGCCAAAAACGGGCGATCGATCGCCGAGCCCTGTATCGCGAAAAATCGCCATTAATGCTCCAAAACTTCATTCCACCCATTCCAACTCCCCTTCCAACAAACCAACAACATCAAATACATAATACCCTTCCATAAACACTTAAAGCACCTCAAAAATCCAACATTAAACCAAAACCACAACAACCCAACACAAACCCATTTAAACCATTTCCAAAATCAAATAAAACACTACAAAATCAACAATGAGGCATCCAAACCTCTTGGGGACTTCAAATCTCCCAATAAACTCCACAAAACAAGATTTTTGGAAAGGTTTCTCTCCACCTTTAAGCTCCAACTCGAAAATGGGAGAAAAAGGAAGGGTTTGGGTGGTTTGGTAAAGTAAGATGAAAGTGAGGTAAAGGTAGGGTGGGGTTGGGGTATAAAAGGGGTTGGGTTTTAATTAAAAGCATTTTACAAATCCATGGTGTATAAAACACCCCAACATGATATTAAAAGGCATTAATCCAAAATGCACCAAATATCAATTAAACGCATGATTTCCAATTAATTGCTACCCATGGCAAATAAATCATGCTAATAACAATTTTCCCAACATGCACAACATGCACCCTGAAATGCCCTCCCGGGTCATCCTATCATGTGACTAAGCATTTCAATAAGATAAATAATTCCAGCACATAATTAATTACTACCATAATTAATCATATAAACACAATTAATGCCCAAATTGCAATTAATCATTTCGGGGATATCACAATACTCCCCTACTTCTAAGATTTCGTCCTTGAAATCACATGCACTTACCCCAAAGAGAACTAAACATAATCACATACCAGAGAATAGTTCCGGGTAGTGCTGCACCATATGCCGCTCCGTCTCCCACGTAACCTCCTCGACACCCCTGCGATCCCACTGTATCTTGATCATAGGTATCACTTTGTTCCGAAGTCTACGGTCTGCTCGATCCAGAATTATGACAGGCCGTTCCACATAAGACACATCGGACTCTAACTGAACTTCGGAAGGTTGTAATACATGCGATGGATCCGGCTCATACTTCCGCAACATCGATACATGAAACACGTCATGTATACCAGATAAAGAAGGCGGCAGAGCTAGTCGGTAAGCTAAGGTGCCAATGCGCTGCAAAATCTCGTACGGTCCAACATACCTCGGAGACAATTTCCGGCGCATCCCAAATCGCACAACGCCTCTGAAAGGCGAGATCTTCAAAAAGACCTTATCTCCCAACTGAAATTCCAACGGTCTCCGCCGTTTATTCGCATAAGCTGCCTGTCTGTCCTGTGCTGCTTTCATTTTCTGCCTTATCATCTTTATCTTCTCTTCCATCTCCCGAATCAACTCCGGTCCTCCGACCGATTTGCGGTCCAAATCATCCCAACACAAGGGTGATCTACACCGTCTGTCATAAAGAGCTTCAAAAGGAGCCATCTGAATACTCGCCTGGTAGCTATTATTATAAGAGAACTCTATCAAAGGCACTGAATCTTGCCAAGAAACACCGAACTCCAAAACACAAGCTCTCAACATGTCCTCGAGCAGTCTGGATAGTACGCTCGGTCTGGCCATCCGTCTGAGGATGATAAGCAGTGCTCAATCTGACTTCAGTTCCCAAGGCTGACTGAAGACCTTCCCAAAAATGAGATGTGAATCGCGGATCTCGATCCGACACTATGGAAATGGGGATCCCATGCAATCTCACCACATCTCGAATGTACAACTGCGCCATCCTCAAAAAGGTGAAAGTCATGCTATAGGGGATGAAATGAGCTACCTTAGTCAATCGATCCACAATCACCCAAATAGCATCAAAGCCTGAAGCACTCCTCGGCAGGTGAGTCACGAAGTCCAGGGAAATGTGTTCCCACTTCCACTTCGGTATCTCCAAGCTTTTCAACTCGCCGCCAGGTCTCTGCCTCTCTGCCTTAACCTGCTGGCAGATCAAGCACCTCTTTACAAAAGCGACGACATCAGATTTTCATCCTTTTCCACCAAAACTGACCACATAGATCTTTATACATCTTCTTCCCGCCTGGGTGGATGCTAAGTCTGCTACTATGAGCTCGCTCCAAGATCCCTCTACGCAACTCCGGCGTACTCGGAACCACCCAACGGTCACCCAATCTCAAAGATCCGTCATCGGCCACTATGAATTTCATTGGCTGACCAAGATGTACTAAAGATAACCACCTCTGAACCTCATCATCTAACCTCTGAGCTCTCCTGATGTTCTCATGGATATCTGGCTCAGCTAACAAGGTCGATACATACACAGGTGATGCATCAATGTCAAAATCATAGCCCAGATGGCAATAGGAGGTCATCATGGCTGACAAATGGATGACGTCCTCAGCAGAACTCCTCACTTTCTGGCTCAAAGCGTCTGCTGTCAAATTAGCTTTTCCGGGATGGTACTCAATCTCACAATCATAGTCTTTGAGTAAGTCCATCCACCTCCTCTACCTCATGTTCAGCTCCGCCTGAGTGAATAAAAACTTGAGGCTCTTGTGATCCGTGTAAATGGTAAACGACGTACCATACAAATAATGCCTCCAAATCTTCAGGGCGAAGATGATAGCCGCCAGTTCCAAGTCATGGACTGGGTATCTGATCTCATGCGGCTTCAACTGCCTCGATGCATAAGCTACCACATGTCTATCCTGCATCAGTACACACCCAAGGCCCTGGAGTGATGCATCGGTATACAAAACAAATCTGGAGTTCTCCGTAGGGATCACTAACACTGGCGCCGTCGTCAAACGGTGCTTCAACTCCTGGAAGCTCTCCTCACAAGCTTCTGACCAAAAGAAAGTACTCCCTTCTGGGTCAACTGTGTCAACGGCCTGGCAATCTTCGAAAAGCCCTCGACGAAGCGTCGATAATATCCGGCCAAACCAAGGAAGCTCCGAATCTCAGGCACAGAAGTGGGGGCAGCCCACTCCATCATGGCTTCGATCTTCCTGGGATCCACAGATATTCCGCTGCTCGATATGACATGGCCCAGAAATACTACACTGCTCAACCAAAACTCACACTTACTGAGCTTGGCATACAACTGGTGATCTCGGAGAATCTGGAGCACTGTCCTCAAGTGTTTCACGTGCTCTTCCTCGCTCCGAGAATAGATGAGAATGTCGTCGATGAACACGATGACGAACTGGTCAAGTTACGGCTGAAACACTCTGTTCATCAAGCTCATAAAGACCGCTGGAGCATTCGTCACACCGAACGGCATCACTAGGAACTCATAATGTCCATATCGAGTCCGAAACGCTGTCTTCTGTACATCTTCCTCTCTGACTCGAATCTGATGGTACCCGGACCTCAAATCAATCTTGCTATACAGTCTGGTACCTTGCAACTGGTCAAACAGATCATCAATCCTTGGGAGAGGATACTTGTTCTTTACTGTGGCTTTATTCAGTTGCCGGTAATCGATGCACAACCGCATCGAACCGTCCTTCTTCTTCACAAAGAGAACCGGTGCGCCCCATGGCGATACGCTCGGGCGTATATTTCCCTTGTCAAGAAGATCCTGCAACTGTTCCTTCAATTCTCTCAATTCCGTCGGTGCCATCCTGTAAGGTGCACGAGAGATAGCGGATGTCTCCGGTAACAACTCGATCCCAAACTCAACTTCTCTAGCCGGTGGGAATCCTGGGATATCTTCGGGGAATACATCAGCAAACTCTGCTACTACTGGTACATCCTCAACTCTCAATTCCTTATTCTTCCGGACGTGTCCACGGCATAGATAAGATAGCCCGTGTGGCCACGTTCCAACAGTTGAGTCATCTTGATCGCTGAAATCAACGGAATCTTCGCACGAGAACCGTTGCCATAGAAAGTCCACTGACTACCCATATCAGGCCTGAACTTCACTGTCTTCTGCCGGCAATCTACCACTGCCTGATATCTGTTCAGAATATCAATGCCCAAGATGCAGTCGAAGTCCGACATACCCAACACAATCAAGTCTGTCTTCAACTCTTTGCCCTCAAAATAAATGAGGCAATCTGCCATAAACTGATCAGCAACGACATTTCTTCCAGTGGGTGTCGAGACAAGGAGAGGCGTGGGTAGAGAAGACGTGCGCATATGGTGTCTCTCCACAAAGCCAACAGATACAAAAGAGTGGGAGGCACCTGTATCTATCAAAATAAAAGCAGGGTACGTAAATAAATGACACGTACCGGCGATCACCTCCTCTGGGGCTGCCTGGCCTGCTCTCTAGTCAGCGCATACACCTGTCCCTGGGGCGGTCCCACTGTCTGACCTCCCGATGGTCGAGGCCCAAACTGCTGCCTCTGGTGTATAGTCCTATCATCAAACCTCGGCCTGTTGCCCTGAAACTCTGACTGTCCTCCCCGGGTGGGGCAATACCGAGAGATGTGGCCCATCTTGCCACATCTATAACAGGCAGGGCACTTACTTGAAGAATGTGGTCCTCCACAATTGTCGCACCTTGGTTCCCCCGATCTATTCCCTTGTGAAGATCCTCGATTGGCCGACCAATTCTTCTTGTTATCCTGTTTCTGACCAAAGAACTTCTTTCCACCAAACCGTGAAGATGAAGAGGCACCACGAGGTTTAAATGGCTCTCCCCGGGGCCTCAAGCTGTCATTAGTTTGCCTCTGTTGTGGTACTTGTGGTGGCACAGCACTAGGATAAGCTCCCACTCCAAGCTCGGCAAGCTCCGCTCTTGTGAGAGCATCATCAAAAGAAGTTGGGTTATTGGTGATAACCCGGTCATAGAGCTCCGGTCGCAACCCCTTCATAAAACTCCTCATCTTTGCGTGCCCATTGGTGGCAATGTGGGGAACATACCTCAGCAACGAAGAGTACCGCGTGGCATAGTCTGACACTGTCATGTTCCCCTGTTTAAAACTTGTAAACTCGTCCTCCTTCGTCTGTCTCGCCGCTGCGGAGAAGTACCGGTTCAGAAACCGGGTCCTGAAGAGTGTCCAATCGATCACAGTACCCAGTGCTCTTAGCTCCATTACAGTGCCCCTCCACCACATTAGAGGTTTCTTAGCTAACTGGAACTCCGCCAGCCTCAGCCACGCTGTAACAACACAAGGAGCCGACACAAATATCTGCTCAAGTCTCTCCAGCCACTCCTCAGCTTCCTCCCCTGATCCTGTTCCCTCAAACCGGGGCGGGTGGTAAGACAGAAACTGAGTCAAGTTAATCTCACCGGGTAGTAATAACTGAGCCACTGGCTCCAAGCCTACTGCTGGTGGAGGTAGAGGGTTCACTTGTCCAATGCTAGCGTTAACACTGCCCACATCGCCAACTTCTTCGTTAAGGTTCCCCGCATTCATAGCAGCCATGCTGTAACAAAGGTTAACAACAATTCCAACACAAATATACATGTTATGCCGTTAGATAACAGGAATGATAATAAGCATGTTAGTATAACAGAATATACATCAATATGCACCACATGCATAAACATGCTTCAAATGTAAGCACCTAGCCAATCATGCTAAGGCTACCCTTCACTCGTTCCCGGGTTCTCTAACCACTGCTCTGATACCACTAATGTAAGGACCCTAATCCTTAAGTGCGGATCAAAGGCATAATTAGAGCTAATATAAATGATCAGAGTAAATTAATCGTGTTGAGGCTATGAGCCTAAAAGTTACATGCCAAAATGAGGACTATCAATGGATTAATTACATTTCCCATCAAAAGAATGTTATCAATTATAGTTTTACACTACTCCTAGAGTAGACACTATACAAAATAATCCTGTCCTTCATCTACCAAAAGTGCTCTTCAAGCTCACGGTCTCAACCCGTCTTAGCCCCCTTCATATCATGCCAAAAGTACCTACAAGGACAACCCCCAAACATGAGCAATAATATCATTCATATTCAACACAATATGAATATAAAGCGTAAATGCATAAAACACAATTAAAACACTTCCTGTTTTCCCATGCATTTCAATACGCTTCCAGTTTGGTTGTCCCTGTACCATAACTCATGAGTATAATCAATAGATTATTTTTAATGGTCTAGACATGTCATGACTCATCAATATCAAATCCCGGTCACCATTCCCTAGTCTGTCCATCACAATGTATTTTAATGCCCCTCGCTTATTTACATATAGGCGGCATAGAATAACCTCGCTTCAATGGACAAGCGGTACTCCCACCCCTCGCCTCACATTGAGCGGCAAATATCCTTTCCTCGCCCTATATGATAACCACGCTCAAATGTGACATGCGGCGCTCCCACCCCTCGCTTCACATTTAGCGGAACCAAAAACAAATAGCGGCAAGCATTAAAATCATCAAGGGATGACCACGACTCATGGGATGTGCACCAATAACCATCATATGCATATACAATCATCATGCATAATTCAACATGTATTTGCATCCACAATGCATAATCACATATATACTCGCATCCACAATGCATAACAAAGAGTATATTAGATACATGTACCATTGGGTGCCCGTACGTCCTCTACGTACCTTTCCAAAAAGTAGGTGTGGTAGGACTTCAATTCCTTGGCTGTGTCGCCACCTGGGATGGTTCTACATATTCACACAAATCAATATTAGAACCCAATAATAGTCCGATACCAAAAATCCTACAATAAAATCCAAAAACACAATATTTCATGACTCGCGATCGATCGCGGCAAAGGGCCGATCGATCGCGAGATCGCACTGTCCGAACATGAATTTTTGTTCCTTCGGCGATCGATCTCCACATTTGGCGCGATCGATTGCCACCCTCGCTGATCGATCGCCCAAATGTGGCGATCGATCGCCAAATGCTTCTGGAGCGCACTGCCTCTACGCGATCGATCGCCAAAAACGGGCGATCGATCGCCGAGCCCTGTATCGCGAAAAATCGCCATTAATGCTCCAAAACTTCATTCCAACCCATTCCAACTCCCCTTCCAACAAACCAACAACATCAAATACATAATACCCTTCCATAAACACTTAAAGCACCTCAAAAATCCAACATTAAACCAAAACCACAACAACCCAACACAAACCCATTTAAACCATTTCCAAAATCAAATAAAACACTACAAAATCAACAATGAGGCATCCATACCTCTTGGGGACTTCAAATCTCCCAATAAACTCCACAAAACAAGATTTTTGGAAAGGTTTCTCTCCACCTTTAAGCTCCAACTCGAAAATGGGAGAAAAAGGAAGGGTTTGGGTGGTTTGGTAAAGTAAGATGAAAGTGAGGTAAAGGTAGGGTGGGGTTGGGGTATAAAGGGGTTGGGTTTTAATTAAAAGCATTTCACAAATCCAGGGTGTATAAAACACCCCAACATGATATTAAAAGGCATTAATCCAAAATGCACCAAATATCAATTAAACGCATGATTTCCAATTAATTGCTACCCATGGCAAATAAATCATGCTAATAACAATTTTCCCAACATGCACAACATGCACCCTGAAATGCCCTCCCGGGTCATCCTATCATGTGCTAAGCATTTCAATAAGATAAATAATTCCAGCACATAATTAATTACTACCATAATTAATCATATAAACACAATGAATGCCCAAATTGCAATTAATCATTTCGGGGATATCACAGTTTGGTCATGCATTGTGATTTCATGTGTGTATTGGATGCATTGCTGCATGTGATTGTGAGTCGAGATTATATTCCAGTGATGGAGAATACTTGCCGCCAGTGGCGTAGCGATGTGAATACTTGCCGCTGTCATACCGTAGCGATGAGAGAATATTTGCCTCTAATATGAAGCGAAGAACACGACCGCTGTCATATTTAAAGCGAGGGATATTAGTGCCGCTGGTATTGTCTAAGCGAGGGGTATTTCCGCTATCATGTTAACGCGAGGGGTATTATGCCACTGATATAATAAGACTTGGAAATCGAACACGATGTACATGGAATGGATGCATGTCATGACATACATTGTTGGTATTATAATCCATTGATTATGATTGTGGTACAGGGACAACCAAAGGGAGCTTTTAAATGTATTAAATACAGGAAGTGATTCGTATTTACGGTTTATGCATTTAAATTACAATCATATCATTGTGAACATGATTCATATCCATGCTCATGGTTTTGGGGTTTTTCATATAGGTACTTTGGGCAGAAGGGCTAAGGCGGGTTGATGCAGTGAGCTTGTGAGGAGTGCTCTTGGTAGCAGGCATAATTCATTTGTATAGTATCTACTCTAGGAGTAGTGTAAAGCTATATGATTAACATTCATTAGTTGGGAATGTAATTAATCCCTTTTGGAAAATTTATTTTGGCACTGTAATCTTAACAGCTCAAGGCATCAACACGAACTTTATACTTTTTAGATGTATGTTAACTCTATTTACGCCTTTAATCCGCACTTAAGGAACTAGGGTCCTTACATTAGTGGTATCAGAGCAGTGGTTAGAGAACCCGGGAACGAGTGAAGGGTAGCCTTAGCATGGTTGGCTAGGTGTTTACATTTGGGCATGTTTATGCATGTGGTGCATATTGGTGTATAAAATTGTTATACTAACATGCTTATTATCGTTCATGTTATCTAACGGTATAGCATGTGTATTGTTTTGGAATTGTTGTTAACCTTTATGTTACAGCATGGCAGCTATGAACTTGGGGAACCTCAATGAAGAGATAGGGGATGTTGGAAGCGTGAATGCTAGAATTGGTCAGACAATTCCTTTACCTCCACCTGCTGTGGGCGTGGAGCCGGTAGCTCAGTTGTTATTACCGGGGGAGCTTAGTCTGACTCAGTTTCTGACTTTCCACCCGCCCATGTTTGAAGGGACAGAAACAGGGGAAGAAGCCGAAGAGTGGCTAGAGAGACTGGAACAGATATTTGTGTCCGCTCCTTGTGCTAGGACGGACTTGGTTAAGACTAGCGGAATTCCAATTAGCTAAGAAGTCTTCCATGTGGTGGAAGACGACGGTAATGTAGTTAAGGGCTCAGGGTATGGTGATTGACTGGACTTTATTCAGAACCCAGTTTCTGAACCGGTACTTATCTGTTGCGGCTAGGCAAACAAAGGAGGATGAATTCACGAACCTAAAGCAAGGGAGCATGTCAGTCTCGGACTACGCCATGCATTACTCATCACTATTGAGGTATGTGCCTCACATCGCTACGAACGGGCATGCCAAGATGAGGCATTTCTTGAAAGGATTAAGGCCAGAACTATTTGATCGGGTTATCTCCAACAACCCCACTTCTTTTGATGATGCTCTCACTAGAG
This sequence comes from Haberlea rhodopensis, assembly GCA_907163345.1. Taxonomy (NCBI): domain Eukaryota; kingdom Viridiplantae; phylum Streptophyta; class Magnoliopsida; order Lamiales; family Gesneriaceae; genus Haberlea; species Haberlea rhodopensis. The sequence goes on along the minus strand of CAJQUN010000132.1, from coordinate 1,099,953 downwards.
CGGAACTGGCAGATATTGGAGTCAGTGCTTACCCGGACGTTGCACCCCCACAAGTCCCACCACCGAGGTCAATGTCTAATAATCTGAGACCACGAGGAGAATCATTTAAACCTTGTGGGGATTCTTCTTCTTCTTCTTCTTCTAGGTTTGGTGGGAGGCGAATGGATAACCGGATGGGTAGTGCGCCTAGAAATAGAGGGTAGACTCAAGTGAGCAGGACCGGAGTAGTGAAGTGCCACTTTTGTGGCGGACCACATCACATGCGTGACTGTACGACTTGTTACAAATGTGGCAAGATGGGCCACATATCTTGGTTCTGCCAGAATGGTGATGGTCAGGTGGATCTCAGAGGAGGCAGAGGGAGGTTTTCTAGTGGGACAGTGTAGTAGAGGCCGCCGGTGGCGCCTCGACAGATGGGAGGACAGGCGATCGGGCCACCTCAGGGACAAGTCAATGCACTGACCAGGGAGCAGGCCGATGCAGCTCCAGAGGAGGTGATAGCTGGTACGTGCCTTTTATTTACATATTCTACCTTTATTTTGATAGACACAGGTGCTTCGCACTCCTTTGTGTCTGCGGACCTTGTGGAGAGACGTCATATGTGCACGTCTCCGTTACCCACGTCTCTATTGGTCTCGACACCCACCGGAAAGAAAGTTGTTGCTGATCAGTTTCTGATGGACTGCCTCATTTATTTTGAGGGCAATGAGATAAAGGTAGATTTGATTGTTTTGGGTATGTCAGATTTTGATTGCATTGTGCGCAACGACATACTGAACATATATCAGGCAGTAGCTGTAATACCCTTGTCCCACATGGGTTGTGAATGAAAATTTAAAGTGGTTTATAAAGGCTTACAATGGACTATTATAGCAACTTGGGTTAACCATTTTCGTAGAGCGAGGACGGATACGAAGTAGTTGCTATAGGAGCCCATTGTGCTGTCGCGCTTGCGCGGGCCTGGGCCCGGGGCGTGACTGAATGGTATCAGAGCCGGTCACCGGCAGAAAACACCGGGAGATAAGTGCTATGCAGGGCAAAGTGCTACGTGCATGGGAGCCACCTCTTGAGCCTAAAGGGCAAAGTGCTACACGACGGGGGCCACCTCTTGAACCTGCGGGGCAAAGTGCCACGTGCGTGGGAGCCACCTCTTGAGCCTGCGGGGCAAATTGCTACATGACGGGAGCCACCTCTTGAACCTGTAGGAGCCACCTCTAGATTCTCGGTGCCGGTGGATCGATGAGTTAGGTCGCGACGAGGACGTCGCGTTCTAAAGGAGGGGTGATTGTAATACCCTTGTCCCACATGGGCTGTGAATGAAAAGTTAAAGTGGTTTATAAAGGCTTACAATGGACTATTATAGCAACTTGGGTTAACCATTTTCGTAGAGCGAGGACGGATACGAAGTAGTTGCTATAGGAGGCCATTGTGCAGTCGCGCTTGCGCGGGCCTGGGCCCGGGGCGTGACAGTAGTAGATTGTCGGTAGAGGACAATTCAGTTCAGATCTGTTAGGGGGATCAGTGGACTTTCTATGGCAACGGTTCTCGTGCGAAGATTCCGTTGATTTCGGCGATCAAAATGTCCCAATTATTGGAACGTGGACACACAGGCTATCTTATCTATGCCGTGGACACGAAGGGAAATAGTAAAGAGTTGAGAGTTGAGGACGTACCTGTGGTAGCAGAATTCACTGATGTATTTCCGGAGGAGATTCCAGGATTCCCAACGGCTAGAGAAGTCGAGTTTGGGATTGAGTTATTACCAGGGACGTCTGCTATTTATCGTGCCCCTTACAGGATGACACCGGCAGAGTTAAGGGAGTTGAAGGAACAGTTGCAGGAGCTCCTTGACAAAAGTTATATACACCCTAGCGTATCACCTTGGGGCGCACCGATTCTCTTTGTGAAGAAGAAGGATGGTTCGATGCGTTTGTGCATCGATTACCGGCAACTGAATAAGGCCACGGTGAAGAACAAGTATCCTCTCCCAAGGATTGATGATTTATTTGATCGGTTGCAGGGTACTAAGTTGTACAACAAGATTGACTTGAGATCAGGTTACCATCAGATACGGGTCAGGGAGGAGGATGTGCAGAAGACAGCATTTCGGACTCGGTATGGGCACTACGAGTCCCTAGTTATGCCGTTCGGTGCGACGAACGCCCCGGCTGTCTTTATGAGCTTGATGAATAGGGTGTTCTAGCCATATCTTGACCAGTTCATCATAGTGTTTATTGACGACATTCTCATCTACTCTAAGAGTGAGGAAGAGCACGTGAAACACTTGAGGACAGTGCTCCAGATCCTCAGAAATCATCAGTTATATGCCAAGCTCAGCAAGTGCGAGTTTTGGTTGAGCAGTGTAGTGTTTCTGGGGCATGTTATATCTAGCAATGGGATATCAGTGGACCCCAGCAAGATTGAGGCTGTGATGGAGTGGGCTGCACCCACTTATGTGCTCGAGATCTGAAGTTTTCTTGGTTTGGCAGGTTATTATCGACGCTTCGTCGAGGGATTTTTTAAGATTGCTAAGCCATTGACTCAGTTGACTCAGAAGGGAATACCATTTTATTGGTCTGAGGCTTGTGAGCAAAGCTTCCAAGAGTTGAAGCATCGATTGACGACGGCACCGGTGTTGGTGATTCCCACGGAGAACAAGAGGTTTGTTCTATACACTGACGCATCGCTACAGGGCTTGGGATGTGTATTGATGCAAGATAAGCATGTGGTAGCTTATGAATCGAGGCAGTTGAAGCCGCATGAGACTAGGTACCCAGTCCATGATTTGGAATTAGCGGCTATTATCTTTGCCCTGAAGATTTGGAGGCATTACTTGTATGGTACATCTTTTACTATATATACGGATCATAAGAGCCTAAAATTCTTATTTACTCAGGCGGAGTTGAATATGCGTCAGAGGAGATGGATGGATTTACTCAAGGACTATGACTGTGAAATAGAGTACCATCCGGGAAAAGCAAACTTGACGGCAGACGCCTTGAGTCGGAAGGTAAAGAGTACTGCTGAGGATGACATGCACTTATCGGCTATGATGACTTCTTGTTGCCATCTGGGCTATGATTTCGATGTGGATGCATCGCCGGTGTGGGTATCGACATTATTGGCAGAGCCGGACATTTATGAGAATATCAGGAAAGCCCAGAAAATGGATGATGAGGTTCGGAGATGGTCATCATTGGCACTTCAGGGACAGCCATCAAAATTCAGAGTGGCTGAGGAGGGTTCTTTGAGACTCGGTAACCGATGGGTAGTTCCGTGTATGCCGGAGTTGCGTAGGGGGATCTTGGAACGAGCTCATAGTAGCCGATTTAGTATCCACCCAGGAGGGAGAAAAATGTATAATGATCTGTGTGATCAATTTTGGTGGAAACGGATGAAGCGTGATGTGATCGCTTTTGTCAAGAGGTGTTTGATCTGCCAGCAGGTTAAGGCAGAGAGGCAGAGACCTGGTGGCGAGCTAAGGGGCTTAGAGATACCGGAATGGAAGTGGGAGCATTGATAGGCTGACGAAGGTAGCTTACTTCATTCCCTACAGTATGACGTACACTTACTTGAGGATGTCTCAGTTGTATGTTCGGGATATAGTGAGACTTCACGGGATTCCAGTGTCTATTGTATCTGACAGAGATCAACGGTTCACATCTCATTTCTGGGGAGGTCTTCAGTCAGCTTTGGGTACTGAGGTGAGGTTGAGCACAACATATCATCCCCAGACGGATGGTCAGACCGAGCGTACTATACAGACGCTCGAGGACATGCTACGGGCTTGTGTATTAGAGTTTGATGCCTCGTGGCAGGATTCTTTGGCCTTGGTAGAGTTCTCTTACAACAATAGCTACCAGGCGAGTATTCAGATGGCTCCGTTTGAGGCTCTGTATGGTAAACATTGTAGGTCGCCATTGTACTGGGATGATTTGACTAGTAAAGTAGTGGGAGGACCAGAACTGATTCGGGAAATGGAGGATAAGATAAAGGTTATCCGTCAGAAAATGAAGGCAGCCCAGGACAGGCAGGCAGCCTATGCAAATAAACGGTGGAGACCGTTGGAGTTTCAGTTGGGAGACAGGGTCTTTTTGAAGATCTCACCTTTCAGAGGTGTTGTGCGGTTTGGTATGCGTGAGAAATTGTCTCCAAGGTATGTGGAACCGTATGAGATTTTACAGCGCATCGGTACCTTGGCTTACCGTTTGGCATTACCACCGTCGTTATCTGGTATTCACGACGTATTCCACGTATCTATGTTGCGGAAATATGAGCCGGATCCGTCACATGTGTTGCAGCCTTCTGAGATACAGTTAGATCGCCGAGACCTTGCGATCGATCGCCAGTACTGTATAACTTCATAAATTTCCAGCTGCTCGTCGCGATCGATCGGCACACCATCAGCGATCGATCGCGACCTGCAATTTTTCAAAAAATCGAGCTTCATTGGTGTTTTTCACACCCAAACCAAAAACGAACACCCCATACACCTTCAACACCTCAAATACTCCATTAAAACTCAATAAAAACTCCAATAACAAACTTTAAGATTTTTACCCAAAAATCCCAAAATCCAAATCCAACATAATACCCAACCAAAATCAACAATACTACTACGAAATCGAAGACAATGACAAGGAAAGATTAATACCTGATTATCTTCGAGAAATCCAGCTCCCTAGCCAAGCTACCAACAATTTCTCCTCCAAGGGAGAAAAGGGGGAAATGGGGGAAAGGGTTGGGCGCAGAGAGAGGGGAGAGAGAGAGGGAATCCGTGCAATGACGGAATACCGAGTCTACTTGGTTTATATAGTACCAAAACTCCAAAATACTAATCCCTCCACAAATACATCATGACTCATTAAAAATCATCTGCTTTCAATAATTACCTCACAATCTCTATTTCTATTACCAGCCCCAGTACAAAGTACTCCAGACCCCAAATCCCACCAAAACCAAATTCCAAGGTTTTTCACCACGATGAGAATACAATCTCGACCTTGGATCCAACAATCCCCAAAATACCCGATTTAACATCTTCGGGTGTTCCAAAACCGTAATTAATTCATATTTACCACAATTAAAATCCATTAATGATTATTACCACACCGGGATTAACACCATTAATTCCCGGGCATCACAATTACCCACTAATAAAAAATTTGTCCTCGAAATTTGCACGGCGTACTCCACGTATTGCCGAGACTACAAAATCCAAACGAATCTACATCGTCGAATCATGAACATATCATGAATGACACAGCAACCGCGAGGATACCGACCTCGCACTAGAACCTGGAATGGAGTAACATCCCAAACCAACACAAACTCAAGAAAGACGTCAGCATTCCCCGATGTTAGCCATCTCAAAGCAGTCAGCCAACCATAACTGCAACTCAAATGAATCATTCGCGATTCCAAAATAGATATCGCCTAAATGATATCTCTACGATTTAGCCTACGATATTTAAACATCATCGGTACCAAGGAAACCGCCAGTACACTACAGTGTACTTATACCAAATTCGGTTTCCGTTCTCCAATTTCCATCTCTATCAAAGGAGTAGTTGTACCACCTTGCAACATGGATCGGGCCACTCACGGCCACCGATCATCACGAAACACATCTCCAAAGATGTCTACATCCGTATGTTTCAAGAAATCACATCTTGGTCCAAACACATCATCGAGACTCTACAAGGTCTCAAGTTCCCGAAAGGACATGCAAGAAAAATCAATTGCATTCCCGCCACACGTGTCAACCACGACATCTAACAAATGAGAATCCTGGCCATCCCTCGTTTACCCAAGGATTCAACAATCCTTATACAGGGAGGCTATCGAATTATCCAGTAAGAATTACCATGACCCCAAATGTAATGCCTCGATTTGTTATATACACGTAGGATATGATTATGGTGTAATTATATCAATTGGCGATATGATAATGGGGGTTCGAGTGGAACCAAGAATGAAGTAAATACATATATGGAAATAAGTCTAATAAGGAAGGAAACATGGTGTCTCATGATTTGAATTATGCCATATGAAGCACTTAGGCATTTGTGTATGCATGTGACTTAACTTGGAGTTGTCTTTGCATTTGAAGTTCATATGCATTTGCCTTTCATTAGGTGCATTAGAATGTACATGTGAATTTCATTTGACATGAGTTTGAAAGGAATTACATGTGCATGTGAATTTACTTGCAATGGGAATTGCATTTGAATTTGGAGTTCATTTCATGTACATGTTATTTAACATGTAATTATCCCTAAATGGCATGATAGCAAGTGAATTAAGGGACTAATGATCTATATCAAGTGGATAAGGGAGGTGTAATCACATAACACACCATTTTACACCTACAAATCTCTACCATGCTCCTCTCCATCTCTTTCAACTTTCTTGTGGTTTGAGCTTGAGAGTCACTTGTAAAGTGAGCTAGGAAGGTGTGTAAAGTGGAATTGTACCATCTTGGTAAGAAAATCATGGTTTTATACTTGTTTTTGTCATTGGTGTTGCTATATGAGAAATAGCATATGAAATTTTTATGTAAAGAATCATATCTTGTTGATATGTTAGGAATTGGATTCTTTGCTGATAGAAACATGGTATTATGTTCCTAGAGATTGCAAGAAACATGTTGACATGGTTTAAAATGAATTAGAGGAGAAGAACCATGAAGATAAGCTTGAAAACGCCATGCTCTCACTTTTCTGGGCATCGGCGATCGATCGGTGCGAGTGAGCGATCGATCGCCGATGACAGTTACAATTTAAGGCGGTGAAATTGGATGGCGATCGATCGCTGAAATTGTCGCGAACGATCGCGATGAACAGAGCAATGTGTCGATCGATCGCCAAGTTGTTGCGATCGATCGCGAGGGGGCAGAGAGTTTTGGCGATCGATCGGTGCTGATGGCGATCGATCGCCAGTGCTAAAATATTGAAAAATGTTTTGTAGAATTTGATTCTTATGCCTATGATAACATGATATATTGTTGGCATTGTTGTAGCATCATCTCAGGGGACAGGACAACGAGGCACTTAGCTATTGACAACTACTTTATCTCGTTTGTGTCGCAGTACAGGTACGTGTTGACGTACGGAGTATAGATATTGTGTGATGATGTTATGAGATTGATATCATATGAATTGTCTTATGTTGTTATCATATGATTGGTAGTATCATATGCTTGTACATTCATGGATATCATATGTATGTGAGATATACGCCTGGTTTGGGTATATGCTCGGTTATGCATTTGAGATATATGCCTGGTTTGGATATATGCTCGGCTATGTAACATAGAGATATATGCCTGGTTTGGATATATGCTCGGTTATGTGACAGAGAGATATACGCCTGGTTTGGTATATGCTCGGTTATGCTATATAGCGATATATGCCGGTTTTTGGATATATGCTATGGTTATTATCATTTGAGGACGGTACTATGATATGTGCTGCTAATATGAAGATGTGAGGTGGTTCCACTGACATATTGAGCTGAATAGGCATATCATTTTAGTCTCGTGATAATAGGGTATGTGTTGAGACATGTCATGACATGGTGCATTGGTGGATGCATGAGACAGAACATTCACGTTACGTTATATGATTTATTGTGCTTTATCATTGATATTGATATTGTGTTTTGATATTGCACTGAGATAGTTGTTATCTATACTCACGTTGTGAATGTTTCTGTAGGGACTCATAGACGTGGGGAGCGTGAGTCATGATTTCCGCTGCGAGGGGAACCACTGCTTAGGAGTTCTTTTGGATTAGGTTGCTTAGGTACATGTCATGTTTATGTAGAAAACAGATTTAGTTGGTTTTTGTACTCAGGATTTGGTACTGTAACAACTTATCTAGTATGAACTCTTAAGCCGTGCATGGTTTATTACTTAATTCAGACTCACATATGTATGTTAACTGGATACATAATGGATTAAGTAACGAGGACCACACATTAGTGGTATCAGAGCAGTGGTTCGAGAACGGGGTGTACATGGGTAGAGGAAGTGTATTAGGGAGTTACCTAAACACTTTGAGAATGGTAATAGCATGTTAGTTTTTGGCATATGATGTTATTCTAACATGTTATATACTTGTGAATGTTATTATTCATCCTTGTTGTACAGTTATGACAGACAGAGTACCACATGAGGATGTTGGGGATGCCATGAGTGGCAATGCTAGTGTGAGGATGGTGCCTGTGCCACCACCACCGATTGAACAAGGGCCAGTGGAACAGGTACTGTTGCCTGGAGAATTAACATTGACGCAGTTTCTGAGTTATCAGCCACCCAGGTTTGAGGGGACTGAATCAGGAGAACTGGCAGAGGAGTGGCTAGAACGTGTAGAACAGATCTTTGTGTCAGCACCGTGTGCCAAGACTGCTTGGTTACGTTTAGCTGAATTCCAGTTAGCCAAGAAAGCGATGATGTGGTGGAAGTCCACAGTGCTTGAGTTGAGGGCTCAAGGACAGACAGTGAACTGGGATGTGTTTAGAACAAAGTTTCTGGAGCATTATTTCTCTGTTGCTGCAAGGCAGAGGAAAGAGGATGAATTTACCAATTTGAGACAGGGAGCAATGACAGTATCTGATTATGCTGTGCATTATTCTTCTTTGCTCCGGTATGTGCCACATATTGCTGTCAACACAAAGGCCAAGATTAGACAGTTTGTGAAAGGATTGAGGCCTGAATTATTTGATAGAGTAATGTCCAATAACGCTACATCTTATGAAGAAGCGTTGACTAGAGCCGAGATGGCTGAGATTGCTGTAGGGGTATACAAGGATGTTGGACAAACCCAACCACCTACATCTGACAGTATGAGACCTAGAGGAGAACCATTTAAATCATCACGAGGTGGTGCATCTTCATCTAGGTTTAGTGGAAAACGTTTTGGATCACAAAAAGGGGGTGATCGCAAAGCTAAAGGACAGTTCCAAGGTAGTAGTAGTGGCAGTGGTGTGCAATGTTTTAAATGTGGTGGACCACATTTGAAACGAGATTGTCCTCAATTGAATCCCGTAGTTTGTTTCCGTTGTGGGAGACCCGGACATGTGATCCGTGATTGTACTCAAGTGGGTGGACAACAGAGGAGAGGACCCATTTCAGAGACTACAGTACAACAGAGACCATAGGGTGTACCACAGTCTGGTGGAGGACAGAGGACAGGAACACCTCAGGCTCAGGTGTATGCACTGAACAGGGAGGAAGCAGAGGCAGCTCCTGATGATGTGATAGCGGGTAAGTGTACTTTGTTTACTTATCCTGCTTTACTGTTGATTGATACTGGTGCATCACATTCTTTTATTGCACAAGCTTTTATTGATCAGTATCATATATGCTCGTCTCCACTGTTGATGCCTCTTTATGTTTCGACACCCATGGGAACTACGGTGATGACTTGTCAGAGTGTGTCTGATTGTGATATTCAGTTTGAGACTGAGTATGGGCTACAGGCTGATTTAATTGTGTTAGGCATGACAGATTTTGATTGTATCCTTGGCATTGATGTGTTGAGTAAATATCAATCTGTTGTGGATTGTAGTCAGAAGATAGTGAGATTTCAGTCTGATACTGGCAAACAATGGTTATTCTATGGCCAGGGATCGAGGGCAAAGATTCCTTTGATATCAGCAATCCGAATGTCGCGTTTGTTAGAACGTGGACATGCAGGTTATTTGATTTATGCCCTTGATGTAACTGAACAGAAACTAGAAAGGAAAGTGGAGGAGATACCAGTGGTTGCAGAATATGCGGATGTGTTTCCAGATGAGATACCTGGATTCCCACCGAGTCGAGAAGTGGAATTTGGTATTGATTTGATACCTGGTACGTCTGCAATTTCACGGGCTCCTTATCGGATGGCACCAATTGAATTGAAAGAGTTGAAAACTCAATTACAAGATGTATTGGACAAGGGGTACATACGTCCTAGTGTATCGCCTTGGGGTGCTCCGGTTTTATTTGTGAAGAAGAAGGATGGGACAATGAGATTGTGTATTGATTATAGACAGTTGAACAAAGTAACCATAAAGAACAAATATCCTCTTCCCCGTATTGATGATTTATTTGATCAGTTGCAGGGATCAAAGATATATTCTAAGATTGACTTGAGGTCAGGGTATCATCAAATACGTGTGAGGGAAGGAGATATACAGAAGACAGCATTCAGAACTCGTTATGGACATTATGAGTTTCTGGTAATGCCATTTGGAGTGACAAATGCTCCTGCTGTCTTTATGAGTTAAATGAATCGTGTGTTTCAGGAATACCTTGATCGATTTGTCATTGTCTTTATCGATGATATATTGATCTATTCACGGAGTGATGCCGAACATGTTCAACATTTGCATATGGTGTTGCAATTGTTGAGGACACATCAGTTGTATGCCAAACTCAGTAAGTGTGAGTTTTGGTTGACTAGTGTTGGATTTTTGGGTCATGTCATATCAGAGGAAGGTATATCAGTTGATCCAAAGAAAGTGGAAGCAGTGTTGAATTGGTCAGCACCTACTTCTGTGCCAGAGATTCGTAGTTTCTTAGGTTTGGCTGGATATTATAGACGATTCGTTGAAGGATTTTCAGCGATTGCCAAACCATTGACACATTTGACACAGAAGGGAGTATCATTTCAATGGTCAGAGGCTTGTGAGCGTAGTTTTCAGGAATTAAAACATCGATTGACTACAGCTCCAGTCTTGATCATTCCATCTGAGCATGACAGGTTTGCATTATATACGGATGCATCTTTACTTGGTTTGGGTTGTGTGTTGATGCAGGACAAACATGTAGTGGCTTATGCATCACGACAATTGAAACCACATGAAATGAGATATCCAGTGCATGATCTGGAATTGGCTGCCATTGTCTTTGCATTGAAGATATGGCGACATTATTTATATGGTACGTCGTTTACCATATATACTGATCATAAGAGCTTAAAATTTCTATTCACTCAAGCGGAGTTGAATATGAGACAACGGAGATGGATGGATCTGTTGAAAGATTATGATTGTGAGATTGAATATCATCCAGGAAGAGCTAATCTTACAGCAGATGCCTTGAGTCGAAAAGTACATCATACGGCTGATGAGGTGATTCATTTATCTACTTTGATGACTGCTTGTTGTACTTTGGGTTATGATTTTAAAAGGAATCAGTGCCAGTACGGGTATCAACATTGTTAGTTGAACCCGATATTTTTGATAAAATCAGGACGGCACAAACGACTGATGATGAGGTACAACATTGGAAAGAACTGATAAGTCAAGGACAAACATCACAGTTTGTACTTGCAAAGGATGGAGTTTTGAAATACAAGACTTGTTGGGTAGTACCTGCTGCATTGGGACTACGCCAAGAACTACTACAACGTGCTCATTGTAGTAGATACAGTATACATCCTGGAGGGAAGAAAATGTATCATGATTTACGTACCCAATTTTGGTGGAAACGTATGAAACAGGATGTGTTGAGCTTTGTGAAACGGTGTTTGATCTGTCAACAAGTGAAAGCGGAAAGACAAAGACCAGGAGGTGAATTACATAGTTTGGAAATTCCTCAGTGGAAGTGGGAACATATCACGATGGATTTTGTGACTCATTTGCCACGGACGTCTTCTGGTTGCGATGCCATTTGGGTGATTGTTGACAGACTCACCAAAGTATCTCATTTTGTGCCATATTGTATGACATATACATATCTGAGAATGGCACAGTTATACATTCAACATGTAGTGAGACTACATGGTATTCCAGTTTCCATTGTATCGGATAGGGATCTGAGATTTACTTCTCATTTCTGGGAAGGGTTACAGACAGCGTTGGGAACTGAAGTGCGGTTGAGTACAACATATCATCCGCAGACAGATGGACAAACAGAGCGTACGATACAGACGCTTGAGGATATGTTGCGTGCCTGTGTATTAGAGTTTGATAACTCATGGCAAGAATCATTGCCATTAGTCGAATTTTCATATAACAACAGTTATCAGTCTAGTATACAGATGGCACCATTTGAGGCTTTATATGGGCGACGATGTAGATCGCCATTGTATTGGGATGATGTGGATCAGTCTTCCTTACATGGACCGGATATGATTCATGACATGGAAGAGAAAATAAAAGTAATTCGATTGAAATTGAAAGCTGCTCAGGATAGACAGGCTGCTTATTCCAATAAGCGACGTAGACCACTTGAATTTCAAGTTGGTGACCGTGTGTTCTTGAAAATCTCACCTTTTAAAGGTGTAGTACGGTTTGGTAAGCGTGGAAAATTGTCTCCACGGTATGTTGGTCCATACGAGGTGTTGCAACGTATTGGTACGTTGGCATATCGCTTGGCACTACCGCCGGCATTGAGCAGTATTCATGATGTTTTTCATGTTTCACTATTGAGGAAATATGAACCAGATCCGGGTCACGTCTTACAGCTACCTGATGTACAGTTGGATACAGATGTGTCGTATGAGGAACGACCGGTTATGATCTTGGATCGAGCTGAACGCAGGTTGCGTAATAAGGTGATTCCTATGGTAAAAGTACAGTGGGACAGAAGGGGTGTCGACGAGGCAACGTGGGAGACGGAGCAGCATATGATGCAACGGTATCCGGATTTATTTACTGGTATGATTTTACAGTTTTATGATACTGTTGCATACATGATCATGTTTCCTATTGTCATATCGTAGTATTGTTGAGTTGCGTATTTTGATATGCATGTTATGTATCTACAATTTCGAGGACGAAATTCAATGAGTGGGGGAGAATTGTAATGCCTCGATTTGTTATATACACGTAGGATATGATTATGGTGTAATTATATCAATTGGCGATATGATAATGGGGGTTCGAGTGGAACCAAGAATGAAGTAAATACATATATGGAAATAAGTCTAATAAGGAAGGAAACATGGTGTCTCATGATTTGAATTATGCCATATGAAGCACTTAGGCATTTGTGTATGCATGTGACTTAACTTGGAGTTGTCTTTGCATTTGAAGTTCATATGCATTTGCCTTTCATTAGGTGCATTAGAATGTACATGTGAATTTCATTTGACATGAGTTTGAAAGGAATTACATGTGCATGTGAATTTACTTGCAATGGGAATTGCATTTGAATTTGGAGTTCATTTCATGTACATGTTATTTAACATGTAATTATCCCTAAATGGCATGATAGCAAGTGAATTAAGGGACTAATGATCTATATCAAGTGGATAAGGGAGGTGTAATCACATAACACACCATTTTACACCTACAAATCTCTACCAAGCTCCTCTCCATCTCTTTCAACTTCCTTGTGGTTTGAGCTTGAGAGTCACTTGTAAAGTGAGCTAGGAAGGTGTGTAAAGTGGAATTGTACCATCTTGGTAAGAAAATCATGGTTTTATACTTGTTTTTGTCATTGGTGTTGCTATATGAGAAATAGCATATGAAATTTTTATGTAAAGAATCATATCTTGTTGATATGTTAGGAATTGGATTCTTTGCTGATAGAAACATGGTATTATGTTCCTAGAGATTGCAAGAAACATGTTGACATGGTTTAAAATGAATTAGAGGAGAAGAACCATGAAGATAAGCTTGAAAACGCCATGCTCTCACTTTTCTGGGCATCGGCGATCGATCGGTGCGAGTGAGCGATCGATCGCCGATGACAGTTACAATTTAAGGCGGTGAAATTGGATGGCGATCGATCGCTGAAATTGTCGCGATCGATCGAGATGAACAGAGCAATGTGGAGATCGATCGCCAAGTTGTTGCGATCGATCGCGAGGGGGCAGAGAGTTTTGGCGATCGATCGGTGCTGATGGCGATCGATCGCCAGTGCTAAAATATTGAAAAATGAAATATTTTTGTAGAATTTGATTCTTATGCCTATGATAACATGATATATTGTTGGCATTGTTGTAGCATCATCTCAGGGGACAGGACAACGAGGCACTTAGCTATTGACAACTGCTTTATCTCGTTTGTGTCGCAGTACAGGTACGTGTTGACGTACGGAGTATAGATATTGTGTGATGATGTTATGAGATTGATATCATATGAATTGTCTTATGTTGTTATCATATGATTGGTAGTATCATATGCTTGTACATTCATGGATATCATATGTATGTGAGATATACGCCTGGTTTGGGTATATGCTCGGTTATGCATTTGAGATATATGCCTGGTTTGGATATATGCTCGGCTATGTAACATAGAGATATATGCCTGGTTTGGATATATGCTCGGTTATGTGACAGAGAGATATACGCCTGGTTTGGGTATATGCTCGGTTATGCTATATAGCGATATATGCCGGTTTTTGGATATATTCTATGGCTATTATCATTTGAGGACGGTACTATGATATGTGCTGCTAATATGAAGATGTGAGGTGGTTCCACTGACATATTGAGCTGAATAGGCATATCATTTTAGTCTCGTGATAATAGGGTATGTGTTGAGACATGTCATGACATGGTGCATTGGTGGATGCATGAGACAGAACATTCACGTTACGTTATATGATTTATTGTGCTTTATCATTGATATTGATATTGTGTTTTGATATTGCACTGAGATAGTTGTTATCTATACTCACGTTGTGATGTTTCTGTAGGGACTCATAGACGTGGGGAGCGTGAGTCATGATTTCCGCTGCGAGGGGAACCACTGCTTAGGAGTTCTTTTGGATTAGGTTGCTTAGGTACATGCCATGTTTATGTAGAAAACAGATTTAGTTGGTTTTTGTACTCAGGATTTGGTACTGTAACAACTTATCTAGTATGAACTCTTAATCCGTGCATGGTTTATTACTTAATTCAGACTCACATATGTATGTTAACTGGATACATAATGGATTAAGTAACGAGGACCCCACACCAAAACACGACAATTCCCTCCTCAGAGGGAGTCAACCGGACCTCACGATCATTCTTCAGAATATATCGTGTCATCGAGATCACCAATCTCAAGGTGTCACAATCTCTCACCGGAGATTCATTTATCCAAGCATACTAACACGATGCTCGACGAGTACTAAGAAAATGCTGGCATTCATATACACACACTGGCATACAAGCCTAAGCACCAATACTACCTGCATACCCAATGTAATCGACTCGGGTATCACCAATCATACCCAAAGCCCCAAAAACAGCTGTCAATCCCCAGTTATTCTCACATCGCGGAGAATGATGATTGATGAACCAATGATCAAAGGTGTGATTCCAACATCAACACCACACCAACCGACTCATAGAGTCTACAAAGATTCCCAAAAGGTAGATATATCAATACCGCCTTCCTCTCAAGGAAAATGTCATGTACCATGACCCTCCAACCTCGAACCACCGTTCGGAAAACCTGAATACATTTCTACCAAAATATATCTCGGAACCAATAAATACACAACCGATTCAGAATAGTGCATCCTTACAACTATTACCAATCCGAAATTTGCATACACAATGTATACTCATTCTAACAATGCTCTATACTAATACCATAGTACTCACAATCTCGAGCATTTCCCCGGAGACGTCTCCTCGGTCGGCTCACCGAAAGGTAAGAAATCCATTACTAGGTCCAACACCAATAATTCTTACCATGGCTGATTCACAATCAACCCACGACCGCTACCAGCTGTCTCCATGACAGTAAATCCAAATCTCTCCAAGAGATACACCAACATAGTAGTGTCACTTCACTAACTATATTTCGCGATTCCAATTGTGTTTCCCCATTGCATTTCATATGCAAGGATTCTCAACCAGAACTAACAACGACTTGTTGACACTCATGTTGGTACTCCCAACAAAACTGAGCTGTCCCAGTACAAGTCCCTCAAAGCATTTGACGTATAACGTCCCCGTGAGGTATTCTCTGACTTAAACCTCATATCACATAGTGATTACAAGAGCCCACTATAACCCTCATCGTATCATCATACAATTCACCAAACTCGGTTCCAACGAGCAGTATAATGGCTACAACAAGCACACTATAACATTGCAACAATACTTGACTAGCAAATCGCTGTCTCCTTAGGTTTGTACCAAACCTACCAACGTATCATACGTTCCATTCCGGTATACCATACCGTCCAAACAATTAGAATATTGGGTCATCACCCGATATTTCTCGAAAACACCAAATCACAATGGACATCCCGGTGTCCTTACTCAATCCCAATGCAATCCTATCCATTAGGATTTAATTCCACACCCTCACGGGTGGGTGCGACCATGTCTACTACACGTCACATCGACAAAAGCGAGTAGTTTCCTCAATAACTACTTTACCACCAATCACTTGGCCATAGCCATCCTAGCGAGTATACCCAAAGGTACCACTGCTCGCAAAATATTTACATCAAATGCATGATGCGGTACACTCACTGGTACAGTGCATCCAATAATTCATCGAGCAAACCTGCTCGGCGTAATGGTCTCGTCAACCGGTGACGTAGACACTACATTGTGCTCATCATCGGCACTCAAATCATATGACTAAATACATACACCCAGACGTATTAGTCATCAAAACGGCGCTACACATCTACATAGAACATCCACTATGTCATCGGCATCCCGTGACGGTATATGTCAACATATGACATCCAAAATAACATCGTCAACTCGTGACGGTACATGTCAGCACCTGACATTCACAATCTCATCGTCAAACACGCGACGGTATATGTATATCAACGCATGACATCCACAAAAAATGCTAATAAAACAGTAATATACCATACCTCATCGCTAACAAGATAGCGGCATACATGTCTCCGTCGTCCAATAGCGGTACATAATCAACACCCATAGCTCGCGGGTGGCACAATCCCGTGTTACGTAGATAGCAGCATAACCCATTGCTATAAAATCAGCGGCATGATCCCTCGCCCTAGAGTCAGAGGCTTAAAACATCGCTATAGATATCCGATGGTATGAACTATCGCCATAGATGTAGCGGAATGACCCATCGCTATATAATACCTGGCGGCATGAACCATCGCCAATAGATGTAGCGGAATGACCCATCGCTATATAATACCTGGCGACATGAACCATCGTCAATAGATGTAGCGCCCATCGCTATATAATACCTGACGGCATGAACCATCGCCAATTGAATAGTGAAATGAACCATCACTATGAATACCCGACGGCATGAACCATCACCAATAGAATAGCGGAATGAACCATAGCTATGAAGACCCGGCGGCATGAACCATCGCCAATAGAATACCGGAATGAACCATCGCTATATAGTACCCAGCGGCATAAACCATCGCCAATAGAATAGCGGAATGAACCATAGCTATGAATACCCGGCGGCATGAACCATCGCCAATATAATAGCGGAATGAACCATCGCTATATAGTACCCGGTGGCATAAACCATCGCCAATAGACTAGCGGAATGAACCATCGCTATATAGTACCCGGCGGCATAAACCATCACCAATAGACTAGCGGAATGAACCATCGCTATATAGATACCCGACGGCATAAACCATCGCCAATAAACTAGCGTCATGATATCCCTCGCTATACAGCGGCAAATATCCCTCTTCGCTACTTCGCTTCGACATATCAGCGGCATAATATCCCTCGCTTAAGCGACAAATATCCTTCATCGTTATCATATGACAGCGGAAAGCTCATCGCTACGCCATATTAGCGGTATAATATCCCCCGCTTAAGCGGCAAATATTCTTCATCGCTATGGTATGAAAACGGCGCCACTACTCCTCGTTTTATCCTGACAGTGGAAATACCCCTCGCTTTGACATATTAGCGGCATAATACCCCTCGCAATAATAATATGACAACGGAATTATCCTTCGCTTCGACATATTTGCGGCAAATATTCTTCATCTCTATAATATGACAGCGGCAAGTATTCACATCGCTACGCCATGTATGCAACTGCAATGCATAATCCATATCCCAATAAACATCGCTATGAGTGTATTTTATGTAAGTAATCCAACAAGCATACAACGCAGCGGAATAAAATTTGGATTACTAGACACCGGATCTATACAAAGTTATCATATCGGATAAAGGATCAAAAGTCTCACCCTTGTAGCGTGTTTGAGCAGATTCCACGAAGCAGCACCATGGTAGTGTTTATCGCGTACGCCCAAATTAACCCTCTCAAGTTAATAACAGTAATGAATGTAGTAGCGTGAGTAGGGATCGATCCCACGAGGAAGGTTATATCTTTGTGTTAACTTATGCAAACGAAAATAAAAAGGGGTTTGAAGTCAAAGTAATAATACTACGATGCAAAATTAAACTAATATGCAAAATTATAGATGAATTAACTTATGAGAAAAGTGCGATTCTCGGTTTTCGGTTAACTTCACAATTGGCGTTTACTATCTCGATCATCGATCTTCACAAATGGTTCAATTTCCATATGAATATTCATCGTGGACGTTTGATCCAATAATCAAAGTCCTACCTCACCTTAAGTTTAGTTAAGTAGCCCAAGCGTTCTAGTTTAACCCTTATCACACAACCAATCAAAATACAAGCGATTAAGATTTAAATCGATGATAGCATATGAACTAGTGAGATCGATGAAGCTAAACAACATAATCCAAGTGTCTATGTTTAATCTAGTCAATTGTTTACCCTAAGAATTTAACAAACTCACAAACGGAATTTAATCAATCTTAGTTGCTTCGTAAATTAGAGGGATCAAACGATTCCGTATTTGATATCTAATTTAGCTTTAAATTGTATGAACAATAGCTAGGTGATCAGTCCAACAATCATGCATAACAATCATGACAATCAAATCAGAAAAACAATTGATACTCAATGCAAATCAACAATCAAAACTTATCTCACAAGAATCGTAAACATCCAATGTATCGTTTCCCTTAACCGAGAATCACAAAAGTATTTAGCTACTCATAACTAGATTAACAACAACAAAAATTAATCTAAAAAACATCAAACTAATAGGAAAAGAAAGAGTTACTAAAAGGGATCACGATTCCGGCTTGTCGATTCCGGTTCCGTCCTTCGTTGTTCTTGAAGAAAACTTGAAAGAAAATTAATCTCAAATCTAAAATTATTCTAAGAGTATGAAAAACTATCAAAAACTATGCCTAAGAACTGAATAAATCGAGTTATGGGGGTTGGTGGTTGATAAAATAGGTTACAATCTTCTAAACATGGTAAAAGACCTAATTTCCTAATTTTCGGACTCTTCGGCGATCGATCGCCTGATGTGTGGCGATCGACCGCGAGGCTTTTATTTTTCGGAAAAATCATTGAGGCGATCGATCGCTATAAAGTGGCGATCGATCGCCGAGCTCCAGTAGACTTTGGCGATCGATCGCCACTTCTTCGCGATCGATCGTTGACCCGTAATTTTTGATGCAAATGTTTCTGTCCATTGGCGATCGATTTTCTCTTCCGGGCGATAGATTGCCACCTCCAAAATTACGTTTTTGCCCTTTTCTTGATCAACTTTGAGTCCTTGTCATGTCCATGTCTCTTCTTGGTCTTTACACATCGTTTTTAGCTCGTTTTCTTCGATTGTACCTACAATTACACAAATATACGATTAGGTAGCATACGTATCAAATTATCTATCAAAACCTACCAAATCGTAGACAATTAAGCACTCAAGATGTGTCTATTTCTAGTCACATCAAACTCCCCCATACTTACTCTTTACTCGACCTCGAGTAAACAAACAAAACTACAATATTTTTGGTTGGCTCATAGGTTCATAACAAAGCAACTTGTCCTCACTTTAATGCCTCAACAATTTTAACATGCATAATAATGAACGGCGGTGAAAAGTTAACAGTGGAACAAGTTCAATCCCTAAACATTTCGTACCTAACGAAGTAGCGAACGTGTGTGTGTGGTCATAAACAAGTGTTGTGTACAAATTATAGATCCAAAATATGCAAAGCCATAATAGTTCAAGTCATACACTAACACAAGTATAAGCTCACTTGCACACTCTTCTCCACTATCTTAGCTACTTTGCAAACACAAATCAAGTAGGTCTTTATTAGCTTGTAGCTTGGCCTAGGTATTGGCTTATGAAAGAAAGGGTAAGGATATTCAAACAAGAGAGTATGATGAAATGCACACTAAAAGCTTCTCTTCTTGCATGAATTTTTCAACTTTGTTCTTTTTCACAAGGTTTACTCAACACTTTGCTTCTTTTGTGCCTTGGCTCCCCTTGGAGTCATATTTTTTATCTATTTTTTTTTTCAAGGCATCCCTTTTTCTTTCATGTATTCCATTCTTTTGACAATTAAGCTCACAAATATACTTCAAAGATTCCCAAGTGCATTTGAATGAAATACATCATACTCCCTTAAAAGGTATGGATTAAAATCACATTTAGGCTTAAAGGGTAGGATGATAAGCTAGTTAAGAAATGTTGAATGGGGGTCTTTAGTATGCTTAGCATACTACCATTCTTTTACATTTAAGGCTCAAAATGGGTACTAGAGAATGATTTTGTTTACATGGTAGGTTTGAAAGGCACAAACGCATCAAAGATCGCCTATATCACTTTCATGTTTGCAAGTAGTCTAGACATACGCCTCAAAGAGTATATAGTTAAGTTCTAGCATGTATTAGAGACTTCTTAAGACTATCACAAAGTTCACACAATCTTCACTAAGTTATGCACACTTCACAAGTCATGACAATAATGTGCTCAAAATATTCAACTTACTAAGTTAAAGTACACTTTGCATTAGAGTTCAAAGTGTTCCAAGGCTAACAATTCACCTATGTTCAAAAGCATGCATGATATCAATTAGGTTTCATCATGGGCTAGTGATTCTAAGCATGTGTTCATTACTAACTATGAGCTCAAAATTTTCAAATTTTTCGATTTTGTTTTGTATTTTTGCAATAATAAAAACAATAACACACTACTAATCCCCCCCCCCCCCATACTTAAATCTTACATTGTCCCCAATGTAAGGCAAAAAATACAAGAGAAGAGAAAAGTTTAACTACTAAAGCAATAAAATAAAAGGGAGAAAGGAAACTAACTCCCCTTGGGTTGCCTCCCAAGCTGCGCCTCTGTTTAACGTCGGTGGCCCGACGCCAGTTCATTGATCACGTGATGCTTGGTGGATCTTCAAGATCCACTTCTCCTTCTTTGGCGGCATGGAAACCTTCATAGTATGGTTTCAGTCTATGTCCATTTACCTTGAATGTTTTATCTTGTGCTAGGCTTTGGACTTCAACTGCACCATGTGGAAAAACAACAGTTACGATAAAAGGTCCAACCCATCGAGAACGTAGTTTACCTGGAAAGAGACGAAGCGGGAAAGGTAGATGAGGACTTTTTGACCAACGACAAATTCCTTCCTCGAGATTATCTTGTCATGAAATGTCTTCGTTTTTTCTTTGTAAAGCTTTGCACTTTCATACGCATCATTGCGGATCTCTTCTAATTCTTGCAATTGCAGCTTTCTATGTTCCCCGCTCTTGTCCATAGCCATGTTAAGGTGTTTGATGGCCCAAAATGCTCGATGCTCCAACTCTACAGGCAAATGACAGGGTTTACCAAAGATCAGTCTATAAGGAGACATACCTATTGGCGTTTTGTATGCCGTTCGATAAGCCCATAGTGCATCGTCTAGTCTCAAGCTCCAATCCTTTCTAGTGGGATTCACAGTCTTTTCCAAGATAGATTTGATTTCTCGATTTGAGACTTCAGCTTGTCCATTTGTTTGCGGATGGTAGGCGGTGGACACCTTGTGTGTCACATGGTACTTCTTTAATAGACTCTCCACCGTTCTGTTTCAAAAATGGGCGCCTCGATCACTTATGATTGCTCTTGGAGTCCCAAACCTAGAGAAAATGTTATGCTTTATAAAACCTGCAACCACTTTCGAATCATCAGTACGGGTGGCTAAAGCTTCCACCCATTTCGACACATAATCCACAGCAAGTAAAATGTAAATGTGGCCAAAAGATTGTGGAAATGATCCCATGAAGTCGATGCCCCATACATCAAATATTTCACAATAAAGTATGGGTTGTTGGGGCATCTCATTTCGTCGAGATATGTTGCCTGTCTTTTGACACTCATGGCACGATTTGCAGAAATTATATGCATCATGAAACAAAGTTGACCAAAAGAATCCACATTCTAATACTTTGTGTGCCGTTCTTTTGGCTCCAAAGTGGCCACCAACCTCATGGGAATGACAAAAATGGAGTATAGAAGATACCTCATTGTCCGGAATGCAACGCCTGATGACTTGATCCGCACAATGTTTCCATAAGTATGGCTCATCCCAAACATAATACTTGGCGTCGCTTCGAATTTTCCCGCGTTGATTCCTATTCAATCCATTAGGAAAAGTTTTAGTGTCCAAAAAATTAGCAATACCTGCATACCATGGTAAAATGTCGTGTACAACAAATAGTCGTTCATCCGGGAATTCTTCTTTTAGACACGGTGTATCATTCACATTAACCAAACGACTTAGGTGGTCCGCCACTTTATTTTCTGCGCCTCGCTTATCTTTGATTTCAACATCAAATTCACTCAACAGTAAGATCCATCTTATTAGTCTTGGCTTTGCTTCATTCTTTGTCATCAAGTACCGCAAGGCTGCATGATCAGAATAAATGACAACTTTAGCCCCGAGCAAATAAGATCGAAATGTTTCTAAAGAAAACACAACAGCTAGTAGCTCCTTTTCAGTAGTGGAATAGTGCCACTGAGCATCATTCAAGGTCATGGAAGCATAGTAGATGGCATGAGAAATCTTCCCAATCTTTTGGCCCAAAACGGCGCCCACTGCATAGTCGCTTGCATCACACATGATCTCAAATGGCTTACTCCAGTCAGGAGGTTGGATAATGGGTGTGGATGTCAAGGATGTCTTTAATGTATCAAAGGCGGTCTTGCATGCCTCATCAAATTCGAATGCCATATCCTTTTGTAATAATTTGCATAATGGTGATGCTATCTTGGTGAAGTCCTTGATATACCACCGATAGAAACCTGCATGGCCAAGAAAAGAATGTACATCCCGCACACAAATAGGATAAGGTAGAGACTGAATAATATCAATTTTCGCTTTATCTACCTCCATACCTCTTGATGAGACCACATGACCCAAAACAATACCTTGCTCTACCATAAAGTGGCATTTTTCAGAATTTAGCACCAGGTTTGTTTCTATGCAACGCTTTAGGACAAGGGTAAGGTTAGTTAGACAAGCATTGAATGAGTCACCATAAACAGTAAAGTCATCCATGAATACCTCTAATATGTGCTCAGTGAACTCAGAAAATATACTAACCATACACCGTTGAAATGTGGCCGGTGCGTTGCAAAGTCCAAAGGGCATGCGCCTATAAGCGAAGGTTCCAAAGGGGCATGTGAACGTGGTCTTTTCTTGATCTTCCGGAGCAATTGCAATCTGAAAATAACCGGAATATCCATCAAGAAAACAGTAATAAGAATGACATGCTAACCTTTCAAGCATTTGATCAATGATGGGTAATGGAAAATGGTCCTTGCGGGTCACGGTGTTCAATTTGCGGTAGTCAATGCAAACTCTCCACCCATTCTGAATGCGGGTGGTCACTAATTCATCGTCTTTGTTCCTCACCACTGTAATGCCAGTCTTCTTTGGAACTACTTGGACAGGGCTGACCCACTGGCTATCAGAAATAGGGTATATCATTCCAACTGCAAGAAGCTTTAAGATTTCTTCTTTCACTACTTCCATCATCGGTGGGTTGAGTTTCCTTTGCGGTTGGCGTGTAGGTTTTGATCCTTCTTCAAGTAGAATCCTATGCATGCATGTCGAGGGGCTTATTCCTTTGATGTCAGCAATGGTCCATCCTATCGCGGTCTTGTGCTCCTCTAGCACTTGAATGAGCTCCTTCTCTTGGCTATCTCCCAACTTGCTAGAGATTATCACCGGTAATGTGTTTCCTTCTCCAAGGAACATGTACTTTAGGTGACTTGGTAATGGCTTCAACGCAATAGTGGGTGCCTGCGATACAGAAGGGAGAGGTCTAGAGTTAGGAATAGGCAATGACACAAATGAAATATTACCTTCTATCTCGGGCGTGGTATTCAACGCAGTGATGTTGTGTTCCACTTAATCTCCAAGTGGCAACTCGTCCTCAAAATGATCTAGAGGGGTGGTGAGGGCTATCTCCAACTCGTCTTTACCTGCGGTCTCAAAGATCCCTTGGGACAAGTAATCAATAATATCGATAGAGTAAACAGTATCATCATCACCACAAGGATATTTCATGGCATCATGTATATTGAATTTAACGACCTCACCATCAAACTCCATCGTAAGTGTGCCACTATGAACATCTATCTTAGTCTTGGATGTTTTCAAGAAGGGTCTCCCTAACAATATAGGACTATTATTGTCCCCCTTTCCCATATCAAGCACATAAAAATCAGCGGGAAATACCAACTCATTTACCTGTACTAAGACATCTTCTAAAATTCCCCTATGGTATGCATTAGATCTATCTGCTAACTGAACAACTACCCTTGTGTCATTTAAAGGTCCTAGATTCAAATAAGCATAGAGAGAGTATGGCATGACATTTATCGATGCTCCTAGATCTAGCATAGCTTTTTCAAGACGTGTTGTGCCAATTGTGCATGGAATGGTGAACATACCTGGGTCCTTGCACTTGGTAGGGATTTTCCTTTGGATGACTGCTGAGATGTTCTCCCCCAACTCAACCTTGTGGCATCCTTTAAGCCTTTGTTTCCTTTTGGCGGTGCACAACTCCTTTAAGAACTTTGCATAGCGCGGCACTTGCTTTATCGCATCCAACAGTGGAATGTTCACCTCACATCTTCGAAATGTTTCGTATAGGTCCTTGATGCTTTCATTCCTCCTATCTTCCTGATATGCGAGAGGGAAAGGGGGCTCAATCTTATACTCACGGAGTGGAGGAGACTCACCTTTTGGTTCTTCTTCTTGCATGGAATTATTTCCCGTAGGCTTGATCTCTTTCTCTTCATCTTCTTTTTCGAGTTCTTTCCCACTCCTTAGTTTAATTGCGCTTGCATTCTCCCTTGGATTCACTACTGGTTGTGACGGGAGAGTGTTTGATCTTTGAGAATCAATGCGATTTATTGCTGTTGCCATCTGACCCATTTGAGTAGTCAAGCTTTGGATGCTTGCTCTTGTCTCCTGTTGAAATTTTAGAGATCCATTAGCAAGTTCCTTAACAATATTTTCTAAATACTCACCAGGTGTTGGGGTTGGAATGGCTTGTTGTGGCCTTTGGAATGGTGGCTTATATGGTGGTGGGTGTTGTTGCATCTGTGGCTCATTTTGATTCCCATATCTCAAATTTGGATGATCTCGCCATCCTGGGTTGTAAGTGTTAGAATAGGGATCATACTGCCGTTGTGGTTGTCCCGGAAATCCGCCTGCCGCATTTGCTTTCTCAAATGAAGGTTCTTGAAGTTTGGGGCAAGCGTCAGTTGGACGACTCGGTAGTGCACAAATTCCACATACCTTAGCACTTTGTCCCATTCCGATCGCAAGTTGTTTCACAATACCTGTTAAATCAATCAATTGTTGTTCGAGGCTAGAAACATTTACCTCGCCTTGCTTCCTAAGTTTATGGTCCGATCGAGCAGTTCCAAACTGTTGAGAGTTGGCTGCCATGTTCGCAATCAAGTGTCTTGCTTCTGTTGGCGTCTTGTCTACGAATGCTCCTCCACTAGCAGCGTCCACCAAATTCCTTTCATTTGGCAAAAGACCCTCATAAAAATATTGAATCAGTAAATGTTCACTTATCTGATGTTGAGGGCAGCTTGCACAAAGCTTTTTGAAGCGCTCCCAATATTCATGCAGTGATTCTTCTTGGAGTTGTCTAATGCCGTATATATCTTTGCGGATATTCGTCGCTCTTGATGCAGGAAAGTATTTCTCCAAGAAGGTTCTTTTCAGCTCGTTCCATGTAGTGATGGATCCAGAAGGTAAATAGAAGAGACAATCTTTAGCCGCGTCCTTCAAAGAGAACGGAAAAGCACGTACTTTGATTTGTTCCTTGGTTATTCCAGTCGGCTTCATTGTAGTGCACACTACATGGAATTCCAACAAATGCTTAAGTGGATCCTCACCTGCAAGGCCATGAAAAGAAGGTAAAAGATGTATTAGGCCAGATTTTAATTCAAAATTTATATTAGTAGCAAGTGTAGGAAAGGTTATGCAGAGAGGCTGCTGATCCAAAGTAGGATTAGCCAGTTGTCGTAGGCTTTGATTCTCTTCCATGATGGTTCTTTCCTCTTCTTCTTTCACTTGTCTTCGATTTTCTCTTCTTAGATGGTATAAAGTCCTTTCTATCTCGGGATCGTATTGATGTTCGTCCTCCTCAAATGAAAACTCTCCTGCGTGCATGAACAAACAGGTAAAAAGCACGGGAAGGAGAATATCAATAAAAGTTGACACAAATTAATAAAATTGCCTTCCCCGGCAACGGCGCCAAAATTTGGTAGCGTTTATCGCGTACGCCCAAATTAACCCTCTCAAGTTAATAACAGTAATGAATGTAGTAGCGTGAGTAGGGATCGATCCCACGAGGAAGGTTATATCTTTTGTGTTAACTTATGCAAACGAAAATAAAAAGGGGTTTGAAGTCAAAGTAATAATACTACGATGCAAAATTAAACTAATATGCAAAATTATCTAGATGAATTAACTTATGAGAAAAGTGCGATTCTCGGTTTTCGGTTAACTTCACAATTGGCGTTTACTATCTCGATCATCGATCTTCACAAATGGTTCAATTTCCATATGAATATTCATCGTGGACTTTTGATCCAATAATCAAAGTCCTATCTCACCTTAAGTTTAGTTAAGTAGCCCAAGCGTTCTAGTTTAACCCTTATCACACAACCAATCAAAATACAAGCGATTAAGATTTAAATCGATGATAGCATATGAACTAGTGAGATTGATGAAGCTAAACAACATAATCCAAGCGTCTATGTTTAATCTAGTCAATTGTTTACCCTAAGAATTTAACAAACTCATAAACGGAATTTAATCAATCTTAGTTGCTTCGTAAATTAGAGGGATCAAACGATTCCGTATTTGATATCTAATTTAGCTTTAAATTGTATGAACAATAGCTAGGTGATCAGTCCAACAATCATGCATAACAATCATGACAATCAAATCATAAAAACAATTGATACTCAATGCAAATCAACAATCAAAACTTATATCACAAGAATCGTAAACATCCAATGTATCGTTTCCCTTAACCGAGAATCACAAAAGTATTTAGCTACTCATAACTAGATTAACAACAACCAAAATTAATCTAAAAAACATCAAACTAATAGGAGAAGAAAGAGTTACTAAAAGGGATACGATTCCGACTTGTCGATTCCGGTTCCGTCCTTCGTTGTTCTTGAAGAAAACTTGAAAGAAAATTAATCTCAAATCTAAAATTATTCTAAGAGTATGAAAAACTATCAAAAACTATGCCTAAGAACTGAATAAATCGAGTTATGGGGGTTGGTGGTTGATAAAATAGGTTACAATCTTCTAAACATGGTAAAAGATCTAATTTCCTAATTTTTGGACTCTTCGGCGATCGATCGCCTGATGTGTGGCGATCGATCGCGAGGCTTTTATTTTTCGGAAAAATTATTGAGGCGATCGATCGCTATAAAGTGGCGATCGATCGCTGAGCTCCAGTAGACTTTGGCGATCGATCGCCACTTCTTCGCGATCGATCGCTGACCCGTAATTTTTGATGCAAATGTTTCTGTCCATAGGCGATCGATTTCCTCTTCTGGGCGATCGATTGCCACCTCCAAAATTACGTTTTTGCCCTTTTCTTGATCAACTTTGAGTCCTTGTCATGTCCATGTCTCTTCTTGATCTTTACACATCGTTTTTAGCTCGTTTTCTTCGATTGTACCTACAATTACACAAATATACGATTAGGTAGCATACGTATCAAATTATCTATCAAAACCTACGAAATCGTAGACAATTAAGCACTCAAGATGTGTCTATTTCTAGTCACATCACACCACGTCCAACGCCTTCTACGAGTCACTAGCAAAACTTATCAAATTTTGCCTCAATGGTATCCACACGATCAAATCGAACGAAGGAAAAGCTTAAGAACAAAGTGCTAGATTTGTTCTTAAACCAAAAACAAGAAGCACACTCGATTCACAATCGAGGGATGGCACGAAATCACCAATCTCCCTTCGGCTATCACGAAACCGAGAGCAAGAAGAGGTGGTGCGGCCGTGTGCTTTTTAGAACTTTTAGGTTGGAATGATTTTTTAATTGTCCAACAATTAATTATATCATTGTTATTAAAATGGCTTAATTAAGTTCAAGACTTTCTCAAAGTCTTATGGGCCCAAACCCATGATTTAATTAAGTTCTTTTAATCATTCAATTAAGACTCCTCTTAATTAATTAATTCATCCAATGAATTTAATTTTCCTTCTCGATTTAATCTTTTGTGCGACCCGATAGGATCTTGTAATGTTGGCAGTGACACAAAATCTCATTTTATGTCGCAAGCAATGAGCGGTATCTAGCAACACATCAATGCTACCCAAATTACAAGAATGTCAATGACTCGACATAACCTAGGAACCGTGATAATATTAATCATGTAACTTAATCCCTTTGTCCTTTGTGTTTAGATTGAACACGAGTCATGGAATAGTCATACTCGTATATTCAATCTATATTCCTTGATCCCCAAGTAGAACTAGAATAAACGAATAAGCTCGATATCTCATATCGACTTATTCGAGCATGTCCATGCATTTTAGTCTTACTTGATCAAGGGCCCAAACACTTCTCCTGTTATATAGGAGGAACAAATCCTATCTCGATCAATCAACATCCCTCTACATAATTCGTAGTGTATCCAATAGTCGCCTTTTATAGTTTACCCTGTTACGGGTAACATTTGACAATATCAAGATACATAACTCCTTATGTTGGGATCTCTGATGATCACAAGTCGTAAGGATTACATACGTTATTATCACTATGAGAATTGCTTATGACGTTCATATAACTATCCATGTAGTATTCTCATGGTGGGTCTGTCCAGTACATCGTTCTCTAACATGTACCCATGTGTTGATTTGATATCTCATATCAATGAACAATTCATCAATCAACACATACTAGTCTCTATGTATTATCATTATCCCGATTCATGATAATACTTGACTAGGGACAATGTTTAAGAATAATACAATATTATTCTAAGGACATTAACATATATATTAATTCACATTGCATAGTTAAACGAATAATATATAATAATGAATTGACATTCATAAAATCATAAACATTGTATGTCAAAACAATCATCCAATGACATGTCTTAGGGCATATCCCAACAAATCTCCCACTTGCACTAAGACCACTCAGACATATACCTAATGGCTAGAGATCTAGTATGACGATCATGCTTCTGTTGTGACAGTGGCTTCGTCAATGGGTCAGATACGTTATCATCTGTTGGTACTTTGCATATTTTAACATCTCCCCTTTCAACGATTTCTCGAATGAAATGAAAGCGCCGAAGTATGTGCTTGGATCTTTGGTGAGATCTAGGTTCCTTAGCCAATGCGATCGCTCCATTGTTGTCACAATAGAGTTCTATCGGATCTTTAATGCTAGGCACCACTCCAAGTTCAGAAATGAACTTCCTGATCCAAACAGCTTCCTTTGATGCATCCGAGGCAGCAATATACTCAGCTTCCGTTGTAGAATCGGCTACTATCTCTTGCTTTGAACTCTTCCAGCTCACAGCACCTCCATTTAGGCAATACACATATCCAGATTGCGATCGAAAATCATCTTTGTCGGTTTGGAAGCTTGCATCAGTGTAACCCATTACATTGAGCTCTTCCTCACCTCCATAAATCAAGAATGTATCCTTAGTTCTTCTCAAGTACTTCAGGATATTCTTGACAGCAATCCAGTGACCCTCACCTGGATCAACTTGATATCTGCTCGTCATGCTCAAAGCATACGATACATCGGGACGAGTACATATCATGGCATACATGATAGATCCAATAGCTGACGCATATGGGATCTTACTCATGCGTTGTCTCTCATCTGGTGTTGAAGGACACTGTTCCTTCGAGAGATATATACCATGTGCCATAGGCACGAATCCTTTCTTTGATTCTTGCATGCTAAACCGTTTTAACACTTTGTCTATGTATGTACTTTGACTTAGGCCAAGTAATCTTCTTGATCTATCTCTATAGATCTTAATTCCTAATACATAGGTGGCTTCACCTAAGTCTTTCGTAGAAAAGCAATTCCCTAGCCAAATCTTTACAGATTATAAGGCAGGGATATCATTCCCAATGAGAAGTATGTCATCTACATACAATATTAGGAAGATAATTATGCTCCCACTGACCTTCTTGTAGACACAAGGTTCATCTACGTTTTTGATGAAACCAAACTCTTTGACTGCATCATCAAAACAAAGATTCCAACTCCGAGAAGCTTGCTTCAATCCATAAATGGATCGTTGTAGCTTGCATATCTTTCCAGCATCCTTTGGATCGACAAAACCCTCGGGCTGTGTCATGTACACATCCTCAAGCAGATTTCCATTAAGGAAAGCTGTTTTGACATCCATCTGCCAGATTTCATAATCATGAAATGCAGCTATTGCAAGTAAGATCCTTATGGATTTAACCATGGCCACTGGTGAAAAGGTTTCATCATAGTCAATACCATGAATTTGTTTGAATCCTTTTGCAACCAGTCGACCTTTATAGGTTTGTACATTACCATCCATATCGGTATTTTTCTTGAAAATCCATTTGCACCCTATGGGTCGTACCCCTTCAGGTGGATCAACCAAAGTCCATACTTGGTTTGCATACATGGATTCCATCTCAGATTTCATGGGCTCTTGCCATTTCTCAGAATCAGTGCCCATTATAGCTTGTTGATAAGATGACGGTTCATCCTCATCAATAAGTAGTAAGTCACCTTGTTGAGTCACAAGAAATCCATATCTCTGTGGCTCCCGGTGTTCTCTTACAGACCTACGC
Organism: Haberlea rhodopensis; assembly: GCA_907163345.1. Classification (NCBI taxonomy): domain Eukaryota; kingdom Viridiplantae; phylum Streptophyta; class Magnoliopsida; order Lamiales; family Gesneriaceae; genus Haberlea; species Haberlea rhodopensis. Next base: position 1,068,825 of record CAJQUN010000132.1, on the reverse strand, counting down.
TGGGTTTGTGTCTCTTGAGCAGGCAATTTATCCACAACCACTTGTGGTGTCTGCTCTGTTTCCATCTCAATATCATGTTCAATGTTTTCTTGTGGTTGAACTTCACTAAGTTCTATTTTTCTCCCACTGGTTTTTCTAGAAATAAATTCTCTTTCAAGAAATACACCAGTCTGAGCAACAACCACTTTTTTCTCGGTGGGATAATAGAAATAGTATCCTTTAGTTTCCTTAGGATACCCCACAAATAAACACTTATAAGATTTGGGTCCAAGTTTGTTAGTGGCATGACGTCTAACGTAAGCCTCACAACCCCAAATCTTCATAAAAGACATACTAGGACGCTTCCCAGTCCATATCTCATATGGTGTCTTTTCCACTGATTTACATGGAACACGGTTCAGTATGAATATTGTTGTTTCTAAAGCATGTCCCCAAAAGGATATCGGAAGATCTGCATGACTCATCATTGATCTAACCATGTCCAACAAGGTTCGATTTCTCCTCTCGGATACACCATTCCATTGTGGAGTATACGTTGGAGTAAGTTGTGGGACTATCCCACACTCCTTTAAATAGTCATGAAACTCTTGGCTTAAGTATTCACCTCCTCGATCTGATCGAAGGATTTTGATACTTTTGCCAAGTTGGTTTTGTACTTCATTCTTGAAATCTTTGAACTTTTCAAAGGTTTCATGCTTATACTTCATTAGGTACACATACCCATATCTACTGATGTCATCAGTAAATGTAACGAAGTACTGAAAACCACCTCTAGCTTGTGTACTTATTGGTCCACATACATCACTATGTATTAGTCCCAATAACACATTTGCCCTTTCAACATGTCCCTTGAAAGGGTCTTTAGTCATCTTGCCCATTAAACAAGATTCGCATGTTTCATATGATTCAAAATCAAATGAATCTAATACTCCATCCTTATGAAGTTTAGATATGTGGTTCTCGTTTATGTGGCCCAAGCGACAATGCCAGAGATAAGACTGATTACACTCATTATTTTTAATTCTTTTAGTATTTATGTTATAGACAGGCATATCAAGATTTAATAAATAAAGACCATTCACCATTTGTGCACTAGCATAAAACATATCATTTGAATAAATAGAACAACAGTTGTCCTTTATCATAAATGAAAATCCATACTTGTCCAAACAAGAAATAGAAATAATGTTTTTCGTAATAGAAGGCACCAAATAACAGTCTTTTAAAATCAACGATAAACCAGAAGGCAAAGATAAATGATAATCCCCTACAGCTAATGCAGCAACTCTTGCTCCATTTCCAACTCGGAGATCAACCTCGCCTTTCGCCAACAATCTACTCTTTTTGAGGTCCTGCACATTTACACAAATGTGAGATCCACATCCAGTATCTAATGCCCATGATGAAGAAGTAGATAAATTGACTTCTATAACAAAAATACCTGAAGTGGAAGTCACACTTCCTTTCTTGAGATCCTCCAGATATACTTTGCAGTTCCTTTTCCAATGACCGGTCTCACCGCAATGGAAATAGTTCCCTTCTTTTGCTATCCCTCCCTTTGGCTTAAGTGCAGAAGCTTTTGGCTTAGATTTAACAAAGACCTTCTTGTTCTTCTTAAAGCTCTTAGCTTTAGTCTTTCCTTTGCTCTTATTCACAATAAGAACATTTGTAGGCTTAGACCTCTTGCTATTTGCTTCAAAAGTTCTAAGCATGCCAAGGAACTGTGGTAGAGTCTTTTCAATTTCAATCATATTGTAATTCAAGACAAATTGACTGAAGCTTTCAGGCAACGATTGCAAGATCACGTCAGTGGCCAACTGTGGGGTCTTCCCACCTTGACAGTGATTAATAACATATAAATTGAACTAAACATGCATTTTATAAGGTTTTAGGGTTCCGGTTGTTACGTGAGCTGATAGGATTACAGGCCAAAATAAAAACTTCGTAACTTAATGGATACATTCCTAAACAAGAATGCTAACGTTTTAGATTTATACTACTCCTAGAGTAGATACTAAACATAAACAGAAACCTATGCATCTTGTATCCTTGTAGCTCATAGCTTCAACCCGACCCTTAGCCCCTTCAGTCCAAAAGTGTACCTACAGGGACAACACATCATGAGCATATACAATTTTACTTAACGTCAAAAAAACATCACAGTAAATGCATGAAATCTTGGTTAAGTAAACATGCTGGTTATTCGTTAACTTCTTTTTGTTGTCCCTGATTCATATTCATGCATATGGCATCTTACCCTGTGGCATCTTACCACATCATAAACATCGTATGGCCTCTTACCATATGGGCATCTTACCCTGTGGCATCTTACCACATAATAAACATTGTATGACCTCTTACCATATGGGCATCTTACCCCGTGGCATCTTACCACATAATAAACATCGTATGGCCTCTTACCATATGGGCATCTTACCCCGTGGCATCTTATCACATAATAAACATCGTATGGCCTCTTAACATATGAGCATCTTACCACATAATAAACATCGTATGAATATATAAACGTCTTATAAACATCATCATTTCATCATAAATACTCATGCGATAAAAGCATAGTCGTAATGTAGGGATGTGTTTTACCGTTCGATGCCCGTACGTCTCTTACGTACCTTTTCAAAAGGAGGAGGAGTCAACAGACTTTATCTCCTTGACTGTGCTGGTACCTGGGATTGTTCTACATAACCGCAACATATCATATTAGATACCATATCATGAATCATTGTCAAAATAAAACAATTAAAAACTTTTGCCAAGATTCTGCCTCTCTCGATCGATCTGAACCCATGTCTCGATCGATCGAGAAAGCATAAAAATAGTGCCCAACTTCTACCTCGACCGATCGATCGAAATCTTCTTACCGATCGATCGAGGAGCTTCACCAATCGATCGGAAAATCCTTCGATCGATCGGCACCTGAAATTCAAACCTGCTTTAAACTTTCTGCCTCGCTCGATTGATCGGGACCAAAATCTCGATCGATCGAGCACTCTGAAAAATCGGGACTTCTCCAGATTTTCGAGCACCTCATTTCCTACCATCATTTCTACTTCATAAAGCGTAAAACATGCTTGAACAAAAATGTTATAAGCTTCATAAAACTACCATGCATGTGTTCAAATCAAAGGTTTAACAAAACCTAAGCTAACATGCATTATAACATCTTCATAAACTTCAATACTCATCCAAATTCCCAGAAAACAGGGCACTTATCATCTTGCCCAGATTTTCGAGCATATACTTTCATAACTAGAAATCTATTACATAAAACATGTAATATGCTCGAGCAAACATGCTAATAGCTACATAATACTTTCATGTAAGTACCCATACCAAGGTTTCTCCCAAACCTATACTAGCATGCATGAAAACAACTCAACAAAACCCAAACTTAACCAAAGACTCCGAAAAACAGAGTACCAACTTACCCCTCTCTTTTTGCTCCTCTTATTGCAAGGTTTTTAATGCCCTTAAAACCAAGTCTTTTCCTGCCTTGATGCAGCTCTTTGGGACGAGAATGGAGGAGAGGAGGAGGAGAGAAGGAGATGGAGGTTGATTGGAAGTAATGAGTGGTAGCATGGGTTGGGCAAGTGGGGGTATGGGTTGAACAAGTGGGGGAGGGGTGAGGTGGCCGAGTGATTGGGGGGTGGGGTGGTGTGGTTGGGGTGCCATGTGGTGTTTAATTGTGCCCCGGTATTTATTATGATGCATTAAAACATCCTAACTCGATATTTTTCATCTTTATTTAATTAATACATCCTCTAAAACACTCAACATGCTTCCCACATCATATCATCGTAACATAATCATAGCCCCCAATTAAAAGCACCACAACCCTCTTAAACACATCGTAAATCATCATCATACCACATAATTAAATGACATTTCGGGGGTATTACATTACTCCCCTACTTATAAGATTTCGTCCTCGAAATCCACATGCATCACCATATCGAAACTAAACATAAAAATATACCAGAGAATAGTTCCGGATAGTGCTCCACCATATGCCGTTCCGTCTCCCACGTAGCCTCCTCGACACCCCGACGATCCCACTGAACTTTGACCATCGGTATAACTTTGCTTCGTAATCTGCGATCCTCTCGATCCAGAATCTTGATTGGCCGTTCCACGTAGGACACATCTGAGTCTAACTGAACTTCAGTAGGCTGTAAGACATGAGACGAGTCTGGCTTATACTTCCGCAACATAGAAACGTGGAAAACATCGTGTATGCCAGACAGGGATGGCGGTAGTGCCAAACGGTAAGCCAAAGTACCGATACGCTGCAAAACTTCATATGGCCCAACATACCTCGGAGATACCTTTACCCGCATACCAAACCGAACCACACCCCTGAAGGGCGAGATCTTTAAGAAGACCTTGTCTCCTAACTGGAATTCCAGCGGTCGTCGCCGCTTATTGGCATAGGCTGCTTGCCTATCCTGGGCCGCTTTCATCTTTTGGCGTATCAACTTTATCTTACCTTCCATGTCCTTGATCATATCCGGGCCTCCGACCGCTTTGCTAGTCAAGTCCTCCCAATACAGCGGTGACGTACATCGTCGTCCATACAGAGCTTCTAAGGAGCCATTTGAACGCTCGCTTGGTAACTGTTATTATAGGAGAACTCCACCAGTGCCAGTGAATCCTGCCATGGAGTATCAAACTCCAACACACATGCCCTTAACATGTCCTCGAGTGTCTGAATGGTACGCTCCATCTGACCGTCTGTCTGAGGGTGATAGGCCGTACTCAGTCTCACCTCTATGCCCAAAGCTGTCTGGAGACCCTCCCAGAAATGTGAAGTGAACCTCGGGTCTCTGTCAGACACTATCGAGACTGGAATACCATGCAACCTCACCACATCCCGTATATACATTTGGGCCATCTTCAAGTATGTAAAAGACATGCTGTAAGGGATGAAGTGAGCCACCTTCGTCAGCCTATCCACGATCACCCAGATCGCATCAAATCCTGAGGCCGTCCTTGGCAAGTGGGTCACGAAGTCCATAGATATGTGCTCCCACTTCCATTCAGGTACCTCTAAGCTCTTCAGCTCGCCACCAGGATTCTGCCTCTCTGCCTTTACCTGCTGGCAGATCAAACATCTTTTAACAAAAGTGATCACATTGCGCTTCATGCGTCTCCACCAGAATTGACCGCATAGGTCTTTGTACATCTTCCTTCCTCCTGGGTGGATACTGAACCGACTACTGTGAGCTCGCTCCAATATTCCTCTATGCAACTCTGGTGTATCTGGGACTACCCATCGGTTGCCCAGTCTCAAGGAATCATCCTCAGCCACTCTGAACTTGGATGGCTGACCTTTAAGTACCAATGACGTCCATCTCTGAACCTCATCATCCGACCTCTGGGCCTTCCTGATTGCCTCAAATATATCTGGCTCCGCCAATAAGGTCGACACTCGCACAGGCGACGTGTCTACATCAAAATCATAGCCCAGATGGCAATAAGAAGTCATCATAGCTGATAGACTCATGGCATCCTCAGCAGTACTCTTCACCTTACGACCTAAGGCGTCTGCTATCAAGTTTGCTTTACCAGGATGGTACTCAATCTCACAGTCATAGTCCTTGAGTAAATCCATCCACCTTCTTTGCCGCATATTCAACTCTGCCTGAGTGAATAAGAACTTCAGGCTATTATGGTCCGTATATATAGTGAAAGACGTGCCATACAAGTAATGTCTCCAAATCTTCAAGGCAAATATGATGGCCGCCAGTTCCAAATCATGCACTGGTTACTTAGCCTCATGCGGCTTCAACTGCCTCGATGCATAAGCCACCACATGCTTATCTTGCATCAATACACAGCCCAAACCCTGCAGTGACGCATCCGTATACAAGGCAAACCTCTTATTCTCAGACAGAATCACCAACACAGGCGCTGTAGTTAGGCGGCGCTTCAGCTCTTGGAAGCTTTCCTCACAAGCCTCAGACCAATAGAAGGGGACTCCTTTCTGAGCCAGCTGTGTCAGGGGTTTGGCAATTTTTGAAAAACCTTCGACGAAACATCGGTAATAACCTGCCAAACCGAGGAAACTCCGTATCTCCGGTACAGAAGTGGGTGCAGCCCACTCCATCACATCCTCAATCTTCCTGGGATCCACTAATATCCCTCTGCTAGATATGACATGGCCTAAGAATACCACGCTGCTCAACCAGAACTCTCACTTACTAAGCTTTGCGTATAACTGATGATCCCTAAGGATCTGGAGTACTGTTCTCAAGTGCTCCTCATGTTCTTCTTCAGTCCGGGAGTAGATGAGTATATCGTCAATGAAGACTATGACGAACTGATCCAAAAATGGCTGGAACACCCTGTTCATCAAACTAATGAAAACGGCTGGGGCGTTTGTCACCCCAAAAGGCATGACTAGGAATTCATAGTGCCCATAACTAGTCCTGAAAGCTGTCTTCTGAACATCATCTTCTCGTACTCGTATCTGATGATACCCCGATCTCAGATCGATCTTACTGTAGAGCCTCGTACCCTGCAACTGATCAAACAAGTCATCGATCCTCGGAAGTGGATACTTGTTCTTTACTGTGGCCTTATTCAGTTGCCTATAGTCAATGCATAGACGCATCGATCCATCCTTCTTTTTAACAAACAAAACAGGTGCACCCCAGGGTGATACGCTAGGGCGTATGTAGGTCTTATCAAGGAGCTCTTGCAACTGAGTCTTTAACTCCCTTAGCTCTGCTGGTGCCATCCTATACTGGGCACGAGAAATCGCAGACATCCCCGGTAGTAACTCAATCCCAAAATCGACATCTCTCGTCGGTGGGAATCCTGGAATCTCCTCTGGAAAAACATCAGAAAACTCCGCCACTACGGGCACATACTCAACCTTTAACTCTTTCCTCTTTTCCGTAATATCAACAGCATAGATAAGATATCCTGTATGGCCTCGTTCCAATAACTGTGCCATCTTGACAGAAGATATCAACGGAATCTTTGGACGAGAACCATCCCCAAAGAATGTCCACTGGACTCCCATATCAGACCTGAATTGGATAGTCCTCTGCCTGCAGTTCACGACTGCCTGACACCTGTTCAGAACATCAATGCCTATAATAGAGTCAAAGTCTGACATCCCCAGAACAATCAAATCTGACCTTGGCTCATTATCCTCAAAATAAATGAGGCCATCATAGACAATCCGATCAGTAATCATACTTCTTCGAGCGGGGGTCGAGACCATAAGAAGCATGGGCGACGGAGAAGTGCATATGTGGTGCCTTTCCACAAAACTCGTCGACACAAAAGAGTGTGACTCACCTGTGTCTATCAATATAAAAGCAGGGTGCGTAAATAAAAGGCACGTACCCGCTATAACCTCCTCCGGAGCTGCTGTAGCCTGCTCCCTCGTCAAAGCGTAAACCTGCCCCTAAGGTGGCCCCACGGGCTGACCTCCATACTGCCTCGGTGCAAAAGGTGGTCTATGCTGTGCTGCTCTGTCCGCAGGCCTCCCCGCAGAATTCTGTTGTCTTCCCCTATTGGGACACTGCCGAGCAAAGTGGCCTCTGTCGCCACAAACATAGCATCCTGCGCAATCTTTTGCCAAATGTGGTTGCCCACAAAGAGTGCACTGAACTCTTCCAGATCTGTCTCCCTGAGGTTGTCCTCTCCCGTAGGGGCGTCATTCCTACGACCTCCTTTCCAACGATTTTCGGGCTTCTTACCACTGAACCTTGACGCTGAAGTGTTTCCCCTAGGCTTGAACTGATCACCCCTGGGCTTCAAACTGTCAGAAGTAGATTTCTGAGGGGGTGCTGGAGGTGGTACGGCATCAGAATATGCACCAACTCCCAGTTCAGCTAGCTCAGCCCGTGAAAGCGCATCATCAAAACAGGCAGGGCCATAAGTGACGACCCTGTCATACAGCTCAGGCCTCAAGCCTTTCATGAAATTCCTCATCTTAGCCTGGGTGTTCGCAGCAATGTGGGGCACATAACGGAGTAAAGAACAGTAATGTAGAGCATAGTCTGATACAGGCATGGTACCTTGCCTAAAGTTGGTAAACTCATCCTCTTTAGCCTATCTCGCAGCAGCTGAGAAATAGCGGGTCAGAAACCAAGTCCTGAACAGTTTCCAATTGATCTCCTGACCCTGAGCCTCTTGCTCTATCACTGTGGTCTTCCACCACATCAGTGCCTTCTTAGCCAGCTGAAATTCTGCTAATCTGATCCATGCCGTCTTTGCACAAGGCGCTGCCACAAATATCTGCTCTATCCTCTCTAGCCACTCCTCGACCACTTCCCCGGTTTCCGTTCCTTCGAACATCGGAGGTCGGTATGTCAAAAACTGAGACAAGCTCAACTCCCCGGATAATAATTGCTGTTCAGAGGGCTCTTCCCGTAAGGCTGGCGGTGGTAGTGGATTCGTACGCCCAGCACTTGCATTGACACTTATCGCATCACCTACTTCGGCGTTTGCTGCCATGCTGCAACACAAGGGTTAACAACAATACCAAAAGCAGTTCATAAAGTACATCGTTAGATAATTAAACATGTTAGTATAACATCTTCTACTTCATATGCAACATACATATAAAACATGTTTAAAAGTAAGCACTTAGCTAACTTATTGTTAAGGCTACCCTTCACTCATTCTCGGGTTATCTAACCACTGCTCTGATACCACTAATGTGGGGTCTTCCCACCTTGACAGTGATTAATAACATATAAATTGAACTAAACATGCATTTTATAAGGTTTTAGGGTTCCGGTTGTTACGTGAGCTGATAGGATTACAGGCCAAAATAAAAACTTTGTAACTTAATGGATACATTCCTAAACAAGAATGCTAACGTTTTAGATTTATACTACTCCTAGAGTAGATACTAAACATAAACAGAAACCTATGCATCTTGTATCCTTGTAGCTCATAGCTTCAACCCGACCCTTAGCCCCTTCAGTCCAAAAGTGTACCTACAGGGACAACACATCATGAGCATATACAGTTTTACTTAACGTCAAAAAAACATCACAGTAAATGCATGAAATCTTGGTTAAGTAAACATGCTGGTTATTCGTTAACTTCTTTTTGTTGTCCCTGATTCATATTCATGCATATGGCATCTTACCCTGTGGCATCTTACCACATCATAAACATCGTATGGCCTCTTACCATATGGGCATCTTACCCTGTGGCATCTTACCACATAATAAACATTGTATGACCTCTTACCATATGGGCATCTTACCCCGTGGCATCTTACCACATAATAAACATCGTATGGCCTCTTACCATATGGGCATCTTACCCCGTGGCATCTTATCACATAATAAACATCGTATGGCCTCTTAACATATGAGCATCTTACCACATAATAAACATCGTATGAATATATAAACGTCTTATAAACATCATCATTTCATCATAAATACTCATGCGATAAAAGCATAGTCGTAATGTAGGGATGTGTTTTACCGTTCGATGCCCGTACGTCTCTTACGTACCTTTTCAAAAGGAGGAGGAGTCAACAGACTTTATCTCCTTGACTGTGCTGGTACCTGGGATTGTTCTACATAACCGCAACATATCATATTAGATACCATATCATGAATCATTGTCAAAATAAAACAATTAAAAACTTTTGCCAAGATTCTGCCTCTCTCGATCGATCTGAACCCATGTCTCGATCGATCGAGAAAGCATAAAAATAGTGCCCAACTTCTGCCTCGACCGATCGATCGAAATCTTCTTACCGATCGATCGAGGAGCTTCACCAATCGATCGGAAAATCCTTCGATCGATCGGCACCTGAAATTCAAACCTGCTTTAAACTTTCTGCCTCGCTCGATCGATCGGGACCAAAATCTCGATCGATCGAGCACTCTGAAAAATCGGGACTTCTCCAGATTTTCGAGCACCTCATTTCCTACCATCATTTCTACTTCATAAAGCGTAAAACATGCTTGAACAAAAATGTTATAAGCTTCATAAAATTACCATTCATGTGTTCAAATCAAAGGTTAACAAAACCTAAGCTAACATGCATCATAACATCTTCATAAACTTCAATACTCATCCAAATTCCCAGAAAACAGAGCACTTATCATCTTGCCCAGATTTTCGAGCATATACTTTCATAACTAGAAATCTATTACATAAAACATGTAATATGCTCGAGCAAACATGCTAATAGCTACATAATACTTTCATGTAAGTACCCATACCAAGGTTTCTCCCAAACCTATACTAGCATGCATGAAAACAACTCAACAAAACCCAAACTTAACCAAAGACTCCGAAAAACAGAGTACCAACTTACCCCTCTCTTTTTGCTCCTCTTATTGCAAGGTTTTTAATGCCCTTAAAACCAAGTCTTTTCCTGCCTTGATGCAGCTCTTTGGGACGAGAATGGAGGAGAGGAGGAGGAGAGAAGGAGATGGAGGTTGATTGGAAGTAATGAGTGGTAGCATGGGTTGGGCAAGTGGGGGTATGTGTTGAACAAGTGGGGGAGGGGTGAGGTGGCCGAGTGATTGGGGGTGGGGTGGTGTGGTTGGGGTGCCATGTGGTGTTTAATTGTGCCCCGGTATTTAGTACGATGCATTAAAACATCCTAACTCGATATTTTTCATCTTTATTTAATTAATACATCCTCTAAAACACTCAACATGCTTCCCACATCATATCATCATAACATAATCATAACCCCCAACTAAAAGCACCACAACCCTCTTAAACACATCGTAAATCATCATCATAGCACATAATTACATGACATTTCGGGGGTATTACACCAACTCTTGGTCCAAAGGAAACCCCAGCTTCTCCAGATTTTCAATATAACCAATCATCTTGAGTACATGAGCTCCAACTAGACTTCCTTCTACCATTCTACACTGGAACAACGCTTTAGAGACGTCATACCTCTCTTGTCTTGCTTGTTGTTGGTACAGTTGCTTAAGGTGCTCGATCATATCGAACGCCTCCATTTCCTCATGTTGCTTCTGAAGCTCAGAGTTCATGGTGGCAAGCATAAGGCACCCAACATCAAGTGCGTCACTTTGATGCTTCTTGTAAGCATCTTTATCGGCTCTACTAGCCGTCAGGGGAGGTTCCTCAGCAGGTAAGGGTTCCTCTAGGACATATTGCTTCTTTTCTTGCTTGAGGACTATCCTCAGATTTCTATAAGAGTCTAGGAAGTTTGTCCCATTTAATTTGTCCTTCTCAAGGACCGATCGCAGTGATAATGTGCTTGTTGTATTGTTAGTTGCCATGGATATCTACAATATAAATATGCAAAATAAGTTATGATTTAATCATTTAACATGGTCTTATATTAAATGATACTCCCACTATTTTGTTTAAAATATCAACCCTCGAAACCTTTAGTGGGCCAAGATCCATATTTCGCCTAATCTTGAGTTAGCTTTGGCTAATCGCCCAAGACTCGGTTATTCAGGTAGACAACACTTTGTCAATTTCATCACATGTAATTCTTGGATAGTTGGACGAACAACGCTTTGTTCAATTCATCAAATGAATTATTATCCAACCCATGCCTCTAGGTTCCCAATCCTATTGAGATAACCTAGTTAAGTCGTACCCAATTTAAAGTATAACGGATATCACTATTATCCTTTCGCGCCTTACCAAGATTGTCACGGTGCTTTGCTTTGGCAAACCCACACATGTACAATCGAAGTTTTTGACGAGTACTTTTAATTTTGGAAGGCATCTAAAACTTAATATTTTAGAGGGATTTATTGATCTCATGATTAGTTTGATAATTTAAAATATGTCCACTACATATAAGCATATACATATCTACATGTGAGACCCCGTTATCTCAATCATAACCTTAGGTGCAATTAAGAGAACTAAACATTCATATGTATAAATCAGAGTAGTAAGTCGTGTTGATTAACCTGAGCTTAAGAGATTACAGTACCTTAATTTAAAAGGAATTTCACGTATTCCTACAAAAGGTTACTACACTATAGTCTTACTCTACTACATGTAGAAGCTATACAAAAATTCCCTAACATGCTATCCTGTAGCACTCCTTACAGCTCAGCATATCAACCCTGACCTTGGTTCTCCTCATCAAAAGCACCTACAAAGACAACCCCCAACACATGAGCATATCATAATTCATATTCAACATAATATGAATGTAATGCGTAAATGCACAAATCATAAATACAAAGCACTTCCTGTATTCCAAGCATTTACAACGCCCATTGGTTGTCCATGTACCATAACTCATAATAAAACATTATATGAACATATGGTTTCATAAATAAATGTCATGACATATCCTTCCTTCTCAAATCCTTATTTCAATCCTGAGTCACTTATCAATAGTGCATTCAATGCTTCTTACTTTTCGACGTAAGCGGAATTCCTCTTCGCTTCCTATGGAAATCCACGTAAGCGGAATTCTTCCTCGCTTCTTATGGACGTTAGCGTAAGCATTAAATCCTCACTAGGATAACCTTGACTCGTGAAATACACCTCTTATATTTCACACGTGAAATACACCTCTTATATTTCACAACATATATATGCAAAAACGAAGCATATCGACATGTATCATATCATCATGCACTATCTTATGCATACCTTACTTTGCCTTGTGTTAAATAAATAAACACACAATACATGTTACCGTTGGGGTGCCCGTACGTCGCTTACGTACCTTTCCAAAATGTAGTGTGTTGTGGGACTCTATCCCCTGCGCTGTGTAGCGGTCTGTGAAGGCTCTACACCAGTATACAACACAATATTAGATGTCTCATTACAATCCAATATCAAATTTAAAAACAAATTCTACATTTTTTAAAAAAAGGCACTACCAATCGATCGGCCCTCATCACCGATCGATCGGTGAACTGTTTGAATTAAGGAAAAAAGCTACGGCTTTTGCCGATCGATCGGTGTTCCTCACCGATCGATCGGTCGATCACATTCAACCCAGATTTTTCAGAATTCCCTAACACCGATATTCATACCCTTAAATCTAACATGTAAGACATACAACATGCCAAGAACAACATGCTAGCAGTTATAACACACTACCCTGAGTGTATTTATATCAAATTTACACCTCAAACGTAAGCCCACATGCATAAACGTCGACCATTTACACAAGTACTGGATCAACATTTCCGGAAACAGGGCAACATATTACATTTCCAGATTTTTGAGTACTTCATTTCATGCTATAAAAACTATCACATACCTCATAAAACATGCTCAAACATGAAATGTCCTGGGCTTTACAAACTACCATGCATGTACTCAAATCGAAGGTTCACCCTAAAACCCATCTAACATGCATAATATCACCTCCTCAAAATCACTCCCAGTCCACATTTTCCAGAAAAACAGGGCATACCCCTACCCAGATTTCCGAACACCTTACTTTACATGCTTATTTCCTCTACATAAAACATGCAACATGCTCAAGGAAAAATACAGAGAGCTTCATAAACATCACATAAAAGTACTCATAACAATATTTCTTTAAACCCTACACTAGCATGCCAAATCTGCTACAAAGAACATACATGCTAGAAATCTGAAAACTGGGAAAAACAATTGACTCCTCACCACTTTTGCTCTTCGATTTTCTATATGAAGGGATGAACGAAATCCGATCACTTTCTTCCTAGAAACCGACCAAGTTGCAGACAAAAGGAAGAGAAAAATAAGGAAGATTTTTGGAGGAGACAATGTCAAAATATCTAAGTCCAAAGTAGCATACTTAGTCAATCTGCTTTCCAGAAAACAGGGGAGGGGCGTGGGTTCAACCAAGTGGGGGTGGGGTGGTTGCATGTAGGGTGGTTTTGTGGTGTTTAATTGTTTCCCGGTATTTCATACGATGTATAAAAATATATCTCTTTGATATTTTATTATTTTACCACATCAACACAATAATTAAAAACACCTAACATGCTCCCTAAACCACATCATCAAAATAAATAAATCACTCCCACATAAAATATGCCTTTAGCACATAGGCTCACAATTAACAACCTTTAATTGTATGATTACCCACATAATCATTTCGGGGATATCACAATACCCCCCTACTTATAAGATTTCATCCCCGAAATCAAACATGCTGTCAATCAAAAGATAACACAATACATAAACGCATACCAGAAAACAGCTCTGGATAGTGCTGCACCATGTGTCGCTCTGTCTCCCACGTGGCCTCCTCGACACCCCTACGATCCCACTGAACCTTGATCATAGGAATAACCTTGTTCCGAAGTCTGCGGTCTGCCCTATCCAAAATCCTGATAGGCCGCTCCACATAAGAAACATCGCACTCTATCTGAACCTCTGAAGGCTGCAACACATGCGAAGGATCCGGCTCATACTTCCTCAGCATAGACACATGAAATACGTCGTGTATACCAGACAGAGAGGGCGGTAAAGCCAAACGGTACGCCAAAGTACCAATACGCTGTAAGATCTCATACGGCCCTACATACCTCGGGGATAACTTTCCTCGCATCCCAAACCGTACTACGCCTCTGAAAGGTGAGATCTTCAGAAAAACTCTGTCGCCTAACTGAAACTCCAACGGTCTACGCCGCTGATTGGCATATGCTGCCTGTCTGTCCTGAGCTGCCTTCATCTTTCTTCTGATAACCTTAACTTTCTCTTCCATTTCCTGAACCAACTCTGGTCCTCCAACCGTCTTACGGTCCATGTCATCCCAACACAAGGGTGACCTACAACGCCTACCATAGAGGGCCTCGAAAGGAGCCATCTGTATACTTGCCTGGTAGCTGTTGTTGTAAGAGAACTCCACCAAGGCTATCGAGTCCTGCCATGAAGTGTTGAACTCAAGCACACAAGCTCTCAACATATCCTTGAGCGTCTGTATCGTACGCTCAGTTTGTCCGTCCGTCTGAGGGTGATAGGCTGTGCTCAGCCTCAACTCTGTACCTAGAGCTGTCTGCAGACCCTCCCAGAAGTGAGATGTGAACCGCGGATCTCGATCGGACACAATCGAAACAGGGATCCCATGCAGTCTCACCACATCTCTGACATATAATTGTGCCATCCTCAAGTGCGTATATGTCATACAGTAGGGAATGAAATGAGCCACTTTAGTCAATCTGTCCACGACTACCCAGATGGCATCAAAACCGGAAACAGTCCTCGGTAAGTGGGTCACGAAATCCATAGATTCGTGTTGCCACTTCCACTCAGGTATCTCCAAACTCCTTAATTCACCTCCAGGCCTTTGCCTCTCAGCCTTCACCTGCTGACAAATCAAACAGCGCTTGACGAACGAAGTAACATCCCGTTTCATTCGCCTCCACCAGAACTGGTTGTATAAATCCTTATACATCTTCTTCCCGCCTGGGTGGATACTCATCCTGCTACAGTGAGCTCGCTGTAATAAACCTTGACGCAACTCGGGTGCATCTGGAACCACCCATCTATAGCCAAGTCTCAGAGAACCGTCCTCAGCCACTCTGAATCTCGATGGCTGATCTGAATGAACCACTGACATCCATCTCTGAACCTTTGCATCGGTCCCCTGAGCCTTCCTGATGTGATCATAAATAATAGGCTCGGCTAGCAAGGTCAAAACCTGTACTGGTGAAGTAGACATATCATAATCAAATCCCAAATGGCAGTAGGAGCCAAACATAGCTGATAGACACATAGCATCCTCTGCTGTGCTCCTCACCTTCCGACTCAAAGCGTCGGCTGTCAAGTTTGCTTTCCCCGGGTGATATTCGATTTCACAGTCGTAGTCCTTCAGCAGGTCCATCCATCTCCTCTGCCTCATGTTCAGCTCAGCCTGTGTAAACAAGAACTTCAAGCTCTTGTGATCAGTGAAGATGGTGAATGAGGTACCGTACAAGTAGTGTCGCCATATCTTCAAGGCGAACACTATAGCCGCTAACTCCAAATCGTGGACTGGATACCTCGTCTCATGTGTCTTCAACTGTCTCGAAGCATAGGCCACTACATGTCTGTCCTGCATCAGTACGCACCCTAGGCCCTGTAACGATGGGTCCGTATAGAGAACAAATCCTTTGTTCTCCCTGGGAATCACTAGAACTGGTGCAGTAGTCAGTCTGTGCTTTAATTCCCGAAAACTCTGCTCACAAGCCTCTGACCAACAAAATGGGACTCCCTTCTGAGTCAGCTGTGTAAGTGGCTTGGCGATCTTTGAGAAACCCTCGGCGAAACGTCGGTAATAGCCAGCCAAACCAAGGAAACTCCGAATCTCACTGACTGAAGTAGTGGCAGACCAATCCATAACTACCTCTATCTTCCTCGGGTCTACTGATATCCCCTCTTGTGATATAATATGGCCCAAGAATGCAACACTGCTCAGCCAAAACTCACACTTGCTGAGTTTGGCGTACAACTGCTGATCCCTGAGGATCTGGAGCACTATCCTCAGATGATCGGCATGATCCTCCTCACTCCTTGAATAGACCAGGATGTCATCAATGAAGACGATCACAAACTGGTCAAGGTACTCCTGAAATACTCTGTTCATCAGGCTCATAAAGACTGCAGGTGCATTTGGCACACCGAAAGGCATCACCAAGAACTCATAGTGCCCATACCGAGTTCTAAAAGCTGTCTTTTGGACATCACCAGCTCTAACCCGTACCTGGTGATAGCCTGACCTCAAGTCTATCTTGGAGTACACCTCTGTACCCTGAAGCTGGTCGAACAGATCAACAATCCTCGGAAGTGGATATCTGTTCTTCACTGTAGCCTTGTTCAGTTGCCTATAGTCAATGCACAGACGCATTGAACCATCCTTCTTTTTCACAAACAAGACTGGTGCACCCCAAGGCTATACACTGGGACGGATATATCCCTTGTCGAGGAGCTCCTGTAACTGTACCTTCAGCTCTCTCAGCACTGTCGGTGCCATCCTGTATGGGGCACGGGAAATAGCAGGAGTCCCCGACAGTAGCTCAATGGCAAACTCAACATCTCTGACAGGCGGAAACCCTGGAATCTCATCTGGGAACACATCAATGAACTCTGCCACAACCGGTATGTCCTCAGCTCTTACTTCCTTTTCCTCAGATACATCCACGGCATAAATGATGTAACCTGTGTGGCCGCGCTCCAATAATCACGCCATCTTAACCGCTGATATTACCGGAATCTTTGGACGAGAGTCGTCCCCATAGAAAGTCCACTGGAACCCCTGATCAGATAGAAAACGAACAATCCTCCTTTGGCAATCTACCATAGCTCGGTATCTGCTCAACACATCAATGCCGATAATGCAGTCAAAGTCTGCCATCTCTAACTGAATCAGATCAGCCCTCAGATCATTGCCCTCAAAATAAATGAGGCAATCGGATAACAGTCGGTCTGCAATCACATGCTTTCCCGTGGGTGTCGAGACCATAAGAGGCGTGGGTAACAGAGACGAGCACAAGTGGTGTCTCTCCACAAAAGCAGTAGATACAAAGGAATGGGAAGCACCTGTATCTATCAATATAAGTGCAGGGTACGTAAATAAATGGCACGTACCAGCAATGACCTCCTCCGGGGCTGCCTCAGCCTGCTCCCTAGTCAGTGCATACACCTGTCCCTGCGGCGGTCCTGCCGTCTGACCTCCCTGTGGTCGTGGTGCAAACTGCTGTCTCTGTGGTGCCCTCCCAGCATCAAACCTTGGCCTATTCGGCCCAGAGTCTGTCTGACCTGCCCGATTGGGGCAACCTCGAGCCATGTGGCCCATCTTGCCACAGACATAGCAACCCTGGCAGTCACGTAACAAATGCCATCCTCCACAGTTATTACACCTGTTTCCCCCTGCCTTACTTCCCTGTGTGGGTCCCCGATTGTTCTGCTTCTGTCCCTGAGGCTTCTTACCACTAAATTTGGAAGATGATGAGGCCCCACGAGCCTTGAACTGATCCCCTCGTGGCCTCAGACTATCAGCAGCAGGCCTCTGTGGTGGTACGAAAGGGGGTACAACATCCTTGTACGCGCCCACGACAATCTGCGCCAACTCTGCCCGTGTCAGGGTGTCATCAAATGAGCTGGGGTTGTTGGAGATAACCCGATCAAACAGCTCTGGCCTCAAACCCTTCAGAAAATTCCTCATCTTGGCATGACTGCTGACAGCAATATGAGGTACATACCTCAGTAGTGAGGAATACTGCATAGCGTAGTCTGACACTGACAGGCTGCCCTGCTTCAAACTATTAAACTCATCTTCCTTCAACTGTCTAGCAGCTGCCGAAAAGTACCGGTTAAGGAACCGGGTCCTGAATACTGTCCAATCTACCATCAAACCCTGAGCTCTCAGCTCCATCACGGTGGTCTTCCACCACATAGCAGGCTTCTTAGCCATCTGAAACTCGGCTAACCTCAGTCATGCCGTGCGTGCACAGGGTGCAGTCACAAGTATTTGCTCTATACGCTCCAACCATTCCTCGGCTACTTCACCAGACTCAATCCCCTCAAACATGGGTGGATGGAAACTCAGAAACTGCTTCAAACTGAGCTCCCCTGGCAGTAACATCTGCTCACTGGGCTCCACGCCTACAGCAGGTGGTGGTAAAGGATTCAGCTGAGCGATACTGGCATTCCTACTGTCCATATCCCCAACCTCCTCATTGGGGTTCTCCGGGTTAACAGCCGCCATGCTGCAACACAAAAGTTAACAACAATACCAAAAGCAGTTCATAATATAAGCCGTTAGATAACAAGAGTATCTTATTCAAAAGCATGTTAGTACAACACTTATACACAATATGCATCACATGCATAACATGCCCAACAATGAATACCTAGCCAACTTGTCTCTAAAGGCTACCCTTCACTCTTCCCTGGTTATCTAACCACTGCTCTGATACCACTAAATGTGAGACCCCGTTATCTGAATCATAACCTTAGGTGCAATTAAGAGAACTAAACATTCATATGTATAAATCAGAGTAGTAAGTCGTGTTGATTAACCTGAGCTTAAGAGATTACAACACCTTAATTTAAAAGGAATTTCACGTATTCCTACAAAAGGTTACTACACTATAGTCTTACACTACTTGTAGAAGCTATACAAAAATTCCCTAACATGCTATCCTGTAGCACTCCTTACAGCTCAGCATATCAACCCTGACCTTGGTTCTCCTCATCAAAAGAACCTACAAAGACAACCCCCAACACATGAGCATATCCTAATTCATATTCAACATAATATGAATGTAAAGCGTAAATGCACAAATAATAAATACAAAGCACTTCCTGTATTCCAAGCATTTACAACGCCCATTGGTTGTCCCTGTACCATAACTCATAATAAAACATTATATGAACATATGGTTTCATAAATAAATGTCATGACATATCCTTCCTTCTCAAATCCTTATTTCAATCCTGAGTCACTTATCAATAGTGCATTCAATGCTTCTTACTTTTCGACGTAAGCGGAATTCCTCTTCGCTTCCTATGGAAATCCACGTAAGCGGAATTCTTCCTCGCTTCTTATGGACGTTAGCGTAAGCATTAAATCCTCACTAGGATAACCTTGACTCGTGAAATACACCTCTTATATTTCACACGTGAAATACACCTCTTATATTTCACAACATATATATGCAAAAACGAAGCATATCGACATGTATCATATCATCATGCACTATCTTATGCATACCTTACTTTGCCTTGTGTTAAATAAATAAACACACAATACATGTTACCGTTGGGGTGCCCGTACGTCGCTTACGTACCTTTCCAAAATGTAGTGTGTTGTGGGACTCTATCCCCTGCGCTGTGTAGCGGTCTGTGAAGGCTCTACACCAGTGTACAACACAATATTAGATGTCTCATTACAATCCAATATCAAATTTAAAAACAAATTCTACATTTTTAAAAAAAAGGCACTACCGATCGATCGGCCCTCATCACCGATCGATCGGTGAACTGTTTGAATTAAGGAAAAAAGCTACGGCTTTTGCCGATCGATCGGTGTTCCTCACCGATCGATCGGTCGATCACATTCAACCCAGATTTTCCAGAATTCCCTAACACCGATATTCATACCCTTAAATCTAACATGTAAGACATACAACATGCCAAGAACAACATGCTAGCAGTTATAACACACTACCCTGAGTGTATTTATATCAAATTTACACCTCAAACGTAAGCCCACATGCATAAACGTCGACCATTTACACAAGTACTGGATCAACATTTCCGGAAACAGGGCAACATATTACATTTCCAGATTTTTGAGTACTTCATTTCATGCTATAAAAACTATCACATACCTCATAAAACATGCTCAAACATGAAATGTCCTGGGCTTTACAAACTACCATGCATGTACTCAAATCGAAGGTTCACCCTAAAACCCATCTAACATGCATAATATCACCTCCTCAAAACTCCCAGTCCACATTTTCCAGAAAAACAGGGCATACCCCTACCCAGATTTCCGAACACCTTACTTTACATGCTTATTTCCTCTACATAAAACATGCAACATGCTCAAGGAAAAATACAGAGAGCTTCATAAACATCACATAAAAGTACTCATAACAATATTTCTTTAAACCCTACACTAGCATGCCAAATCTGCTACAAAGAACATACATGCTAGAAATCTGAAAACTGGGAAAAACAAGTGACTCCTCACCACTTTTGCTCTTCGATTTTCTATATGAAGGGATGAACGAAATCCGATCACTTTCTTCCTAGAAACCGACCAAGTTGCAGACAAAAGGAAGAGAAAAAGAAGGAAGATTTTTGGAGGAGACAATGTCAAAATATCTAAGTCCAAAGTAGCATACTTAGTCAATCTGCTTTCCAGAAAACAAGGGAGGGGCGTGGGTTCAACCAAGTGGGGGTGGGGTGGTTGCATGTAGGGTGGTTTTGTGGTGTTTAATTGTGTCCCGGTATTTCATACGATGTATAAAAATATCTCTCCTTGATATTTTATTATTTTACCACATCAACACAATAATTAAAAACACCTAACATGCTCCCTAAACCACATCATCAAAATAAATAAATCACTCCCACATAAAATATGCCTTTAGCACATAGGCTCACAATTAACAACCTTTAATTGTATGATTACCCACATAATCATTTCGGGGATATCACACTACATATATGTGTAATACAATTATCAATCTAAAACATAAGATAAATCATGCATCAACATACATAATTAAACGTGACATGGTTATAGCCCCTACTAGCGACTTTCTCAAGCCAATGAGAAAATCCTAAGAGTCAACCTAAGGTAACTTCACAAGCACCTTCCTTTGGCTCCAGTTTGTGAATGGCCTCCTCATCCCGACACGATGCTCCATCTTCATTGATCATCATCAACAAATAAACTATACTATATCACATTTACAAGATATAGAATTCCTCGATTCACATTCGAGGGGAACATAGGGGAGGGATAACATTTAGAGAAAAATAGAGAAGGCACGACTCGCAGGCCGTATTATAAATTACAAATATTCACAAATCCTATCCAATAGGTCAAAAGGGCTATAACCATGCACCATGCTCAAACAACACATAAAACATGCGACAACATTTAATTAATTAAATTCTAAACAATTTAAAATTTAATTCTAATTAAAACTGTAAAATAAAATTTTGAAAAATTATCGTACGCTCGGGACATCACATGCCACGAACTTAAGCGATTAAACCAACGAACCACCATGGTTCGAAACAACATGGACCACGGTTGGACCAATCATGGGCCTAGGGTTCGAACCCTAGCCCACGACTTGGTCCGAGTCCATGTGGGTGCGGCGGCCGTCCTTGACCTAGCCACATGCGCCGTCAAGATCCAATCTTTTGTTTCCAAATAGCCAACTTGTTCGAAACGCCGGAATTCATGAGCCACGAATCATGGTCAGGCCATGCACGGTGGTGGCTCAACCATCTCGAGCCAAGGGTTCGAAACACCCTAGCTCTCACGTGGTGAAGCCACTTATCCATGCATGCGTGAACCATTATCGAGCCAAAGAGTTCAAAACTCATCCACGTCTCGAAACCTCCATGCATGAACATGAGCCACAACGACTAGGCCATCTCGAGCCAAGGAGTACGAAACCCCTGGCCCTCACGTGGCTAAGCCGTGGGTCAAGTGCACTAGGTGGTGGCCGAAACATCATGCAATTGATTCGATTATTCGCTTCGTGTATCGTATACATCAAACATCAATTATATCAAATATAATTTCATGATAATTTCACAAACTTAATTTAATCATATCATATACGATTATATACAGTTTTATAGCATGCAATATAATCCTAATATGATTAAAACAATTTAACCACATAAATCCGATATGAGCCTTGTACACGGCTCTGATACCACTGTAAGTAATCCAACAAGCATACAACGCAGCGGAATAAAATTTGGATTACTAGACACCGGATCTATACAAAGTTATCATATCGGATAAAGGATCAAAAGTCTCACCCTTGTAGCGTGTTTGAGCAGATTCCACGAAGCAGCACCACGTCCAACGCCTTCTACGAGTCACTAGCAAAACTTATCAAATTTTGCCTCAACGGTATCCACACGATCGAATCGAACGAAGGAAAAGCTTAAGAACAAAGTGCTAGATTTGTTGTTAAACCAAAAACAAGAAGCACACTCGATTCACAATCGAGGGATGGCACGAAATCACCAATCTCCCTTCGGCTATCACGAAACCGAGAGCAAGAAGAGGTGGTGCGGCCGTGTGCTTTTTAGAACTTTTAGGTTGGAATGATTTTTTAATTGTCCAACAATTAATTATATCATTGTTATTAAAAGGGCTTAATTAAGTTCAAGACTTTCTCAAAGTCTTATGGGCCCAAACCCATGATTTAATTAAGTTCTTTTAATCATTCAATTAAGACTCCTCTTAATTAATTAATTCATCCAATGAATTTAATTTCCCTTCTCGATTTAATCTTTTGTGCGACCCGATAGGATCTTGTAATGTTGGCAGTGACATAAAATCTCATTTTATGTCGCAAGCCATGAGCGGTATCTAGCAACACATCAATGCTACCCAAATTACAAGAATGTCAATGACTCGACATAACCTAGGAACCATGATAATATTAATCATGTAACTTAATCCCTTTGTCCTTTGTGTTTAGATTGAACACGAGTCATGGAATAGTCATACTCGTATATTCAATCTCTATTTCTTGATCCCCAAGTAGAACTAGAATAAACGAATAAGCTCGATATCTCATATCGACTCATTCGAGCATGGCCATGCATTTTAGTCTTACTTGATCAAGGGCCCAAACACTTCTCCTGTTATATAGGAGGGACAAATCCTATCTCGATCAATCAACATCCCTCTACATAATTCATAGTGTATCCAATAGTCGCCTTTATTGTTTACCCTGTTACGGGTAACGTTTGACAATATCAAGATACATAACTCCTTATGTTGGGATCTCTGATGATCACAAGTCGTAAGGATTACATACATTATTATCACTATGAGAATTGCTTATGACGTTCATATAACTATCCATGTAGCATTCTCATGGTGGGTCTTTCCAGTACATCGTTCTCTAACATGTACCCATGTGTTGATTTGATATCTCATATCAATGAACAATTCATCAATCAACACATACTAGTCTCTATGTATTATCATTATCCCGATTCATGATAATACTTGACTAGGGACAATGTTTAAGAATAATACAATATTATTCTAAGGACATTAACATATATATTAATTCACATTGCACAGTTAAACGAATAATATATAATACTGAATTGCCATTCATAAAATCATAAATATTGTATGTCAAAACAATCATCCAATGACATGTCTTAGGGCATATCCCAACATTTTAATGCACCTCGCTTCAAATGTGACATGCTGAATGTACCATCGCTTCAACATTTAGCGGCAAAGCATTAAAATCATCACTCCAATATATATGCAACCGCAATGCATAATCCATGTCCCATATGACCCTGCAACCACCATAGTTAGCAACAACATATTCCAATTATGAACCCAAATCATAAACGCACATAAGCAATATAGTTGTGCCACACAACACTAACTGCTGTCATGCATAAGTATGTGCTACCCATTCCCATTAGCATGTTCCTAGGCCATCAACAGCCCCAAAGAGCAAACCACTGCTCTGATACCACTAATGTAAGGACCCCCGTGCCCTTAACCCGTTATTAGTGTATTAATCCACGCCATTAGTGCAAACAATCATATTATCATGGGGAAGAAAACCATATGCAAGCATAGCATCATATACCATCTATAAAATTTCTTGCATTAGAACCCCATAATATTCAAATTCCCCAACAAAAACCACTTACATAGTATGCACCATCATAATACACTAACATGTTCTCAGTTCACTTAGCAATTCCGTATTTAATTGCATGCAGACAATAAATGAAGAGAGGAAAACCATGCCCATTTATACATTCCATATACACGTAAAAACGTGCTCACATGAGAGCACCCAATGAAAAACGTGTATCTAATGTATAAGATACTCTACCAAATACCGTTACTGGTGCTTCGATCCTGGAAGCACCTCCCATCCATATCTCGATCTCCACTCCGGATCTACCGTTATGCTTATTCAACCAGCTCTGATACTTCGATCCTGGAAGTACCTCAAATCAACAGCCCGAGCTCAACTCCAAAGCTATTGCTGCACCTGTACCACCTGCCCCAACAGAGACAGCCCCCACATGGGGTGAGCATACCAATACTACCATTCCAATAATCACAGTACGTAATTTACAGAATATAAAACTGTAATGTAAAAGGATACTCCCTGTTCTCAAAATAACCAAAACCATTAAATTTGCAAAGCCAGTTAATCACCACATTGATTAACTAAAACCATTCCTGCCATACCAGTTCCATAATCAAATATGATTAAATCATTAAATGAAGTACCACAGATATCACATATATATATCCAATGATTCCATAGTTTTATTTCATAGCTCGCTCCACAATAGCGGCATTCTAACCCCACGTACGCTTAACAACAGCGGCGTCATAATCGATGTTCGCTCAATAGTGACAACATCCTTATCATTGCTCGCTCAAAAGCGGCACCACATAATTCCCAATATCTATCCATTTAATGCAATATAATGTACTATGCATTCAACAATTGCAATTATATAAAAAGGCTATGCTCGTACGTCATACGTACCTTATAATTCCATAGTTCGAGTCCAACCTTGCCTGAGTCCCACGACCCGATGAATTATGTGCTAACACATAAATAACTCACAATCAAAAATAAGCATGCAACCACGTACCCAAGTACGTTTACAACCTCCAAATATATCGTCAATCAATGACGATTACCATTTTAAAAGACCGCGGGTTAAGCATGCATAATACCCAAAATATTCCATTTTCAATGTTCAAAGGTTAGCCAATTACTAAAAATAGTCATTTATATTCCCTTTAAAATTTGGCTCCAACCACTCCATTTTTAAAGTATAGCATTCCCATTGGAATGTAGACATCACCCCGAAAATCGGCAAATTAAACCTCGATTCCCAAATCCTGACATTTTCCAAAATTTTCGAAAAAACTCCATCCTTCGAGCCGCGATCGATCGCTGATTTCATCGCGATCGATCGCGCAATCCAGTGGCCAACCAGTGGCTTCTCGCGATCGATCGCCAACTGTAAGGCCCCGATGCGAATTAACCCGGATTAAAAATGTTCAAGCAAACCCAGGTGATTAAAAGTTAAGACTTTGAATTAAGGTGTTCCGGGTCTCAAATCTTTTTTTTTTTTATTGAGATAAAATGCATCAAATTAAACATGTATACATGCAAAGTGCATGCAAGAAAACACTTAGTTATTTTAAATAGACACTTGGTGCACCCAACATTTAAAAATTTAAAATATTGGGTCTTGTAGCTTAGGAACTATCGGCCACCTCCCCACATTATTTGTTATCTTTCTTCTCTTTTATCCAACAAAAATTCTCACCTTTTCTCTCCCCAATTTTCGAAAATCACCACCCAAAATCCATAGAGAAAAGTTGGTCAAATCCTACATGCAAATGCACATGTGAAGAGGATTTGAGTAGAGGAGCTAGAAACCTCAAGGAACTTTGGGATTTGAGGCTTGGATTGAGATTTGGAGTTATCTTCAAAGGTATAAACCCCCTTTCATGAATTCTTCACTTGGTTTTAGTTGTAGGGGTCGAAAGTCTTGAGAATTGTGGTGAATTCTTGCTGTCAAAATGTAATCTGCAGATTTCAGTTTTATGTGGTCTGGTATTTCGAATTTTAGGTTTAGTTAAGTTTTGAATTTGAGGTTGTGGTTCAAATACAAGTTGTATCTTGTTGGAATACCTTCGATTTGACAGTAAATTCGACTAATTTGGAATTCTGATGAAAAAGTTATGAACATTTGACCAATATGTGTAAAATCTGGAAATTTAGTGCATGCGAGTTTTATGCATCGAGTTCTTCGAGTTTCTGGGTAAATGGTTTTCCTAATTTGATGTTGGTATTCAAATAAAAGTTGTAGATATATGTGTTTTCGTCCTGTGGTTAAAATATGAGAGGATTTGGACTTAAAATGAATGAGTTATGATGTTTTTACCACAAGGTGCACAATCTGGAACATGCATGTAGGCGGGTTGCACATGCAGTGTGTTCTTGGTAAATCTGGGCAATGTGCTACGATTTTGACCTTGGTGTCTGAATAAAAGTTGTAAACATTTGAGTTATCTTTCATTAGAAACTGGCCTCACATGATTTGGAGTTAATTTGTACAAGATATGCACTTTTTCCTAGAACTGCTCACTCTGTCAAAACAGAGTGTATAAGTATTTTTAAAACTGCCATACTTTGTTTAGCATGTGCCTCTAGATGAGCGAACTAGCTTCTGGACATCAAATATGAACTGTAGTACTTTTGGTTTTCGTGATTTTACCACTAGCCTAAAGTCATTTGGACTTCATATGAATTTATTATGATTTCTATACAAAAATGGGTCAGGCTGGAATTTGGTGAATTGTCCTGTTTTTCCAGCAGATTGTTCTTGGCCATTTTACCTAGGCTAAATGAACGAATTTGAAGATGAGTTGAACTGATGAAATGTTCATTTTTGAGTTAACTTTGAAAATAAATTGGACCCATGTGATTTTATTAAGTATCAGACAAGTTATGAGCCGATCTCTACGGTTGCGCAGGCTGAAATTTAGAGAATTGGTTTTGGGTCTAAGTTTGAGTTTTATTTGATATGTTTAAGGCTAGTATGTGACATTATGTTGTATTTGGAACTGTTATGGCCAGGTTTATTAATCCTAAGATTGAGTCGAGGATCACTTGGTAATTAGCTAACGGTTTGAGGTACGTTGAAATGAGTTTTATCATGACGTCTGGCAAAGACGTGTAATGATGCTAATGTATGGCCTTATATGTCATTATTTGATTTATATGACTTATTTATCACTATATGATTCTTATGTGACTATATGACATGATGAATGTCTTGGATTACATGATATGTGAAATTACATGATTTGTATATACTTTCACATGAGATTGCATGATATATTGAGTTGCATATGTCATTTGATGCATAAATGATTCATGGGCATATCATATTGATCTATCATTCCTTTGATATCCATGATTTTACTGAGTTGACTTACTCTGAGTGTCGGGTACGACGAGCATGGCGATGACATGCAGTATATGTAGTAACTGTAGTCACGTGCAGGTGCGACCGGACCTAGACACGAGGGCTGGATGCAGTAACGTACATAGGATGAGTTTTCCTAGCGCAATGTACGTATATTGTCACCCTCTGCTCGAGCTTTGATGATTTGATGATACCTTCCTTTGGACTCCGATTTTTAATATCTTGATATTCGATTCCTTGTACCCATTCATACATCGCATTTGTTAGGATCGGGGTAGTGTTTAGAAGGGGGGGGTTGAATAAACACTAGATACAATTTCGATTTCTTTTTCTGGTTAACTGTAAACTGTTAAGTATTACAGTTGCTTCTCAATATCAGGCAAGTCAGTAGACACTTGCTATAGTGCGGAAGACGTCTACAAAACATGTGAGGAATAAAACTGAAGTAATAAAGCAATAAACAAATAACACGAGAGTTGTTTCTGGAAGTTCGAAGCACAACGCTTCTACGTCTCCCCTTCTTCCTTTGCAGGAAGGATTCACTAGAAGACTTGGTTTACACTTTTACAGTATACAACCTTCTTAGGCACTAACACACTTGGCCTAAACTCCTAGCAATCACACTCTTCTTAACTTTTGATTACAATGAATTCTATGACACTCTTTTACAGAATACACTTTCTAGCTTTGAGAGTTTTTGAGCAACAGACTTCAATTGCAGATAATCTATCACAGATTCAGTTTGCTGTTTTTCTGCTCTTTGCTGAACGTTTGGAATATCAGTAGTTTGGTTTTCTTGTTTGCTTTGAAGTATATCTCTTAGTTGAAAATCGCTCAGCACCTCTTCATTCTCTGCTTGGATGTATTTATAGGTTTGGATGTCCAACGGTAGCCTTTCTGTATATGGAAGAGATTAGCTTTCCAATTTCATATTGTCTTCTTTCCTATTTTGTAAAGCAACGGCTCTTTTCACTCTGACGGTAATGGTGGCGGAGATATAGCAGGGTGCGCCGCTTTGTTGTACCTTTGTCAGAGAATGTTGTACTGATTTTGTCTCGTTGCTTAGTGCTCTAACTGGAAGCTCAGACTTCTGCTGGTTTGGTCAGTTGGTCGTCCAGCTGGTTCTCTCCAGCTGGTCCTTCAGCTGGTTCTCTCCAACTGGTCCTCCAGCTGGTCTGGTCAACTGGTACTCAAACTGGTCCTTCAGCTGGTACTCAAACTGGTCCTTCAGCTGGTACTCCAGCTGGTACTCCAACTGGTCCTTCAGCTGGTACTCCATCTGGTCTGGTCAACTGGTACTCCAGCTGGTCCTTCAGCTGGTACTGCAGTTGGTCCTTTCAGCTGGTCCTCATTTCAGCAACAAAACTCAAGGGCATTTCTTAGCACATCATCAAGCTGTAAAATATCATCTACGAACTGCACACTTGATGAAATATGTTAGCAACACAATAACAAGTTTTGTTAACATCAAAACCAAGATTATTCGGGTTTCCAAAACCCAACAATCTCCCCCTTTTTGATGATCACAAAACTTGAATAAAAATATGAACATTAAAGCATAATGTTGCATAACAAGAAAAAAAATATATTTTTAAACAACATATTTCTCCCCCTTTTTGTGTGAATCAAAAAGGATGACAAATAAAATTTACTCCCCCTCAAGGATTGAGATTAAACTCTCCCCCTTAATTTTAAAATTTTTGAAAATTTGAGCAAGTGAGGGGAAAATGGGGTAGGCTAAAACAAATTTAAAAAAAATGCAATGCACATTAATTTTTGAAAAAATAACCTCTTTTGATGATGGATGAAGCATACTTGGCAACAAATTTGAATTTCTTGACAAAACTCAACAATGTCAATTTCATCTTTCTGCGGTGGCAGCACACTTAGTCCAAGTTGAACTAATAAACTGCTTTTTCTCGAGCAAGTTTGGGCTGCAATACCTATACCGTTGCGATCCTCTATGAGTCTAGTTTGCAACGCAAAAAACGGTTCGTCATTTGGACATCCGAGCAAGAAGTTATGCCAATTTTCCCAAAGTCGCTGCAAGCTGCCAGAAAAACTGAATGCTTCGAAAATTGTTAGAAAAAAATTT
This sequence comes from Haberlea rhodopensis, assembly GCA_907163345.1. Classification (NCBI taxonomy): domain Eukaryota; kingdom Viridiplantae; phylum Streptophyta; class Magnoliopsida; order Lamiales; family Gesneriaceae; genus Haberlea; species Haberlea rhodopensis. Next base: position 1,039,043 of record CAJQUN010000132.1, on the reverse strand, counting down.
CAAAATAACAATTTTAAACTTAAAAAGAGTTTAAAACTTATTGAACGAGAATTTGAACATTTAAAATAGGTTTTAAAATTATTTTCGTGCAAAATGAATGCAATAAAATTGTTTTTATGCTAAAAATTTTCATACACCAAGTTTTAGAAAATTATGCTATGAAAATAATTTCATGCTCAAGAGAAAGTTTCTTTAAAAGATTTCCGTCTAAAATCGGTTAAAATGCTTTCCAAGAACAACCTGTCTCTGATACCACTTGTTAGGATCGGGGTAGTGTTTAGAAGGGGGGTTGAATAAACACTAGATACAATTTCGATTTATTTTTCTGGTTAACTGTAAACTGTTAAGTATTACAGTTGCTTCTCAATATCAGGCAAGTCAGTAGACACTTGTTATAGTGCGGAAGACGTCTACAAAACTTGTGAGGAATAAAACTGAAGTAATAAAGCAATAAACAAATAACACGAGAGTTGTTTCTGGAAGTTCGAAGCACAACGCTTCTACGTCTCCCCTTCTTCCTTTGCAGGAAGGATTCACTAGAAGACTTGGTTTACACTTTTACAGTATACAACCTTCTTAGGCACTAACACACTTGGCCTAAACTCCTAGCAATCACACTCTTCTTAACTTTTGATTACAATGAATTCTATGACACTCTTTTACAGAATACACTTTCTAGCTTTGAGAGTTTTTGAGCAACAGACTTCAATTGCAGATAATCTATCACAGATTCAGTTTGCTGTTTTTCTGCTCTTTGCTGAACGTTTGGAATATCAGTAGTTTGGTTTTCTTGTTTGCTTTGAAGTATATCAGAGCTTAGGTCTTCTCAATCTTGAGAAATTACCATTTACCAAAAACTGATGGCCTCATTCAGCAAGATTCCAATGTTCAAGAAAGACGAATATGATGACTGGAGGATCCGTATGCAAGCACATCTAAGTGCTCAAGATGATGATATGTGGTATGTAATCACTGAAGGACCTTTGAAGATCATGAAAATCAATACAGCTGCTTCTATCACAAGTGGTGATCCACAAATGGTAGAAAAGGAAAGATCTCAATGGTCAAATGAAGACAAGAAAAAAGCAAATCTAGACAACGTTGCTAAGGACATTCTGTTCAAAACTTTGGACAAAAATATGTTCAACAAAATAAAGATGTGCCCTACAGCCAAAGAAATCTGGGAGAAGATTGCTCAACTCTGTGAAGGAAATGATCAAACCAAAGAAAACAAGCTTACTGTGGCTTTACAGAAGTTTGAGCATATCAAAATGATAAATAGAGAAACTCTCAACGAGTACGATGAAAGAGTGACTGGAATAATCAATGAACTAAACAGTCTGGGTAAGGAGTTACCCAACAGAGAAGTCACTCTCAAAGTAATGAGAGGTCTACCAAGAGAATGGGATGTCAAGACCATTTCTATGAGAGAATCGAAGGACATCAACAAAATAGATCTACATGATCTGTTTGCTGATTTAAAAGCCTATGAATTCGAATTAGGCATTCGGGTTGAAGATGAACCAAGAACAACCTGGCTCTGATACAACTTGTAGGATCGAGCGCTTACCGCTTTACCAATAACTATAGTTAAGGGTAATGGCGCAACATCAATCTTTTCAACCATACACTGACACAAGCGTCACGTGTTCGACCGATCACAAAGCAGAGGCAATTGTTGAACCCCAACAATCCCTCCCCCAATAATTGCACTCTCTGCAACTCATGGGAATCGAACACGCGACCTTGGCTCTGATACCACTTGTTAGGATCGATTTCGGGGGTGAGTTGCCATTCCACACCCGAGTTCAACCAACTTGAGCTTCAATAGCTCGTGTTCTTGAAATAATTGCACCGAGAGATTATATCGAGTTCGGTTACAAAACCGAGCGGAAGACACTCGACATAACCCGCTCTAGAACCGATTACTCATTTGAAAGGCATTTTAAAGATATGCAAGAGAGTATGTAAAAACAGTAAGGTAAATAAATGCAGTAAAGTAAATCACACAAGCATTTGTTTCTGGAAGTTCGAAGCATAACGCTTCTACGTCTCCCCTTCTTCCATCTCATGGAAGGATACACTAGAAGACTTTGATTTATACAACGCTTTTGTAAGGACCCCTTATACTTAACCCTTGATTAGTGTATTAATCATTATGTGTGGCACATGCTTTCCATAAAATCATTCGGGAACTCCGATAATACTTTACCATTGAATGGCAATTACAAAGTTTTCTTTAACATTCAATGTTATAAGTTCATCATCCTAACAACAAGAGACTCATAGAGTTCGCCCATTACACCACTTTTTACATTGTGGACTTTTATAAAAATTTGGGCAGAGTCTCCCCATAAATAGAGCTATCCCGAAATAAAAGTACAACATATAACATAATTCCCGGCCAGGGAAAACATAATACTCATCAGAATACAGCAATACCAAGTAAATTCCCAGCCAGGGAAGACACCACACATATGGCAACAAAAGTGGGTTTCAACACCCACATACACTAATGACTCTCTTAACCTTTAGCAATTCTACCTCTAATTGCATGCAACCTCAAATGGAAGAGAGAAAGGCTCATGCCTTTATATACAACCCATGTACAAGTATAATCGTGCTCACATGCGAGCATCATAAATATGTGTATAACCATCATGGGTATATATATATATAGGTACTTTATACGATACCGTGCTCCATCAAGCCCTGGTACCACAATCCTGGGAGTACATCCAATCAACAGCTCGAGCTCATCTCCAAAGCCATCGATGTACCTGTTCACCTGTCCCAACAGAGACAGCCCCCAACGGGGTGAGCATACCAATTCCACAATTTCATAATCATAATGACATAATACATAATTTACAAAAAATGTAAATATTGTGGAACATATGTGACACTGCCTGGATGGTATCATCCTCATCCTAGCGTACCCCTGTAATAACCCTGTTCTCAAAACAGATAAATCATCAAATCCTGAATATGCAGTTAATCATCATATTGGTTAACCCTAACCAGTTTCGAATTAACAACATTTCATAACATCTTTCTTTATCTAGCAATTATCATAATTCTAGATATCATATTGAGATTTCCTTAACTTTCGATACTAGTTAATCACTTCTTTGATTAACTACGTCTCTGTTCCTATTCATTACCAATAGGGAATAAAATACAGATATCCTAGATATCTAATCAATACCACGTTTTCATTTCTTACTTCAAAGTAGCGTCATACTACTGGTGATACCACATTTTCATTTCTTACTTCAAAGTAGCGTCATACTACTGGTGTTCGCTCCGTAGCGACCACACCCATCATTTGCTCGCTTCATAGCGGCACCAAGCATTTCACCATGTGAATCAACATAACGTAACCAAGTCACGGTGCCATCATAGTAAAACATTTCATGTATTTTAAATCATGCATCATACTTGTAAAACATCATTTAAGCTATGCTCGTACGCTAAACGTACCTTAAATCCTCGAAGTCCGAGCCAAACCTTGCTCGAGTTCCATGCCCCGAGGAATGATGTGCTAACACGATAAATAATTCACGATTATTTACGAACATGCAACCAATGCTCAAGCACACCCATCACCCTCAAAATATTGTCAACACACGACAATAAATCATTTAAAAGACCCGGGGCAGGGTACATGCAGGGAGGGGAACGAATGAGACAACAACGAAAATTGTTCAAGGATACCCTACAAATTTTCGAACCCTTATCTCACAAATCGAACCCAATTTAAACACCATAATTCATCTAAAAAGTGAATTAAGCCATTAAGGGCAAGAATCATCACCTCATTGCCAAAAAACCCCCAAGAATTCGAATCCATAGCTTTAAATTCGAATCCAACCAAGCATCATTAATCATCTAAAACATGTAATAAACGATTCCTAACATGAATCATCAACCCATAGCCAAAACCCCCAAATTTAGCAGGGAATTACATGAGAGGGACGAAAAAGGGGTAAAGAACGTTACCCAATCGAAAATCGGAAGGAAAATCGACCAAAATCGATAAACCCTAGAATTTGGGGATCGCCGCTTTCTGCCAAAATCCGAACGAGAAACGCGACCAAACTTCAAATTGCCGGAGGGGAAAGGAGCGCCTGGACGAGACGAAGCCGTGGGTAGGTCGCACGAGCCGAACGGCGGCCGGACGGCGGCGGGCGCGGCGTTTTCGTGCGCGGGGCTGGGGGGAAAATCGGGAATCGGCGGGAGAGAGAGAGAGACGCGGGTTGGGGCTTAAAATGGGATTTTAATAAAAATCTCGGGTTCAACTTGTATTTATAGCAAAATACCCCGAAATACTAATAGCCCCACAAATACATCATGATTCATTAAAAATCATCTGTTTTCAAAAATTCTCTCTCTAACTCAAAAACCCCCTACCGGTGCCCACACCAAGCACCCGAGATTCCGAGTCATACTAAAAACCCAACTCAGGGGTTTTCACCGAAATGAGAATACAATCTCAACCTCGAGATCCAACGATCCCAACTACTCAAATAGACGAGCCCAGAAGGCCCAACACCGCGATTAAACTCCAAATCGCTACGTAAAACAACTTTAGAGGTTATTAACACTCCGGGATTAACATCTATAATCCCTGGTCATCACAGCTTTGTACAAACCCGGTCCAGTTGGGCATTCCCCATCCAACTAGAACTCCTAGCAACTCAACTATGTATGTTCTTTAATGTCTCACATACAAAGACCTCTCAATCGGTTGTGATGAATCATCAACCGTTACAATGGTATTCACTCTTCTATTAAGCTCTCATATACAATGAATAGAGTGAATACAAAGGCACAAATGATCTCCTAACAGATCTGATACAGCAAGGTAAGAGGTGCCAAAGGTTTGAGGAGTGCTCTTCATTTAGCAGCTTTTGTCTTTGAAGTTCTTCAATTGAATCCCAAGTGGGCTTGCTTTGGAAGGCTTGGATTGATCTTCAATCAGCTGTTATTGAGTTTCCAAATCATGTATATATAGCCCCAAGTAATGATATATACGTTAGATACAAGAATATAACCGTTGGGACAATTTTGGTAAGCTTTCAAACATTGCAACGGTCATATTCTGCTTTCTGGGCTATTTATGGAAGTCCCGCTGGTCCTCTAGCTGGTCTGGTCAACTGGTACTCAAACTGGTCCTTCAGCTGGTACTCAAACTGGTCCTTCAACTGGTACTCCAGCTGGTACTCCAACTGGTCCTTCAGCTGGTACTCCAGCTGGTCTGGTCAACTGGTACTCCAGCTGGTCCTTCAGCTGGTACTACAGTTGGTCCTTTCAGCTGGTCCTCATTTCAGCAACCAAACTCAAGGGCATTTCTTAGCACATCATCAAGCTGTAAAATATCATCTACGAACTGCACACTTGATGAAATATGTTCGCAACACAATAACAAGTTTTGTTAACATCAAAACCAAGATTATTCGGGTTTCCAAAACCCAACAGCATTCATACATGGTATGCATTGCATGATCTTTGTCACTTGACATGTTTTATTTATTTCTCGTACTGGGGTACTGACCCCCTTTCTGGGGGCTGTCATGTCTTTTGTTGTTCGGACATGACAAGCTTTACAGGAGGACATAGTGACGATGCTTGCAGCGACGCATCGAGAGATACCAGAGCTCCTTGAGAGCGAGCTCAGGTTTATATTTTAAGTTTTGCGTCCCAGTAGTTGTTAGAATATTTTAATTATGTTTTGAATTACCGGGGTATGCCCCGAGTATCTGTATTTTAAGTATTCTACTACTGGTTGATTTATACTTGATATGGATGTTATGCTCAACATGTTAAATTGGAAACTGGAATTACGTATTTTCAGTTTCACTATATATGTATCACCTAAAAGCGAAATTTTTTTTAGGGCCATTTGATAAGACCTTTGAAATAAATCTTCCGCTGTTTACGAAAATTAATCATTATGTGTTAATTAAACACCACATTAGGATCGAGCCCTCACATTATGGTATCAGAGCATAATCTGGGATATGCTCGAACTAGAGTTAGGACATTGAGTATAGACACAAATGAATTGTTTGTGCATGTGTCTGACTATCTGATTTATTCTTGCCTGCTATGTTTACATGTTCGATAATGAAGTTTTATACATGTAATGGATTATTAAGCAGGGATAATTAGTGGTCATATCTCTAAGTATTTTAATATGCTGAGTTGCATATAATGTAGGGAATATGAATGCTGAGTTGCATATATTATGCTGAGTTGCATATAATTTTGAGAATTTTATCTGTTAGCACTGACAGTTGCTTATCAGATGATGATGTAGACTAAGTGATGAGAACATCTCTGACTTGAGATTGTATATGATGATTTGATGAACAGTTAGTGTTTGGACAGGTAGCAGCGATATAAACTTTAAGAGCCATCTATTGAACCTGTAGGCACTGTAAACTGTTACTTGAGCTATATCATAGTGATAATTATTGAGACTTCTATTTATCACTTTGGGACTTAATCCTTGTGATTAGTGGATGCCACTAGAATTAATTAAAACACTTTTGTCGATTGACATCGGGAATTTAAGTCTGAAAGACCAAGGTTATACATATGAGTTTACGTCAAAACCTGTGTACGCCAAGATGATAATTTAGAACTTGAGAAGATTGAAACAAGCAATATTTCAACTGAAGAATGGAGTGTAGTTGTTGTGAGAAACAACGAGAATTGGTTTGAATGAGGACTTGGTTTAGGGGACTGTCGTAATTCAGTTCCAGTTTTTGTGTCCGAACTATGAATTAAAAACTTCACTACGAACTCTTTTAGATGAGACTATCTAGAGTAATGGTATTGATGATATGGAAAATGATAATTGATTATCGTGGACTTGAGAAATGGAAATATCTGCTTAATCTCGATAGCTATTCACTAGTGAAGAGATTAGATATTGACTAAGGAATAAGACACCAAGGTGGTGCGAAGTAATTAGAACTGGATTAAAGATTAATGAAGTGACTATCATTGGGATAATCCAAGTAATCCTGGAAAAGTTTCAGAAGTATCACTCAAATTTATCCAGCTCTAGTAGTTCTAGAGGACTATGAAATTGTAGAATACCAAATCTTTTGAGGTCACCATGGATGTAATTATCTACTGATCCATTTGAAAGAATAATAGGAACTGATATTGATGGTGGTCAGTCAGAGCATGTGCGTTACGTGCTCAGGAACAGATGCAACCATAACAACAAATACTCTGAGCTAGGGGTAGATATCAGACTGGTTATTCTTCTCAACCACTAAGTTACAGAAGCAGTTAGTTACCTGCAGACCAAAGACTATACCTTGACAGAGGATAAGATTAGAGATGCTTTAAGAGTAGTGATCGCAGATACATGTTGTATATTTGATCACACTGCACGAGTTTGATTTGAGATAAAAACATTGGTTTCATAATTGCATCAAATGTGCATTGATAATGATGATTGGGAAAATACACCAGCAGTGAGAATTATACTATCCACACTTGTAATAGTGAACTGCAGATTACAGTTTGTTGATAGTGTTGTGGATTTGAAATAAATGATGTTGTCGAAATATGGTTTTGATTGTATCAAGGGCATGGATACTCTGATAAATTTTGAAGATATCGTAAGTTGATTTCAGGGTATAATGAATTTTTAACCGTCTTGTGGATACAAATGAAATGTTTATCGCCACGAATAGCAAGCTAAGATACTGATAGTATCAGCTATGAAAATATTGTGGTTGCAATACTTGGAAAACGAGGGATATTTGATAATAAGCAGTTGATGCTTATCAAAAAGAGTTGAGGTTGACTGATATCATAGTGGTAAGAAAACTAGCCCAGATTTTCCAAAGGACACAATAGAATTTTCACTAAAGAAGGAAATCGATTTTAACTATTCGTTGATGACAAGGAATAGATTTGATACCGAAAGCACTGTACGGAATGTCATCAACAGAGTTGACAGATACCAAAGAATAGTTGCAGAATCTCCTCGATACGGGTACTTATGTCACTTGAGGAAACATCAGTATTGTTCGTGAAGAAGAAAAATGATATGATGAATACGTGTATCGACTAAAGGTAGTTGAATCGGGCTATTGTCGAGAATAAATACCCATTGCCTATGATCGAGAAGTAAATGATCAATTGTAAGAAACTTGAAGTATAAGAAGAACAATTTTTACTCTGGTTAACATCAGTCTCAGAAGAGAAAATGTTCTCTAGGCAATTGGTCAAACCAGATATAGACATTTTGAATTTTTGGAAATGCCGTGTGGTCTGACAACTATACCGGTAGAGTTATGAATTTGATGAAGAAAATATTCCGTAACTTTTGGGCGGAAGTGTAATCATATTCATCAGTGGTATACTAGTGTATACGAGATCCGGAAGGAACCACACAAAACACATGTGATTGATTTTTCAGACGCTTCGTGAAGCTCAAAGTGTGTACCAAGTTATCGAAATGTAAATCTTGGTTGAATCAAGTGTTGTTTTGGGATAGGTGATACCATCTCACCAGATACCTGTTGATTCCAGTAAAGTAAAGATAGTACTAATTTGGCCAATACCAATCATTGTACTCAAGATGAAAAATTTTATGAATTTTGGCAGATACTACAGGCTTTTACGGAAGGATATTCTAGGATAGCTTGACTTATGAACCAATTGACCAAGAAGAAACTTGATATTCGTTTGGTCAGATGAATGAGAAAGGAGTTTTCATAACTGAAACTGAAATGGACTACAACCCCAATGTTGATTTTGTTTAACTGGTTCAGGGAGATATGTATTTGTGCAAGGTTAAATATTTGGGATATGTGTTGATGCATCATGAGGAGATGATTGCATATGCTTGAGATAGTTGAAGCTGGAAGAATGATATCCTGTTCATGAAATTGAGTTTGCAGCCATTATTTTTGCCTTGAAGATGTGGCAACGTATCTGGGTGGCGAACAATTCATAATACACTCTGATTTTTGGAGTTTGAAATATCTATTATTCAGTCAGAGTTGAACATGAGATAGAAGCGATGACTAGATTTATTAAAGAATTTGACTTTGGTAGTCAATATAAATCAAGGAAAATAAAAATAGTAGCAGATGCACTGAACCGAAAAGTGCAAGGTGCACTGATAGCATCAATGTATGCTTTGGAGTTGAGTCACCTCTGATTTTGACGATCAGAAAAACTCGAAGGACAGACTCATACAGATATTGATTTGAGAAATTGGTTCTGTCTCATCAATCAAGTAGATTTAGTATGCCATTTAGTGGTGATTGCGAATGAAAAATCAGTAAATAGCATCGAATTTTACTGATTCAAAAGACGTATTACAGCAGAAAGCACACTATAGAGAACATAGTGTTATTCTGGGAATGATGAGATGTATCATTCTTGAGATCATAATTATGATGGAATGTTAGAAAGAAAGAAATTTTGGAATTCGTGGCAACTTGTTTGACATGCCAGCAGGTCAAGATAAAAATACGAGACCTAATGGGATATTACAGGATTTGTAAGTACCACAATGAATTTGGGAATTTCTAGTTTTGAGTTTTATAGCTAAAATATTTACAAACAGAGATTGTGAAACAAGTTGAATCGAAATTCATTGACTATTCAATACAAGATATTGATTTCATGTGTCTATATGTCTGTGAGAAGACGACATGTTTAAGATATGGATAATGTGGTTTAGTTACAGTGAGTTTCTGTAATAAATGTATCTGATTGAGATCCGATGATAATATCAGAACTCGAAACTATTTTCAGAATGTAATGGATACTAAGTTAGCAATGAGTATTGCTTAGCATACCCATACAGATGGATCAACTGAGAAAATATCCAGATCTTGGAAGTCATGTCTCGATTAATAGTGGTGATTTAGTGGGAATTGACAGAAATCATTATTCACCAGTAGAATTTTTCTATAATTTAAGTTTCATATATCTTTGGGATGACATCGGTTCAGGTTTTGTAGAGCCGGAATTACCGATCACTGAGATGATGATAGAAATTGATAAGGAATTTTTGGCATAACTTGAGATTGTTGAGGAAATGCTAGGAACGATAAATTTTCTGCCGAAACGATTGAAATTTGGCTTAAAGTGAGCAGATTTGCTACGCCAAAGAGAAATATATTGTTAGACTTCGAGTTGAGAATCAGGTAAATATGAAGATATTACCTTTGCAATGATCAATATGATTCGTAAGTGAGGTATGATGTTGCCTCGATAATTTGAACTTTGTGGAACCATAGAGAACTTTGATTAAGTGGTAGATCGTTGAGACGAACACAATAGTTGTCATTGATACATGATGATCCTTAAGTATCTATGAATGAGATTGAGACATCCCATATGTTTTGATTTATTGAGTTATACTCAGTTTTGCAATTTCGAGGACGAAATCATTTCTAAGAGGGGAAGAAGTGTAAGGCCCCGATGCGAATTAACCCGGATTAAGGATGTTCAAGCAAACCCAGGTGATTAAAAGTTAAGACTTTGAATTAAGGTGTTCCGGGTCTCAAATCTTTTTTTTTTTATTGAGATAAAATGCATCAAATTAAACATGTATACATGCAAAGTGCATGCAAGAAAACACTTAGTTATTTTAAATAGACACTTGGTGCACCCAACATTTAAAAATTTAAAATATTGGGTCTTGTAGCTTAGGAACTATCGGCCACCTCCCCACATTATTTGTTATCTTTCTTCTCTTTTATCCAACAAAAATTCTCACCTTTTCTCTCCCCAATTTTCGAAAATCACCACCCAAAATCCATAGAGAAAAGTTGGTCAAATCCTACATGCAAATGCACATGTGAAGAGGATTTGAGTAGAGGAGCTAGAAACCTCAAGGAACTTTGGGATTTGAGGCTTGGATTGAGATTTGGTGGAGTTATCATCAAAGGTATAAACCCCCTTTCATGAATTCTTCACTTGGTTTTAGTTGTAGGGGTCGAAAGTCTTGAGAATTGTGGTGAATTCTTGCTGTCAAAATGTAATCTGCAGATTTCAGTTTTATGTGGTCTGGTATTTCGAATTTTGGGTTTAGTTAAGTTTTGAATTTGAGGTTGTGGTTCAAATACAAGTTGTATCTTGTTGGAATACCTTCGATTTGAACAGTAAATTCGACTAATTTGGAATTCTGATGAAAAAGTTATGAACATTTTACCAATATGTGTAAAATCTGGAAATTTAGTGCATGCGAGTTTTATGCATCGAGTTCTTCGAGTTTCTGGGTAAATGGTTTTCCGAATTTGATGTTGGTATTCACATAAAAGTTGTAGATATATGTGTATTCGTCCTGTGGTTAAAATATGAGAGGATTTGGACTTAAAATGAATGAGTTATGATGTTTTTACCACAAGGTGCACAATCTGGAACATGCATGTAGGCGGGTTGCACATGCAGTGTGTTCTTGGTAAATCTGGGCAACATGTGCTACGATTTTGACCTTGGTGTCTGCATAAACGTTGTAAACATTTGAGTTATCTTTCATTAGAAACTGGCCTCACATGATTTGGAGTTAATTTGTGTAAGATATGCACTTTTTCCTAGAACTGCTCACTCTGTCAAAACAGAGTGTATAAGTATTTTTAAAACTACCATACTTTGTTTTGCATGTGCCTCTAGATGAGCGAACTAGCTTCTGGACATCAAATATGAACTGTAGTAATTTGGGTTTTCGTGATTTTACCACTATCCTAAAGTCATTTGGACTTCATATGAATTTATTATGATTTCTATACAAAAATGGGTCAGGCTGGAATTTGGTGAATTGTTCTGTTTTTCCAGCAGATTGTTCTTGGCCATTTTACCTAGGCTAAATGAACGAATTTGAAGATGAGTTGAACTGATGAAATGTTCATTTTTGAGTTAACTTTGAAAATAAATTGGACCCATGTGATTTTATTAAGTATCAGACAAGTTATGAGCCGATCTCTACGGTTGCGCAGGCTGAAATTTAGAGAATTGGTTTTGGGTCTAAGTTCGAGTTTTATTTGATATGTTTAAGGCTAGTATGTGACATTATGTTGTATTTGGAACTGTTATGGCCAGGTTTATTAATCCTAAGATTGAGTCGAGAATCACTTGGTAATTAGCTAACGGTTTGAGGTACGTTGAAATGAGTTTTATCATGACTTCTGGCAAAGACGTGTAATGATGCTAATGTATGGCCTTATATGTCATTATTTGATTTATATGACTTATATATCACTATATGATTCTTATGTGACTATATGACATGATGAATGTCTTGGATTACATGATATGTGAAATTACATGATTTGTATATACTTTCACATGAGATTGCATGATATATTGAGTTGCATATGTCATTTGATGCATAAATGATTCATGGGCATATCATATTGATCTATCATTCCTTTGATATCCATGATTTTACTGAGTTGACTTACTCTGAGTGTCGGGTACGACGAGCATGGCGATGACATGCAGTATATGTAGTAATTGTAGTCACGTGCAGGTGCGACCGGACCTAGACACGAGGGCTGGATGCAGTAACGTACATAGGATGAGTTTTCCTAGCGCAATGTACGTATACTGTCACCCTCTGCTCGAGCTTTGATGATTTGATGATACCTTCCTTTGGACTCCGATTTTTGGTATCTTGATATTCGATTCCTTGTACCCATTCATACATCGCATTCATACATGGTATGCATTGCATGATCTTTGTCACTTGACATGTTTTATTTATTTCTCGTACTGGGGTACTGACCCCCTTTGTGGGGGCTGTCATGTCTTTTGTTGTTCGGACATGACAGGCTTTATAGGAGGACATAGTGACGATGCTTGCAGCGACGCATCGAGAGATACCAGAGCTCCTTGAGAGCGAGCTCAGGTTTATATTTTAAGTTTTGCGTCCCAGTAGTTGTTAGAATATTTTTAATTATGTTTTGAATTACCGGGGTATGCCCCGAGTATCTGTATTTTAAGTATTCTACTACTGGTTGATTTATACTTGATATGGATGTTATGCTCAACATGTTAAATTGGAAACTGGAATTACGTATTTTCAGTATCACTATATATGTATCACCTAAAAGCGAAATTTTTTTAGGGCCATTTGATAAGACCTTTGAAATAAATCTTCTGCTGTTTACGCAAATTAATCATTATGTGTTAATTAAACACCACATTAGGATCGAGCCCTCACATCCACTCGTGATCGATCACCCAGACCTTGCGATCGACCGCCAGTACTGTATATCTTCATAAATTTCCAGATGCTCGTCGCGATCGATCGGCACACCATCAGCGATCCTGTAATTTTCCGAAAAACTCGAGCTTCAATGGTGTTTTTTCACATCCAAACCCAAAACCAACACCCCATACACCTTCAACACCTCAAATACTCCATTAAAACTCAATAAAAACTCCAATAACAAACTTTAAGATTTTTACCCAAAAATCCCCAAATCCAAATCATACATAATACCCAACCAAAATCAACAATACTACTACCAAATCGAAGACAATGATGAGGGGAAGATTAATACCTGATTATCTTTGGGAAATCTGGCTCCCGAGCCAAGCTACCAGCAATTTCTCCTCCAAGGGAGAAAAGGAGGGAAATGGGGAAATGGTTGGGCGCAGAGAGAGGGGGGGAGAGATAGGGAATCCGTGCAATGACGTAATACCGAGTCTACTTGCTATATATAGTACCAAAACTCCAAAATACCAATCCCTCCACACATACATCATGACTCATTAAAAATCATCTGTTTTCAATAATTACCTCCCAATCTCTATTTCCATTACCAGCCTCAGTACAAAGGACTCCGGACCCCAAATCCCACCAAAACCAAATTCCAAGGTTTTTCACCACGATGAGAATACAATATCGGCCTTGGATCAAACGATCCCAAAAATACCCGATTTAACATCTTCGGGTGTTCCAACACCGCAATTAGTTCATAATTGCCACAATTAAAATCCATTAAGGATTATTATCACACCGGGATTAACACCATTAATTTCCAGGCATCACATACGCTGAACCAAAAAAGTGCAAGGTGTAATGCTAGCATCAATGTATGCTTTGCAGTTTGAGTCACCTCTGATTTCGAAGATCAGAAAGACTCGAAGGACAAACACATACAGATATTGATTGAAGAAATTGGTTCTTTCTCATCAACCAACTAGATTTTAGTATGCTATTTAGTGGTAGGTTGCGATTGAACAATCAGTAAATAGCATCGAATTCTACCAATTCGAAAGAAATACTAGTGTTGCAAGCACACTATAGACGATATAGTGTTATTCTGGGAATGATGAGATATATCATTCTTGAGATCCTATTTCTGATGGGATGGTATGAAGAAAGAAATTTTGGAATTTTGTGGCAAATGTTTGACATGTCAGCAGGTCAAGATAAACAGACGAGACCTAATGGAATACTACAGAATTTGTAAGTGCCATAATAAATTTGGGAAATTTTTAGTTTTAAGTTTTATAACTCAATTGTTTAAATCAAACATATATTGTAAAACAATACCAGATATTGATTTCATATGATTGTTTGTATGTCTATGAGAAAACGACATGTTTAAGATGTGGATAATGTGGTTTAGTTACAGTAAGTTTCTGTAACAATTATATCTGATAGAGATTCGAGGATAATATTCGAATTCAAAAACTGATTTCAGAATGTCTTGGATACTAAGTTAGCAATGAGTAATGCTTGTCATACCCAGATGATGGAAAAACTGAGAGAATTATCCAGACTTTGGAAGCTATGTCCTGATTATTAGTAATGAATTTAGTGGGAATTGACAGAAATCACTATTCACTAGTAGAATTTTCCTATAATTTAAATTCCAGACAACTATCGGGATGGCCTCGGTTGAGGTTTTGTAGAGCCAGAATTGCCGATCGCTGATGTACTGAGATGAAATTGATAAGGAATATTTGGCACAACTTGAGATTGTTGAGGAAATGCCAGGAACGAGAAATTTTCTACAAAAACGATAGCAATTGGCTTAAAGTAAACACGTTTTCTATGCCAACAAGAGAAATATATCGGTAGAATTTCAAGTTGAGAATCAGGTAAATCTGAAGATATTACCTTTATGATGATCGATACGATCATTCGGTGAGATACAATGTTGCCTCGATATTTTGAACCTTGTGAAGTCATAGAGAAGTTTGGTTCAGTTGTATGTCGTTGACAAAACCACAACAGTTGTCACTGATACATGATGATTCTTATGTATCTATGAATAAGATTGAGACATCTCATATGATTTAACTTTTTGAGTTATACTCAGTTTTACGATTTCGATGACGAAATCATTTTAAGAGGGGAAGAAGTGTAAGGCCCCGCTACTGATTAATCCAGATTAACGATGTTTAAGCAAACGCGGGTGATTAAAGTATAGACTTTGAATTAAGGTGTTCCGGACTACAATGAGTCAAGTAACTATTGGAACATGTTATTAGTGCTTGTGCACGTGAATGATCACATGGCACTTTTAGAACAAATGCCACTAATTAATTAACTCATGTTTAATACATGATTTTGGACCATTAATCTTGCAAGATAGTGATGTATTGACACATGGATTCTACAATACATCAATTGATTAAAAAATCAATCACCAACACTTGAATATTCAGCCATCACTCTTTAGTCATAACTTCTCTCTCTCATTCCACTCAAACAATTTTCTCTTCCTTCTCTCTACCCAATTTCGAAAATTTCAACCTTTTTAGCTGCCAAATTCTTTTGAATTTGTGGATGCATGTTGCATGCAAACATAGATTTGCATAGGTATTGAGGAGAGGAGCAAGAACCCTCAAGAAATTTTGGAATTGGAGGTGTTTGTGGAGGTGAAAGCTCTTGGAAAGCTTGGTTTGAGCTAGGTTGATGGATTGTGCTTCAAATCTTGAAGATAATTGAAGGTATAATATCATTTTTGAGTTTTATCAACCTGCATGTAGGATTAAGGGTCGAACTTTGATGCCTTGACATGAGAAATGTAGAGAAAGTTGCTGTCAAATTTGTTTCAGCTAGTAGGCAGTGCATATAGTCTGGTATTTCGCGTTTTACGCATGGTTAAACTTCCAATTTGAAGATGACTCCCCTAATAAAGTTGTAGTAATTTGTGTTAGCTTTAATTGGCCACCAAAAGTAGAAAAGGTTATGGTCGTTTTACCACAATGTGTACAATCTGGAATTTTAGTGCATACGAGTTTTTATGCACCGTGTTCTTCGATTTTCTTGGAATATATGGCTACGAATTTGAAGTTTTAGGATCTAGTAAGAGTTTTAGTATTTGGTGTTAGCCTGTATTTGGAATTGGTCTTACTCAATTTGGAGTTCATATGCAAAAGTTATGCTAATTTTACCATATGGTGCTCAATCTGGAAAAGGATTACATACGAGTTTTTAGGCTTATGCGTTTTTGAAATAATGTATATCAATATTAACTAATTAGCTTAAAGCTCATAAGAGATGTATTGTAGGATTTTGAGTTAGATTAATTATCCAATTGGAATCAAGTCAATTGGATATTGTATGAATTATTTATGAAGTTTATACGAAAAGTGGTCAATTTAAAATTTAGAATTTCCTCTGTTTTGCATAAATAATGTTTAGACCCAATTTGCCTTAGGTAAATGAATGAATTTGGGGAAGTGTCGAACATATGAAATGTCACATTTTGAGTTATCTTTCAAGCTAAATTAGACCAATGTAATTTGGTTAAGTATTGGAAAATTTATAAGCCAATTACTATGAGCATGTAAGCTGAAAATTAAGAAATTTCCTAAGGGCCAATGTTTGGATTATAAACTTGATATTGGAAATAATTGAACACTTGATGATATCATTGAGGTGTACATGACCAGGTTAACAGATCTTGGTTGATTCGAGGAGTACTCGGTAGATTAGCTTTGGTCTGAGGTACGTAGAAATGAGTTTTATCATGACGTCTGACGAAAGCGTGTAATGATATTATTGTATGATTTACATGTCATTAATTGATTTATATGATTTAATTGTCACTATATGTCACTATATGATTCTTATGTTACTATATGACATGTTGAGATACATTGTAGTACATGATATGTGAATTACATGATATGTATAGATTTTCACATGAGATTGCATGACATAATGAGTTGCATATGTCATATGATGCATAGAGGATTCAGGGGCATATCATATTGCTCTATCCATTTCTTTGATATCGTTGATGATGACTGAGTTGATTTACTCTGAGTGTCAGGGATGACGATGACAGACGGTATAAGATGATTCTCCTAGCGCAAAGTGTGTGTGATGTCACCGTCTGCTCGAGCTGACATTGATTGATGATACCTTCCTTTGGATTCCGATATTGGTATCTTGAGATTCAATCGATTCTTTATACCCATTCATACATCACATTCATACATGGTATGCATTGCATGATACTTTGTCACTCTTGACATGATCTATTTATTTCTCGTACTGGGTTCTGACCCCCTTCGCGGGGGGCTGTCATGTCTTTGTTGTATGGGCATGACAGGTGGTACATGTGGTCGTATTGCAGATACTCGAGGTGAAGCATCGATGAATACCAGAGCTCAGTGAGAGCGAGCTCAGGTTTATGTTTTAAGTTTTGTGTCCCAGTAATTGCTAGATTACTTTTAATTACATTTTATATTACCGAGGTATACCCCGAGTATTTGTATTTTTTTAAGTATTCTATTACTGGTTGGTTATATACTTGCTTATGTGATGAGCAACATGTTGCTTATGTGATGAGCAACATGTTGAATTGGGGAACTAGAATTTCATATTTTCAGTATCACTATATATGTATCACCTAAAAGCAAAAAAAATTTAGAACCATTTGACAGGACCTTTGAAATAAATCTTCCGTTGTTTATGCAAATTAATCATTGTGTGATAATTAAACACCACATTAGGATCGGGCCCTCACAGAACCTGTCACCATCGATAATCTCATAAATAAATTCTTGAAAATCAGCTCATTCTCAAACTTCACACTCAGCTCATCTTCCATTGGGAATTCCTCGGATACTTCCGCCAATGTAGGCTCAATTACTGTAGGCGGCTTGCATTCCCTTGAATCTTCCACACTATCAGGATCACTCCCCCAAACTTGGTTGGTTGAGTGATCATTGTCATGAAATCCAATTTGATTTGTCTCCTCTTGATTAGTAGGTGTCGTCTCATTATCTTGGCAGCTTGCTGAAAATTTTTTGCATGAGGATCGTCATTTGCTGCTCCAGACGACGTATGAAGTTGGTCTGACTTTCAATCCTTGTCTCACATGATGCCATAAATCTAAGTAACGTATCCTCTAGATGAGCACTGACTTCTATAGAACTGTCACTCGTCTCTCCATGATGTTCAAGTGGTGGGTGTGTAAAATGAGGGTCGTGAGACTCTGGTGGGTATTGGTGGTTCTAACCCTGTAGTGAAGGATTCCAATGCCACTGATAGTCGACGTTTGCCATATCATTATACAAGTACAATGCACTGTCTTCATCTCTATCAACCAAAGGACTACCAGTTGCCAAAGCTCCGCTGAATAGCCATCCTCGTGTGTCCGCATCCAAACCACTGTAGACATATTGCAGACGAGTGTAGTTTGGAAAGTCATGATACTAGTACTTGTTTGACAAATCGTTGAATCTCTCCCACGCTGCATAGAACGTCTCTGAAGGTTGTTGGCCAAAGCTTGTTAAGACTTGTGGATGAAACATACCCAAGTACCTTAAAAGACAGACAAAAAAAAAAACAAAGTAAAACTTGATCGTGATTTATTTAAACAATAATTCTCAGTGTGGCACGATTATACCGCAAGTACACCATTGTCAAGTTTTAGTATAGATGATTAAGATCAGGTTGTCGAACCCACATGGACTAACTTGAAGTATTAAATAAGATGTCTTTAAACTATATTTAACCTACAATAATGAATGAATAATTGAACTAATTAACAAACATAAAATACTAATAATAATCCAACCAAGGTAATCAAAGTCTAGAGAAGATAATCGAGACTCTTGGCTCATAATTTACCCTACAATATCGGCCTCCATTCAACTCATCTCATACCTTCATCCATACCATCACAACCATTGAAGAAGAAGACAATCCGGGAGAGACGGGACGATGCAACAGCGCAAGGAGTCAACGCCTAGCATTATTTTCATATTTCTAAACTTTTGTACTTCATTATTATCAGATTTTAATGTTTAGATTGTTGCAAAATGTTTTTATGCATTATTATTTGATGACTATTGTTGGCTAAGTTTTGTAGTCAAGACTTAGGGGATCCCATGTTTTGAACCCATCATTTAAATTAAGTTTTGATTGATTCCTACAATTCTATGAGCATAATTATTATTTTCATGCTTTCAAAGGATTGATCACCTTTGAAAGAATTTATATATTACAATTGACTACGATATTACAATCCGACATAATAAATTAGGTCGTGGGTTTATATTGAGACTGACCAAGTAAAATCGAATACACGTGTGATAACAATAGATTTACCAAAATCGAAGGTTAGTAGTTTTCATAAATCGTCATACAATATTGAGTGTTAAATAAGTGCATGACCATTGCCTTGTTGCATCTTAGTATTAGACTTGCTATAGCTTGAGCAAACTATAACAAGTGCATTAGGAAAACTCGTCACCTTAGAATATTTGAATTTAATTCTTAACTAATAGGCGAATTGTGGGGAATTGATGGGTGAACCGAAGTCTTGATAATTGTCTCTACTGATTTTATTCTCATTCTTACTACTTGTTGGGTTGAATATCGAGTCTTTAGTCAATTTAGTTTAATAATCATCATTAATTATTGTAGGCTAAATATAGTTAAAATGGTTGAGTTTGGTACTTATTTTCTAGTCCCTGTGAGTTCGACAACCTTTTCTTAAAATCTACTATACTAAAACTTGACCCCGTGCACTTGTGGTAATAAATCGCTACACCGAGATTTTCTGTAGAAATAATTAGCGATCAAGTTTTTGTTGAACTCACAGGGACTAACTGTAAGTAAGAAAAAAGATGTTTTTAAACTATATTTAGCCTACGATAATGAATGAATAATGAAACTAATTAACAAACTTAAAATACTAATAATAATCCAACCAAGGTAATCAAAGTTAACGAGAAAAATAAACTAGAGAAGATTATCGAGACTTTGGCTCACCAATGCTATCCCCTACAATTCTCGATTGAAATCCAATATTTCTAAGGTGACGAGTTTTCCTAATGCATTCGTTATACTATGGTCAAGTTATAACAAATCTAATAGTAACGTTGCAATAAGCTACTCCCGTATCCTTATTGAACAATCAATATCGCATCAAGATTTGTGAAAACTACTAGCCTTCGATTTGGTAAATCTATAGATATCACACGTGTGCTAGATTTTACTTGGTCCGTCTCAATCTAAAATCCACTTTATGAATTACTAGTTCCATATCACAATATTGTATGGTCAAGTCAATTGCAATACAAAAAAATGTGATCAATCCTTTAAAAGCATGAAGAACATAAAACATACGCAAACAACTATAAGAATTCAATCATCAAATCATAGGTTCATAACAAAGGATTGCCTAGCCTCGACAAATAAATTTAGTTCAACATAATTAATCAAAACAAACAAAACTAATAATTAAAGACAAAGACAAATTCCCGATGTCGGCTTCGTTCGTAGATCCTTGCTTCCTCTCTCGCTTCCTTCTCGATCGTCTCTTTAATCACCTTGTTGGCTTGTTCCAAAGCTAGGATGATATGTGGATGGATTGTGGTTGATGGTGAAAGTGGAAGATGTGATGGAGGCTCATCATAGGGTCAAAAGTTATGAATATTCTTGTGATTTTCTTCCAATATTTATAGAGAAAGGAAAATATGAAACTTCCTTGTTGGACACAAACTCTATAAAGAATTTATTTTTCAGAAAATTCTTTCGGCAGATCGATAGTGGAAAACTTTTGTCGAGGTGATCGTTCATCGTTGATGGGGCGATCCATCGCCTCATCTGATTTTCTTTTTCTTTTCTTTTCTTCCTGTCACAACGTGTTCGCTCGGTTTGGTCCTTTTTCATCGTTTTGGCTCATTTCCTCTACTTTTATGCATTTCAACCTTGATTCCTGAAACATAAAAATATATACCAAAAAGTGTAAAATCATCCAGGTATCAATACGAAAACCATTAGAAAATCACAGCTAAATTAGTGTAAAATTGACATTTATCATGGGACGAACAACACCAAGACTTGAATTCCAAGCTAGAGCTAGCAGATGTGTGTTAGATAAGTAATAAACCCACGTAGGGTTGATTTAGATAAGTAATAAACCCATGAAACGGGATTGCAGAAAGGTTGCAATAACATAAATTTGAATCGGTGTTTAAGCATGGTGTAGTGTGAAGATGTTGAAGCATTGAAGAAGTTATTTATAGCCAAAAACAATTGGCATTGTTCCGTACTGTGGATTGATATGACACATCGACTCGTGGCATTCAATCCTGAAGTAAAGTGCAGAAGATAAGAATTGAATGAGCAAATAAATTAGTTTATTATGTTAATATAAAGCAAGAACAGTTCAAGACAAAAAGATATTACTAACAGCGCCCAAACCAAGGTCGGAGCGATCAAAGTCTGGAGATGTGTCAGTGGGTGGTTGTTGCCTTGAACTTTGTGTTCTCTGCTGGGAGGAAGGTCTCTAATGGCTTGATTGTCCACGTCCTGCGGATGATTGCCTCTCTGGGACTTTATCTCTTATGGGTGGCTCTTGTTGTCTGCTGGATGCCGGTAGCCTTTGGCCTGAGCGACTAACGGTTGGCAAACTGTTGCTCAAATATTCTAATTGGGTTGCAAAGGCTGCTTGCATATTGTTCATCTGCTCTGAGAATTTCTTGTGCATGTCTTCAATCTTTCCTCCAATCTCCAGTGATGTAGCAGTATGAAGAGATTCATTTTGCCGGCTGAGTTCGAGCTTTGCTTGGCCCATCTTGGAGAAAGAGTCTGAGAAGGTGTCTATGGCTAATCTTTGAATACTTGTTACCTTCTCAGAGAGATTTTTGACATCTCGAGTGATATCCTGAAACTGTGAGTCAGTATGTCGCCTTAAATTTCCAATAGCGTGACTGGCGTCTCTTTCTTTGTTTTTCAGTTTCTGAACTTCGCCAGCAAGGTTGGAAATAATGGTTGACAATTGATTCAGTTGAACAGTCACAGAAGGAGGCATATCTTCAGCTTCAAGTTCAAGGAAGTCAAACAGATCCTCAGGTTTATCACTATCGAGATTCTGTGCAAAATTAGATGAAACAGCTCTATCGGATTCAGCGACAGAGTGACTGGACTGGCAGGAGTAAGAGCAGCAGATACATTGGCAGATTTAGCAGCAGACAGAGCAATCTCAGCAGAAACAGTAAACTCAGCAGGAGCACAACTTGTGACCAACTCCCCAGCAGGGATCTCCAGGCTTGAAGGCAGTGGGGATAGGTGAGGGTTTGGTATGGAAAAATTTTTAAAGTCAGAAAAAAAATTTGGTTAAGTGTTCTATCAGTGGGGCTGAAACAAAAGGAGCAACAACAGGTTCGAAAATGTATTAGGGTTGTTCTGGTTGAGGAGGAGATGGAATTAGGTTAAGGCATTTGTTGAGGAAGTCATATGATCAGTAGAATCATCTTCCTCTGATGTGAGGTTGACTTGATGAACTACCGATGCAATGACGGTAGATGTGGATGTTGATCGGACACATCAAGGGGTTCAAAAGAGGTAAAGGGTTGTTCTACAGCAGATATTCATCTACAGAGATGGTAGTAGAAACGCTTACCAAGGAGACCTCTGCTGGGACATAGCAACCATCCTCCGATCAGTGACTTCTGCAGGAACTCCACCCATTTGGCTAGAGCATGGGTCTAATCCCAAGGTGACCTTGAGTTCATTCAAAGTCCTCTCGGCCAAGGTAAGTATGGCTTCCAATGAGTGGAGAACCGCTATGTCGTTGGTAGCGGTGCCGGAGATTGGATCAAACTCCTTGTGCCTTGAATTTACCAGATTGGTGAATCACCTGATGTAGTGCATTAGGCGGTAGACCTCTCATTGACGTAGACCCTCTTCATGGGTCTGTAGGAACTCAAGAATCTGATTCTCTTCTATCCTGGCTTGTTTTAAGATCTTGTTAAAATTGTTCAGTTGAATCTTCATTCGGGTTTTGACCCATTGATCAAAATGTTCCAGCTGCTCTTGCACGTGTGTTTCCACTTCATCCAGAACCAAATTGATTTATGTGGCCACAGAAGTGGAAACTGCTTCCATAATATTTTTTCCTCTTCCTTTGGGAGTTTGAGGAGGAAAGCAGTAGGTGCAGGCCATCCTTGATGTTCTCTGACTGAGTGCAAAAGATCTTGCCCCTCAGCAAGAATTGAGTGATAACTCGGCAGTAGAAGGAGCAGCAGGTACTGGTGCAGTAATGATGATGTCCATTGGTGCTGGAGGTGTAGTAATTGCGGTAAAAATTGAATTCAGAGGACTAGAAGGTTCATCATGAGGATCTTCTGGTGAAACAACCTCAACTACTTTCGCAGTTGGAATAATTTCTGGGCCAGTAACTGGATCAGCAGATGTTACCTCTGCTGTGATTGCTATTGCAGCAACAGGAGTTGGCCTCTTTGATACAGAAGGGTTCCCCTTTTTGGTTCTTGGTTTCTTTGGTGGGGGAGGAGGAGATGACTCAGCAGACTCTAAGATGGTCTGTTCAGAGTCACTTACCACTTGAGGCTTCCTCCTCTTGGTGGGAGCAGTCTTGGAGGGACCTCCTTCCCCGCTGATGGGTTTCCGATGCATCAGCAGGTACTTAGCATTTATGAGCCTAGATGGATGAAGATTGAAGATCGTACCCACCGGAACATTCATGCTTTCTAGAATGCGATTGAGCGGGAGGGCAAATCCAGAATGACCCTTTTGCTGATTTAACCATCCCAACCAGTACTTGAAAAAGTATCATGGACCAGTTGACAGCCAATCCCTTAACAATGGCACACATCAACTCAAACTTCTCCGGAGTGATGACGTCAAATGAACCAGCTGTGCACAACAGACCTTTTGTAATGATGTCTGCTAGCATTCTGAAGTGATTCTTCATCAAAATATTCTTAAATGGAGGGGTCTGTAGACTTTGGCCCGATTCGGAAAACAAAGTACACATCTCATCGCGAATGGAGATGTAGATGGCAGAGAGAGTAGTGAGCCCGGTAGTATGAAGGCTCATCTGTGTAGAAAAGCCCTCTTGAGTGACTGTCACAGCTTGGTCGGAGACAGAGGACACCACTGTGTTGTTCACCACCCTAGCTGAAGCATAAAACTCATGGAGAGCTTCTTTGTAGAACATCGGAGTGAGGCCCAACATGACCAACAACCCTGAGTTTTTCAAACATCGGAAAATACTAATCATTTCGTCATTGGTGCTGGTGTAGACGGAGTCGAAGTCAATGTGAACAACGTTGGTGACAAAACTTGGCTGGCTGGTCTTCGACATGATGATTTCTGAACCGCTGAGAAAATACGAGATCTGAAAAATTTTCGAAAATGTGTTAGCACAGTTGATTTGAAATGGTGAAATGAAAATTGAAAAATTTAATGGCGGTTAAAGAGGAGGGAGATGTAACGTCGTACTGTAGATGAAAGGACACATGGTCACGTGTCGTTCATCTTAACAAAGATAATTTTTGAAATAAACTGAAATGGACACGATTGAAGCGAGACCGAAATGATTCAATATTAATAAACATTAAATTTGAAATCCGATGTTCCAATTGGTTTATAATTACAGAAGGTTATTAACAGCTGAGCATATATGGTAATGACCATTGGTATGCAGAGTCTACTTATTAAGTAGCATCTACTGCAGCAGACAATTGTTTTACGAGCTAAGCATCAGTAGACCTTCGAAAAACATACAAATTCCCCCTCAATTAATATTCTCCCTAAATTCATGCAATATCTAAAATTGAATACCACCTTAATTGCGCATATATGAGAAATTAAACAATTAAGATCACTTAGTTATATCAACTAAACCAAGTATATAGCGAAAATAGGAAAACTTAGCGTCCGGTAGGGGTTTTGTGAAAATAGCTGCTGCTTGTTGATCGGTAGATATGTACTCCAACCGAATCTCCTTCTTCATTACATGATCTCGGATAAAATGATGACGAATATCAATATGCTTGGTCCGAGAATGAAGAACTTGATTATACGTGATAGCGATGGCAGATGTATTATTATTGGTGCCTCAGTGGACTCAATTTCATAATCTCTTAGTTGTTGTTGAATCCATAGTAGTTGAGCACAGCAGCTTCCAGCAACAAGGTATTCTGCCTCTGCAGTAGACGTTGTGATGGATGTCTGCTCCTTGCAACCCCATGAAATCAATCTATCTCCTAGGAATTGACAGTATCCACTGGTACTCTTCCTATCAATCTTGCAGCCATCGTAGTCAGCATCTGAATATCCAACTAAGTTAAACGTTAAATCCCTGGGATACCATATGCCAACATTCTCAGTTCCTTTTAGATACCTAAGAATCCTCAACATTATAGTGTGATTGCTTAGGAAGCGAGCACACATACATACAACAAACATGATGTCAGGTCTACTGGCTGTCAAATACAGTAGAGATCCGATAATACCGTGATACATTGTTACTTCTACTGGTATGCCTGCTTAATCCAAATCTAGTTTAGCAGACGAGCTCATGGAAGTGGCTGCTGCTGAACTAGTGTTCATTCCTTACTTCTTTAACAGCTCTTTGGTGTATTTTACTGGTTGATCAGAATTCCCCCATCAGACTGCTTGAATGGCAATTCTAGGAAAAAAGATAACTCTCACAACATACTCATCTCGAACTGATCCTGCATGATTTTAGAGAATCTCTCGTAAAGTTTTGGGTTAGTATTACCAAAAGTAATATCATCAACATAGATCTGAACCAATAGGGTATGGTCACCCTTTGTGAATTTAAAAGGGTCTTGTCCACCGTGCCAATGGTAAAGTCGTGCTCAGTCAAATACTTTGATTGAGTTTCATACCATGCTCGGGAGCTTGTTTTAGACCATACAGAGCTTTATCTAATTTATAAACAAAGAATGGTTGCTGATGGTTTCAAACCCAGTAGGTTGTTCAACATAAACCTCTTCCTATAGTTTGCCATTAAGAAAAGCACTCTTAACGTCCATCTGATAAACTTTAAAGTCTTTGAATATAGTAAATGTAAGAAATATGTGAATGGCTTCTAATCGGGCTATAGGGGCAAACGTTTTATCGAAATCGATGCCTTCTTCATGTCTGTATCCCTATGCAACTAATCTTGCTTTATTTCTAATTACAGTACCATTCTTGTCTAATTTATTTCTAAATATTTGGTACCTATCACAGTGTGATGCGATGGACATGGTACTAAGTGCCAAACATTATTTATCTCAAATTGATTAAGTTCTTCTTACATAACATCTACCCAGTTTGGATCTAAAATAGCATCATCTATTTTCTTGAGTTCTATGTGAGAGATGAATGCACCATGAAGAAATTCATTAATAAGCTATCCTCTGGTTTTGAGGGGAGCAGTAGGGTTACCTATGACCTGCTCAGGTGGATGATCCTTCCTCCACCGGAGTGGTGGTCCAAGAGAATTTGTTACTTTGTCGGTAGGTATTGAGTTGGTAGTCAGTAGACTGTATTGATTCATCATTGGTATTTGCGATGTCTACTGTAGTAGGGGTAGATATATTAGCATTCTCGGCATCAGGGTTCAGCTCTTGTGGACCAGCAGATACCTCTGCTTGTGCTTCCGGGACTTCTGGCTCTAAAATGCAGTCTATCCTACTACTGCAATCCAACTAATCATTATAATTATTATCAATATGAGTATTTTCTAATCGATTACTCAAATTATTGATTTGCAGTTCAGATGTAGTATTATCAGAAGATTCATCAAATTTCACATGAATAGATTCCTCTACTGTTAGTGTTCTATTATTAAATACTCTAAATGCCTTAATAACAGCAGAGTAGCCAAGAAATATTCCTGCATCAGATTTAACATCAAAAGCGGTGTGATGAGTCTTTCCGTTATTATGAATAAAACATTTGCAACCAAACACATGAAAATAAGGAATATTTGGCTTACTGCCATTCCAGATCTCATATGGTGTTTTGTCCACTCATTTATTAATCATCGATATGTTCTGCGCGTAGCAAGCTGTATTAACTGCTTCTGCCCAAAATCTTTTAGATATTTCTGACTTTGCAAGCATAGTTTGTGCAGCTTCTTTCAAAGTGCGGTTCCTACGCTCAGCAACTCCATTTTGTTGTGGGGTTCTGGCAGCATAGTATTCGTGCTTAATACCAAGGACATCTAGATATGATTCGAGTGACTGATTGGTAAACTCAGTACCCTTATCACTGCTAATTCTTTCTATCCCACTCGACTTCTCATTTTGTAGTCTTTTTAGTAGTTTGATCAGCTTTGGAGTAGCCTGGTCTTTGCTACTTAGAAACAGGACCCACGTAAAACAAGAGAAATCGTCTATTAACACCAGGGTATACTTCATTCCCCCTAGACTTGTTACTGGTATAGAACCCAAAAGATCCATGTGCAACAACTCTAGGCACCGAGAATAAGATTTACTCACTGTCATCATTTGCCATGAGACCGTGGACTCCTTCATCTTCACTTTCACTTGAAGAGCTTGATGATTCTTCTGATTCTGATTCTGATTCTGAATCAGCCCACTTGCTCTTGTTTTCCTCAACAACAAGTACTTTCTAATCTCTATCTCTTGTAGATGATATTCTCTTTTCCTTAGACTTCTTGTATTCCTTGGATGCTCTCTCTTGATCATCATTCTTTGGTTTTTTGAAGCAGGCACGATCATCTTCTTCTAATCTGTTCTTGAAGATCTGCGTCCTTGGATAAGACTGGTATGTCTTCTATTTTTTCTTCATGAATTTTCCAAATTTCTTGCCAAATAACATCATTCCATCATTACACATTTGTTCAGGAGTCATCTCTGTTGTGGTGGCAGGGACTCTGATGCAGCAAGGGCTTTCATTGGTTGATTGGTACTTGTTCATCTTCAAACCGAATGCCTAGCTTGAACTCGTATGCCTTATGTTAGCAAATAGATTGTGCAGATCGATCTTGTTTATTTCTTTGCATTCTCTCATAGCTATGGTCTTCACATCCCATTCTCTTGAAAGACCTCTCATGACTTTTAAGTTGACTTCTGTGTTTGACAGTTCCTTACCAAGGCTGTTTAATTCGTTGACTATTTCAGTCACTCTATCATATTCATTGAGAGTTGCTCCCGATGTTCTCAAACTTTTGTAAAGCGACAATCAGCTTATTCTCTTTGATTTGATCATTTCTTTCACACAAATGTGCAATCTTTTCCTAGATATCTTTAGCAGTAGGACACATTTTGATTTTATTGAACATGTTCTTGTCCAATGTCTTGAATAGGACATCCTCAGCCACGTTTTCCAAGTTTGCCTTTTTCTTTTCCTCATTGATCCAGGATACTCTATCCTTTTCAACCATCTGAGGCTCACCACTGGTAATATCCGCTGCAATCTTGACTTTCATGATCGTCATTGGTCCATTAGTGATTACGTACCACATATCATCATCCTGAGCAGATGTGCTTTTATCCGAATTCTTCTCATATTCATCCTTCTTGAACATAGGAATCTTGCTGAATGAGGCCATCAGTTCTTGGTATTTCTCACAATTAAGAAGGCCTTGCTCTGATACCACTTGTTAGGATCGGAGAAGTGTTTAGAAGAGGGGGTGGTTGAATAAACACTAGACTCAATTTCTCGATTCTTCTAAGTACAACAGACTGTTAAGTACTGCAGTAGGATCTCAATTGATAGCAAGTCAGCAGACACTAAACAAGTGCGGAAGATGTTTACTAGAGTTGTGAGATTAGAACTGACCGGTAGATTTTAAGAAACAGAAGGATAAAGTGCTGAAAGTAAATGACACAAGATATGTTTTGGAAGTTTGAAGCACAAACGCTTTTACGTCTCCCATTCTTTCTTTGCAAGAAGGTTACACTAGAAGAATTTGGCTTACACTTTACATAATACAACCTTCTTAGGCACCCACATAGAGTGTTCTAAACTCCTAGCAATACAACAATCACAATTGTTTACAATGTGTTTTTACAACACTCACACATAATATAAAACTTTAGATCTTCGAGTGTTCTTGAGCAGCAGACTCAGTAGACTTTGATCTTCAAGATCACAATGATGCTTATGTGCTGCTCTGCAAAACTTCAGAATATTACAATATGTGTTTTTAATGTTTTGCTTGAATTCGAATGAAGTTGATTTAGGATTTCTGAGAGTTGAGAGTTGAGAGCTGAGAACTAAGAGCTTTCTTCATTCTTCTCTTCGACGTATTTATAGATGTAAAAGTCTAAGGCAGCTATTCTTCAATTGGAAAGAACCGCGTAAAATCAGCTTTCTGATTTTCTTCCAAATTCTTTTTTGTCTTCTTTCCAATTTTGTTAATCAACAGCTAGTTTAATCTGACGCGATTGGTGACGCTAATATCGCAGTGCGGGGATCTGTTGTACCTTTGTCAGAGTGAGTCGTACATGTTTTGTCTTGCTGCTTTTACGTATGCTGGCTTCTTCTTGACTGCATGTCTGCTGGACAGAATATCAACTGATGGCTTTTCCATCGTCTGTTGGTTAGTCATTAGTTACTTAGTCTGCTGGACTAAGATCAACTAATGTCTTCTTAATCGTCTGTTGGTATCTCTTACAGATTTGCACATTGGACTGAGATACTCTTGTTCCCAGTGAACGTTCCTTCTCTGCATCGGTAGATGATAAGTTTTCGCCTTTTGGACCTGGTAGATGATATTTTTACTCTTTGCATCCGGTAGATGATATCTTCTACTTTCAGTATCCGGTGGACGATATCTCATAGTATTTACACCCAGTGGATGATATCTTTCCATCTTTGCACCCGGTAGACCTTTGTAGAGTCAATCAACGTTCTTTTCATCAGTAGGCTTCTTCGATGCAGTAGTTGATTCAAGCAGTAGACGTTTGTGATCACCAAAACTTAGAAATATTTTCCCAACACACCTTTATCAGTACTAGGTCTCCTACCTGGAAACTTTTCTGAATAACTCGACGGTTATACATCTGTGTTATGCGGCTGCGATAGGTTTCCATTCTGATGGAGGCGGTTTCCCTTTTTTCTTCAATTAGATTAAGATCATCAGCTCTTCTCTCATTGTTCTAGTAGTCATAGAAATGCACTCTTGACTATTCTGGTCCAATCTCGACTGGGAGTATTGCCTTATTTTGTAGACCATACTTGTGATATCCCCGAAATAATTATATGCAAATTGGGCATTAATTATGTTTATGTGATTATTTATGGTATTGATTAATCTAGTGTTGGAATTAATTATCTTGGTGAAATTCTTAGTCACATGGTATGCGTGACTCGGTGGTGCATTTCGGGGTGGGCATGTTATGCATGTTGGGAAATTGGGGGTTATCATGGTTTTATTGTGATTGTTGATATTATTAGGTAAAACATGGATTTAATTGAGGTTTGGAGCATCTTGGTAAAATGCTTTTTAAAGTATCATGTTGGAGTATTTTATACATTATGGTAATTGTTGGGGTACAATTTTAATTAACCCTTTTTAACCCCACTACCCCCACTTTACCCATCATTTTTCCAAAATCTCCAATTACTCTCCCAACCCTAACCCTTCCACCATTTTCGAATTTGGCATTAAAGTGGAGGGGAAATCCTTGCAAAAGCTTGGTTTGTGGGATTTATTGTGAGATTTGGAGTCCTCAAGAGGTATGGATACCTCCTTGGTGTTTTGTTTGGATTTGAAATGGTTTTGGAGTTTTTGAAATGGGTTTGTTTTGGGTTGGTATGATTTTTTGTTGGATGTTAGATTTTTGGTTGTTTAAAGGTGTTGGTTGAAGGTTTATGGTGTTTTTATGTTATTGGTTTGTTGGTGTAAGTGTTGGTGAAGATGGGGAAGAAAATGGTGTACAAAAATGGTGATTTTCGTGACCCAGGCAGCGGCGTGCCACCAGTGCGCACCAGTATCGCTTGGCGATCGATCGCCACATTTTGGCGATCGATCGGTGAGGCTGGCGATCGATCGCGCCAAATGTGGCGATCGATTGCCAAGGACAGAAAAATTCGGCAGCGGGCAGAGTGATCTCGCGATCGATCGGGCCCTCGCGGCGATCGATCGCGAGACACAGAAAAATGTGTTTTTGGATAATTTTGTGGAATTTTTGATATTGGACTATTATTGGCTCCTAATATTGGTTTGTGTGAATGTGTAGAACCATCCCAGGTGGCCACACAGCTTAGGAGATAAAGTCCACGACACAACACATTTTGGGACTAAGGTACGTAGTGAGACGTACTGGCATCGGACGGTAAAACGTATTATTACGCATTGAATTGGTTATGCACTATGGTTGCACGTATGGAATTAATTATGCATTGTGGTTGCATACATGGTCTTGCTTATGCATCATGGATTGCATACATGGTTTGGTCATGCATTGTGGTTGCATGTGTATATTGGATGCATTGGTGCATGTGATTGGGAGTCGAGATTATATTCCACTGATGGAGAATACTTTCCGCCAGTGGCGTAGCGATGTGAATACTTGCCGCTATCATACCGTAGCGATGAGAGAATATTTGCCGCTAATATGAAGCGAAGAAGACGACCGCTGTCATATATATAGCGAGGGATATTAGTGCCGCTGGTATTGTCTAAGCGAGGGGTATTTCCGCTGTCATGTTAATGCGAGGGGTATTATGCCACTGATATAATAAGACTTGGAAATTGAACACGGTGTACATGGAATGGATGCATGTCATGACATACATTATTGGTATTATAATTCATTGATTATGATTGTGGTACATGGACAACCAAAGGGAGCTTATAAATGTATTAAATACAGGAAGTGAATTGTATTTACGGTTTATGCATTTGAATTACAATCATATTATTGTGAACATGGTTTATATACATGCTCATGGTTTTGTGGGTTGTTCTTGTAGGTACTTTTGGGCCGACGGGCTTAGGCGGGTTGATGCGGTGAGCCAGTGAGGAGTGCTTTTGGCATAGCAGGCTTAATTCTTTTGTATAGTCTCTACTCTAGGAGTCGTGTAAAGCTATAGGATTAACGTTCATTTGGTAGGGAATGTAATTAATCCCTTTTGGAAACTTTATTTTGGCCTGTAATCTTAACGGCTCAAGACATCAACACGAACTTTATACTCTATAGATGTATGTTAGCTCTATTTATGCCTTTAATCCGCATTTAAGGAACTAGGGTCCTTACAATACTAAATGGTGTTTCACTTGTTCCCATCCTTGGCATAGCTTGATAGGACCACATGATGTTATGTAGGTCCACCCAATTTCATTTTGCTCTCCCAAGCCTAGCTTTAATGCTCTGAACTAGAGACATGTTAGTGACCTCTACTTGACCATTGCTCTGAGGGTAAGCGACAGAAGTAAAGGACTGATGAATCTTCAACTCTTCACACCAGGTCTGGAGTAACGCCCCTTGAAATTGTCTTCCGTTATCAGAGATAATCTTCCTTGGGACCCCATATCGGTAGACAAAATTTTTCCAGATGAAGTTGAAGACCTTTTTCTCTGTGATTCTTGTTAATGGCTCAGCTTTGACCCATTTAGAGAAATAATCAATAGCCACAATCAATAACTTCTTATGATGTTTAACTGTTGGAATGAATGCACCAATAATCAAATGGTCATGATGCCACAATTGCTTTCATCATCATGGCGGGCTGATGCTGAAGTCTAGAATGCCTCTGACAACTATCGCAAGATATAACCATAGTTGTAGAGTCTTTCTGAATTATGGGCCAAAAATATACAGCGAGGGGTACCTTTTTTGCCAGGAAATATGCTCCTATATGATTTCCACAACATCCCTCATGGATTTCTCACAATACATAATCGGATTCTTTTGGTCCCAAAAAGCGCAAATGTGGTCAAGCAAAAGATCTCTTATATAATATTTCTTCAACGAGTATGAACCTTTGACTCATCTGCTTGAGCAAGTAGGCTTTTTTTGGGATCATCTGGGAGTTTAGCCTTGTTAAGATAGTCTAAGAGATCTGTTCTCCAATCATTTTCTTCAAGGGATCCAGATGGATGATCTTGGCTGGGGGTTAACTTAGTTTGAAACACCACATAACTATTCTGCCAGGTGCGAAGGGCACTAGCCATTTTAGACAAGTTGTCTGCTTTTCTATTATCTTCTCTTGGGATCTATTTGAACATTACCTCTAGAAATTCCTTTTGATTTTCTTTATGGTACTGGCATATTGAACTAAGGTACTAGTTGAGAATCAGAGAAGACATGTGTGCACTTAGCTCCACCATTCCGAGTAGTCCTCAATCCGGTCTACTGCCTCATATTCTGCTTCAATATTGGAGGCTTTTAAGTCCAATCGTACTACTAGTTGGACCTCATCTCCACTGGGGGATATTAACACACCCCAGTTCCACTTCCCTCATTATAGGAGGATCATCAACAAATGTCTTCCATAACTCCTCTCTCTCGGGATGTATAGTTTCCACAAGAAAATATGCTAACCCCCGAGCTTTGATGGTTGTGTGGGGTTCGTACTATATGTCATACTCTCCTAGCTCGGTTGTCCATTTCACTAGCCATCCTGAGACATCTGCACGAGTGAGTCTTTTTCCTAGAGAGTTGTTTGTTAATCTATTATAGGATGCGACAGGAAACAAGGCATGAGTCGCCTAGTTGTCATAATCAGCATTAGGGTCAACTTTTCGATCTCTGAATACCTCAGCCCAGCCCCTTTTAAGGCATGAGATAGGTAACAGATAGGTTTTTGATATGTTTGCATCTTTTTCACAAAAACCAAGCTGATGGCCTCCTCAGTGGCTGACATGTAGATAACTGAGCACTCCGAAAGTAGAGACTTAGCTAGTATAGGTAGGTCAACCAGATATTTCTTCATTTCTCCAAATGCTTCCTCACATTTTTCATTCCATTCAAACTTATCTACTTTTCGGAGTATCTTGAAAAAGGGTAGACTTCTGTGAGCTAATCTGGAGATGAATCGTGTGAAGGCAACGATTTTTCCTATAAGGCGTTGTACCTCCTGAAGGTTTTCGGAATAGGCATTTCACCCCTCCCCCACTTGTTCAACCCATACCCCCACTAGCCCAACCCATGATATCACTCATTGCTTGCAATCAACTCTCCTCCACCTCCTTCTCCCTCTCTTTCTCTCCCAAAATCGATGGAGTGAGCTGCAAATAGGAGAAGGAAAGGCTTGTGATTTTGTGTGCAAAAGCTTACCAAGAAGAGGGGTAAAGTTTTAATACTCTGTTTTTCAGAGTTTTGTTTGGGTTTGGTTTTGGTAGTGATGATTCCATGCATGCTAGTATAGGTTTGGGTGAAACCTTGGTATGAATGCTTACATGGAAGTATTATGTAACTACTAGTATGTTTGCTCGAGCATATTACATGTTTTATGTGGTAGATTTCTAGTTATGAAAGTATATGCTCGAAAATCTGGGCAAAGAGATGCATGCTCTGTTTTCTGTAAAAGTTGGATGAGGTTGAAGATTTTGATGATGTTATGATGCATGTTAGCTTAGGTTTTGTTAAACCTTTGATTTAAGTACCTACATGGAAGTTTTATGAAGTTCCTAGCATGTTTGTTTGAGCAAGTATGATGTGTTATGAAGTAGATTTGATGATGTGAAATGAGGTCCTCGAAAATCTGGAAAAAAATCCCGATTTTCAGAGTGCTCGATCGATCGAGATTCTTGTACCGATCGATCGAGCGAGGCAGAAGCTTTTAAGCATGGTTTGAATTTCAGGTGCCGATCGATCGAAGGATTTTCCGATCGATCAGTGAAGCTCCTCGATCGATCGGTAAAATATTTCGATCGATCGGTCGAGGCAGAAGTTGGGCACTATTTTTATGCTTTCTCGATCGATCGAGACATGGGTTCCGATCGATCGAGAGAGGCAGAATCTTGGCAAAAGTTTTTAATTGTTTTATTTTGACAATGATTCATGATATGGTATCTAATATGGTATGTTGTGGTTATGTAGAACCATCCCAGGTACCAGCATAGTCAAAGAGATAAAGTCTGTTGACTCCTCCTCCTTTTGAAAAGGTACGTAAGAGACGTACGGGCATCGGACGGTAAAACATATCTCTACATTACGACTATGCTTTTATCGCATGAGTATTTATGATGAAATGATGACGCTATAAGATGTTTGTATATTTATACGATGTTATTATGTGGTAAGATGCCCATATGGTAAGAGGCCATACAATGTTATTATGTGGTAAGATGCCACGAGGTAAGATGCCCATATGGTAAGAGGTCATACGATGTTATTATGTGGTAAGATGCCACGGGGTAAGATGCCCATATGGTAAGAGGCCATATGATGATATTATGTGGTAAGATGCCACAGGGTAAGATGCTCATATGCATGAATATGAATCAGGGACAACAAAAAGAAGTTAATGAAATAACCAGCATATTTACTTAACCAAGATTGCATGCATTTACTGTAATGTTTTTATGATGTTAAGTAAGATTGTATATGATCATGATGTGTTGTCCCTGTAGGTACACTTTTGGACTAAAGGACTAAGGGTCGGGTTGAGGCAGTGAGCTACGAGGAACACAGGAATGTATAGGATTCAAGTCTTGACTAGTATCTACTCTAGGAGTAGTGTAAACCTAAATGTTGACATTCTTTTGGGAATGTAATGAATTATTTTTGAAGTTTTGTATTTTGGCCTATAATCCTGTTAGCTCATGTAACAATCGAAACCTTAAGATGTTATTTAATGCATGATTAGTCCTTCTTATGTCACTATAACACTGTTAAGGTGGGAAGACCCCACAATACCTTGTCCATCAGTCGCTAAGTAGCCCCTGCATTCTTGAGCCCGAAGGGCATAACAACATAGTGAAATGTTCCATCTGAAGTGACAAAACTCACCTTATCTTTATCTTCTTCAGCCAAAGGGATTTGATGATACCCTTGATATACATCCAATTAACATAAGTACTGATGTCCTGCAGTGGAGTCGACCAGCTGATCGATCCTCGGTAATAGGTAACAGTCTTTTGGGCGTGCCATATTAAGATCTCGGAAGTCTATGCATCATCCATTTTCCCGAGCTCTTAGGTACAAGGACCACATTTGAGAGCCATGTTGGGAATTGAACTTCACGAATGTGACCTACCTGAAGGAGGTCCTCCACTTGCTCTCTTATCACTTTATCTTTTTCTAGACCGAAGTGCCTTTTCTTTTGCTTGACAGGTCGGGCTCCTAGGAGCATGTTTAACCGATGTTCCAAGACGCTCGGGCTGACCCATTTCAAATTACGAGCTTTCCAAGCAAATATATCTCCATTCTTGATCAGACATGAGATGAAATTTGCTCTAATGTTTGTGTCCAGATTCCTTGCAAATTTTAATTTCTTATCTGCCGAGCTGAGCACAACTGTTTCTGGCTCCTCATCTAGGCCATTTGGGATATCTCTGTCAATGTGCATTTCATACCTAGCTCTTTCAATACAACCGACCTCTCGACGAGCTCGTTTTCCCTCTTCTTTCACTTCTTCTACATAGCACCGACGAGCTGTTTCTGATCACCACATACAACTCCGACTTCCCTGCCCACGGAGAATTTAAGTTTTTGTGGTAGGTAAAAGCTACTACTTTGAAGTCCTTCATAGTAGGTTGGCCTAGGATTGCATTATACGAAGAGGGGGAGGGGGGCTCAACCACAGTGAAGTTAACCATTTTTTTTATCCATGACATCACATGACCAAGAGATAAGGGTTGTGTGATCTGTCCAAGTGGTTGAATTGCATGTCCAGTAAACTCATATAAAGGAGTAGTGATATGCTCAAACTTTGACCACTCAATTTCCATCTTATCTAAAGTGTCTTTGAAAAAAACATTAACTGAGCTCCTAGTGTCAACAAAGATCCTTGCGACACTATAATTAGCTAGGGTTATGGTGATCACTAGCGCGTCATCGTGCAGTGCTACTATACCCTTCAGATCATCCGGCTCAAAGCTTATGATCGGCTCATCTCTTTGGATTACCTCTTCCGCAACTTCAGAACTTTCCAACCTCCTGCCATAACTTCTACGAGGTCGGCCATAGTCTCCTTCAGTGGGTCCCCTAGAGATTATATTGATCGGGTGGGGTTATTTTTGTTAGGATCGATTTCGGGGGTGGGTTGTCATTCCACACCCGAGTTCAACCAACTTGAGCTTCAATAGCTCGTGTTCTTGAAATAATTGCACCGAGAGATTATATCGAGTTCGGTTACAAAACCGAGGGGAAGACACTCGACATAACCCACTCTAAAATCGATTACTCATTTGAAAGGCATTTTAAAGATATGCAAGAAAGTATGTAAAAGCAGTAAGGTAAATAACACAAGCATTTGTTTATGGAAGTTCGAAGCACAACGCTTCTACGTCTCCCCTTCTTCCATCTCATGGAAGGATACACTAGAAGACTTTGATTTATACAACTCTTTGTACAAACCCGATCCAGTTGGGCATTCCCCATCCAACTAGAACTCCTAGCAACTCAACTATGTATATTCTTTAATGTCTCACATACAAAGACCTCTCAATCGGTTGTGATGAATCATCAACCGTTACAATGGTATTCACTCTTCTACTTTAGTTCACAAATACAATGAATAGAGTGAATACAAAGGCACAAATGATTCCATAATGAATCTGATACAGCAAGGTAAGAGGTGCCAAAGGTTTGAGGAGTGCTCTTCATTTATCAGCTTTTGTCTTTGAAGTTCCTCAATTGAATCCCAAGTGGGTTTGCTTTGGAAGGCTTGGATTGATCTTCAATCAGCTGTTATTGAGCTTCCAAATCATGTATATATAGCCCCAAGTAATGATATATACGTTAAATACAAGAATATAACCGTTGGGACAATTTTGGTAAGCTTTCAAACATTGCAACGGTCATATTCTGCTTCTGGGCTATTTTTGGATGTCTGCTGGTCTGGTCAACTGGTCTGGTCAGCTGGTATTGTCAGTTGGTTCAGCATCAGCTGGCCTGGGGTCTTCTGGTTCAGCATCAGCTGGCCTGGGGTCTGCTGGTACCAGTTGGTCTGAGGTTTGCTGGTACCAGTTGGTCTGAGGTCTGCTGGTACCGCATCAGCTGGTCAAGGTCTGCTGGTACCAGTTGGTCTGAGGTTTGCTGGTACCAGTTGGTCTAAGGTCTGCTGGTACCAGTTGGTCTAAGGTCTGCTAGTACCAGTTGGTCTGAGGTCTGCTGGTACTGCATCAGCTGGTCAAGGTCTGCTGGTACCAGTTGGTCTGAGGTCTGCTGGTACCCTGCTGCCCAACATCTGCTGTTCTGTTCTCTTGGTTATATCTCTTGATTCGTTGATTTCTGGGCAACGTGATCTTCATGAAAGTTGTAGCCCTTTCTCTTAGCTTTCCACGGAATCAAGAATCGCTCGATTTCGAGTTCGTATGAGAGAGTTATGCTCGAACTACGAGGCGATGGTCCTGCTGTATGTTTGCTGGATGCAGCAGCACATGGCGTGACTTGCAGAAGCTTTTTGGCCATCTTAACGTCCGGTTCAGTATTTCACTTCCAAATATGACTTGTAGATCTCTAGCTTTCCAACCCATACTGAATCATCTCGTTTCGATACGCGAGCTGAGAGTTATGGCTGATATACCACAGCTGCTACAATCTGTCTGCTGCTGTTTCAGCTTTGTACCAGCAAGCTCTTGCATACATGTTTTCGTCATGTAAACCTTCGAATCTAGTCTGCTGACATGAAATACGACTTGTAGAGAATTGAGTTGGCTATCCAACCCCTTTTGAATCAGGTCGTTTTGATGTCCGAGCTATGAGATATGATCAGTTTAGTCAGCAGCGCTCGGGGTCTACTGGATGCCGAATTCTCATTTCAGCAACCAAACTCAAGGCCATTTCTTAGCAGATCATCAAGCTGTAAAATATCATCTATGAACTGCACACTTGATGAAATATGTTAGCAACACAATAACAAGTTTTGTTAACATCAAAACTAAGATTATTCGGTTTTTCAAAACCCAACAATCTCCCCCTTTTTGATGATCACAAAACTTGAATAAAAATATGAACATTAGAGCACAATGTTGCATAACAAGAAAAAGTCATATTTTTTAAACAACATATTTCTCCCCCTTTTTGCGTGAATCAAAAAAGGAAGACAAATAAATTTACTCCCCCTCAAGGATTGAGATTAAACTCTCCCCCTTAATTTTAAAAGGTTTGAAAATTTTTGCAAGTGAGGGGCAAATGGGGTAGGCTAAAACAAATTTAAAAAATGCAAAGCACATTAATTTCTGAAAAATTAACCTCTTTTGATGATGGATGAAGCATACTTGGCAACAAATTTGAATTTCTTGACAAAACTCAACAATGTCCATTTCATCTTTCTGCGGTGGCAGCACACTTAGTCCAACTTGAACTAATAAACTGCTTTTCCTCGAGAAAGTTTGGGCTGCAAGACCTATACCGTTGCGATCCTCTGTGAGTCTAGTTTGCAACGCAAAAAACGGTTTGTCATTTGGACATCCGAGCAAGAAGTTATGCCAATTTTCCCAAAGTCGCTGCAAGCTGCCAGAAAACTAATATGCTTCGAAAATTGTTAGATAAAATCTCAAAATAAAAATTTTAAACTTAAAATGAGTTAAGAACATATTGAACGAAAATTTGAACATTTAAAATAGGTTTTAAAATTATTTTCGTGCAAAATGAATGCAATGAAATTGATTTTTATGCCAAAAATTTTCATACACCAAGTTTTAGAAAATTATGCTATGAAAATAATTTCATGCTCATGAGAAAGTTTTCTTAAAAGATTTCCGTCTAAAATCAGTTAAAATGCTTTCCAAGAACAACCAGGCTCTGATGCCACTTGTTAGGATCGATTTCGGGGGTGGGTTGTCATTCCACACCCGAGTTCAACCAACTTGAGCTTCAATAGCTCGTGTTCTTGAAATAATTGCACCGAGAGATTATATCGAGTTCGGTTACAAAACCGAGCGGAAGACACTCGACATAACCCGCTCTAAAATCGATTACTCATTTGAAAGGCATTTTAAAGATATGCAAGAAAGTATGTAAAAGCAGTAAGGTAAATAACACAAGCATTTGTTTATGGAAGTTCGAAGCACAACGCTTCTACATCTCCCCTTCTTCCATCTCATGGAAGGATACACTAGAAGACTTTGATTTATACAACTCTTTGTACAAACCCGATCCAGTTGGGCATTCCCCATCCAACTAGAACTCCTAGCAACTCAACTATGTATATTCTTTAATGTCTCACATACAAAGACCTCTCAATCGGTTGTGATGAATCATCAACCGTTACAATGGTATTCACTCTTCTACTTTAGTTCACAAATACAATGAATAGAGTGAATACAAAGGCACAAATGATTCCATAATGAATCTGATACAGCAAGGTAAGAGGTGCCAAAGGTTTGAGGAGTGCTCTTCATTTATCAGCTTTTGTCTTTGAAGTTCCTCAATTGAATCCCAAGTGGGTTTGCTTTGGAAGGCTTGGATTGATCTTCAATCAGCTGTTATTGAGCTTCCAAATCATGTATATATAGCCCCAAGTAATGATATATACGTTAAATACAAGAATATAACCGTTGGGACAATTTTGGTAAGCTTTCAAACATTGCAACGGTCATATTCTGCTTCTGGGCTATTTTTGGAAGTCTGCTGGTCTGGTCAACTGGTCTGGTCAGCTGGTATGGTCAGTTGGTTCAGCATCAGCTGGCCTGGGGTCTGCTGGTACCAGTTGGTCTGAGGTTTGCTGGTACCAGTTGGTCTGAGGTCTGCTGGTACCGCATCAGCTGGTCAAGGTCTGCTGGTACCAGTTGGTCTGAGGTCTGCTGGTACCAGTTGGTCTAAGGTCTGCTGGTACCAGTTGGTCTAAGGTCTGCTAGTACCAGTTGGTCTGAGGTCTGCTGGTACCGCATCAGCTGGTCAAGGTCTGCTGGTACCAGTTGTCTGAGGTCTGCTGGTACCCTGCTGCCCAACATCTGCTGTTCTGTTCTCTTGGTTATATCTCATGATTCGTTGATTTCTGGGCAACGTGATCTTCATGAAAGTTGTAGCCCTTTCTCTTAGCTTTCCACAGAATCAAGAATCGCTCGATTTCGAGTTCGTATGAGAGAGTTATGCTTGAAATACGAGGCGATGGTCCTGCTGTATGTTTGCTGGATGCAGCAGCACATGGCGTGACTTGCAGAAGCTTTTTGGCCATCTTAACGTCCGGTTCAGTCTTTGACTTCCAAATATGACTTGTAGATCTTTATCCTAGCTTTCCAACCCATACTGAATCATCTCGTTTCGATACGCGAGCTGAGAGTTATAGCCGATATACCACAGCTGCTACAATCTGTCCGCTGCTGTTTCAGCTTTGTACCAGCAAGCTCTTGCATACATGTTTTCGTCATGTAAACCTTCGAATCTAGTCTGCTGACATGAAATACGACTTGCATAGAATTGAGTTGGCTATCCAACCCCTTTTGAATCAGGTCGTTTTGATGTCCGAGCTATGAGATATGATCAATTTAGTCAGCAGCGCTCGGGGTCTACTGGATGCCGAATTCTCATTTCAGCAACCAAACTCAAGGCCATTTCTTAGCAGATCATCAAGCTGTAAAATATCATCTATGAACTGCACACTTGATGAAATATGTTAGCAACACAATAACAAGTTTTGTTAACATCAAAACTAAGATTATTCGATTTTTCAAAACCCAACAATTTTCCACCTGTTCGACCCTTCTCCTCTGACTTTTTGCTTCTCTAGGAGAAACACCCCTGTCACGGGATCTAGGTCGGCTATCATGTGGTGTTCTCTCTCTTCTATTATCTCGATATCGATTTCTATCATTATAGTTCTGATAAGGTTCCCGAGTCCTTGTTATAAGAGTTTTATTTGAGAATCTCTTCGAATGATCATTTCTACCTCATCTTCAAGCTTCTAACATTCGTTAGTTACATGACCATACTCACTATGGAATTCACAGTACTTATCAGATGGAGGTAGACGATAGACCCTTCTCTAACTTCCTTGGTCTTTCCAGTTTCCTTTTATCACCACAGATATCCATAGTTCTTTCAAGGCTCATGGATATAGGTGTGCGTGAAGAAAATTGGCTTTTAGGTCGACTAATCTCGTCGGCCCTCTCAGCATGCCTTTTCTTGCTTACCCTACCTTCTCTTTCTTCTCTGATGACCTTAGATCGGTCCTTTTCTGTCTCTGAGCATCTTCGAGATTGATATACTTTTCAGCTCACCCAAAAGTTCATCATAACTGCGAGGGGGTTTCTTCACTAGTGACGTGAAAAATTCCCAAACTTTAAGTCCTTGTGTGAAGGCATTAATAAGGACATCAACTGTTGCAGCAGGAAAATCTAAGGCAACCCAATTGAAGCGTTGTACGAACTCTCTTAAGTATTCCTGTTCATTCTGTTTGGTAGTGAACAAACTCAAAGAAGTTTTCTGATTCGTCTTGCTGCAGACGAACTAGTTTAGAAAAGGCGAATTGGATTCCTCAAAGCAACGAAAGTGTTTGATCTAAGTAAACTGAACCACTATTGTGCCGATCTGACAAGAGTAGTGAGGAAATACGCATTCTCAAATCTTCCGAGGTGTTCTTTTGGGTCTGTGCTTCTGTCATACTCTCCCACTGCAAGCTGTCTAAAATTTGATGGGAGCTCCTTTCCCAAGATAGCTTATGAAAAGGTGGTTTTTTTTCCTAGCCAATGGAGCTCGGCCACCTAGGTGTTGACCCAATCTTGTTATTTCTACCGCTACCGCGTCCATTGGATCCAATAATGGAGGCTCCACTCGTTTTTTATATCAGCATCTTCATCCCTATTAGGTTTAGGGGCCTGCCCTGGTTGAATAGGCGGTGGTGCCTGATTGGGTTCTGGAGGCAGTGGAGCCTGGCTAGGTTCCGGTGGTGGTGGAGCCTGGTTGGGTTCTTGAGGTGGTGGAGCAAGGTGTTGGAATAAAATATTCTGCATGGTTCGATTGATGAACTGTGACAGTTGATCCATGGTAAGATATCCAACGTTCCTGACAGAAGGGGGTGGTTGATCTTCAGGTTGTGGTGGGACATTAT
Organism: Haberlea rhodopensis; assembly: GCA_907163345.1. Taxonomy (NCBI): domain Eukaryota; kingdom Viridiplantae; phylum Streptophyta; class Magnoliopsida; order Lamiales; family Gesneriaceae; genus Haberlea; species Haberlea rhodopensis. Next base: position 995,665 of record CAJQUN010000132.1, on the reverse strand, counting down.
GATTTTCAGGGTCAGGGCTTCCTTTTCCACCAGGGTTCCTACTAAGTCCACGCCCACGTCCACGTCTTCCAGCCATATCAAATTCTTGAACTCAAATTTCCCATGGACGGCGCCAATTGATATCACCAAAAATACCTCTGATAACAATAAGAGGTAAGGCAATGCATCCCTGTTCTTCACTAATAATAGCGTCAATCTTGCTTGGGATCTGTAGGTGTAAGGACCCCCGTGCCCTTAACCCACAATTAGTGCATTAAGCCATACATTTGGTGCATTCAATCACGTGTAAAAGGGAAACTACATATAAACGTGGCACACAATATCACCTATAAAATTCCTTGCTTCATTTATTCCATTCCATGCAATTACCGATTCCCTAGATTAAGACCATTCAACACATCATGCACCTATGTAACACACTAATCACAATCTCAATTTATCTAGCAATTCCCTAGTTAATTGCTCACACATATGAATGAAAGGAGAAAGGCCCATGCCTGTTTATACAACCCATATACACATAATTATTGCTCACACACGAGCATCGAATAAACCTATGTGTACGTAATGTATAAAAAAGGCATACACAATATCCAGCTCCACATGAGCCCTGGTGCCTCGATCCTGGAATCCAATCCATAGCTCGATCACAGCTCCAGAGCTACCATTGTACCTGTTTCACCTGCCCCAACAGAGACAGCCCCCACACGGGGTGAGCATACCAATACCACCAAACCAAATAATCACAATTATATAATTAGCAAATTACAACAATGTAATTGCGAAGAATTTAAATGATACTCCCTGGATGGCATCATCCTCATCCGGGATCCCACTGTATTGTCCCTGTTCTCAAAACAACCAAAATCGTCAAATTCCAAATATCCAGTTAATCATTACACTGATTAACTATATCCCTAATCCAATTCAATATCAATAGGGAAATAAATACAGATATCTTAGATATCTAGTCAAAAGCCACATTTCCTCGCTCACTCAAAAATAGCGGCATCACTTACCAATGTTCGCTCCATAGCGACCACATCACAACAATTGCTCGCTCCAAAGCGGCACCATACATTACATAAGACAGATCAACATAACACAATCCAGTCTTGTTTCCATTAACCAATTTGCAAGACACAATATACAAAGCATCGGCTAATAACTCTTACCATTCATCTATCTCATGCACAATAATTGCACTAATATAATTAAGGTCATGCTCGTACGTTACACGTACCTTATACTTCCGTAGTTAGAGTCCGACCTCGCCTGAGTCCCACGACCCGATGAATTATGTGCTAACACATAAATAGTTCACGATTAAACACCAACATGCAACCACGTGCCCAAGCACGTTCATAACCCCCAAACATATCGTCAATCCATGACGATTACCAAAATAAAAGCCCCCCGGCTAAGCATACATAATACCCAAAGTATACCATTTAACAAGTTTAAAAGATAGCCGAGAATTCAACCGAGAATTCCGTTTTATCAAACTTTGGCTCCAACCAATCCATTTTAAAAGTATAGCATTCCCATTGGAATGTAGACATTGCCCCGGAAACGGCCCCTTTAAACCTCGATTCCAAAATCCTGACATTTTCCAAAAAATTCAAAAAAAACAAAATCGATGGGCGGCGATCGATCGCCACTTTTGGCGCGATCGATCGCCCCTGTCCAGTGGGCAAAATCACTTCCTCGCGATCGATCGCCAGGCCTCGCGATCGATCGTCAACCTGCTCGCGATCGATCGCCTAGATCACGCGATCGATCGCCTGCACTGTTCATCGCCTTAAAAAATTGAACTGCTCGTCGCGATCGATTTCCTCTCCTCAGCGATCGATCGCCACCTGCGATTTTCAAAAAAATTCGAGCTTCCATGGTGTTTTTCACACCCAAACTCAAAACCAACACCCCATACACCTTCAACACCTCATGCACCCTTAAAACTCAATAAAAACCCCCACAACAAACTTTAAGATTTTTACCCAAAATCCACAAACCCAAATCTAACATTAATACTCAACCAAAAACAACAATACTACTACCAAAACGAAGACAATGACGAGGGGAAGACTAATACCTGATCATCTTCGAGAAATCGGCCTCCGAGCCAAGCTACCATCGATTTTGTTTCCAAGAGCAAAAGAGGTTAAATGGTGGGGGATTGAACGAAGAGAGAGGGGTTCCGTGCTAAAATGACGGAATACGGAGTCCACTTGGTATATATAGCACCAAACCTCGAAAATACCAATCCATTCACAAATACATCATGATTCATTAAAAATCATCTGTTTTCAAAAATCATCTCTCTAACCTCAATTCCCATTACCATCCCCAATACAAAGTACTCCGGACCCCAAATCCCACCAAAGACCAAATTCCAAGGTTATCACCACGATGAGTACACAATCTCATCCCTTGGATCCAACGACTCCAAAAACAGGATTTAAAATCCCCGGGAGTCCCAAAACCTCAATTATTCATAATTGCCACAAATAAAATCCATAAAGGATTATTACCACACCGGGATTAACATCATTAATCCCCGGGCATCACAATTATCCCCCACTAATAAAATTTCATCCTCGAAATTTGCACTGGTGTACTCCACATTAGAATCGAATTAACAACTGCGAGGACATCAATCTCGCACCAAGCTCTAAAATAGAGCAAACCTCCTAAACCAATGTAAAACCCAAAAGATAACAACATACCTCGATGCGAGTCATCCTAGAAGTCAGTCTACTACGACTGCAAATTAACCATGTCCTCCTTGGTTATGACATAGATATCTCTCCAAGATATTCCATCACTTATCCACGATGCTTAACACGCATCGTCATAATGGGGACTACTAGCATTCAATAGTATACTCACAGTAAACCCGGTTTCCGCTTTCCACCCCCATCTCCTCCAATGGAGTAGTTGTACCACTTGCAACACGGATCGGGCAACCCACGGTCACCGATCCACACAAAACATATCTCAGAAGATGTTTACACCGGTGTGTTCCAAGAAATCACATCTTGGTCCAAACACACTGTCGAGACTCCACAAGGTCTCAAGTTCCACAGAGGTCATGCAAGGCAATCCATTGCATTCCCGCCACATGTGCCAACCACGACACTAAACAAATTCGAATCCTAGACATCCCTCGCTTACCCTAGGATTCAACAATCTTAACACAGGGACGCCATCGAATACCTCAAAAAGAAGTTACTAGCAAGGAATTACCTCAACCCAAACAAGGCAACCCTTCCTCAAAGGGAGTTAAACGAACATCACGATCATTCCTAGAACACATCGTGCCATTTAGATTTCCATCTCAAGGCGTCCCAACCTCTCATCAGAGATTCATTCGTCCGAGCATAGTATATTTGTGAGACCCCGATATCTCAATATACTAAAAGGTGCGATTAAGAGAACTAAACATTCATATGAATAAATCAGAGTAATGAGTCATGTTGATTTTCCTGAGCTTAAGGGATACAGTAGTAAAAGTTTCAAAGGAATTTCACAAATTCCTACAAAAGGTGTTACACTATAGTCTTATTCTACCACAAGTAGAGCTATGTAAAATTTTCTCAAATCATGTAGCTAATCCTGTAGCTCTCCTTACAGCTCAGCTTCTCAACCCCGACCCTGGTTCTCAACATCAAAAGCACCTACAAAGACAACCCCCAACACATGAGCATAACACAATTCATATTCAACATAATATGAAAATAAGGCGTAAATGCATAATCATAAAATACAATTCACTTCCTGTATTTCCATCGCATTTACAATGCCCATTGGTTGTCCCTGTACCATAATTCATAATATAACACATTATATGAATGTATGGTTTCACAAATGAATGTCATGACATTTCCTCTTTTTCTTGAGTCAGTCATCATCAGTTATTTTAATGCTTCTTCGCTTTCATAATCTCAAAACAAGCGGTATCTCATCCTCGCTTCTTCATACTAGCGGTATCTCATCCTCGCTCAGTATGGTATAAACCCGCCTCTATGTGCAAGCGAGCCTCCCCCCTCCCGCTCCACATTTTTAGCGGTAAAGCGTAAGCATTAACACCTTAACCGTGATCGCCCTGACTCGTGGAATACATCTCTTTATCCCACATCACAATATGCAACAACAATGCATAATATGCAACAATAATGCATAATAACATGTATCAACTCATAATGCATCACATTGCATTCATCATGTGTCACACAGACAAACATAAATACATGTTACCGTTGGGATGCCCGTACGTCGCTTACGTACCTTTCCAAAAAGTAGTGTGTGGTGGGACTCTATCCCCTGCGTTGTGTAGCCGTCTGTGAAGGCTCTACACCAGTGTACAACACAATATTAGATGCCAATATATGATCCAAAATCAAAAATCCAACAAAAATCAATATTTCAAAATTTTACTTCTGGCGATCGATCGCTACCCCTTGGAGATCGATCGCCAAACTCCACTGTCCCATGGCGATCGATCGCGCCTTTTATGGCGATCGATCGCGTGACTTTGATTTTGGCTACTGGACCTCGGCGATCGATCGCGCCATTTGTGGCTATCGATCGCCACATGGTCTGTGCGCGATATTTTTCCAGAATGTTCAACACTGATATTCACACCTTTCATTCTAACATGTAAGACATACAACATGCCAAGACCAACATGCTAGCAGTTACAACACACTACCCTGAGTGTATTTATACCAAATTCACACTCTAACATAAGCCCACATGCATTGGAATCGACCATTTACACAGGTACCCAATCAACATTTCCTGAAACAGGACAACACATTTCCTTTCCAGATTTTCGAGTACTTCATTTCATGCTATAAAAACTATAACATAACTCATAAATCATGCTCGAACAAACATGCCAAGGGCTTCACAAGACTACCATGCATATTTTCACATCGAAGGTTTACTCTAAAACCCATCTAACATGCATAATATCACCTCCTCAAAATCACTCCCAGTCCACGTTTTTCCAGAAAAACAGGGGAAATGTCTACCCAGATTTTCGAACACTCCTCTTTACATGCTTAAATCTTCTACATAAAACATGTAATATGCTCAAGGAAAAATACTGGAAGCTTCATAAAAACATCATAAATGAACATGAATCGAAGGTTTAACAAAACCTAAACTAACATGCCATTTTTCACACCAACAAAAGTATGAACTCAACAACAAATTTTTCAAACCCATAAATGGTTTCTCAGCCCCTTTTGGCTCCGATTTTTGCAAGCTTCAAGGCAGTAAAATTGGTTGAGCTCCTTCCTATCTTGCTCAGCAAGTGTTGGACGAGTTTGGTGAGGAAGAAAGAAGTGATTTCAGACTTGTGAGGTGAAGTGGGAGATGGGGGAAAAGGGTATGGGCAGCAGCTGGCAGCAGGGTATGGGTCAAGGGGGTGGTTGAGTGGTGGGTGGTATAATGTGTTATGTTTTGGTCCCGGTATTTAGCACGATGTATTAAATATCCTCACACGATATCTATAGTATTTTCTCACTAAAATACTTCAATACCCTTTTTTTAAAACATGCTTTACCAAAACGATTAACACACACCCCAATTAATCATGCCACAACCCCAAAATCCCAACATATAACACATGTACCCTCACATGCATCTCCCAATATTATTAATTCAAAGCAATGAATTAATACCATAATTTTCACAACAATGATTAATGTTTAAATAACACATAATCATTTCGGGGATATCACAATATTAACCCAACGCTCGACAAGATTCAGCACGCTGGCATCCGTATACACGCCAGTATACATGCCTAAGCACCTAAACATGATGCATACACAATATACCCGGCTAGGGTATCCTCAAACACACCCATGAGCCCCACATACAATTGTCAATCCCCAGCTATTCTCACTCAAAGGAGAACGATGATCGACGAACCAACCACACTCAGTGTGATCCCAAAACAACACTACAACACCAACCCATCGAATCTCTCAAAGATTCTCAATAGGTATACCAATACCTCTTTTCTCACAAGGAAATTGTCATGCTCCCATGACCCACTAACCTCGAACCACCGTTCGGAAAACATGGATATGTTTATACCAAAACATACTCTAGAACCAAAATACGCAACTGGTTCAGAATAGTGCATCAAGGCCACTATTGCCAAATCAAATCCCGTATACTCCATGTATACTCAAACTACAGACGCTCAGTACCAATGCCATAGTACTTCAAAACCTCGAGCACTACCCCGGAGACGTCTCCTCGAACGTCTCACCGGAAGTACGAAGCCATCACATAGTCCAACACTAGTAGGGCTTACCCCGGTTGATTCACAATCTACCCTCAACCAATACCAGCTCTCTCCATGACAGCACAAACCAAATCTCTCCAAGAGATAAAAAAAAACAATATAGCAGTGTCACCCCACTAACTATATCTCACAAACCATTGTGATCCCCCTTTGCATGCCATATGCAAGAATGCTCAACCAGAGCTAACAACGACATATTGGCACTCACGTTGGTATTCCCAACCAAATTGAGCTGCCCCCAAAACAAGTCCCTCAAAACATTTGACGTATAAACGTCTCCGTGAGGTACTCCCTGCCCAAAACATCATGCCACAAGGAGGCTACAAAAGTCTACCACACCCCTCATCGTATCACCATACGATTTACCTAGCTCGAATCCAACGAGCAGCATAACGGCTACAACAAGTCCATCATGGCACTGCGCAACACGTGGCAAGCAAAATCGCTGCCTCCTTAGGTTTTAACCAAACCTACCAACGCATCACACGTTCCATTCCGGTATACCATACCGTACAAACCATTAGAGTAGTGGGTCATCACCCAATATTTCTCTAATACCAATGCACAAAGAACATCCCAGTGTCCTTGCTCAACCACGAAGCCATCCTAATCCATTAGGACCTATCCCACACCCTCAGGGTGGGTGTGCCCACACCTAACACACATCACAGCAACAAGCGAGTAGTTTCCCCAACGACTACTCCTATCGCCAATCACTTTGCCAAAGACCAATCCAGCGAGTATACTCAAAGGATATCATTACTCGAACAATAAATACTTCGAATATGTGTTGTGGTACAATTCTTGTACGGCGCACCCAATAATTCTTGGAGCAACCTACTCGGCATAATGGTCTCATCAACTAGTGACCCAGACACTACCATGTGCTCACCAAAGGCACCCAGACCACACAACCAAATACGTAAACATGAATGTATTAATCATCATTACGACGCCACGCGTCCACATAGACATCCACTAAATCATCGTCATCCTGTGATGGCGCCTGTCAACAAATGACATCCAAATAACATCGTCAAACATATAACGGTACATGTCGACACACGACATCCATAACCTCATCGTCAAACACATGACGGTATAGAACAACGCATAGCATTCACAATAATGATTACAAAAGCAGTAATATAACATACCTCATCGCTATCAAGATAGAGGTATACCTGTATCCCTCGACCACCAGCGGCACACAAGTAACACCCATCGCTCGTAGGCAGCATAATCTCGTGCTGTGTACCTAACGACATAATCCATCGCTACAACATCGACGGCATGATCCCTCGTCACACAGTCAGCAGCATGAGCCTTGCTATGCACATCCGGGTACGAACCATCATCAGCAGAATAGCGAAATGAGACGTCGCTATATATATATAATCGGTGGCAAGAACCATCGCCATGGAATCAGTGGAATGTACCATTGCTAAACACATGTCCGGCGGCATGAACCATCGCTAATAACATAGCGGAAAAGACATCACTATACACGCACCTGGCGGAATAATTATCGCCAATAATACAGCGGCATGAACCAATGCTCGATATACCTGGCGGCGTGAACCATCGCCAATAATACAGCGGCATGAACCATCGCTCGATATACCTGGCGGCATGAACCATCGCCAACAACATAGCGGAAAGAGGCATCGCCATACATGTACCCGGCGGCATGAACCATCGCCAATCAATATAGCGGAATGAAACATCGCTATCAATATACCTGGCGGCATGAACCATCGCCAACCAATATAGCGGAATGAGACATCGCTATCAATATACCTGGCGGCATGAACCATCGCCAACCAATATAGCAGAATGAGACATCGTTATCAATATACCTGGCGGCATGAACCATCGCCAACTGAATCAGCGGAACAGATCAAGGACTCAAGAGGTACTCACATGCGTGTAGCACTTTGTCCCTTTCGGACCCAAGAGGTGCTCACATTACATGTTGTAAGTAATCCTATGAGCATACAACGCAGCGGAATAAAATTTTAGGATTACAAACCAGCAGATCTATACATAGGTTATCATATCGGATTAAGGAATACGAAGGTCTCACCCTTGTAGCGTGTTTGAAGCAGAATCCACGGAGCAGCACCACGTCCTACGCCTTCTCCGAGTCACTAGCAAAACTCAATGAGTTTTGCCTCAACGGTATCCACACCATCAAATCGAGTGAAGGGATGGTTTAATAACAAGTTGCTAGACAAGTTATTAAACCGATACACGAAGCTAACTCGATTCACAATCGAAAGATGGCTCGAAAACCACCAAGAACCACACGACTTTGAAGGAGGCCGAGAGTCAAGTGTGCGGCCGAGAGCTTATTAGCTTGTGTAGGGTTTTTGTGTTATGAAGTTGTCTTTCTCCTTAAAACACCTTGCAATCATATTTTATATAATTAATTAAAGGCTTTCATAAAGCCTCATGGGCTTAAGCCCATGATTTAATTATTCATTATGATTATTAATTAAGACTCCTCTTAATTATTTAATTCATCCCATGAGTTTAATTTCCCTTCTCGATTTAATCTTTTGTGCGACCCGATAGGATCTTGTAATGTTGGCAGTGACATAAAATCTCATTTTATGTTTCAAGCATTGAGCGGTATCTAGCAACACATCAATGCTACCCAAATTACAAGAATGTCAATGACTCGACATAACCTTTAGAATTTGTGATAATATTAATCATGTAACTTAATCCCTTTGTCCTTTGTGTTTAGATTGAACACGAGTCATGGAACAGTCATACTCGTATATCCAATCTTTATTTCTTGATCCCCAAGTAGAACTAGAATAAACGAATAAGCTCGATATCTCATATCGACTCATTCGAGCATGGCCATGCATTTTAGTTCTCACTTGATCAAGGGCCAAACACATCTCCTGTTATATAGGAGGGACAAATCCTATCTCGATCAGTCAACATCCCTCTACATAATTCGTAGTGTATCCAATAGTCGCCTTTATAGTATACCCTGTTACGGGTAACGTTTGACGATATCAAGATACATAACTCCTTATGTTGGGATCTCTGATGATCACAAGTCGTAAGGATTTCATACATTATTATCACTATGAGAATTGCATATGACGATCATATAACTATCCATGTTGCATTCTCATGGTGGGTCTGTCCAGTACATCGTTCTCTAACATGTACCCATATGTTGATTTGATATCTCATATCAATGAACAATTCATCGATCAACATATACTAGTCTCTACGTATTATCATTATCCCTATTCATGATAATACTTGACTAGGGACATCTTTAAGAATAATACAATATTATTCTAAGGACATTAACATATATATTAATTCACAATGCACAGTTAAAAGAATAATATATAATAATGAATTGCCATTCATAAAACCATAAACATTGTAAGTCTTAAACAATCATCTAATGACTTGTCTTAGGGCATATCCCAACACATGCAGCACTTTATTCCCGATCACGTCGCTCAAATACCGATAATGTGGATGTTCCGTTCTTGTTATAACAGCGGAATTTTAGGACCCCTCGCTTCGACATATAGCGGCATCATATGATATCCCTCGCTTCGACAATGACAGCGGCATGTACATCGCTTCGACATGAGAGCGGCAAATATAGTATTACCATCGCTTCATATGACAGCGGCAAGTACCTCCCTCGCTCGTATATAACAACCACCGGAACCTTCCACTAGATCCATATACCTGCATCCAGGTTAATACAACAGTTCACAAATCCTACTACGTCATATCGGCGGTTCAATAATATCCCTCGCTTCGACAATGACAGCGGCATGTACATCGCTTCGACATGACAGCGGCAAATATTATGATCCATCGCTGATGATATACCCGTAGTAGGACGCTAAAAGTAACACATTGTATATTCAATAATAGTTGAAATCATACCACAATATCCCACTGTCTGTTGTCAACCGTCCTTGCCCTTAGACAGCATATCACATTTCCCATTTCCTGATTTTCCTACAAAATCAGATTCCTTAGCACATAATACATGGAGTGCCAGACATTACCATTAATGCCACCCCATCGTATTCTACACAATTCCTGCAACCACAATGATCAGTAATACCACTTTCCATATCGTAAAACCACATAAGCAATTAGTTGTGTCACACAATACTAATACCATCATGTATAAATATGTGGTACCAATTCCTATCAACAAGTTCCTAGGCCCTTAACAGCCCCAAAGAGCAACCACTACTCTGATACCACTAATTTAAGGACCCCCGTGCCCTTAACCCAAAATTAGTGCATTAAGCCATACATTTGGTGCATTCAATCACGTGTAAAAGGGAAACTACATATAAACGTGGCACACAATACCACCTATAAAATTCCTTGCTTCATTTATTCCATTCCATGCAATTACCGATTCCCTAGATTAAGACCATTCAACACATCATGCACCTATGTAACACACTAATCACAATCTCAATTCATCTAGCAATTCCCTAGTTAATTGTTCACACATATGAATGAAAGGAGAAACGCCCATGCCTTTTTATACAACCCATATACACATAATTATTGCTCACACACGAGCATCGAATAAACCTATGTGTACGTAATGTATAAAAAGGGCATACACAATATCCAGCTCCACATGAGCCATGGAATCACCTCCAATCCATAGCTCGATCACAGCTCCAGAGCTACCATTGTACCTGTTTCACCTGCCCCAATAGAGACATCCCCCACACGGGGTGAGCATACCAATACTACCAAACCAAATAATCACAATTATATAATTAGTAAATTACAACAATGTAATTGCGAAGAATTTAAATGATACTCCCTGGATGGCATCATCCTCATCCGGGATCCCACTGTATTGTCCCTGTTCTCAAAACAACCAAAATCGTCAAATTCCAAATATCCAGTTAATCATTACATTGATTAACTATATCCCTAATCCAATTCAATATCAATAGGGAAATAAATACAGATATCTTAGATATCTAGTCAAAAGCCACATTTCCTCGCTCACTCAAAAATAGCGGCATCACTTACCGATGTTCGCTCCATAGCGACCACATCACAACAATTGCTCGCTCCAAAGCGGCACCATACATTACATAAGACAGATCAACATAACACAATCCAGTCTCGTTTCCATTAACCAATTTGCAAGACACATTATACAAAGCATCGGCTAATAACTCTTACCATTCATCTATCTCATGCACAATAATTGCACTAATATAATTAAGGTCATGCTCGTACGTTACAAATACCTTATACTTCTGTAGTTCGAGTCCGACCTCGCCTGAGTCCCACGACCCGATGAATTATGTGCTAACACATAAATAGTTCACGATTAAACACCAGCATGCAACCACGTGCCCAAGCACGTTCATAACCCCCAAACATATCGTCAATCCATGACGATTACCAAAATAAAAGCCCCCCGGCTAAGCATGCATAATACCCAAAGTATACCATTTAACAAGTTTAAAAGATAGCCGAGAATTCAACCGAGAATTCCGTTTTATCAAACTTTGGCTCCAACCAATCCATTTTAAAAGTATAGCATTCCCATTGGAATGTAGACATTGCCCCGGAAACGGCCCCTTTAAACCTCGATTCCAAAATCCCAACATTTTCCAAAAAATTTCAAAAAAAACAAAAATCGACGGACGGCGATCGATCGCCACTTGGCGCGATCGATCGCCCCTGTCCAGTGGGCAAAATCACTTCCTCGGATCGATCGCCAACCTGCTCGCGATCGATCGCCTAGACCACGCGATCGATCGCCTGCACTGTTCATCGCCTTCAAAAATTGAACTGCTCATCGCGATCGATCGCCTCTCCTCAGCGATCGATCGCCACCTGCGATTTTCAGAAAAATTCGAGCTTCCATGGTGTTTTTCACACCCAAACTCAAAACCAACACCCCATACACCTTCAACACCTCAAATGCCCCCTTAAAACTCAATAAAAACCCCCCCACAACAAGCTTTAAGATTTTTACCCAAAATCCACAAACCCAAATCTAACATTAATACTCAACCAAAAACAACAATACTACTACCAAAACGAAGACAATGACGAGGGGAAGACTAATACCTGATCATCTTCGAGAAATCGGCCTCCGAGCCAAGCTACTATCGATTTTGTTTCCAAGAGCAAAAGAGGGGAAATGGTGGGAGAAGGGTTTGAACGAAGATAGAGAAAAGAGAGAGAGGGGTTCCGTGCTAAAATGACGGAATACCGAGTCCACTTGGTATATATAGCACCAAAACTCGAAAATACCAATCCATTCACAAATACATCATGATTCATTAAAAATCATCTGTTTTCAAAAATCATCTCTCTAACCTCAATTCTCATTACCATCCCCAATACATACTCCGGACCCCAAATCCCACCAAAGACCAAATTCCAAGGTTATCACCACGATGAGTACACAATCTCATCCCTTGAATCCAACGACTCCAAAAACAGGATTTAAAATCCCCGGGAGTCCCAGAAACTCAATTATTCATAATTGCCACAAATAAAATCCATAAAGGATTATTACCACACCGGGATTAACATCATTAATCCCCGGGCATCACAGTAGGACCTCAACTCATAATCTCATCATTAGTGCATTTATCATCGTCATTAGTGCATATATTTATATCATTAGGGAATTCTCATTACATGCTTCGTACTTATGACATAACCTCTACAAAATTTTCTTCGGAATTCCCTACAAATACGATATCACATAAATATATCCACTTTATAATGCACTTATATATGTTCTCAAGTCATTCACCCAAATATAAAAGAGAGATCTCAAAACATATTTATACAGACCATATACACATTTTCATGATGCTCACAGCCTTTAACAAATGAATGTGTATCTACTTATACGAGTCACATAACCAATACCAGTATTGGTACCTCACTCCTGAGAGCCTTCTCATTCCATAGCTTGAACTAATCTCTCGGATCCATGTCATACCTGTTTCAACAGAAACCCCAACACAGGTTGAGCACACTCCAACTCAAAAGTCATAATCAAATCAATATACACAATTGAAATGCAACAAAGTAAAATTATTAATAATAGGTATACTCCCTGAATAAATTTGGCCAAATAAGGTTTTCTCATACTATTCATGTTTCAATATTCCACAAATCCAAAATCGTCAAGTTCATAATATTAGTTAAACGATGGTATTCACCTTCAAGATAAATCGTTTCATTAACAATACATTGCTTATCTCACAATCATAACCAAACACAATTTAAAGGCAATCATGCCTATTTATCACGACCATTCTCAATGGTTCCCCATATCCCACATGCCATCGGCATCCAAAACTCAACATTCGGATTATGTACAATTATGTATCCACATTGCCACAAGCACTAAGCGGTAATCACGTACTAGGATTTCTCATAATCGCATATTACAGTTCATAACTGATATCACATAAATGCATTATCTTAGTACTACTACATGGCATACATGCTCATACGTCACTACGTACCTTAAAGTCATCCTCGGAATTAAGTCACTCTCCACAACTGGGAGACTTGTGAATTATCTATATCCAATATCAATTCAATGATAATTACTCAACAAAAGCTATCAATATCAACATCATTATCATATGTTCTAAGCATGCTCCATATGCTACACCACAAGCCAAACATCTTTGTTCATTCGAGTTATCATTTAACTCAAGTATTTATCATCTCTTCATTTCTAAGGTTCCATTTTTAGAACGTTAATTCATTGTTCAAGATTGATATCAAATTATCCTCCTCTCTGACAAGAAGTCTGAGTAGACTCTATATGAATTTAATAATATAATAGGCATTCATTAATAAGGCCTTTAATCATTAAACATCATTCCATAGCATAGCCATTATGCTCAATATACAAATCTCAAATCCACGAATTAATCATCAATGTACCAATACAAGCTCATAAAAATTTAAGGAGAAGTTTTTTTTTAATCAACCTTACCTATTGATCACCAACTTCTATGATCGATCAGTAAAACCCAGATTTTTTATTTTTGGCTGCGGCACTATACCCATCGATCGGTAACTCCTACCGATCGATTGGTAGAACCCTGAAACTCGAAATTCACCATTTTTAACACCTCAAAACCTACCCAAACACCAACAAGCACCTTCAACTAAAACACCACAATCTTTACCAATCAACAAAAACATGTAGTGAATAATAAAATAATTCAAGTTTCACACCATAATCCACACAACCTACAAACCCATCAAAATCATGCTTTTAAACCAAAATAAATATCAAGAACATGCTCAAATCTTTTCCAAATACAACTAAAAACACTTCTAAAGCATAGAGGTATTCTTGTCCCAAGTTTTCTTCAACAAAAATCCAAGTTGGAAGAAATTTGTCCACCAAGAATGGGAAGGGCGATTTTTAGTGTGAAAATGGGAGACAAGGAAATGGTTGGTGTTATGTGGTGTAATGGTACACCAACAATATTTAAATCAAGTCTTCCAAAAATTGCACAAAAGTCCCCTCACAAGGTTTTAATTTCACAATCATCCAAAAAAATTTATACTATGTTTTTTCACCCATACTCGATATATTCTAATTCTAAGCCTCAAATCATTTTACCATAGTCAATTAAATTATTAACACAATATGGAGATCGAGTATCACAATTATATCTTTAATATTTTCAATGCATACTCAATCAACTCATCCACACAATATACATTAACATGCATATTCTACCTCTAACTCATGTCATCTTAGTTCATTTCACCAATTCCAAATTAACTACTAAATCTCACATGTTACATGTCATGATTAAATCACATAATATAACCATACTCGGTTTACCCCCAAAAATCGAGTCCAAAGGCAAAACGATAATTATTCATAATTATTCCTTAATTGACCCACCAGCTCAATTTAATTAAAATGATTTAGTTCCAGGCATCACATGATCCTCGCCACAGAGACCTGGAATCACGAAATAAGCGTGAGAAGGGGGATGGAAGTTTTCCGGTGTTTTCCCACCGATGCTCAAGTCAGGCGAGAGGATATAAGAAAATATATGCTTGTAAAGTAAGTGAAAATTTATGAATGCCAAAACATGTAGATTGAACCTAGTATTTGTAGGCGGGGAACTAAGAGTTACAATGTATCAAGGATTCCTTCCATGTTTATTCAAATCTACTCATGATATGATAAGATCTTGTGAATACAATCAAATCCCAGATAGTGCTCCGCATATCTCGCACTTGTCTAATTTAGGAGATACAGTTCAATTGATATGTCAACGCATTAAGCAATGCATGAGAAGAGCTCAGTCAATAAGCTCATGCCTCAAAGAGGTCGCTGGACTGTTTGGAGGAGAGCGAACATGTAAGGCACAACACGTCGGTCAACCAGGTTGGCTAACACCAAAGAGGTCACTATGACGAATAGTAGATGAAATTCAGGTCGGTCAATGAGGTCGTTTAAATACCTTATTTTCGGGTGTCACAAAGTATTCTGGGTATATCACAATTACGATGAAATCTAGTTAAAGTATGTGTCTATGTCATGATTAGGGGTATTAAAAAATCGCACAACCCAACCCACCCATCCAACCCGCATTCACCCACCTGTATCCGCCTATTTTAACATTCAAAAAAATGAGCCGCAATTGAAAAATAGAGCAACCTGCATTTATGTGGGCGGGTAGTGGATTGTTATATGTCTACCCACCTACCCACCCAATCAGTCCGCATCTTTATCTATTAAAGATATTCTAATTATAAAATAATATTTTAGGGGTTTAAGTTGCAAATTGTAATAATCAAACACATCAATGTTTTCGTTCGCTGATTTCTTGTATATTATTTAGAATATAATGTGTACTTATGTTTTTAATAGAATTTATTTTGTCAAGTAAAACAAAGTTGTTGATTCATTGAGAAACAATAGGTTCAAGTTCTTTCATTATGCATCTTGTAATAACAAGAAATGTATTTTTTTTTTTGTGAACTTATGAACTATCGTATTCTTTTGTACTGGTAAATGTTTAAATTTATTGATGTCTCAATTTGATAGGTGGAATATTTTGATACTTTCATTTATTATGTTTTCTGTTTCGTATTGTGAGAGAAATTTTCAGTTTCAGTCTTAATATATGAAATATGTATACTTTTAGGATGGCAACGATCTATCTAATTTTAGTTTTGTTTCACTATCATCGACAATATATAACTCGGTTTAAGAGCTTGTAAAATGAATTAATTGTAATTTATCTTTTTTTGATCAGCTAACCACTCGCACCCGCTCCCGCTCCCCGCTCCCGCTCCCGCTCCCATCAAAACCATACGGTTTAATAAATTTATTTTTCATTTATGGTTTAACAACTTAGAAACCCGCATGTATTGGGTAGGAGGAAAACTTGAAAACAAGAATCTAAAATATGATACTAGCATCGGTGTTCTCAAATTGTTTATTGTTGCGGACTATCCAAATGGAGCACACTATGCAAGACATAGCAATCACCAAACTTTATTGATCAATAGGTTCAACGGAAAGCCTACTTGAACCATCCAGGGACGGCTGAAGTACAAGTCAATTAAATATTTAGCTTTATGCCCTTATTGACATTTTAAGTTTATTAATTATAGGTCTAGAATCTCACAAAAAAAAATTACATCTCTAATCACATCATTCAAAATATGATGATTTTTTTTTAATTTGGTGTTGACAAATTAAATTTCTATATTGATTGTGATTTTGTAAACAAATGTCTTGATCTTGAAAATTTTATAAAACATGGTATGCATACTGATATTGATAGTTTAGAATTAATTTCGGAGTTAGAAGTCTTAAACTAAGTTGCAACTTTATAAATTAAAGACATTATTGAAATACTAAATTTAATAAAAGAACTTGAGTATTTTTCCAATTGTTTTATACACATAGAAATATTTCTTGATATACCAGTTACATTTGCATCTACAGAAAGAAGTTTTTCAAAACTAAATATTATAAAAACTATTTTACGAACAACTATGTCTCAAGATCAATTAAAGGGATTAACGATTCTACCAATCGAAAAAGACTTATTAGCTAAACTTGAATACAAAAGTTTAATAAGTAATTTTGCATCATAAAATGAAAGAAGAATTTTTAGATATTCACCAAAAATTTTAGCTTTGGTTGCTTGTCTTTGTTTCACCATATTTGTCTTGCAGATGTATAATCACATACCTAAGTCTTGGGTTCTCTGTTTTTCCGAGCCACAAAACATCAGCAGTGAGGGCTTCTATTGCCAATTTCATTATTGCATATTTTGACTAGTGTAAAGTTAATTTTTCTCAGTTATGTTTCATTTGGCATGAGAACAGAGCCTTATAAATTATTAGTGCAATTCACATTTTATACGGTCTTCTAAGGTCTTTATATGCATATTTGCTGACTAGATCAATATTAGCTAATGAGACTATGTATGCTTGGTGATTGATCTATTTACAATATTTTCATTTCAGTTAGTAAATGCCTTATTTTTATAACTTGTCTAAGGTCTCCAAAAAAATTGAGTCGTCCCTGGAACCAACTAAGGGTATTATTGAACATCGTCATAGAGAACCTGATATGAAGCCAGTCTCAAGCATTGTCCCACAAGCATCAACTAACTTCGCAATCAAAGAAGAGGCTATCAAGAGTCTTATCCCAGCACTATATAGCACATATATATCCTTCACGAAAGAAAGTCTCTCTTTAGCAAGTAACTTTTTTATAGGATGAATTACTTATAGACCTCCTCTAGTTTGAACAATAGTGAATTCTTCTATCTAGTTTAAGAATAATGTCTATCTCCCCTGCTATATATTTTTATATTAAATTATAGGTGAGAGCGTAATCTTGCTAGATACTAACTAGGGATTGAAATCGGGATCTTAATATGAACAAGGACTACTTGAAACAAAGTGCAAAATTAAGTCTGCAGGTCAAGTGTATAAACAGTTTTCTATTGGTAATGGCTAGCAAGAAAAGTTTGGAAATGTAACAACACAAAATTTGTTTCTGGAAATTCGAAACTAAAACTTATATGTCTCCCCTTCTTTCTTTGTATGAAGGTAGCACTAAAAGACTTTGGTATATACAAATAAGTACACAACTCACCTGCTAATGTCACGTTTATAGCCAAAACTCCTACATCTTCACAAACAGAACAAATATGTTTAAAACAAAATATATCACTCTCTTGATAATAAGAACTCTTTGAAAATCTCAGGAGCAACCTTGTTAGGATCGGTCCGGAGTGTTTAGAGGGGGGGTGAATGAACACTCCTATAAAATTTAATCCCTTGTGATTTCTTTCGGATTAGTGAAAGAAATATGTTTCCTAATCAACTCTACTGCAGAACAGACCACTGAAAGTTTAGTGCGGAACGGTCTGTTCTTAGATTAGTAAGAACGGCTCGATGGCTTGAATAGTATAACGAGTGCAGAATGATAAAACACAGAATATGTTTCTGAAAGTTCGAAGGTGGTGTAATCCTTCTACGTCTCCCCTTCTTCCAATTAAGGAAGGATTCCACTAGAAGACTTTGATTTATACAATCCTGTTGTACAAACCCGATTCAGCTGGATTTACCTCACTACCAGACTGAAACTCCTAGTCTCTCGATCTGTTCAGACACACTCTGTCTGACAGTTACAATTGATTCTCACTTCTATATCTCAATACATAATACACAAGATAGACTTTAGTCTATGCATACAATGATCGTAAATGATCAAATATTACAATATATTTGTGCTTATGAAGATTTTCAGCTCGAGAAAGTCTGAGCTTGTAAGCTTGTGCTGTTTTGCTTTCTTTTGCGTTTTTGCGATTTTTCAGACTATCTGTTGAGCTCTTCTGTTGCATCCTTATATAGTTGCATGTACCAACGACATTATTTCCCTTAATGTGCAACTCTTGACTCTGCTTAAACTCTGAGTAAGCTGCAGTCTTCTTCCTTAGGGTACTTGTCGTTCTGGTTCATGCTTTCGGCGACTGTCAGGTAATCTCTTCTTTGTCTTCTTACCTTTTATGGTAATCTTTAGTATTTGGTCTTTTTCAGCATTAATTGCAACATTAAATGCTTCAATAAATAGCCGTTAATGATTCGGACTGAAGAACCAATCTTATTCAGCCTTGACTGATCTGATCTGATAAAGGTTGAGATCGATCTGAAGCTTCGATCTGGTCAGTCTGATTTCCATCGATCCGATCTGATTTGCGATATACCATATCCGCTTGATCTGTTTTGAGCGATCGATCTGGTCAGTCTGATTTCCATCGATCCGGTCTGATATGTTTTGTCATCTTTAAAATCCGGAACTAACAAATTCCCCCTTTTTGATGATGACAAAACCTAGCTTCTATATCTTTTTATCCGGTCTTTTAATAACTCTGAAGCGTATACTTGTGGATCGATTACTTCTTCTTGTTCAAAATAAATGAACATAGTTAAGTTGAATTTTGGATTGATTAAGTCATTTAGTTCAAAATAAATGAACAATGACTTAACTAAGAACTTATATTTTTGTTGATCAAAAATCTTATTACAATTACAGACGAGTCTGTCTAAATAAGAACTGCTACTTTCTTGCGGACGACTGATGTGGCTTGAAGTCTTTACTCTTTTCCCCCTTTTTATCAGCAGCAATATTTTGAAGAAAATCGACAATCTGTGCTAGCTGAGCGCTGATAGCATCAAGACGAGTGTCTTGAGCACGAAGGGAATTTGCTACGGATGCTTGAACTTCAGTGGCCAGCTCGATCTGCTCTTTTCTCAGACTGTTCTTGTAAGTAGCTTGCTAAGAGAACAGATCATTCAGTCCTCGCTGAAGGCTGCTAATACTGGCTGTCATCTTCTCTTTAAATGAATCAAAGTCCAAAGACGTAGTCCTCTGACTTTGATGAACCTCTATGACTCGTTGAGAGAGAGATAGACAGTTATCAGAGAGGTGCTGAAGGGACCTTGCCAGGGATGGAGCTGCATTAGATAAATGATCTGAAGAGTGATCAGATGACGACAAGGAGTGATAAGCTTCTGCGGCAACTGGTATAAGTGAAGATAAAGCAGCTTGGCGTGTGTCGGATTGGACAAGGTGACCAAGTCTGAAGAAAAATCTTCTAAGAACGCCATATCTTCAGCAGATTGGACTGGAGGAGTGCTGGGTCTTGAAGGCTCCTCAACTTGTAAGGCTGCGACAACGGTTGAGACCACCAGATCCGGATCGACGAACTCTGGTGAGGCAACTGTTGTAAGTGTGGCGGTTGGACTGAGTTGAACATGGGAGACTGATGATCCCAGAGGAATAGACGTTGTTGGTGAGGCCAACAAAACATTCAAGGCTTCATCTTCTGCAGCAGACGGAGCATTAGTCATTGGCTGCTACGCTGTCTGTTCTGCTGTCTGATCCGCTACTCCAGAGGGAATAGTCTCTATGAAAGGTTCTGCCAGAGTCTTGCTCCCAGATGGATGATCCGGGCTGGGTACAGGAGTGGATATGCTGATCTTCTGTCGTTGGAATCAGACAGCTAAGTGAAGAGCATGAATATCCATTTCCAGTTGGGCAATAACAGCACCATCATCTTTGGCAGTTGGAGTGCTTGGATAGAAATTTGCTTTCTTAGCGGCCAAGAGCAAATTTGCCAGTCTGAATCTTTGATTGGCCTGAAACAGATCTTTGCGCTGTACAGCAATTCTTACATCGTCTGTCTCTGTCCCCTTAAGGACTTCTTCTTCCATTTTCTGTAGTCTTCTCAGCTTGCCGAAGAACATATCAATGTGATTGATCGTTCTGTACTCGACATATTCATCAAATACCACAATCAGCGCCTTGACCTTTTCTTCAACATCCTCCATAGCGATGTCGATGGCTGTTTGCGCGGCAGATTTGGGTTTGGAGGAGAGTGGTTCAGTGAGAATGGCCTTGCCCTTGCCGGTGGAAGATGGGAACTTGATCCCTGATTGGGTGTAGTCTCCCAATTCGGTTATAACAATCCCTTTGACCACAGTAATGGCAGAGGGGACTTTGATGGTTACTCTGGGTACAGTGGTTGTAGCTGTTGAAGGTTGGGTTGTAGTTTGGGATGCAGGGGTGGCTTTTGTGGAAGGCAATATGGGTAGTGTTTTGAGAGGTAAGGTTTTGATTGGCTTGGTGATCTGAGTGCGTGGCTTTTTGGGAGGGGGCTTGGCTGGTGATGAAGGAGCAGACTGCGTTTCCTCAGAGTCAGTCTGAATAGTCAATTTACGCTTGACTCGAGTTTTACCAGCAGCAGTCTGTTCTGTTCCTTTCTCAATCTTGACAGCCACCAGATCGGTAGGAGTGGGTGGAGCACTTTTGGACTTCAGTAGTGTCAAACCCTTGGAGTTGAGAATTTTAAACGGACTTAGAGCAGACGCCTTCCCCAGCTCGATGTCCAGCGTCTCCAGTAGTCTGCTTAAAGGAACAGCAAAACAGACAGCCTGTTTGGAGGCAATGACCGTCTCAAGCAAAACTCAAAATAAGATTGCAGACCAGTTCATCTTCTGCCCTGAGTGAAGAGCAGCCATGGCCCAGAACTTTTCAGCAGTAACAGCAACATAGCTTCCGGCTTTGCCCAATAATGGCTTGCCAACAATCTCGCATAACACCTGGAAATGAAAGAACATTTCCTTCTTTTTGAATGACTGCTGCAGACGGTGGCCAAAGATGGATACCTTCCCCTAAAGATCTGTGAGAGTGGCCTGAGAAATATGGCCAAACTCAGTCAGTCCGGTGTTGGGAAGACCAATGGTCTTTGCCAGCATCGACGGAGAAATGTTAAACGATTTGCCCTTTACGGTGGTGGAGATGAACGTCTTCTGAGATACAGCATTGGCGAACAGTTCTTGAATCTCCGACTCGTAAACCACCGTTCCACATTCCAGAAAATTCCTTAAACCGGGAGATTCTAAGGACTTGAATATTGAGACCATTTCAGGATCTTCAGCCCTGTAGATATCATGGAACTCAACAGAAAGAGAATTGTGAGTAATAGTAGCCATTTGAGTGTAATGGAAAAATACGAAGAGTTTGAAAAATATTAGAGAGTTAGAGAACAGACAGCAGTAATTTGTAAAAGTGAATGAAATTGAAATGATCAGCCCGCTAAATAAGAGAGAGAAGACACGTGTCTTTATCTCGAAGACTGATAATTAAATAATTCAAAATAAACGGACAGTATGAAAGAGAGATAAGGCGGTTAAAATTGCGATCAGTCCGGGCTGTTTTAAATAATTACTTTATTTAAAGATTTGTTGACCAGACAGATCATGGGATAACATCAGATTTGACATAGATCGGTCTGAAAGTTCGGACCGGTCTGTGTCGTTCTGATCATTGTATTATCGATCTGTGCCAGCATACAATCTTTAAAAGCTAAAAGAAAGATACCTCTAAAACATCAAGATAAGTCTATTAAACCAAGAATTTGACGGAAATAATTAAACTTAGCCTCAGGAAGTGGTTTGGTGAAAATATCTGCTGCTTGCTGTTCTGTTGAAATATGCTCGATCCAAATTTCCTTTTTGCCAACATGATCTCGAATAAAATGATGTCTGATATCAATATGCATGGTTTGAGAGTGCAAAACTGGATTATACGTTATAGCAATTGCACTTGTGTTGTCACAAAATATCGGAGATTCAACAGCTTGAATACCATAGTCTTTGAGCTGGTGTTGAATCCAGAGCATTTGAGCGCAACAGCTTCCAGCGGCAAGATATTCTGCTTCAGCTGTAGATGTGGCAATAGATGTTTGCTTCTTGCTAAACCAGGAGATCAATCTTTCACCTAAGAATTGACATGTTCCACTGGTGCTTTTGCGATCAATCTTACAGCCAGCATAATCAGCGTCTGAATATCCTATTAAGCTGAAATTTGAATCTTTGGAAACCAAAGACCAACGTTCTGAGATCCTTTCAAGTATTTCAGAATACGTTTAGCAGCAATAAAGTGTGATTGCTTTGGTTCTGGCTGAAATCTAGATCACATACAGACTGAGAACATAATATCAGGCCGGCTCGCTGTAAGATACAAGAGCGATCCGATCAGTCCTCGATACATAGATACTTCAACTGTTGTTCCCCCTTCGTCTTTATCTAACTTGATTGTAGGACTCATTGGAGTTGATGCAGTTGAACACGTTTCCATTCCGAATCTCTTGAGAAGCTCTTTGGTATACTTGGTTTGATTTATGAAAATGCCATTGCTGAGCTGTTTGACTTGGAGACCCAGAAAGAATGAAAGTTCTCCCATCATACTCATCTCAAATTGTCCCTGCATTAGCTTAGAGAATTTCTTGCATAATATGGGGTTAGTTGACCCAAAAATGATATCGTCAACATAAATTTGAACTAACAAAGTATGTTCCCCCTTAATAAATTTAAACAGAGTTTTATCCACTGAGCCGATCTGAAAATCATGGTTCAGCAGAAATTGAGACAGAGTGTCCAGGCTCTTGGAGCTTGTTTCAGTCCATATACTGCTTTATTCAGTAGATATACATGATCTGGAAATGAGTGGTTCTGAAATCCAGGAGGTTGCTCAATGTAGACTTCCTCCTGAAGCTTACCATTAAGAAAGGCACTCTTAACGTCCATTTGATATACCTTGAAGTCTTTAAAAGCAGCATAAGCAAGAAATATTCGGATTGCTTCAAGTCTTGCGACTGGTGCAAAGATTCATCGAAGTCAATTCCTTCTTCTTATCGGAATCCTTGAGCCACCAGTCTGGCTTTGTTTCTAACCACAACTCCATCTGCGTCTAGCTTGTTTCTGAACACCCATCTAGTTCCAATAACAGGCAGATCGCTTGGTCTGGGGGTTAGACTCCAAACTTGATTTTGTTCAAATTGATTAAGCTCTTCTTGCATGGCTTTAATCCAGTTGTAATCAGTTCTTCATCAATCTTTTTAGGTTCCAGATTTGATATGAAAGCTGCATGAGTGAATTCATCCATCATCTGTCCTCTGGTTCTAATCGGTGCAGAAGGACTTCCAATTACTAGATCAGGTGGATGCCTCTTTGTCCATCGATAACTCGATTTTGGATTGTCTGGTCCAGACGGATGAGTAGTAGCGGCATTATCAGCAGCTGATTTAACATTCGAGTGAGAAACATCCGGATCGGCTAGATCTGAAGGAGCTTCATTCCCATGATCCGGTCTGTCTGGTACTTCAGGTTCCGGTGGATTGTCTCTTGACCTGTTAGCTACAATCTCATCATCACTGTTAGCTTCGAGATGGATATTTTCCATCTGCTTTTGAATTGATTCCTTGTTACCCTCAATACATAAAGATTCATCAAAAACTACATGAACTGATTCTTCTACAGTTAAAGTGCGATTATTGAAAACTCGATAAGCTTTGCTAGTTGATGAATATCCTAAAAATATCCCATTATCTGATTTAGCTTCAAATGCTGGAAGATGATTCTTACCATTGCTGTGAATGAAGCATTTGCAGCCAAATACATGAAGATGAGAGATTGACGGTCTGTTACCAGTCCATATTTCATATGGAGTGAGATTCAACTTCTTGTTAATCATAGACCGATTTTGAGTGTAGCATGCAGTATTTACAGCTTCTGCCCAGAACTTTTGTGAAATTCCAGAATCAGCAAGCATTGTTCTTGCTGCCTCTTTAAGCGTTTTGTTTCTTCGTTCTGCAACTCCATTTTGTTGGGGAGTTCGGGCGGCTGAAAATTCATGCTTAATTCCTTGATCTTCTAGAAAGGATTCAAGATTCTGATTTGAAAACTCAGTGCCTTTGTCACTTCGAATCCTGTCTATGTTTGATGATATCTCATTCTGAGTGCGTTTCAGCAGCTTGATCAATTTCGGACCGGTCTGATCTTTACTGCTCAAAAATATAGTCCAAGTAAAACGTGAGTAATCATCAATAACAACAAGAGTATACCGCATTCCCCCTAAACTTGTTATTGGTATAGGACCAAACAAGTCCATATGTAATAGTTCTAAGCAACGTGAGGAGGATTTGGCATTCTTGTTTTTGAAGGATGATCTGATCTGTTTGCCCATTTGGCAAGCTTCACAGATCTTATCCTTGGCAAAGTCGATCTTGGGCAGACCGACAACTAAATCATTTTTACACAGGGTGGATATAGTCTTAAAGTTGAGATGATTCAAGCATTTATGCCATAGCCGGTGTTTATTATCATTATTAGCGATGAAGCAAGTAGGATTATCAGGTTGAGCAAAATTCCAGCTAATCTTATATGTATTTACATTTCTGATTCCTACTAGCATGGTCATACCGTCTGACGATTTAACAGTGCAAGTGTGGTTGTGAAATCCTACAGCGTAACCATTATCACATAGTTGACTTATATTGATCATATTATAGCAAAGATTCTCAACTAATAACACATCATTGATAGTAATGTTATCATGGACAATCTTACCCTTGCCCATGGTCTTACCCTTTGAGTTATCCCCGAAGATGATCTTGGGTCCAGTACATTCTGTGACTTCAGACAGCAGCTCGATGTTTCCAGTCATGTGACGAGAACACCCACTGTCTAGTACCAGTCTGATGCAAGTTTCTTCGGTACCTGTCATCAAACATAATTATTGTTGGTACCCAATCCTACTTGGGTCCAGAAAGGATTAGCCCTTTGGGAACCCACACCTTTATCAGCTTTAATGGCTTGTGTGTGTCTGGTGTGCTGTGAGCTAATCTGTTTCGATGTTGTGTGTGATAATGTGTGCGATATGGAAACCTTTGATTCTCATAGGGTAGTCTATATCTTCGTTGAACTGGTTTTGAATTATAGTAGTTGGATGGTCTTCCTTGCCTTAGATTTTGCACCTTTAGATTTGGTCTGAAAGACGCAAAGCTTGCTGGTGCCTTTTCTTTGGCTTGGTTAACATATCCAATCCCTTTTCTCAAACCTTGATTCAGGAAAGAGACTCCAGTTTGAATTGTAGGTGCTTCAGTCTCATATACTGTGTTGGATTTAACAAATGTCATTTGTTTGATTTTGTTCTTTACCAGCAACAGTTCAGATTCATCTTTGGTGCAGTCTTTGATATTAAAGCCTATGCCGGTGACATCACCGACATTTCTTTGTACCTCTTGCAATTCTTCCAATGATGCTCTTGATTTTGTCCATGTTTTGAAAATATGAGAAAGCTTAGCATTTTGTGTGCTAATTCTCTTGTTTTCTTCATGGAGCTGATCGTAAGAGATTTTCAGCTTGTTCAGCTCGATCTGTAGATTATTGCACTCACCCAGCTCAGATCAGCTTGGTTTGATGTGCTCATCCATTTGATCATTGGCTTTAGCTTTAGTTTTCTCAAATGATTCAGCTAAGATTCTATAATCATTAGCCATGTCTTGCAGTGCGGACATAAGCTCTTCACGTGTAAAATCATTTGAGTCAAGATCGAATACAACGTCTGTTTGACTCATTTCTTCGTCCGCCATTAGACATTGAATATCTTCGTCGCTTTCGCTGGAAGAATATCCGGAGCTTTCTGAATCTGAATCAGTCTGAGCCCACTTGATGTTTCCTTCTTCTGCTACTAGGACCTTTTGGGACTTCCCATGATGACTTTTACGATCTTTGTAGTGCTTCCTTTTCTTGTCATCACGATGCTTCTCTTTTCGTTCTTCTTTCTTCGGTCTGGTGCAATCTGCAATGAAATGTCCGGTCTTACCACAATTGTAGCAAGCTTGATCATTAACAGCATCGTCCTTTCTAGATTTATAATGATGAGAGGGTTTAAAATTCCTTTTATTTTTAGACATAAATTTACCAAATTTCTTGATAAATAATGACATAGCATCATTACTTATATGTTCGATAGATCGATCTGTTGTGGGGACGGTCTGGTCTGGAATGGCTGCCAGTGCTTTGTTTGGTTGAGAGATGAATGGCTCTGCTTCACCTCTGGTGATCAGTTCGAACTCATATGCCTTAAGATCTGCGAACAGATCATGAAGTTCAACTTTGTTCAGATCTTTGGACTCCCTCGTTGCAATGGTCTTAACATCCCATTCTTTTGGCAGGGCTCTCATAACTTTCAGAGCGATCTCTCTGTTTGAGTATTCCTTGCCCAGACCATTCAGTTCATTGATGATACCAGTAACTCTTTCATCAAACTAATTTAGAGTTTCTCCAATCTTCATTTTTATGCTCTCAAATCTTTGAAGAGCAACAGTCAACTTGTTTTCCTTGGTCTGGTTGTTCCCTTCACATAGCTGTGCTATTTTCTCCCAAATTTCTTTGGCAGTAGAGCACATTTTGATTTTACTGAACATATTCTTGTCCAATGTCTTGAACAAGATGTCTTTGGCAACGTTGTCGAGGTTTGCTTTCTTTCTTTCTTCATTCGTCCAGAGGGATCTGTCCTTCTCGACCATTTGGGGTTCACCACCAGTAATGGAGACTGCTGTATTGACTTTCAGAATCTTCATTGGTCCATCAGTGATGACGAACCACATATCGTCATCTTGTGCTGCCAGATGAGCTTGCATTCTGATTCTCCAATCATCATAGTCTTCTTTTGAGAACATAGGAATTTTGTTGAATGATGCCATCAGCTCAAGTATCTTTGTGCTGATTAAGACGACCTGCTCTGATGCCACTTGTTAGGATCGGTCCGAAGTGTTTAGAGGGGGAGGGGGTGAATGAACACTCCTATAAAATTTAATCCCTTGTGATTTCTTTCGGATTAGTGAAAGAAATCTGTTTCCTAATCAACTCTGCTGCAGAACAGACCACTGAAAGTTTAGTGCGGAACGGTCTGTTCTTAGATTAGTAAAAACGGCTCGATGGCTTGAATAGTATAACGAGTGCAGAATGATAAAACACAGAATATGTTTCTGAAAGTTCGAAGGTGGTGTAATCCTTCTACGTCTCCCCTTCTTCCAATTAAGGAAGGATTCCACTAGAAGACTTTGATTTATACAATCCTGTTGTACAAACCCGATTCAGCTGGATTTACCTCACTACCAGACTGAAACTCCTAGTCTCTCAACTATGTATGTTCTTTAATGTCTCACATACAAAGACCTCTCATCGGTTTTGATAAATCATCAACCGTTACAATGGTTTCACTCTTCTATTTTAGCTCACAAATACAATGAATAGAGTGAATACAAGGGCACAAATGATTCCAAAATGAATCTGATATAACAAGGTAAGAGGTGCCAAAGGTTTGAGGAGTGCTCTTCATTTAGAAGCTTTTGTCTTTTAAGTTCCTCAATTGAATCCCAAGTGGGTTTGCTTTGGAAGGCTTGGATTGATCTTCAACCAGCTGTTATTGAGCTTCCAAATCATGTATATATAGCCCCAAGTAATGATATACGTTAGACACAAGAATATGCCCGTTGGAGAAGGTTCTGCACCATTCCCGAGCTTGCAACGGTCATATTCTGGTTTCTGGGCTATTGTATTTCGGACCGGATTGGCCAGATCAGCTTGGGCATATCAGTCTGGCTGGATCAGCATGGTAGACCAGTATGGCAGATCAGCACGGGCATATCAGTCTGGTCCGTATCAGCACGGGCAGATCAGTCTGGTCCGGATCAGTCTGGACAATCAGCTTGATACAAAAACAGATTGATAAACATGCTCTTCGATCTGTTTCTTGTAACTCTTGATTCTTTGATTTCTGGGCAAAGTGATCTACATGAAAGTTGTATCCCTTTCTCTTAGCTTTCAACGGAATCAAGAATCGCTCAATTTCAAGTTCGTATGTGAGAGGTATACTCGAAATACAAGGCGATGCTCCTGTTGTCTGTTTGCTGGATGCAGCAGCACATGTCGTTACTTGCAGAAGCTTTTAGGCAATCTTAACGTCCGATTCAGTCTTTGTCTTCCAAAGATGACTTGTAGATATTTGTCTTAGATTTCCAACCCATACTAAATCGTTCCGTTCCGATAAGCGAGCTAAGATTTATGGCGAACAGACTGACCGTCGCTTGCTGTAACAGCTTGCTGTTTCTTCGCGGTACAGCTCGATCTTGCAGGCGTCTTTTCTCCTTGATAACATTTGAACTAGCCGATCTGTTGTGAAATATGACTTTTATTATTTTGAGTTGGCTGTTCAATCTCTTTGGAAGCACGCCATTTCGATATCCGAGCTATGAGATATGATCGAAACAATCCGCTCTGCCGGAATTTCAGTCTTGGTGCAGCTTGATATTTTCAAGCTACTTCTTTGTAATTCATCAAGCTTCTAAGTTATGATCTATGAACTTCACACTTTATGAAATATTATATAGTTGCATGTACCAACGACATTATTTCCCTTAATGTGCAACTCTTGACTCTGCTTAAACTCTGAGTAAGCTGCAGTCTTCTTCTTTAGGGTACTTGCCGTTCTGGTTCATGCTTTCGGCGACTGTCAGGTAAGCTCTTCTTTGTCTTCTTACCTTTTATGGTAATCTTTAGTCCTTGGTCTTTTTCAGCATTAATTGAAACATTAAATGCTTCAATAAATAGCCGTTAATGATTCGGACTGAAGAACCAATCTTATTCAGTCTTGACTGCTCTGATCTGATAAAGGTTGAGATCGATCTGAAGCTTCGATCTGGCCAGTCTGATTTCCATCGATCCGATCTGATTTGCGATATACCATATCCGCTTGATCTATTTTGAGCGATCGATCTGGTCAGTATGATTTCCATTGATCCGGTCTGATATGTTTTTTCATCTTTAAAATCCGGAACTAACAAACCTGTTCTGGACCCTCACCAGTTGGCTCGAAAGCCATAAATTTAGTGTCTTCAGGTATTACCACATCCTTAAGGACTGAAGAGATCACCTCCTCCACAATTTTCATATCAACTTTGGGGAGGGGATCAACTTGAGCTATAGGAGCAGCAGAGATGATAACTTCTTATGTGGCAGGGGAGGTTGCTTGAGTAACTTGCTCCTATTCAGCATGGGAGCATATTGTACTTGTGAATGCAGTTTCAGGAGTTGCCTGTTCTGCTGATTGTTCCTCTGTTTCCTCATCATCATCTGAAATGGAGGATGAAGAAATCCCCATTTTGGCCTTGGAAAATTTAGATCAGTCCTTAGAGACATTAGATCCACGTCAATTTGGCCTATGATGGCTGAGGAGTCGTTGTGTGGTGTTGGGCCACTTGGATCAAAATTATTTTTACGGGTCTCTCCTCAATTTTTGTATTTTAAGGAATTACATTGTTGGATCCCTTCCATAACTATCTCAGTCTCCAGCAGGGGCATCAGCTGTTCCTCAAGGCAAATAGCCTTGTTGATGTCTTTCTACAAATTTTAAAGCCGATAGTCTACCCACTCGTCAAATTTTATTAATCTCTGCTCAGTAAATTCATTAACTTCCTTCATTACAAGGTCAATTTAAATATGGGCAATGTTCCTTGGTTTGCTAATGACCAGTAGACCTTTTCTTTCCCTGTTGCAGCAGGCTCTGATAAGCTTGACCTTGTATACTCAATCAGAGGGTCCCTGATGACCACTCCCTTCTGTATTGGTACAGATGGGATCACAGAAATTGAAGTTGGGACAAACATAGTTTGAGTGGCTACAGAAGAGATAGCAATCAAGGTAGAGACAGTAGCCACATAAGAAGTCTTTGATGCAGATGGCTCTGAAGTAGTAGTCTCACCAGCAACGGGAGTAGCTGCAACCTTAACCACAGTAGGTTTAGTCTTAGTGGTTCTAGGCTTCTTCGGAGGTGGAGGTCGAGGAGAAGACTCCACTTCATCTGATGTTGTCTGCTCCGAGTCACTAACTATCACCTAAGCCCTCTTCTTCATGCCTTTCATTGTGCTCACTCTTTCTGAAATTTTGATTTTGACCCTGAAGGAGAGCAGGTTCTTTGCACTGATGAACCTGAGCTAGTTAAAGATAATAGGCTTTCCTACCAGCACAAATTGAGCGTCAAAGATCCATCTCATTGGAATCGCGAAGCCAAATAATTGCTTCATGCTTTCAATCATTCCACACAATACTTTGAAGATCACAGCAGTATAGTTGATCTCCAATCCCTTAGTGATAACAGCCATGCCATCGAATTTTTCTTGAGTGCTTTTGTCAAATGATCCAGCTTTACAAAAAAGAGGTTTGGCTACAATGTCTGCCCGAATGTAAAAGTGCATCTTCATTTCATTCTTCTTGAATGCAAGTTTGAGTACATCACCCGATTCTGGGAATAGTTTTCCCATGGCCAGTCTTTGCTTGGTGGTGAGAGAGGAGACGTCAGTGATACATGTGCTTGGTAGGTCGAACATTGATGAAATAACTCTTTCATCAATGGATATGGCAAATTCTTCAATGGTAGCTTTGACAGCATCCTTTTTCGACTGTGGCAGAGGCAAAGAAGGCTTTAACTTCATCTAGATAGAAAGTTGGAGTGAGGCTTAGAAACTTCCGTGGACCTAATTTCTCCAGTGATTTAAACATATCCACCATGTATGAATCAGTCAAAATGTAAATTGATTCAAAGTCGACAAGAGATGCATTTAGAATGTAAGTGGGAACTGACATGATGCGATTTGAGAATGAGATAACAGTTGAACAAGGATATTGGATTGCTAGAAAAGCTCTGTAGAAGGATTACTTGAGAGCAGAGTTAGCGAAAGAGTTCAAATTTCAAATTTTACAGTATTTGTAAAAGTATGCCGGGAGGAAGACGTAATATATGTACTGTAGATGAAAGGACACATGGATATGTGTCACTCCATCTATGGACTAAGTTTAAAAAGTTTAAAACTTTGAACAGATAAGATAAAATCGTACTTGTTCAGTACATTATAAAAACATTTTCAAAATAAATGACTAACGTTCCGATTGGTTATTAAGGGTTTCTACCAGCGTACTTGACAAGGTATGCTGTTGTGAAGACTGTGATGTTGAAACAGCAGGCTAGATACCAGCAGACTACTGTCTTACCACCGTAGTCTAAATATTCCCCCTAAAATTATGCATAGGAATACTAAGAGCTAATTTCCCCTAAAATTATGCGTTAATTGAATAATTAACAATAACAACAACTAAGAGATATAAACTAAATCAATAATATTCGGAAATAAGAAATCTTAGCATCTGGTAATGGTTTATTTAATATATCTGCTGCCTGTTGATCTGTTGAGATGTACTCAATTCTAGAATCATTCTTCAACACATGATCTCGATAAAATGATGTAGTATATCAATATGCTTGGTCCGAAAGTGAAGAACTATATTATACGTGATAGCGAGTGCTTGTATTATCACAAAAGATAGGTGTATCAGTTGCCTCAATCCCATAGTCTCGAAGCTGTTGTTGAGTCCATAGCAGTTGAGCACATTAGCTTATAGCATCTAAATAATATGTTTCTGTAATACCCCCGAAATGTGATATGATTATGTGCTACGATGATGAATTATGATGTGTTTAAGGGTTATGGTGTATTTATTTTTGGGGGATAATATTTATGCGATAATGTTATGATTTAGGGGGCATGTTGGGTGTTTTAAAGGGATGTATTAATTAAATGAAATTATAAAATATCGAGTGAGGATATTTTAATACATCGTACTAAATACCGGGACACAATTAAACACCACAAGGCACCCCAACCACACCACCCCCCAATCGGCCACCTCACCCTTCCCCACTTGTTCCACCCATACCCCCCACTTGCCCCCAACCCATGCTATCACTCATTGCCTACACCCATTCCCCTCCACCTCCTTCTCCCTCTCTTTTTCGTCCCTGGAACTGCAGAAAAGATGTAAGGACCCCCTTGCCCTTAACCCGTTATTAGTGTATTAAGCCATACCATTAGTGCATATAATTATACTATAATGGGGAAAACCCTATGCAAGTGCGACACCATATGCTATCCAGAAAATTTCTTGCATTCAATCCACATAATATTCATATTCCCCAACCAAGATTATTCATATAACATGAACCCTCATAATACACTAACATGCTCTTAGTTCATTTAGCAATTCCGTATTTAATTGCATGTAACCATAATGAATAGAGAAGAGCCGTAACCCATTTATACATTCCATATACACGTAAAATGTACTCACATAAGAGCACCCAATGAACACGCGTGTATCTCATGTATGAAAGCACTCTACCGGATACCGTTACTGGCACTTCAATCCTGGAAGCACCTCCCAAGCATAGCTCGACCTCAACTCTGGCTCTATGCACTTATTCAACCAGTTCTGGTACCTCGATCCTGGAAGTACCTCAATCAACAGCCCGAGCTCAATCTCCAAAGCTGCTGCTACACCTGTAACACCTGCCCCAACAGAGACAGCCCCCACACTGGTGAGCATACCAATACCACCAATCCAAATAATCATAATATTACAATTCATAATTTACAAAATGTAAATGCCATGAATTTAAATGATACTCCCTGGATGGTATCATCCTCATCCGGGATCCCCTGTATTGTCCCTGTTCTCAAAATAACCAAACTCATCAAATTCCCAAAGCCAGTTAATCGCCATGTGGATTAACAAATACCATTCCTATTATGCCAGTTCCATAATCCATATGGTAAAATCATTACATAAAAGACCATATATATCACATATGTCTAACCAATAATACCACAGTTCTATATCATAGCTCGCTCTACAATAGCGGCATCATCAACCCACGCCCGCTCAACAAT
This sequence comes from Haberlea rhodopensis, assembly GCA_907163345.1. Taxonomy (NCBI): domain Eukaryota; kingdom Viridiplantae; phylum Streptophyta; class Magnoliopsida; order Lamiales; family Gesneriaceae; genus Haberlea; species Haberlea rhodopensis. Next base: position 961,615 of record CAJQUN010000132.1, on the reverse strand, counting down.
AGCGGCGCCATAACCGATGATCGCTCAACAACGATAACATCTCAATTGTTGCTCACTCAAAGCGGCACTATATGATTCTCATCATATTTCCATTTATCACAATTACCAAATGCTATACGTTTTATTGTCCATTTATCAAAAGCACCATATACCATGCATTTCAATCTTCATGCATTGCAATTACCACATGCCATGCAATTCACAGTTGTAATATTATAATAGGCTATGCTCGTACGTTATACGTACCTTACGATTCCGTAGTTTGAGTCCAACCTTGCCTGAGTCCCACGATCCGATGAGTTAAGTGCTAACATGCAAATAACTCCCAATTAAACACAGGCATGCAATCACGTGCCCAAGCACATTCACAACTTCCAAACCTATCGTCTATCCATGACGATGACCAAAATAAAAGCCCCCGGCTAAGCATGCATAATACCCAAAATATACCGTTTTAACAAGTTTAAAAGATAGCCAAAAACCCAAACAAAAATTTCGTTTAATTAATTATGGCTCCAACAAATCCATTTTAAAAGTATAACATTCCCATTGGAATGTAGACATTGCCCCGAAAACGGCCCCTTTAAACCTCGGTTCCAAAATCCGACATTTTCCAAAAATTCCAAAAAAAAAACACCTTCCTTCGGGTGGCGATCGATCGCAACATCTACCGCGATCGATCGCCACACTCCAGTGGCCATCCAGTGCCTTCTCGCGATCGATCGCCACCCTTCGTGATCGATCGCCAACATGCTCGCGATCGATCGCCGAGACCTCGCGATCGATCGCCAGCACTGTTCATCGCCTTCAAAAATTGGACTGCTCGTCGCGATCTATCGCCCCACCTCGGCGATCGATCGCCACCTGTGATTTTCCGAAAAATTCGAGCTTCCATGGTGTTTTTCACACCCAAACTCAAATCCAACATCCCGAACACCACCAACACCTCAAATACAACATTTAAAGCCAATAAAAACTTTAAAAACTCAACATATGATTTTAGCCAAAAATTCCCAAAACCCAAGGCCAACCAAAACCTCAACCAAAAGCTACCATACTACTACCAAATCGAAGCTAATGACGAGAGGAAGATTAATACCTGATTATCTTCTTGAAAACCGGCTCCCGAGCCAAGCTACCATCAAATTTCCCATCAAGGGAGAAGAGGGAAATGGGGAAAGGGTTTGGATCGATAGAGAGAGAGATAGAGAGGGAGAGAAATGGATTCCGAATGACGGAATTCCGAGTCCAACGGGTATATATAGCAAAAATACCCCAACACACCAATACCCCCACAAATACATCATGATTCATTAAAAATCATCTGTTTACAAAAACTCTCTCTCCAACATCAAATCCTCAGACTGGCCCCAACATAAGGCACCCCGGACGCCAATTCCCACTAAAACCCAATTCATAGGTTTTCCACCAAAATGAGAATACAATCTCAACCTTTGGATCCAACGATCCCAAGTGCCCGATTTAACAACCTCGGGAGACCCAAAACCGCAATTAGTTCCTAATTGCCACGATTAAACATCCATCAAGGATTATTACCATACCGGGATTAACACCAGTAATTCCCGGATATCACAAAAGAGGAGGAAAAAGGCTGTGAATTATTGTGCAAAAGCTTGCCAAATAGAGGAGTAAAAAGGGGGTAAGACTTGATACTCTGTTTTTGGTTGGGTATGGTTTTGGTGGGATGTTTTAATCGCATGCTAAGTGTAGGTTTGGGTGAAACCTAGGTATGAATACTTACATGGTAGTTTTGTGTAACTACTAGCATGTTTGTTTGAGCATGTTACATGTTTTATGTGATAGATTTCTAGTTATGAATCTATGTGCTCGAAAATCTGGGCAAAGAAGAACATACCCTGTTTTCTGTATAGGTTGGTTGAGGATGAAGATTATGATGATGTTATGATACATGTTAGCTTAGGTTTTGTTAAACCTTTAATTTGAATACATGCATGGTAGTTTTATGAAGCTTGTAACATTTTTGTTCAAGCATGTTTTATGCCTTATGAAGTAGAAATGAAGGTAGGAAAAGAGGTGCTCAAAAATCTGGGGAAGTCCCGATTTTTCAGAGCTCTCGATCGATCGAGAATTTAGTCCCGATCGATCGAGCGAGGCAGAATGTTTAAAGCATGTTTTGAATTTCAGGGGCCGATCGATCGAAGGATTTCTCGATCGATCGGTGAAGCTCCTCGATCGATCGGTAAAATGTTTCGATCGATCGATCGAGGCAGAATGTTTGGGCACTATTTATGCACAGTTTCTCGATTGATCGAGATCTTGGGGCCGATCGATCGAGAGAGACAGAAAGTTGAAAAATAAGATGATGTTTTATTTTGTTAAGTTTATGATGTGAGATGGTATTGAGGCATCTAATATGGTATTGTGTGGTCTTGTAGAACCATCCCAGGTACCGGCACCATCAAGGAGATAAAGTCGGTTGACTCCTCCTCCTTTTGAAAAGGTACGTAAGAGGCGTACGGGCATCGGACGGTAACATACATCTTTACACTACGACTATGCTTTTATTGCATGAGTATTCATGATGAAATGATGATGTTTATACGATGTTTATATGATGATGTTTATACGATGCTTATATGATGATGTTTATACGATGTTATTTGTGGTAAGATGCCACGGGGTAAGATGTCCCATATGGTAAGAGGCCATACGTTATTATTTGTGGTAAGATGCCACGGGGTAAGATGCCCCATATGGTAAGAGGCCATACGATGTTATTTGTGGTAAGATGCCACGGGGTAAGATGTCCCATATGGTAAGAGGCCATACGATGTTATTTGTGGTAAGATGCCACGGGGTAAGATGCCCCATATGGTAAGAGGTCATACGATGTTATTTGTGGTAAGATGCCACGGGGTAAGATGCCCCATATGCATGAATATGAATCAGGGACAACGAAAAGAAGTTAATGAACAATCAGCATATTTACTTATCCAAGATTTCATGCATTTACTATGATGTTTTTATGATGTTAAGTATGATTATATATGCTCATGATGTGTTGTCCCTGTAGGTACACTTTTGGACTAAAGGACTAAGGGTCGGGTTGAGGCTGTGAGCTACGAGGAACACATGGATGTATAGGATGCAAGTCAAGATTAGTATCTACTCTAGGAGTTGTGTAAATCTAAACGTTAACATTCTTTTGGGGAATGTAATTAATAATTTTTGAAGCGCTGTATTTTGGCCTGTAATCCTGTTAGCTCCTGTAACAACCGGAACCTTAAGATGTTGTTTAATGCATGATTAGTCCTTCTTTTGTTCAAATTAACACTGTTAAGGTAGGAAGACCCTACATTAGTGGTATCGGAGCAGTGGTTAGATAACTCGGGAATGAGTGAAGGGTAGCCTTAGCAATAAGTTGGCTAGGTGCTTACTTTTGAACATGTTTTATATGTATGTTGCATATGAAGAAGAAGATGTTATGCTAACATGTTTAATTATCTAACGATGTACTTTATGAAATGCTTTTGGGTATTGTTGTTAACCTTTGTGTTGCAGCATGGCAGCGAATATAGAAGTGGGTGACGCTATTAGTGTAAATGCAAGTGCTGGGCGTACGAACCCACTGCCACCGCCAGCCTTGGGGGAAGAGCCTTCGGAACAGCAATAGCTACCGGGAGAGTTGAGCTTGGCTCAATTTATGATGTACCGACCCCCGATGTTCGAAGGAACTGAATCAGGGGAAAAGGCTGAGGAATGGTTAGAGAGGATTGAGGAGATATTTGTGGCCGCGCCTTGTGCAAAGACGGCATGGATCAGATTAGCAAATTTCAGCTGGCTAAGAAGGCACTGATGTGGTGGAAGACCACAGTGATTGAGCAAGAGGCTCTGGGGCAGGAAGTGAATTGGAAGATGTTCCGAACGCGGTTTCTGACCCGTTACTTCTCAGCCGTTGCAAGACAGGCCAAAGAGGATGAGTTTACCAACTTAAGGCAAGGTACCATGCCTGTATCTGACTATGCTCTACACTACTATTCCTTACTGCGATATGTACCCCTTATTGCTGCAAACACCCAGGCAAAAATGAGGAATTTTATGAAGGGATTGAGGCCGGAACTGTATGACAGAGTAATCACTTATGGTCCTGCCTGTTTCGATGATGCACTTGCAAGGGCTGAGCTAGCCGAACTGGGAGTTGGCGCATATCCTGATGCAGTGCCACCTCCAGTACCCCCTCAGAAATCCACTTCTGACAATTTGAAGCCCAGGGGTGATCAGTTTAAGCCTAGGGGGAACACAACGACTTCGAGGTTCAGTGGCAAGAGGCCTGAGAATCGTTGGAAAGGGAACCGTAGGAATGATGCCCCATCCAGGAGAGGACAGTCTCAGGGAGACAGATCTGGAAGAGTTCAGTGCACTCTTTGTGGGCAACCACATTTGGCAAAAGACTGCATAGGATGCTATGTCTGTGGCGACAGAGGCCACTTTGCTCGGCAGTGTCCCAATAGGGGAAGACAGCAGAACTCTACGGGGAGGCCTGCGGACAGAGCAGTACAACACAAGCCACCTTTTGCACCGAGGCAGTATGGAGGTCAGCCCACGGGGCCACCTCAGGGGCAGGTCTATGCTTTGACGAGGGAGCAGGCTACGGCGGCTCCAGAGGAGGTGATAGCAGGTATGTGTCTTTTATTTACGCACCCTGCTTTTATATTGCTAGACACAGGTGCGTCACACTCTTTTGTGTCGACGAGTTTTGTTGAAAGGCACCACATATGCACTTCTCCGTCGCCCATGCCTCTTATGGTCTCGACCCCCGCGGGAAGAAGTTTGACTACGGATCAGATTGTCTATGATGGCCTCATTTATTTTGAGGATAACGAGTTAAGATCAGATTTGATTGTTCTGGGGATGACAGACTTTGACTGTATTGTAGGCATAGATGTTCTGAACAGGTATCAGGCAGTCGTGAACTGCAGGCAGAGGACTGTCCGATTCAGGTCTGATATGGGAGTTCAGTGGACATTCTTTGGGGATGGTTCCCGTCCAAAGATTCCGTTGATATCCGCTGCCAAGATGTCACAATTATTGGAACGAGGCCATACAGGATATCTTATCTATGCTGTGGATATTGCGGAAAAGAGGAAAGAATTAAAGGTTGAGGATGTGCCGGTAGTGGCGGAGTTTCTTGATGTTTTTTCGGAGGAGATTCCCGGATTCCCACCGACGAGAGAGGTCGAGTTTGGGATTGAGTTACTACCGGGGACATCTGCCATTTCTCGTGCCCCGTATCGGATGGCACCAGCGGAGCTAAGAGAGTTAAAGGTTCAGTTGTAAGAACTCCTTGACAAGGGCTATATACGCCCTAGCGTGTCGCCCTGGGGTGCGCCTGTTTTATTTGTTAAGAAGAAAGATGGATCGATGCGCCTATGAATTGACTATAGGCAATTGAATAAGGCCACAGTCAAGAACAAGTATCCACTTCCGAGGATTGATGACTTGTTTGATCAGTTGCAGGGTACGAGGCTCTACAGTAAGATCGATCTGAGGTCGGGGTACCATCAGATTCGAGTGAGGGAAGATGATGTTCAGAAGACGGCTTTTAGGACGAGATATGGGCACTATGAATTCCTGGTCATGCCTTTTGGGGTGACAAATGCCCCAGTTGTCTTCATGAGTCTGATGAACAGGGTGTTCCAGCCATATTTGGATCAGTTCGTCATAGTCTTCATTGACGACATACTTATTTACTCTCGGACTGAAGAAGAGCATGTAAGGCACTTGAGGACAGTGCTTCAAATCCTTAGGGATCATCAGTTATATGCAAAGCTTAGCAAGTGCGAGTTTTGGTTGGACAGCGTGGTATTCTTAGGCCATGTCATATCTAGCCATGGGATATCTGTGGACCCCAGGAAGATTAAAGCTGTGATGGAGTGGGCTGCACCCACTTCTGTACCGGAGATTCGGAGTTTCCTTGGTTTGGCAGGTTATTACCGACGTTTCGTCGAGGGTTTTTCAAAGATCGTCAAACCCCTGACACAGCTGACTCAGAAAGGAGTCCCCTTCTTTTGGTCAGAGGCTTGTGAGGAAAGCTTCCAAGAGCAGAAGCGTCGTTTGACTACAGCGCCTGTGTTGGTGATTCCGTCTGAGAATAAGAGGTTCGCCTTGTATACGGATGCGTCATTACAGGGCTTGGGCTGTGTGTTGATGCAAGATAAGCATGTGGTGGCTTATGCATCGAGGCAGCTGAAGCCACACGAGGCTAGGTATCCAGTGCATGATTTGGAACTGGCGGCCATCATTTTTGCCTTGAAGATTTGGAGGCATTATTTGTATGGCACGTCTTTCACTATATTTACGGACCATAAGAGCCTGAAGTTCTTATTCACTCAGGCAGAGTTGAATATGCGGCAAAGAAGATGGATGGATTTGCTTAAGGATTATGATTGTGAAATTGAGTACCATCTAGGTAAAGCGAACTTGATAGCAGACGCCTTAAGTCGTAAGGTGAAGAGTACTGCTGAGGATGCTATGTGCTTGTCGGCTTTGATGACTTCTTACTGTCATCTGGGCTATGATTTCGATGTAGACATGTTGCCTGTGCGAGTGTCGACCTTATTGGCGGAGCCAGATATATTTGAGGCGATCAGGAAGGCCCAGAGGTCGGATGATGAGGTTCAGAGGTGGACATCATTAGTACTTCAGGGTCGGCCATCCAAGTTCAGAGTGGTAAAGGATGATTCTTTGAGACTGGGCAACCGATGGGTAGTCCCAGATACACCATAGTTGCGCAGAGGAATATTGGAGCGAGCTCACAGTAGTCGGTTCAGTATCCACCCAGGAGGAAAGAAGATGTACAAAGACCTATGCGGTCAATTCTGGTGGAGACGCATGAAGCGTGAGGTAAATACTTTTGTTAAAAGATGTTTGATCTGCCAGCAGGTAAAGGCAGAGAGGCAGAGGCCTCGTGGCGAGCTGAAGAGCTTAGAGGTGCCTGAATGGAAGTGGGAGCATATATCTATTGACTTTGTGACCCACTTGCCAAGGACGGCCTCAGGATTTGATGCGATCTGGGTGATCGTAGATAGGCTGACGAAGGTGGCTCACTTCATCCCTTACAGCATGTCGTATACATACTTAAAGATGGCCCAGATATATATACGGGATGTGGTGAGATTGCATGGTATTCCAGTCTCGATAGTGTCTGATAGAGACCCGAGGTTCACTTCACATTTCTGGGAGGGTCTCCAGACAGCTTTGGGCACAGAGGTGAGACTGAGTACGTCCTATCACCCTCAGACAGACGGCCAAACGGAACGTACCATTCAGACGCTCGAGGACATGTTGAGGGCATGTGTGTTGGAGTTTGATACTCCGTGGCAGGATTCAGTGCCGCTAGTGGAGTTCTCCTATAATAACAGTAATCAGGCGAGCATTCAAATGGCTCCTTTTGAAGCTCTGTATGGACGACGATGTAGATCACCGCTGTATTGGGAGGACTTGACTAGCAAAGCGGTCGGAGGACCGGATATGATTAAGGACATGGAAGAAAAGATTAAGATGATACGCCAAAAGATGAAAGCGGCCCAGGATAGGCAGGCAGCCTATGCAAATAAGCGGCGACGACCGCCGGAATTCCAGTTAGGAGACAGGGTCTTCTTAAAGATCTCTCCCTTCAGGGGTGTGGTTTGTTTTGGGATGCGAGGGAAGTTATCTCCAAGGTATGTCGGGCCATATGAAGTGTTGCAGCGAATCGGTACATTGGCTTATCGTCTGGCTCTACCGCCATCCTTATCTGGCATACACGATGTTTTCCATGTCTCTATGTTAAGGAAGTATGAGCCAGATCCGTCTCATGTCTTACAGCCTACTGAAGTACATTTAGACTCAGATGTGTTCTACGTTGAACGACCGATCGGAATTCTGGATCAAGAGGATCGCAGACTACGAAGTAAAGTTATACCGATGGTCAAAGTTCAGTGGGATCGTCGGGGTGTCGAGGAGGCTACGTGGGAGACGGAACGGCATATGGTGCAGCACTATCCGGAACTAATCTCTGGTATGTTTTTATGATTAGTTTCGATATGATGATGAATGTGGATTTCGAGGACGAAATCTTATAAGTAGGGGAGTAATGTAATACCCCCGAAATGTGATATGATTATATGCTACGATGATGAATTATGATGTGTTTAAGGGTTGTGGTGTATTTATTTTTGGGGGATAATATTTATGAGATAATTTTATGATTTAGGGGGCATGTTGGGTGTTTTAAAGGGATGTATTAATTAAATGAAATTATAAAATATCGAGTGAGGATATTTTAATACATCGTACTAAATACCGGGACACAATTAAACACCACAAGGCACCCCAACCACACCACCCCCCAATCGGCCACCTCACCCTTCCCCACTTGTTCCACCCATACCCCCCACTTGCCCCCAACCCATGCTATCACTCATTGCCTACACCCATTCCACTCCACCTCCTTCTCCCTCTCTTTTTCGTCCCTGGAACTGCAGAAAAGAGGAGGAAAAAGGCTGTGAATTATTGTGCAAAAGCTTGCCAAATAGAGGAGGAAAAAAGTGGGTAAGACTTGATACTCTGTTTTTGGTTGGGTATGGTTTTGGTGGGATGTTTTAATCGCATGCTAAGTGTAGGTTTGGGTGAAACCTGGGTATGAATACTTACATGGTAGTTTTGTGTAACTACTAGCATGTTTGTTTGAGCATGTTACATGTTTTATGTGATAGATTTCTAGTTATGAATCTACGTGCTCGAAAATCTGGGCAAAGAAGAACATACCCAGTTTTCTGTATAGGTTGGTTGAGGATGAAGATTATGATGATGTTATGATGCATGTTAGCTTAGGTTTTGTTAAACCTTTAATTTGAATACATGCATGGTAGTTTTATGAAGCTTGTAACATTTTTGTTCAAGCATGTTTTATGCCTTATGAAGTAGAAATGAAGGTAGGAAAAGAGGTGCTCAAAAATCTGGGGAAGTCCCGATTTTTCAGAGCTCTCGATCGATCGAGAATTTAGTCCCTATCGATCGAGCGACGCAGAATGTTTGAAGCATGTTTTGAATTTCAGGGGCCGATCGATCGAAGGATTTCTCGATCGATCGGTGAAGCTCCTCGATCGATCGGTAAAATGTTTCGATCGATCGATCGAGGCAGAATGTTTGGGCACTATTTGTGCACAGTTTCTCGATCGATCGAGATCTTGGGGCCGATCGATCGAGAGAGACAGAAAGTTGAAAAATAAGATGATGTTTTATTTTGTTAAGTTTATGATGTGAGATGGTATTGAGGCATCTAATATGGTATTGTGTGGTCTTGTAGAACCATCCCAGGTACCGGCACCATCAAGGAGATAAAGTCTGTTGACTCATCCTCCTTTTGAAAAGGTACGTAAGAGGCGTACGGGCATCGGACGGTAACATACATCTTTACACTACGACTATGCTTTTATTGCATGAGTATTCACGATGAAATGATGATGTTTATACGATGTTTATATGATGATGTTTATACGATGCTTATATGATGATGTTTATACGATGTTATTTGTGGTAAGATGCCACGGGGCAAGATGCCCCATATGGTAAGAGGCCATACGTTATTATTTGTGGTAAGATGCCACGGGGTAAGATGCCCCATATGGTAAGAGGCCATACGATGTTATTTGTGGTAAGATGCCACGGGGTAAGATGCCCCATATGGTAAGAGGTCATACGATGTTATTTGTGGTAAGATGCCACGGGGTAAGATGCCCCATATGCATGAATATGAATCAGGGACAACGAAAAGAAGTTAATGAACAATCAGCATATTTACTTAAGATTTCATGCATTTACTATGATGTTTTTATGATGTTAAGTATGATTGTATATGCTCATGATGTGTTGTCCCTGTAGGTACACTTTTGGACTAAAGTACTAAGGATCGGGTTGAGGCTGTGAGCTACGAGGAACACAGGGATGTATAGGATGCAAGTCATGATTAGTATCTACTCTAGGAGTAGTGTAAATCTAAACGTTAACATTCTTTTGGGGAATGTAATTAATAATTTTTGAAGCGCTGTATTTTGGCCTGTAATCCTGTTAGCTCCTGTAACAATCGGAACCTTAAGATGTTGTTTAATGCATTATTAGTCCTTCTTTTGTTCAAATTAACACTGTTAAGATAGGAAGACCCTATAGTTTCAGCAGTGGAAGTAGCAATGGAAGTCTGCTTCTTGCTGAACCATGAAAATCAATGGGTCGCTTAGGAATTGACATGAACCACTGGTGCTCTTTCGATCAATCTTGACTCTAGCATTGTCAGCATCTGAATATCTAACTAAATTTAAGTTTGAACCATTGGGATATCAAACTCCAACATTTTCTATGCCCTTAAGATATTTCAGGATCCTCTTGGCAGCAATATAATGAGATTGCTTTGGAGCATCTTAGAATCGAGCACAAATACAAACAACAAATATTATATCTTGTCTGGTGGCCATCAAGTAGAGTAGAGTTCCTACAATTCCTTGGTACATGCTAACTCTACTGGTATTCGCCCTTCATCCTTATCAAGCTTGGATGATGAACTCATAGGGTTGGATGCTGAAGAGTAGCAGTCCAATTACATACTTCTGCAGCAGCTCTTTGGTGTACTTAGCTTGGTTGATGAAGATCTCATCCGCTTGTTGCTTGACTTGAAGTTCCAAGAAGAAGGATGCTCTCCCATATCCATTCGGCCACGTCACCGAATGACTTTTGCAACTCCTGCAGTTTGTGTGCTTTAACAGATGATGTATTCTACGTGCAAACCACTTTAGTGAGTCTCTGGTTTTCACATAATCCTTTTTGAGTTGACTTATTCTTGCCTTTAAACTATCTAGTAGCTTGCTAATCTGCTCTCTGGGCTAATTTGTTCAGTCTTAAATTCCTCAAAGGATATAGATAGCATTTGGTACACTTCCATCATATCATGTAGTGTTGTGGCAAGATTTTCACGTGAAAATTCAGAGGAATTAAAGTCAAATACATTATCATCAGCATCTGCCATCAAGCAGTGGACTTCGTCGTCCTCACTATCATTGGAGGAGCTTGCTTCTTCCTCATATTTGGACTCTGAGTCAACCCACTTGCTTTTGCTTTCCTCAGCAATAAGAACTTTATGTTAACTTTTCTTCTTGAATGACCTCCGGTCATCCTTGGAGCTTTTCTTCTTTCATCCTTCTTAGGCTTGGTACAATCTGTAATAAAGTGGCATAGTATATAAGAACACAAAATTTGTTCGTTGGAGTTCGAAGCTAAAATTGCTATGTATCTCCTTCTTCCTTTGCAAGAAGGTATCTGTTTAAAACAAAATATTTCACTCTCTTGATAATAAGAGCTCTTTGAAAATCTCCGAGTAATTCTTGAAGCAGCATTTCAATGTTCACATATGCAAATAAGTTATGTGTGATATCCCAGAAATAATTATATGCAAGTTGGGTATTAATTATGTTATGTGATTTTTATGGTGATAATTAATATATGTGTTGGAATTAATTATCATATGGAAATGCATGGTCACATGGAAAGAGTGACCCGGGAGTGCATTTCAGGGTGCATGTTGTGCATATTGGGAGAATTGAATATTAGCATGATTTATTTGTTATGGTTATCAATTAAATGGAAAGCATGAGTTTAATTGTGATTTTGGTGCATTTTGGTGAAATGCCTTTTAAATATCATGTTGGGATGTTTAATACATCATGTTTGTAAGGACCCTAATCCTTAAGTGCGGATCAAAGGCATAATTAGAGCTAATATAAAATATCAGAGTAAATTAATCGTGTTGAGGCTATGAGCCTAAAAGTTACATGCCAACTCATGCTGATCAATTGAAAAACACACAAGAAAGCAACTGCACACGCTTACAAAGTTCAGAAGCTCTCGAGCTAAAGTTATTTATTTAAGCGCGATTACTTTGTAACATTTGATCATTTGTAGGATCACTGTGCACATTGTGTATTGAAAAATAGAAGTGAGCAACTTATTGTAACTGTCAGACAGAGTGTGTCTGAGCAGGTTGAGTGACTAGGAGTTTCAGACTGGTAGTGAGGTAAATCCAGCCTGAATCGGGTTTGTACAACAGGATTGTATAAATCAAAGTCTTCTAGTATAAACCTTCCTTAATTGGAAGAAGGGGAGACGTAGAAGGATTACACCACCTTCGAACTTCCAGAAACATATCCTGTGTTTTATCCTTCTGCACTTAGCCATCGAGCCGTTCTTACTTTTACAAGAGCAGATCGTTTCCGCACTTACCTTTTTAGTGGTCTGTTCTGTTCAAAGAGTTGATTAAGTAACAGATTTCTTTCACTAATCCGAAAGAATTCACAAGGGATAAATTTCACAAGGAGTGTTCATTCACCCCCCCCCCCCCCCCTCTAAACACTCCCGACCGATCCCAACAAGTGGTATCAGAGCAGGTTATCTTAATCAGCACAAAGACTACTAAGCTGATGGCATCATTCAACAAAATCCCCATGTTCTCAAAAGAAGACTATGATGACTGGAGAATCAGAATGCAAGCTCATCTGGCAGCTCAGGATGACGATATGTGGTTCGTCATCACTGATGGACCAATGAAGATTTTAAAAATCAATACAGCAGTAGCCATCTCTGGTGGAGAACCACAAATGGTGGAAAAAGACAGATCCCTCTGGACGAATGAGGAAAGAAAGAAAGCAAATCTCGATAATGTAGCCAAAGACATCTTGTTCAAGACTTTGGACAAGAACATGTTCAGCAAAATCAAAATGTGCTCTACTGCCAAAGAAATTTGGGAGAAGATAGCACAGCTATGTGAAGGCAACGACCAGACCAAAGAAAACAAGTTAACTGTTGCTCTTCAAAGATTTGAGAGCATAAAGATGAAAAGTGGAGAAACTCTAAATGAGTTTGATGAAAGAGTCACCGGCATCATAAATGAACTGAATGGTTTGGGGAAGGAATATTCTAACAGAGAGATCGCTCTGAAAGTAATGAGAGCTCTGCCAAAGGAATGGGATGTAAAGACCATTGCCATGAGGGAATCAAAAGACCTTAACAAGGTTGAACTTCATGATCTGTTTGCAGATCTTAAGGCCTATGAGTTTGAACTGATAAGCAGAGGTGAAGCAGAGCCATTCATCTCTCAACCAAACAAGGCCCTGGCAGCCACTCCAGACCAGATCGCTTCAACATCAGACCGATCTGCTGAACAGATGAGTAACGATGCTATGTCATTATTTATCAAGAAATTCGGTAAATTTATGTCTAAAAATAAGAGGAACTTCAAACCCTCTCATCATTATAAATCAAGAAAAGATGATACTGTTAACGATCAGGCTTGCTACAATTGTGGTAAGACCGGACACTTCATTGCAGATTGCACCAGACCGAAGAAAGAAGAACGGAAAGAGAAGCATCGTGATGATAGAAAGAAGAAGCACTACAAAGACCGCAAGAATCATGGAAAATCCCAAAAAGTCCTAGTAGCTGAAGAAGGAAACAGCAAATGGGCTCAGACAGACTCAGACTCGGAAAGCTCTGAATATTCTTCCAGCGAAAGCGAAGAAGATATTCAATGTCTTATGGCAGACGAAGAAATGAGTCAGACAGACGAGGTATATGATCTTGACTCAAATGAATTTACACGAGAAGAGCTCATGTCCGCACTGCAAGACATGGCTAATGATTATAGGATCTTAGCTGAATCATTTGAGAAGAATAAAGCCAAAATCAGTACTCAAATGGATGAGCACAACAAACCAAGCTGCTCTGAGCAGGGTGAGTGCAAAAATCTCCAGATCAAGCTGAATAAGCTGAAAATCTCTTATGATCAGCTCCATGAAGAAAATAAGAGAATTAGCACACAAAATGCTAAGCTCTCACATATATTCAAAACATGGACAAAATCCAGAACATCCTTGGAAGAATTACAAGAGGTTCAAAGAAACATCGGTGATTTCACCGGCATAGGCTTTGACACCAAAGAATGCACCAAAGATGAATCTGAGCTATTGCTGGTAAAGAATCAAGTCAAACAAATGACATTTGTTAAATCTAGCACAGTATATGAAACTGAAGCACCTAAGATTCAAACAGGAGTCTCTTACGAGAATCAAAATCTGAGAAAAGGAATTGGTTATGTTGACCAAGCCAAAGAAAAGGCACCAGCAAGATTTGCGTCTATCAGACCAAATCCAAAGGTGCAAGATCGAAGGCAAGGAAGGCAATACAATTACTATAACTCAAAACCGATTCAACGAAGATATAGACTACCTTATGAGAATCAAAGGTTTTCACAGCGCACACATTATCACACACAGCATCGAAACAGACCAGCACACAGCACACCTTACACACACAAGCCATTGAAGCTGATACAGGTGTGGGTTCCCAAAGGGCTAATCCGTTCTGGACCCAAATAGGATTGGGTACCAACAATAATTATATTTGATGACAGGTACCGAAGAAACTCGCATCAGAATGATATTTGGACAGTGGGTGTTCCCGTCACATGACTGGAAACATCGAGCTGCTGTCTGAAGTGACAGAATGTATTGGACCCAAAATCATTTTCGGGGATAACTCAAAGGGTAAGACCGTGGGCAAGGGTAAGATTGTCCATGGTAACATTATTATCAATGATGTGCTGTTAGTTGAAAATCTGTGCTATAATCTGATTAGTATAAGTCAACTCTGTGATAATGGTTATCCTGTAGAATTTCATAAACACACTTGCACTGTTAAATCATCAGACGGTATAACCATGCTCGTAGGAATCAGGAATGGAAACACTTATAAGATTAACTGGAATCATGCTCAACCTGATAATCCTACTTGCTTCATCGCTAACAATGATAATAAACATTGGCTGTGGCATAAGCGCTTGAATCATATCAACTTTAAGACCATTGCTAGCCTGTGTAAACATGATTTAGTTATCGGTCTGCCCAAGATCGATTTTGCTAAGGATAAGATCTGCGAAGCTTGCCAAATGGGCAAACAGATCAGATCATCCTTCAAAAACAAGAATGCCAAATCCTCCTCCCGCTGTTTAGAATTACTGCATATGGCTTGTTTGGTCCTATACCAATAACAAGTTTAGGGGGAATGCGGTATACTCTTGTTGTTATTGATGATTACTCACGCTTTACATGGACTATATTCTTAAGCAGTAAAGATCAGACCGGTCCGAAGTTGATCAAGCTGCTGAAACGCACTCAGAACGAGAAATCATCCAGCATAGACAGGATTCGAAGTGACAAAGGCACTGAGTTTTCAAATCAGAATCTTGAATCCTTTCTAGAAGATCATGGAATCAAGCATGAGTTTTCAGCTGCTCGAACTCCTCAACAGAATGGAGTTGCAGAACGAAGAAACAGAACGCTCAAGGAAGCAGCAAGAACAATGCTTGCTGATTCTGGAATCTCTCAAAGTTCTGGGCAGAAGCTGTAAATACTGCTTGCTACACTCAAAACCGATCTATGATTAACAAGAAGCTGAATCTCACTCCATATGAAATATGGACTGGTAACAGACCATCTGTTTCTCACTTTCATGTATTTGGCTGTAAATGCTTCGTTCACAACAATGGTAAGAGTCATCTTACAGCATTTGAAGCTAAGTCAGATAATGGTATATTCTTAGGATATTCATCAATTAGCAAAGCTTATCGAGTTTTTAATAATCGAACTTTAACTGTAGAAGAATCTGTTCATGTAGTCTTTGATGAAACTTTATGTGTTGAGGGCAACAAAGAATCAATTCAAAATCAGATGGAAAATATCCATCTCGAAGCTAACAGTGATGATGAGATTGTAGCTAACAGGTCAAGAGACAATCCACCAGAACCAGAAGTACCAGACAGACCGGATCAAGGCTTTGAAGAAACTTCAGATCGAGCTGATCCGGATGCTCCTGACTCAAATATTAAAGCAGATGCTGATCATGCTGTTACTGTTCATCCGACCGGACCAGACAATCCAGAGTCAAGCTATCGATGGACTAAGAAGCATCCACCTAATCTAGTGATTGGTAGTCCTTCTGCACCGATCAGAACCAGAGGACAGATGATGGATGAGTTCACTCATGCTGCCTTCATCTCAACTCTGGAACCCAAGAAGATCGATGAAGCTCTGACTGACTTCAACTGGATTAAAGCAATGCAAGAAGAGCTCAATCAATTCGAACAAAATCAAGTTTGGAGTCTAACCCCCAGACCAAGCGATCTGCCTGTTATTGGAACCAGATGGGTCTTCAGAAATAAGCTAGACGCAGATGGAACTGTGGTTAGAAACAAAGCCAGACTGGTGGCACAGGGATTCAGACAAGAAGAAGGAATCGACTTCGATGAATCATTTGCACCAGTCGCCAGACTTGAAGCTATCCGAATCTTTCTTGCTTATGCTGCCTTTAAAGACTTCAAAGTATATCAGATGGACGTCAAGAGCGCCTTTCTTAATGGAAAGCTTCAGGAAGAAGTCTACATTGAGCAACCACCTGGATTTCAGAACCATTTGTATCCCAATCATGTATATCTACTGAATAAAGCAGTGTATGGTCTGAAACAAGCTCCAAGAGCCTGGTATGACACTCTATCTCAATTTCTGCTGAACCATGATTTCCAGATCGGCTCAGTAGATAAAACTCTATTTAAATTCATTAAGGGGGAACATACCCTATTAGTTCAGATTTATGTTGATGACATAATCTTTGGGTCAACTAACCCCAAATTGTGCGAGAAATTTTCTAAGTTAATGCAGGGACAGTTCGAGATGAGCATGATGGGAGAATTGTCATTCTTTCTGGGTCTACAAGTAAAACAGCTCAACAATGGCATTTTCATCAATCAGACCAAGTATACCAAAGAGCTCCTCAAGAGATTTGGAATGGAAACATGCTCAACTGCATCAACTCCAATGAGTCCAACAATCAAGTTAGACAAAGATGAAGGGGGGATGGCAGTTGAAGTAACCATGTATAGAGGACTAATCGGATCGCTATTGTATCTTACAGCGAGCCGGCCCGATATTATGTTTTCAGTCTGTATGTGCGCCAGATTTCAGTCAGAACCAAAGCAATCACATTTTATTGCTGCCAAGCGTATTCTGAAATATTTAAAAGGATCTCAGAAGGTTGGTCTTTGGTACTCCAAAGATTCAAACTTCAGCTTGATCGGGTATTCAGACGCAGACTACGCTGGGTGTAAGATCGATCGTAAAAGCACCAGTGGAACATGTCAATTTCTAGGTGAAAGATTGATCTCTTGGTTCAGTAAGAAGCAGACATCGATTGCCACATCCACAGCTGAAGCAGAATACCTAGCCGCTGGAAGCTGTTGTGCTCAAATGCTCTGGATTCAACACCAGCTCAAAGACTATGGCATCCAAGCTGTTGACTCTCCGATATTTTGCGACAACACAAGTGCAATTGCTATAACGTATAATCCAGTTCTGCACTCTCGAACAAAGCATATTGATATACGACATCATTTTATTCGAGATCATGTTGGCAAAAAGGAAATTCGGATCGAGCACATTTCAACAGAGCAGCAAGCAGCAGACATCTTCACTAAACCGCTTCCTGAGGCTAAGTTTAATTATTTCCGTCAAATTCTTGGTTTAATTGACTTATCTTAATTAGTTTAGATGTTTTTATTCTTTTCGCACTTAAAGATTTTTGTCACCACAGATCGATAATACAATGTTCAGAAAGACACAGACCGGTCCGAACTTTCAGACCGATCCTTGTCAGTCTGATTTTATCCTATGATCTGTCTGGACAATAACAACAGCTCGGACTGATTGACCATTTTAACTAGTTGTACTTTAACCGCCTTATCTTTCTTTATCCTGACCGTTTATTTTGAATTATTTAATTCTCAGTCTTGGAGATAAAGACACGTGTCTTCTCTCTCCTATTTAGCGGGCTGAACATTTCATACTTGTTCACTTTTTACAATTTACCACTTTCTACCTTCTTACTCTCTCACTCTCTTACTCTTCGCACTTTCTTTAAACTCCTTTCAAATGGCTACCATCACTCATAACTCACTCTCCGTTGAGTTTGATGACATTTACAGGGCAGAAGATGCTGCGATGGTGTCCATTTTTAGAGCCCTGGAATCATCTGGTTTAAGGAACTTTTTGGAGTGCGGAACAGTTGTTTATGAATCAGAAATCCGCGAGCTGTTCGCCAACGCCGTCTCCCGGAAGACATCCATTTCTACTACTGTCAAGGGCAAATCTTTCGAGATCTCGCCAATGACGATGGCCAAGACCTTTGGCCTCCCCAGTTCCGGACTGACAGAGTTCGGACAGACTCCTCAAGCGTCACTCTTAGATCTTCAGGGGAAGATTTCTATTTCTGGCCACCGATTGCAACCCTCCTTTAAGAAGAAGGAAATGCTCTTCCATTTCCAGGTGCTGTGCGAAGTGGTAGGCAAGCCACTTTTGGGTAAAGCAGGAAGTTTCGATGCTGTAACCGCCGAAAAGTTCAGGGCTATGGCGGCTATTGTATCCGGCCAGAAGATAAACTGGTCCATGATTTTGTTTGGAGTACTGCTGGAAACAGTGATTGCATCCAAGCACGCCGTATGCTTTGCTGTTCCTCTCAGCAAGCTCTTGGAGTCCTTAGGCCTCGAGCTGAGCAAGCCGTCTGCTCTCCGTCCCCTTAAGATCCTTAACTCCAAAGGGCTTGCACTGCTGAAGTCCAAGAGTGTTCCGCCTACTCCTGCTACTCTGGCTGCAGTCAAGTTTGAGCAGGACGAGGAACCAGTTGCTATGCGCAAACCTCGGGTCGAGCGGAAGCTGACCATTCAGACTGACTCGGAAGAAACCCAGTCTGCTCACTCATCACCAACCAAGCCACTTCCCAAAAAGCCCCGAACCCAGATTACCAAACCAACCAAATCTCTACCTCCACCCATACTGCCACCCCCTAAAGCAACCCCTGCCCCTCAACCTTCCACCCAGCTTTCACAAGCTTCAACCCCTGCACCCAAAGTCACCCTTAGAATTCCCTCTGCCAATCCCGTGGTCAAAGGGATAGTTATCACTGAGTTGGGAGACTATACCCAATCAGGGATTAAGTCCCCTTCCTCCACCGGCAAGGGAAAAGCCATTCTCACCGAACCCCTCTCTTCTAAACCCAAATCTGCAGCGCAGACTGCCATCGACATCGCTATGGAGGATGTTGATGAGAGGCTAAAGGAACTCATTGTGGTTTTTGATGAATATGTCCAGTACCGGACTATCAACCACATTGAGCTGTTCTACGGTAAGTTGCACAGATTGAAGAAGATGGAAGATGAAGCTCTGAAAGGAACAGAGACTGATGATGTTCGACTTGCCGTGCAGCGCAGAGATTTATTTACGGCAAAACACAGATTCAGACTGGCCAATCTGCTTCTAGTTGCCAAAAAGAAGAACTTCGATCCGCTTGCTCCAACTGCTAGAGATGATGGGGCTATGATTGCTCAACTCGAGATGGATGTTCATGCTCTATCCTTAGCTGTCCGTTTTCAATGACAGAAGCTAGGTACCTCCACTCCAGCCACAAGCCCGGATCATCCTTCTGCAAGCAAGACTCTGGCAGAACCATTTATCTAGGTTCTTCCCTCTGATGCAGCAAAACAGCCAGAGGATCAGCCTGCAGAGCACGTACCAGACCAGACAGCGGAGCATCCATTGCCTAATGCTCCGTCTGCAACAGATGATGAACCAATGAATGTTCTGTTGGACTCTCCGACAACATCTATTCCATTGAAGTCATCATCCTCCCGTGCACAACCCAGTCCAGCTGAAGCATGTGCAACAACTGAAGCACCAGACCTCATCGATCCGGATTTCGTGGTATCTACAGTGGTTGCAGCTCTCCAAGTTGAGGAACCTCCCAGTCCCCACTCTCCTCCGGGACCATCAGATGAAGATTTGGCCTTCATTCAAGGTTTTTCTTCGGATCTGGTCACTCTGATCCGATCCGAAAGTCATCAAGCTGCCATTTCTTCCATCGTGCCGATTGCTGAAGAAGATGACCATGCCATGTCATCATCAGATCACTCTCCCAGCAAGCTATCTGATGCACCTCCATCCCTGGCACGGACTATCCAGCACTTCTCTGATACCTGTCTGTCCTTGACTCAACGCATTCTAGAAGTTCATCAAGGTCAGAGGGTCACAGCCTTGGACTTTGCTTCTTTCAAAGAGAAGATGAATGCCAGTATCGGAAGCCTTCAGCGCGGCATAAACGATCTGTTTTCTCAACAGGCCTCTTACAAGAACAGTCTGAGAAAAGAGCAGATCGAGCTAGCCACTGAAGTCAGAGCATCTGTTGCCACTTCCCTCCGCGCTCAAGACGTTCGTCTTGACGCTATCAGCGCGCAGCTAGCACAAGTTGTCGACTTTCTTCAAGAGATTGCTGCTGACAAAAAGGGGGAAAAGAAGACAGACTTCAGGCCGCCTTCTAGAAAATAATATTTTCAGACTGTGTATTTTAGGATTTTCTTGGTGATCAATAAAATCCTCGTTTGATTAAGTCTGTGTTCATTTATTTTGAACCTCATCATAAGGCTTAATAATAAAGATTTAATCGATCCAACTTAATGAAGTTCATTTATTTTGAACAAAGAAGTAATCGATCCGAAAGCATTCGCTTCAGAGCTCTTATCAAGACTGGTTAAAAAGACTTAGAAGCTAGGTTTTGTCATCATCAAAAAGGGGGAATTTGTTAGTTCCGGACCTTATCGATGAGATTTTAAAGATGACAAAACATTTCAGACCGGATCGATAGAATTCAGATTGACCAGATCGATCGGACAAAACAGAGCAAGATGACAAAACATTTCAGACCGGATCGATGGAAATCAGGCATACCAGATCGATCGCGCAAAACAGAGCAAGCCGATAAAGAATATCACATATCAGACCGGATCGATGGATTCCAGACTAACTAGATCGATACTTCAGATCGATCTCAACCTTTATCAGATCAGAGCAGTCAAAGATACATAAAGGATGGCTTCTCAGTCCCAAACATTAACGGTTATTTATTGTAGCATTTAATGCTGTAATTAATGCTACAAAGGATCAAAAATTGAAGATTGCCATTAAAGGTAAGAAGACAAAGAAGAGCTTACCTGACAGTCGCCGAAAGCATACACCAGAAAGGCAAGTGTCCTGAAGAAGAAGACTGTAGCTTTCTCAGAGTTTAAAAAGAGTCAAAGTTGCACATTATGGGAAACAATGCCGTTGCTACCCTCAACTATAAAAGGATGCAACAAAAGGAAGACATAGACTCTTGATTCCAACTCATGCTGATCAATTGAAAAACACACAAGAAAGCAACTGCACACGCTTACAAAGTTCAGAAGCTCTCGAGCTGAAGTTATTTATTTAAGCGCGATTACTTTGTAACATTTGATCATTTGTAGGATCACTGTGCGCATTGTGTATTGAAAAATAGAAGTGAGCAACTTATTGTAACTGTCAGACAGAGTGTGTCTGAGCAGGTTGAGTGACTAGGAGTTTCAGACTGGTAGTGAGGTAAATCCAGCCTGAATCGGGTTTGTACAACAGGATGTATAAATCAAAGTCTTCTAGTATAAACCTTCCTTAATTGGAAGAAGGGGAGATGTAGAAGGATTACACCACCTTCGAACTTCCAGAAACATATCCTGTGTTTATCCTTCTGCACTTAGCCATCGAGCCGTTCTTACTTTTACAAGAGCAGACCGTTTCCGCACTTACCTTTTTAGTGGTCTGTTCTGTTCAAAGAGTTGATTAAGTAACAGATTTCTTTCACTAATCCGAAAGAATTCACAAGGGATAAATTTTACAAGGAGTGTTCATTCACCCCCCCCCCCCCCCCCCCCTCTAAACACTCCGGACCGATCCCAACATATCCTTTCCTCGCCCTATATGATAACCACGCTCAAATGTGACATGCGGCGCTCCCACCCCTCGCTTCACATTTAGCGGAACCAAAACAAATAGCGGCAAGCATTAAAATCATCAAGGGATGATCACGACTCATGGGATGTGCACCAATAATCATATGCATCTACAATCATCATGCATAATTCAACATGTATTTGCATCCACAATGCATAATCACATATATACTCGCATCCACAATGCATAAACAATGAGTATATTAGATACATGTATCGTTGGGTGCCGTACGTCCTCTACGTACCTTTTCAAAAGTGGAATTGATATGGCTTCAGTTCCTTGGTTGCGTTGCTACCTGGGATGGTTCTACACAATCACACAACCCCATATTAGAAGCCAAATAATAGTCAAATACCAAAAATTCGACAAAAGAAAGCATTTTCCAAAATTCCACAGTTGGCGATCGATCGCTTGGCTGAGGCGATCGATCGCCTCAATTTTTTCCTTCGCGGCGATCGATCACGCCAAACATGGCGATCGATCGCCTAACCCTTGGATTGGCCACTGCCTCTCGGCGATCGGTCGCCTCATAACAGGCGATCGATCGCCTGTCCCGCAAATTTGGTACTGCCCAACGGCGATCGATCGCCCCATTTCAGGCGGTCGATCGCCTCACACAGACTCGCGATTTTTCACCATTTTTGCATACCAAAACCTTCCAATACATACCAACACTTAAACCATCAAACCAACAACATAATAACAACATAAACCTCCAAAATACACCTCCAAACAAGTGTAAATCCAACCCTCAACCAAAACCACAACAACCCAACACAAACCCATTTTAAAACCTTCAAAATCATACCAAACTTAAATAAAACCTTACAAAATTATCAATGAGGTATCCATACCTCTTGGGGACCTCAAATCTCCCAATAAACTTCACAAAACAAGATTTTTGGAAGGGTTTCTCTCCACCTTTAAGCTCCAACTCGAAAATGGGAGAAAAGGAAGGGTTTGGGTGGTTTGGTAAAGTAAAATGAAAGTGAGGTAAGGTAGGTGGGGTTGGGGTAAAAAGGTTTGAGTTTAAAATAAAATGCATCCACAAACCCATGGTGTATAAAACACCCCAACATGATATTTTCAAAAGCATTAATCCAAAATGCACCAAAATATCAATTAACTCATGCTTTCCAAATAATTGCTAACCATGGTAAATAAATCATGCTAAAAGCCATTTTCCCCAACATACCCAACATGCACCCTGAAATGCACTCCCGGGTCACTCTATCATGCGACTAAGCATTTCAATAAGATAAATAATTCCAGCACCTAATTAATTAATTACTACCATGATTAATCATATAAACACAATTAATGTCCAAATTGCAATTAATAATTTCGGGGATATCACAATACTCCCCTACTTATAAGATTTCGTCCTCGAAATCACATGCACTTACCCCAAAGTGAAACTAAACATAATCACATACCAGAGAATAGTTCCGGGTAGTGCTGCACCATATGCCGCTCCGTCTCCCACGTAGCCTCCTCGACACCCCTGCGATCCCACTGAACCTTGATCATAGGTATCACTTTGTTCCGAAGTCTACGGTCTGCTCGATCCAGAATTCTGACAGGCCGTTCCACATAAGACACATCGGACTCTAACTGAACTTCGGAAGGCTGTAACACATGAGAAGGATCCGGCTCATACTTCCACAACATCGATACATGAAACACGTCATGTATACCAGATAAAGAAGGCGGCAGAGCTAGTCGGTAAGCTAAGGTGCCAATGCGCTGCAAAATCTCGTACGGTCCAACATACCTCGGAGACAGTTTCCCGCGCATCCCAAATCGCACAACGCCTCTGAAAGGCGAGATCTTCAAAAAGACCTTATCTCCCAACTGAAATTCCAACGGTCTCCGCCGTTTGTTCGCGTAAGCTGCCTGTCTGTCCTGGGCTGTTTTCATTTTCTGCCTTATCAACTTTATCTTTTCTTCCATTTCCCGAACCAACTCCGGTCCTCCGACCGATTTGCGGTCCAAATCATCCTAACACAAGGGTGATCTACACCGTCTGCCATAAAGAGCTTCAAAAGGAGCCATCTGAATACTCGCCTGGTAGCTGTTATTATAAGAGAACTCTACCAAAGGCACTGAATCTTGCCAAGAAACATCGAAATCCAAAACGCAAGCTCTCAACATGTCCTCGAGCGTCTGAATAGTACGTTCGGTCTGGCCATCCGTCTGAGGATGATAAGCAGTGCTCAATCTAACTTCAGTTCCCAAGGCTGACTGAAGACCTTCCCAAAAATGAGATGTGAATCGCGGATCTCGATCCGACACTATGGAAATGGGGATCCCATGCAATCTCACCACATCTCAAATATACAACTGCGCCATCCTCAAAAAGGTGAAAGTCATGCTATAGGGGATGAAATGAGCTACGTTAGTCAATCGATCCACAATCACCCAAATAGCATCAAAGCCTGAAGTGCTCATCGGCAGGTGAGTCACGAAGTCCATGGAAATGTGTTCCCACTTCCACTTCGGTATCTCCAAGATTTTCAACTCGCCGCCAGGTCTCTGCCTCTCTGCCTTAACCTGCTGGCAGATCAAGCACCTCTTTACAAAAGCGACGACATCAGATTTCATCCTTTTCCACCAAAACTGACCATGTAGATCTTTATACATCTTCTTCCCGCCTGGGTGGATGCTAAGTCTGCTACTATGAGCTCGCTCCAAGATCCCTCTACGCAACTCCGGCGTACTCAGAACCACCCAACGGTTACCCAACCTCAAAGATCCGTCATTGGCCACTCTGAATTTTGTTGGCTGACCAAGATGTACTAAAGATAACCACCTCTGAACCTCATCGTCTGACCTCTGAGCTCTCCTGATGTTCTCATAGATGTCTGGCTCAGCTAACAAGGTCGATACATACACAGGTGATGCATCTATGTCGAATCATAGCCTAGATGGCAATAGGAGGTCATCATGGCTGACAAATGGATGACGTCCTCAGCAGAACTCCTTACTTTCCGGCTCAAAGCATCTGCTGTCAAATTAGCTTTTCCGGGATGGTACTCAATCTCACAATCATAGTCTTTGAGTAAGTCCATCCACCTCCTCTGCCTCATGTTCAGCTCTGCCTGAGTGAATAAAAACTTGAGGCTCTTGTGATCCGTGTATATGGTAAATGAAGTACCATACAGGTAATGTCTCCAAATCTTCAGGGCGAAGATGATAGCCGCCAGTTCCAAGTCATGGACTGGGTATCTCGTCTCATGCGGCTTCAACTGCCTCGATGCATAAGCTACCACATGCCTATCTTGCATCAGTACACACCCAAGGCCCTGAAGTGATGCATCGGTATACAAAACAAATCTGGAGTTCTCCGTAGGGATCACTAACACTGGCGCCGTCGTCAAACGGTGCTTCAACTCCTGGAAGCTCTCCTCACAAGCTTCTGACCAAAAGAAAGGTACTCCTTTCTGGGTCAACTGTGTCAACGGCTTGGCAATCTTCGAAAAGCCCTCGACGAAGCGTCGATAATATCCGGCCAAACCAAGGAAGCTCCGAATCTCAGGCACAGAAGTGGGGGCAGCCCACTCCATCACAGCTTCGATCTTCCTGGGATCCACTGATATCCCGCTGCTAGAAATGACATGCCCCAGAAATACTGCACTGCTCAACCAGAACTCACACTTACTGAGCTTTGCATACAACTGGTGATCTCGGAGAATCTGGAGCACTGTCCTCAAGTGTTTCACGTGCTCTTCCTCGCTCCGGGAATAGATGAGAATGTCGTCGATGAACACGATGACGAACTGATCAAGATACGGCTGAAACACTCTGTTCATCAAGCTCATAAAGACCGCTGGAGCATTCGTCACACCAAACGGCATCACTAGGAACTCATAATATCCATATCGAGTCCGGAATGCTGTCTTCTGTACATCTTCCTCTCTGACTCGAATCTGATGGTACCCGGACCTCAAATCAATCTTGCTATACAGTCTGGTACCTTGCAACTGGTCAAACAGATCATCAATCCTTGGGAGAGGATATTTGTTCTTTACTGTGGCTTTATTCAGTTGCCGGTAATCGATGCACAACCTCATCGAGCCATCTTTCTTCTTCACAAAGAGAACCGGTGCGCCCCATGGCGATACGCTCGGGCGTATATATCCCTTGTCAAGGAGATCCTGCAACTGTTCCTTCAATTCCCTCAACTCCGCCGGTGCCATCCTGTAAGGTGCACGAGAGATAGCGGATGTCCCCGGTAACAACTCGATCCCAAACTCAACTTCCCTAGTCGGTGGAAATCATGGGATCTCTTCTGGGAACACATCAGCAAACTCTGCTACCACTGGTACATCCTCAACTCTCAATTCCTTATTCTTCCCAGACGTGTCCACGGCATAGATGAGATAGCCCGTGTGGCCACGTTCCAACAGCTGAGTCATCTTGATCGCTGAAATCAACGGAATCTTCGCACGAGAACCGTTGCCATAAAAAGTCCACTGACTACTCAAATCAGGTCTGAACTTCACTGTCTTCTGTCGGCAATCTACCACTGCCTGATATCTGTTCAGAATATCAATGCCCAAGATGCATTCGAAGTCCGACATACCCAACACGATCAAGTCTGTCTTCAACTCGTTGCCCTCAAAATAAATGAGGCAATCTGCCATGAACTGATCAGCACCGACATTTCTTCCTGTGGGTGTCGAGACAAGGAGAGGCGTGGGTAGAGAAGACGTGCGCATATGGTGTCTCTCCACAAAGCCAACAGATACAAAAGAGTGGGAGGCACCTGTATCTATCAAAATAAAAGCAGGGTACGTAAATAAATGACACGTACCGGCGATCACCTCCTCTGGGGCTGCCTGGGCCTGCTCTCTAGTCAGCGCATACACCTGTCCCTGGGGCGGTCCCACTGTCTGACCTCCCGATGGTCGAGGCCCAAACTGCTGCCTCTGGTGTACAGTCATGTCATCAAACCTCGGCCTGTTGCCCTGAAACTCTGACTGTCCTCCCCGGGTGGGGCAATACCGAGAGATGTGGCCCATCTTGCCACAGCTATAACAGGCAGGGCACTTACTTGAAGAATGTGGCCCTCCACAATTGTCGCACCTTGGTTCCCCCGATCTATTCCCTTGTCAAGATCCTCGATTGGCCGACCAATTCTTCTTGTTCTCCTGTTTCTGACCAAAGAACTTCTTTCCACCAAACCGTGAAGATGAAGAGGCACCACGAGGTTTAAATGGCTCTCCTCGGGGCCTCAGGCTGTCATTAGTCTGCCTCTGTTGTGGTACTTGCGGTGGCACAGCACTAGGATAAGCTCCCACTCCAAGCTCGGCAAGATCCGCTCTTGTGAGAGCATCATCAAAAGAAGTAGGGTTATTGGTGATAACCCGGTCATAGAGCTCCGGTCGCAACCCCTTCATAAAATTCCTCATTTTTGCGTGCCCATTGGTGGCAATGTGGGGGACATACCTCAGCAACGAAGAGTACCGCATGGCATAGTCTGACACTGTCATGTTCCCCTGTTTCAAACTCGTAAACTCATCCTCCTTCGTCTGTCTCGCCGCTGCGGAGAAGTACCGGTTCAGAAATCGGGTCCTGAAGAGTGTCCAATCAATCACAACACCCAGTGCTCTTAGCTCCATTACAGTGCTCCTCCACCACATTAGAGGTTTCTTTGCTAACTGGAACTCTGCCAGCCTCAGCCAAGCTGTAACAGCACAAGGAGCCGACACAAATATCTGCTCAAGTCTTTCCAGCCACTCCTCAGCTTCCTCTCCTGATTCTGTTCCCTCAAACCGGGGCGGGTGGTAAGACAGAAACTGAGTCAAGTTAATCTCACCGGGTAGCAATAACTGAGCCACTGGCTCCATGCCTACTGCGGGTGGAGGTAGAGGGTTCACTTGTCCAACGCTAGCGTTCACGCTCCCAACATCGCCAACCTCTTCGTTAAGGTTCCCCGCATTCATAGCAGCCATGTTGTAACACAAAGGTTAACAACAATTCCAAAACAAATATACATGTTATGCCGTTAGATAACAGGAATGATAATAAGCATGTTAGTATAACAGAATATACATCAATATGCACCACATGCATAAACATGCCTCAAATGTAAGCACCTAGCCAATCATGCTAAGGCTACCCTTCACTCGTTCCCGGGTTCTCTAACCACTGCTCTGATACCACTAATGTAAGGACCCTAATCCTTAAGTGCGGATCAAAGGCATAATTAGAGCTAATATAAAAGATCAGAGTAAATTAATCGTGTTGAGGCTATGAGCCTAAAAGTTACATGCCAAAAATGAGGACTATCAATGGATTAATTACATTCCCCATCAAAAGAATGTTATCAATTATAGTTTTACACTACTCCTAGAGTAGACACTATACAAAATAATCTCGTCCTTCATCTACCAAAAGTGCTCTTCAAGCTCACGGTCTCAACCCGTCTTAGCCCCCTTCATATCATGCCAAAAGTACCTACAAGGACAACCCCCAAACATGAGCAATGATATCATTCATATACAACACAATATGAATATAAAGCGTAAATGCATAATCATAATAAAACACTTCCTGTTTTTCCCATGCATTTCAAAACGCTTCCAGTTTGGTTGTCCCTGTACCATGACTCATGAGTATAATCAATAGATTATTTTTAATTGTCTAGACATGTCATGACACAATACCATCTCATCAAAACCAAATACCAGTCACCAATCCCTAGTCTGCCCATCACAATGTATTTTAATGCCCCTCGCTTATTTACATATAGGCGGCATAGAATAACCTCGCTTCAATGGACATGCGGTACTCCCACCCCTCGCCTCACATTGAGCGACAAATATCCTTTCCTCGCCCTATATGATAACCACGCTCAAATGTGACATGCGGCGCTCCCACCCCTCGCTTCACATTTAGCGGAACCAAAACAAATAGCGGCAAGCATTAAAATCATCAAGGGATGATCACGACTCATGGGATGTGCACCAATAATCATATGCATCTACAATCATCATGCATAATTCAACATGTATTTGCATCCACAATGCATAATCACATATATACTCGCATCCACAATGCATAAACAATGAGTATATTAGATACATGTACCGTTGGGTGCCCGTACGTCCTCTACGTACCTTTTCAAAAGTGGAATTGATATGGCTTCAGTTCCTTGGTTGCGTTGCTACCTGGGATGGTTCTACACAATCACACAATCCCATATTAGAAGCCAAATAATAGTCAAATACCAAAAATTCGACAAAAGAAAGCATTTTCCAAAATTCCACAGTTGGCGATCGATCGCTTGGCTGAGGCGATCGATCGCCTCAATTTTTTCCTTCGCGGCGATCGATCGCGCCAAACATGGCGATCGATCGCCTAACCCTTGGATTGGCCATTGCCTCTCGGCGATCGGTCACCTCATAACAGGCGATCGATCGCCTGTCCCGCAAATTTGGTACTGTCCAACGGCGATCGATCGCCCCATTTCAGGCGGTCGATCGCCTCACACAGACTCGCGATTTTTCACCATTTTTGCATACCAAAACCTTCCAATCCATACCAACACTTAAACCATCAAACCAACAACATAATAACAACATAAACCTCCAAAATACACCTCCAAACAAGTGTAAATCCAACCCTCAACCAAAACCACAACAACCCAACACAAACCCATTTTAAAACCCTTCAAAATCATACCAAACTTAAATAAAACCTTACAAAATTAACAATGAGGTATCCATACCTCTTGGGGACCTCAAATCTCCCAATAAACTCCACAAAACCAGATTTTTGGAAGGGTTTCTCTCCACCTTTAAGCTCCAACTCGAAAATGGGAGAAAAGGAAGGGTTTGGGTGGTTTGGTAAAGTAAAATGAAAGTGAGGTAAGGTAGGGTGGGGTTGGGGTAAAAAGGTTTGAGTTTAAAATAAAATGCATCCACAAACCCATGGTGTATAAAACACCCCAACATGATATTTTCAAAAGCATTAATCCAAAATGCACCAAAATATCAATTAACTCATGCTTTCCAAATAATTGCTAACCATGGTAAATAAATCATGCTAAAAGCCATTTTCCCCAACATACCCAACATGCACCATGAAATGCACTCCCGGGTCACTCTATCATGTGACTAAGCATTTCAATAAGATAAATAATTCCAGCACCTAATTAATTAACTACTACCGTGATTAATCATATAAACACAATTAATGTCCAAATTACAATTAATAATTTCGGGGATATCACAATGTTGGTTGTGGGGATACAAATTTACTTACTTTAAAACCCTCTACCCCCACCTTTACCAAATCACTTTACTAAATCCCCCAAAATCATCCCTCAAACCCTTTTTCTCCTATTTTCGTTTTTGGCTACAAAGTGGGAGAGAAATCCTTCCAAAAACTTGATTTGTGGAATTTGTTGGGAGATTAGAGTCCCCAAGAGAACCATCACAGGTGGCAACACAGCCAAGGAAGTGAAGTCCTACCACATCCTACTTTTGGAAAGGTACGTAGAAGACGTACGGGCACCCAACGGTACATGTATCTAATATACTCATTGTTTATGCATTGTGGATGCGAGTATATATGGAATTATGCATTGTGGATGTAAATACATGTGGAATCATGCATGATGATTGTATATGCATATGATGGTTATTGGTGCACATCCCATGAGTCGTGGTCATCCCTTGATGTTTTTAATGCTTGCCGCTATTTGTTTTGTTGCCGCTAAATGTGAAGCGAGGGGTGAGAGCGCCGCATGTCACATTTAAGCGTGGTTATCATATGAGGCGAGGAAAGAATATTTGCCGCTCAATGTGAAGCGAGGGGTGGGAGCGCCGCATGTCCATTGAAGCGAGGTTATTCTATGCCGCCGATATGAAAAGCGAGGGGCATTAAAATACATTGTGATGAACAGACTAGGGATTGTTGATTGGTAATTGGTGATAATGGAATGGTATTATGTCATGACATGTGTGGACCATTGAATAATCTATTTGATTATACTCATGAGTTATGGTACAGGGACAACCAAAAAGGGAGCTTTTAAAATGCATGGGAAAAACAGGAAGTGTTTATTACGGTTTCTGCATTTACGCCTTAAATTCATATTGTGTTGTATATGAATTATTATATGCTCGTGTTTGGGGGTTGTCCTTGTAGGTACACTTTTGGCATGATAAGAAGGGGCTAAGGCGGGTTGAGGCAGTGAGCTTGTGAAGAACACTTTTGGGAATTGAAGGACGGGATTACTTTTGTATAGTGTCTACTCTAGGAGTAGTGTAAAGCTATAGTTGATAACATTCATTAGATTGGGAATGTAATTAATCCATTGATAGTCCTTATTTTTGGCATGTAATTCTTAAAGCTCATACTCTCAACACGATCATTTTACTCTGATAATTTATGTTAGCTCTAATTATGCCTTTAATCCGTACTTAAGGAACTAGGGTCCTTACATTATGCAGCTCTTAGCTTTCTCAATAAATTGGTCGGAATGGTGATGTAAGCGAGTGAAAGCTTTTCAGAGAATGTTTGAATATGGTTGATTTTCATGCGTTGATTCTAGGACTTCCAAACCTTCATTCTCTGGTCAGTTTTATAGTAGAGCCATGCAATGTATAATTTGCCTCTTTTGTTCATCGGGTACATGTTAGTTGTGGCAATACTGTCTCCTGACATTCCCTCTTGTTTTATTGCCAAATTCTTTATTAACGACTCTTCTTTTGGCTTTGCGGAATAGTACAATTGGCAGCGTACTATCTTCTAGTTAGATAGATGTGGCCTTTCAAGTATGCTGGACTAAAGTCTCTGCTAGTCTGCAAACTCTGGTGCATAGAAGTAAAATACTCGATAACTAAGATGGTCTGCCTTGAGTCAACTAAGCTTTTTCGACCTGAGCTAGTAGAAGCCTTGAGTCTTTACGCGCGTAGCAATCTTCGGAGTTGAGTTATTTTGCAATAACCAAATATTCCAACAAAAGATATTACAATTCTACAGTGGAGGAATCTATGATTTTCCAGTGTATATGACCAGCCAACCAGAGAAAGAAAGCATCATCCAGCTAAAGATGATATGGGTAATCATTCATTTCAAATTTAAACAAAAAAATATATATATGAAATTTTTAATTTTATAAAAATATGAAATTTTATCCCTCAATTCCATCCACAGAATTCACCAGTATTCTTTGAAGCTACCATCTTTGAATTTTGAACTCCAAATCAAGTAACTATGGAATGTACCTCATTTATTGAAATCTTAATTAATTTTTACAGACAACTTGGACCACTTCTACCAATAACACTGGAATCTCCATTATTACACATTCAATGCTTCTCGTCTTCCTCTTCTAGATTTACATGAACTTCTGAAAACTTATACAAAATATTTATGGACAATTCATAATGTATCATCCAATTGTGGGAACACTGCATTTTGTAAGGTCCATTTGATCTAAGGATTTCTATTATTATTATTATAATGTGTATTTTGTTCGTTAAATCTTTATATTTTTTAGAAAAATAATATGAAATACTTATATATACATACATATATGTATATATGTTTTCAAGTAATTGTGAACATTTTTTAAAATTTAGCATATAAATATATTTTATTGACTTCACTAAAATCAAACTTTTGGAAATTATTCTCCGTGACCGGAAGCGGAACCAAGAAAAAATTTTAGGGAGGGCCAAAACTTTTTAAAAAAGAAATAAGGGTAAAAGAAATTAAAATTATTTTTAATAACATTAATTTTTTTTCCCTCATCCATGCCTTCACCCCTGGCTGTAATACCTCGTTAATTCCTGATTCCGTGCTTAATTTCTATCTATCTAATTATCACGTATTGCTTGTGTTTATGATTTTTTTAAAAATATAGTCAATATTTATGTAAACTAATTATATGTCTAAAAATTATTTTGTTTTTTCTTTATTTAAATAGTTTTGTGCTTTCAATCTGGAAACTTTGGTGCATCTCGTACATCAAAGACCAACACATAGGTGGGCCGAGTACAAACAAAAATTTCCCGCTTTTAATTATGCTTGTCAAGTTTATTTTATTTTTATTTTTTTAAACTGTTGTGGTTTTCTTTATTTGAAAATAATTGTTTTTTTTTTATTTTTTAATAAAGTTTACAGTATTTATGATATATAGGATTCAATTCAGGGATTTCATACATAAATCCACGAACCTTCCTTCTATCACGGAGAATATGGGAAATACTTAAATGGTATCCCAGTTATCTGCATCTAATTTCTATTCCGATGTTTTTTTTATTATTTTATTTTCTCATGCAATTAATGAGGTTTTGACGCCGTTTGAAGCAGCATTGTATAGCGCCAAGCTGCATTTTTGTTCATACAATTTATTATTTAATTATTGTTAACTATAATTTTGATTCTTATAAATATACAAATTATTATTTCGATCAATTTATTTATTTAGCAGTTAACTAAAATATTTATTTTTTAATAAGAAATGTTCATAGAAATTATTATTTTGTTATTAATTAGTATATAATGAGTGAATAATTATTAAATAAATTTTTAACTATTTATTTTACTTTAATTGAATGAACAAATGGAATTAATAAATAAATAAATTTAATATGTTACTAAATTTATTAATAGATTATTGAAAGAATAAAAGACTTACTCTGAATAAATAATAAAAATATTTCTTAATTTTTTAAAGTAAAGTTTGAAGGGCATATGTTGAACATGAATTTCATATTTGGTGCAAAATTGTTCTATTTTGTCCTAAATACAACAACTAATTCTTTATTTTATATTTTATTTTAAAATTGAATCTAGTCATCAAAATTGGGATTGGTAATGACGCCAGCTTACCACACACACACACACACATATATATATATATATATATATATATATATATATATATATACATACAAATGTAAATTAAATTGAAGAAATAAAGACAATTATTTGAATCACAAGGGGAGTGTGGGCATATGAGAACGTAAATGAGGTCAGTTTCAGATCCGTGTAGGCCCACAGATTCAGATGTAGCTCTCATCAGCCCACCTGGATCAATCATGGGCCCATTTAGATTTCTTAAAATTTAAACATTAATTTATTTTTATTTTCCTTTAATAAATAACACACGTATTTAGTTTTTAAATTCATGTTTCTTTTAAATTGAAGGGAAAGTTTTATAAAACCGTCATTAGACCTGCAATGTTATATGTAGCAGAATACTGAGCATCCAAGATGAATCACATCCAAAAGATGAATGCAGCAGATATGCATATAGATATGCATATGCTTTGTTGGATGTGTGGTAAGACCAGGAGAGATAAAATAAGGATGAAAGATATTTGAGTTGAAGTAGGTGTTACATGTGTAGAAGAGAAGATGCAAGAAAGTTGCTTATGTTGGTTTGGTCACATACGACGTAGCCCAGCAACGCACATGTGCGACGAGTGGAGTCCATAGATTTCGGTCATTTCACGACAACAAGAGGACAACTGATGAAGACATGGCTCAAAGTTATACGCAAAAGAGGATTAAAGAGGATATTCAGACCTATAGAAGCGATTGGAGAAGACTAACGCTCTTGTTCGACCCGAATTGAGTCTATCTACTGTAGCATACCTCAATTCATTAGGATTAAATGTTTAGTTGTTATTGTTGATTTTTCGTGGAACAAATTCTTGAATTCAGGCCTTCTGAGTAGAGAGTTGGATACTGGAAAAACCTCTTCTATAAATGCTCAATTACAAAAATTATATAGACCTGATTTTGTTTCTTGAACGGCGGAGGTGTTTGATATACGATTTGCTTCGATTATTAATAATTTCGATTCAAAATTTTTTGGTTTATTAAATAAAAGACCAAATTACACCATGAATTATTGATAATCAAATCAAACGAATCTCATACTTATGGTTTGTTTCAGTTTGAATGTTCGATCTTTAATTTTAAATTTTATTTCAAATTAAATATTTTGGTCATTGTTAAAATAATCAAAATTATTTAATCTAGAATTTTAAATAAACTGTGATGCCTGGAAGTAATTATATTTAATTAGTTGATTTAGTTGTGATAAATGATGACTAATTATGGAATTAAAATAATTGAAATCGTAATTTGGTCCATTGTGGGATAGATAATTATTATGTTGGGGATAGTGTTATTTTGATGTTTGAATTTAGTTGAATAAGTATTAGATGATGAGCTTAGAAAGCATGGTGTATTGAATTAGTGTGGGAAGTTTGGATTTGAAGAACCAAGATGTGGGAAGGACTATTGTGCGATTTTGAAAACTTGTTGGAAGATATTTGTTGGGAAACGATTTCTAAGTTTTGGTGATTACAAACATCTACCGAGAAGAGACATCTACCGGATGAAGACATCTACCGGGTGAAGACATCTACCGGATGAAGACACCTACTGGATGAAGACATCTACCGGGTGAAGACATCTACCGGATGAAGACACCTACCAGATGAAGACATCTACCGGATGAAGACATCTACCGGGTGAAGACATCTACCGGATGAAGACACCTACTGGATGAAGACATCTACCGGACTGAGATACTCACTGGATAAAGACATCTACTGGAATAGACATCCACTGTATTATTACTCCACCGGATAAAGACTTCCACCGGATAAAGACATCTACTGCATGAAGTCTTTCATCAAGTCTAACCAACATCTACTGAGCTAAAAAGTACGACTGGATACTGAAGTTACAAGACTAGTAGAAGTGAATCCAGCAGCGGATTGAAGAGATAAGACAAAGTAAGTACAATTCCGTCTGACAAAGGTACAACAGAGCGACGAGCACTACGAAATCATCGCCACCAATTCCGTCAGATTGTAAGAGCCGTTGCTGAACAAAAATGGAAGGAAGATAAAATGGAGAAGAAAACAGATTCTACGCTGAACCTTCCATACCAAGAAAGTTTACCGTTGGAAATGAAATCTATAAATACAGATGCTGAATGAATGAAGAAAAATAGTTGAATCCATTGACAATCGATTATTCTATACATTCAAACAGAGAAATTTATCAAGTCATAATTATCTGAAGATTCAGCTAGAGCAAGGAACACCTACTGGTATATCAAAGATCAAGTTAAACTGGTGTACTGCTCAAAGATCGTTCAAGAACACTCAAAGCTTACAAGTGTACTAGTCATTCAAAGGAGTGTTAGATAGTTTACTTTGTAAACAAATCATATACATTGTGTTGCTAGGAGTTTAGGCTAAGCTGTGTGAAAGCCTAAGGAGGTTGTATACTGTAGAGTGTAAACCGAAGTCTTCTAGTGTATCCTTCCTGCAAAGGAAGAAGGGGAGACGTAGAAGCGTTGTGCTTCGAACTTCCAGAAACAATCTCTGTGTTCTTTACTTGCTTTTTATTTTTTACTTTAGTTAACTCACAAGTGTAGCAGACATTTTCCGCACTTCACTTAGTGTCTGCTGACTTGCTTATTTGATTGAGAAGCTACTGCATCACTTAACGGTTTGCAGTAATCAGTCGAAGATCACAATTTGAGGGCAGTGTTTATTCAACCCCCCCCCCCCCCCCCTTCTAAACACGCCTCCGATCCTAACAAGTTGTATCAGAGCCAGGTTTTCTCAATCTTGAGATATATTAAAGTTCAAATGGCATCATTCAGCAAGACCCCTATGTTCAAGAAGGATGAGTATGATGACTGGAGAATCCGTATGCAAGCACATCTAAGTGCTCAAGATGATGATATGTGGTACGTGATTACTGATGGACCCATGAAGATTATGAAAATCAATACAGCTGCCTCTATCACAACTGGTGAACCACAGATGGTAGAGAAGGAAAGATCTCAGTGGTCAAATGAAGAAAGAAAGAAGGCAAATTTGGACAATGTTGCAAAGGACATTTTGTTCAAAACTTTGGACAAAAATATGTTCAACAAGATCAAAATGTGTCCCACAGCAAAAGACATCTGGGAGAAGATTGCTCAACTTTGCGAAGGAAATGATCAAACAAAAGAGAACAAGCTCACTATGGCATTACAGAAGTTTGAGCACATCAAGATGACAAATGGAGAGACTCTCAACTAATATGATGAGAGAGTGACTGGTATAATCAATGAACTTAGCAGTCTGGGTAAGGAGTTACCCAACAGAGAAGTCATTCTCAAGGTGATGAGAGGTCTCCCAAGAGAATGGGATGTCAAGACAATTGCAATGAGAGAGTCGAAGGACATAAACAAGATAGATCTACATGATCTATTCGCTGACTTAAAAGCTTATGAATTTGAACTAGGTATCCGGGTGGAAGATGAACCCAGTACCAGTCAACCAACCAAAGCTCTCACTGCATCGGAGTCCCTGCCTACTTCTACAGAGATGACTCCAGAAAAGATGTGTAATGATGCTATGGCAATGTTCGTGAAGAAGTTTGGGAAATTCATGAAGAAGAACCAGAAATCTTATCAATCATATCCTCGAAGGCAGAGTTCCAAGGGAAAGTCAGAAGAAGAAGAGCGAGTGTGCTTCAACTGCCTCAAACCGGGGCACTTCATTGCAGACTGTCCTAAACCCAAGAAGGATGATCACAAAAGAGGAGCCAAGGATTACAGAAAATCCAAGGAAACCAGAAGATCATCCAGAAGGGACAGAGATCAAAAAGTGTTGATGGCTGAAGAAAGCAAGAGCAAATGGGCTGATTCTGAGTCAGAGTCAGGAGAATCAACGAGCTCATCAAGCGAGAGTGAAGATGAAGAAGTCCATTGCTTAATGGCAAATGATGAGATTGAGGTACACGAGTCTAACCTATCTGAATTTACACATAGTGAACTTACCAATGCATTGCAGGACATGATCAATGAGTATCGGACGTTATATGAATCCTTTGAAAGCTATAAGACTGAGCACTCAATCCCAACTGAAACGCATAAAAACAAACTTGATTGAACAATCGAGGGAGTTGAACTGCTTAAGGGAAACATCCAGTCTCCTAGTGAAAGAAAGAGATGAAGCCAAGTGTGCTTACCAGAAACTTAGCAAACTGGTTAGCACTTGGAATGCGTCTACTACCAGAAAGGATGAAATGCTTGAGTCTATAAGGCTTGCTGGTGATTTAACCGGCATAGGCTATAATAGAAATGACGGCAGTTCATCTGGTAACGAACCTCAACTGTGTCTAACAAAAGCAAGGTTCAACCAATGAACTTTGTAAGATCTAGCACAGTATATGACCCTTATGAACTGTTTAAAGAACCTGTTAAAGCAACACTCATCACGGAACAGGCACAACACAGGGGTATCGGTTATGTAGAACCACTCAAAGAGGCTAAACCGAGGCAAAAGTTCAGAAATGAACTTAAACTCACTGGTCGAGCAACTAGAGAGGTTAAACCCAACTGGTACTACAACTGTAAGCCTGTCCAGAAGAGGTATATGCTCTATAACAGGAACTACAAACCAAAAGCACATGCATATACATATTATCACACTACACGTTCTAGACCATCACCATCACTGTTTAATACATACACATTTCAGAACACACACCGACCTAAGCTACTCAGGGTCATACAAGTGTGGGTTTCGAAAGGACTAATCCCGCCTGGACCCAAGTAGGATTGGGTACCAATCATGTATTTTCGCCTTAATTGCAGATATCTAGAGTCCAGCAAGTTCGAAGCTCAGAGTGGTTTCTGGACAGTGGATGCTCTAGACATATGACAGAGAATGCTACCCTGCTGTCCGAACTGGTTGACATCTCAGGACCAAAAATAACATTTGGGGACAACGCGAAAGGTAGAACCGTGGGTAAGGGTAAGATTATCCACGATAACGTTATCATCAAAGACATTTTGCTGGTAGAAAACTTGTGCTACAATTTGATTAGTATCAGTCAATTATGTGACAATGGCTATTCAGTAGAATTCAACCAACACACCTGCACAATTAAGACTGATGATGGTAATACTCTAATCGTAGGAAAAAGGCATGAGAACACCTATATGCTTGATTGGAACTTTAATAAACCTGTCTCCCCTACTTGCTTTGCTGCTTTGAATTACTCCAAAAATTGGCTTTGGCACAAGCGGTTGAGTTGCTTAAACTTTAAAACTATTGCCAGTCTTCGTAAACTTGACCTGGTTGTTGGACTGCCCCAAATCGAGTTCTCAAAAGATAAGATCTGTTCAGCCTGCCATTGGTAAGCAAATCAGATCCACCTTTAAGAACAAAGGGAGTAAATCTTCTTCTCGGTGCCTAGAGTTGCTGCACATGGATCTTTTTGGTCCTATACCAGTAACAAGTCTAGGGGAAATGAAGTACACTCTAGTGTTGATAGATGATTACTCTCGCTTTACGTGGGTCTTATTTCTGAGTGGTAAAGATCAGGCTACTCCAAAGCTGATCAAGCTACTCAAGAGACTACAAAATGAGAAATCATATGGGATAGATAGAATTCGTAGTGACAAGGGTACATAATTTACCAATCAATCACTCGAATCATATCTAGATGACCTAGGTATCAAACACGAATACTCTGCTGCAAGAACACCACAGCAAAACGGAGTTGCTGAGCGTAGGAACCGCACTTTGAAAGAAGCTGCGCGAACTATGCTAGCAAAATCCAATATATCGCAGAGGTTTTGGGCAGAAGCAGTCAACACAGCTTGTTATACGCAAAACAGATCAATGATTAATAAACGAGCAGACAAAACTCCATATGAGATCTGGAATGGCAGTAAGCCAAATATTTCTTATTTCCATGTGTTTGGTTGCAAATGCTTTATTCACAACAATGGAAAAACTCATCTCACCGCTTTTGATGCTAAATCTGATGCTGGAATATTTCTTGGCTATTCTACTGTTAGTAAAGCTTTCAGAGTATTCAACAACAGGACTCTTACTGTAGAAGAATCCATTCATGTTAAATTTGATGAGTCTGCAGACAGCACTGAAAACGACTTACGAATCAACAATTTGAGCAATCGAATGGAAAAAACAGTCATTGATGTTCCAAGTGATGAAGTGATAAGTGTGATTTTTACACTTATATTTCGACGTTTTCTAGTAGTATTTTATAGTAATTCTTGAGTAATATTACAGTTATTGGTGTTAATTTGTATATTTCAGGAAATTACGTAGAAGTACGAGAAAATGAAGAATAGGAGCTGAAAACGATGCCGAAAGGATGAAAATATCAAAGCCGGTCGATCGCGAGTCGGGATTTGGAACAAAATCTAGATGGCTAGAGGTTGAATTGTACAAGAAAACTTACGTGAAGATAAAGTGATATTTGAGAAAGAAGATTCACGGGAACTCATGCAAGAGAGGATTCAACAGCTTATGTACGTGGGATCCAAATCAGAATTTAAGGAAATGAAGTGGCGTAGCTACGCCTTCAATATGGCGTAGCTACGCCAAAGCTACGGCCCTCGAGAATTTAAGGAAATGAAGTGGCGTAGCTACGCCTTCAATATGGCGTAGCTATGCCAAAGCTACGGCCCTCGAAAATTTAAGGAATTGAAGTGGGCGTATTTACGCCTTCAATAAAGGCGTAGCTACGCCAAGAAGTCTGGAAAGAATTTTGATAACAAGTTTCCATAATATACACGCCTCCTTCCATCCTCAGGCTTCTTTCCTTTCTCCAACATTCTTCCACTCACCAATCACACACCTAATCCCATCAGAACCATTCACCGAGCCTCCTTTAAAAACCTCACGCCCCTACCCTTCTTCACCGATCATCAAACCTTCTACACCCTACACCAACACAGGCCCTTTCTTCCCTCCATAATCCCATCAGAACCAGACGCCTCATCTTTTACCAACCAATCTCACGTCCAACCCCTCAACCCCATCATCATCCTTTAACCTTAACCCTATGACTTTGGAACAACTCCAACAAGGCGATTAAAGAGACGATCGAGAAGGAAGCAAGAGAAGGAGCGAAGATTTACAACCGGAGTCGACGCTGGGAGTTTTTCTTTACTTTTAATTCTTAGTTTTGTTGTGTTTTGATTTATTATGAGGAACTAAGTTTATTTATCGAGGCTAGGCGAACCTTTGTTATGAACCTTCGATTTGATGATTTAATGATTGAATTCTTATAGTTCTTTGCGTATGTTTTATGTTCTTCATGCTTTTAGAGGTTTGATCACCTTTGAATGATGTTAGTATCGTAATTGAGATCGAGAGATGATTTTATGATATTGAATTATAACTCATACCATGGATTTCAGACCGAGATCGAGAGATGACGTCAAATACATGCGTGATAGCCATAGATATCTAGTAATTGAAAGCTAGGAGTTTTCATGGATCTTATGCAATATTGAGTTGTTAAATAAGTACACGAGAGTGACTTACTGCAATTTGATATTAGGTTTAATATAACTCGAGTGTAAGGACCCCAAGCCCTTAAAACCTTGATTAGTGTATTAACCACTATGTGTGGTACATGCTTTCTATAAAATGTCAATCGGGAAGCTCTGATGATACTTAATCATTGCCTGTCAATATAAAAGACTCATATGTTTGCCCTTTACCAACCCCTTGGTGCCACTTTTCACATTGTAAACTTTTACAAAAATTTGGGCAGAGTCTCCCCATAAATAGAGCTATCCCAAAAACAGAGTACAACACATAACAAAATTCCCGGCCAGGGAACACATAATACTCAACAGAAAGCAGTAATACAAGTAGATTCCCAGCCAGGGAAGACACCACACATACGTCAACAAAAGTGGGTTCCAACACCCACATAATACACCAATGACTCTCATATCATTCTAGCAATTCAACCTAATTGCATGCAACCTTAAATGAAAGAGAGAAAGGCTCATGCCTTTATATACAATCCATATACAAGTATAATCGTGCTCACATGCGAGCATCATGAATATGAATATGTATAAATCCTCAGGTGTATATATAGGTACTCTATACGATACCGTGCTCCATCAAGCCCTGGTACCACGATCCTGGGAGTACCTCAAATCAACAGCTCGAGCTCAGCTCCATAGCCATCGATGTACCTGTCCACCTGTCCCAACAGAGACAGCCCCCAACGGGGTGAGCATACCAATACACAAAATCCCATAATCATAATAATGAAATTCATAATTTACAACAAAGGTAAATGCTAATGAATTTAAATGATACTCCCTGGATGGCAACATCCTCATCCGGGATTCCGTGTACTGTCCCTGTTCTCACAACATCAAACTCATCAAATCTCATAAATCAGTAAATCAACACATTGATTTACACATCGCATGCCTGATCCTCGAATATCAACATATAGTGATTACAAATTCATTAAACATGCAATTACAGATATCACAATATCTAATACTGATTTCACAACCTTGCTATCAATCACAGATAGCTCAAATGCCTTAGCATTTATTTTACCATTCCTTCATTATACTTAGACATCTCAAGTGTCTTATAATGAATACATGAGTCTACAAACCTAGA
Source organism: Haberlea rhodopensis (assembly GCA_907163345.1). Taxonomy (NCBI): domain Eukaryota; kingdom Viridiplantae; phylum Streptophyta; class Magnoliopsida; order Lamiales; family Gesneriaceae; genus Haberlea; species Haberlea rhodopensis. The sequence goes on along the minus strand of CAJQUN010000132.1, from coordinate 919,185 downwards.
CATCTCAAATGTCTCATAATGAATACATGATTCTACGAACCTAGACATCTCAAATGTCTTACGAAGAATGCATGATTCTACAAACCTAGACATCTCAAATGTCTCATAATATAGTCATATAAATCCAGTACCCCATATATCATGCAAGAGTCATCCTACTCTAGTGTCACGCACGCTACAAGCGGCGATATCAAGATTTGGGTCATTCCTTGGCTATATCAACATATATGTATAACCATACGCAAAACATTCAATGCAATCAAAAACACCTTATGCATTTCACATATATATAGTAATGCTCGTACGTCGCACGTACCTTAAATCTCCGAAGTCCGAGCCAAGCCTTGCTCGAGTTCCATGCCCCGAGGAATGATGTGCTAACACGATAAACAATTCACCATTATTTACGAACATGTAACCTATGCTCAAGCACACCCATATCCCTCACAACATTGTCAATACACGACAATTATCCTCTTAAAAGACCCGGGGCAGGGTACATGCAGGGAAGGAATAAATGAGACAATCGAAATTTGTTCAAGAATGCCCTACAAAAATCGAACCTCAATCTCACAATTTCGAACCCAATAAAATACCATAACTCATCTAAAATGTCAATTAAGCTATCCAAGCAAGAATCAACATCCCTTGACAAAAACTCCCCATTTTCGAACTCAACCCCCATAATTTCGAATCCAAACAAGCCCTTAAATTCAAACCCTTAAAATCCTTCAAATTCGAACCAAAGCTTCTCAATTCAATCTCAATCAAGCATCATAATACTCTTAAAACTTGCAATAATCGATCAATTGCACGAAACAACACCCATGCCAAAAACCCCCAAATAATTCGAAAATTAAACCCTACGAAATTGGGGAAATTCGAAACAATAAAGGCATGGAAATACATGAAAAAGACGAACAAGGGGGGTAGGGAGGTTACCCAACGAAAATCGGAAGCAAAATCGGACGAAATCCGATGAACCCTAACTTTTGGGGATCGACGCCTTTCTGCCAAATTCGAACGAGAAACGCGACGAAACTTCAATTGATGGAGGGGAAAGAAGCGCCTCGTCGAGACGAAGACGGCGGTAGGTCGCACGCCCCGAACGGCGGCCGGACGGCGGCGGGCGGAGCGCTGTAGCAGCGGGGGTCGCATCGCGGGAGAGAGGGGAAGAAATTGGGGCTGAAATTGAAATTATGTCTAAAATTTGGGTTTAAATGGTATTTATAGCAAAAATACCCCGAAAACTTAATAGCCCCACAAATACATCATGATTCCTTAAAAATCATCTGTTTTCAAAAACTCTCTCTCTAACTCCAAAACCCTCTACCGGTGCTCACATAGCACCCGAGATTCCGAGACACATCAAAAACCCAACTCTTAGGTTTTACACCGTAATGTGAATACAATCTCAACCTCTGGATCCAACGATCCCAACTACCCAAATAAACGAGCCCAGAAGGCCCAACACCTCGATTAAATCCCAAATCGCCACGTAAAACCACTTTAGGGATTATTAACACTACGGGATTAACACCTATAATCCCTGGTCATCACAATATCCCCCACTAAAAGAATTTCGTCCTCGAAATTAGCACTGGTGTATCACGTAACACCCAGGCTGCACAACAACATGAAGCCATAACATCGATTCCTGACCATATCAGAATCGTATTAATAAACGCGAGGATACTTACCTCTCATCTAATCTCTGAAACAGAGCGACATACCAAAACCAACATATCACCCAAGAGGTAAAACGTACCTCGATGCGGGTCATCCCAGAAGTCAGCCTCTCATGACTGCGAAACAACTGATACTTACGACCGTAGATCGGTCAGTCCTCCTTCGATCTAATATAACAGTACGAACACGTCCTGAATGACACCTCAACCGTAAGAACGTTGACCTCGTGTCAAACTCTGGAGTGGAGTAGACTTCCAAATCCATCATAACGTCAAAGAGCGTCAGCACAGCTCAACGCTAATAATCCAAAAGCAGTTAGTCAACTGAAACTGTAAGGATTCGAATCGCTCCTGATTCTATCGTAGATATCATTCCATGACATCTCTATCAAGACTCACGATGTCTAACATACATCGTTACGAGGGAAACACTAGTACAACCACGGTGTACACATATCAAACCTGGTTTCCACTTTCAAACTTCCTCCATCGAAGGAGTAGTCGCCTCATTGCAACTTAATTTGGGCAACTCACGGCCACAAATTCAAACAAAAGACATCTCACAAGATGTCCACCTCCGGATGTTCCAAGAATCACGTCCTGATCATAAATAACAACCGAGACTCCGCAGAGTTTAAATTTCTTAAGGGGCATGCAATAAACCCATTGCATCCTCAACGCTTGTGTCGTCAGCGACACTCAACCAATCCGAAATCCTGCCATCCCTTGAAAATCCTCGGATTTAACAATCCAAACTTGGGAAGGCTGTCGCATAACTCGAAGGAAAACACCAACAAGGGAAATACCTTAACCCTCACAAGAAAATCCCTCCTCAAGGGAGTCAACTAACTTCACGATCATTCCTCATAATCATCATGCCATGGAGATTCCCAATCTCAAGGTGTTCCATATCTCTCATCAGAGATTTAACCATCCAAAAATAGCATAACTCTATGCTTAACAGAGAGGAAATCAATAACTGGCATCCGTATACTCACCGGTATACCTGCCTAAGCACTGATGTCGCATGCATACTCAATGCACTCGGCTCGGGTATCTACCACATATCCCTAAGCCCCAAACACAACCGTCAATTCTGAGTCATTCCTTACTCAGTGGAGGATGAAAATCGACGATTAACAATACACGGTGTGATTCCCAAAATCAACACCACTTGTACCAACTTACCGAATCTTTCAAAGATTCCCAAATAGGTATAATACTACCTTCTTCCTCGCAAGGGAAGTGCCATCGAACTCGAGATCCACAAGTCTCGAACCATCGTTCGGAAAAACTGGATACAATAACACCCATTGTATCCCAATACACGGGTTCCTTTAGATTGAGTCAATAACAACCTGATGACTCTCTTGTTGGTACTCCAACATCCTGAGCTGTCCCAGACAAGTCTCCAAGATTAAACATAAACGTATACACGTTTCAGCGAGGCACGCACAACCTCAAATGATGTGGTGACTACTAGAGTCCACCACGATCCACATCGCATCACTTTACGATTTGCCAAACTTGGTTCCAACGAGCAGTGTAACGGCTCTAGCAAGCCCATCATGGTGCTACACACACGCGGCAGACAACCTAGTCTCTGCCTCTTTAGGTTTACCTCAAACCTACCAATAAGACGGACGTTTCCACATGGTATAACATACTATGGGAGAAAACTCAATAGAGTAGTGGGTCTTTATCCAACATTCCTCAATGCCGATACACCCTGGACAACCCAATGTCCCTATGTACTTAACATAACCTGATCCTACTCCCTTAGGACCCATCCTACACCCTCAAGGGTGGTGTGACCATGTCCACCACATGTCACATCGACAGAAAGCGAGTACTTTCCTCCATGATTACTCCTGTCGTCAAATCACATGGCCAAAAGCCATTCCAACGAGCATACTTCTAGGGTATCACCACTCGTAAAATGATTACCCCCAAACATAAGCTGCGGTACAATCACATGTACAGCGCATCCATCCATTCCTCGAGCAACCCGCTCGGTATAAGGGTCACGTCCATCGGTGTCGCACACACCACCTTGTGCTCGGTACTGGCACCCAAGGCATACCACTGAATACGTATACTCAACGCATCGATCATCGTAACGATGATGCATGTCTAATAAGACATCTCCTACACCATCGTCATCGTCATCCCGTGACGACACATGCCAACTCATGGCATCTAAAACATTGCCCACTAGTGACGATACATGTACCTCAGCGTATGTCATCCACTATCATGCTAGTAAAATAGGCATAATAAAACATGTATATCAATGCATGCCAGCTACAATAAAGCTAATAAAATAGCAATATCTCATACCTCATCGCTAGTGATATAGCGTCATACCTGTCTCCGTCGCTCAATAATAGTGCGTAATCAGCACCCATCGCTCGAAGGCGGCAAAATCCTGTGCTGAGTACATAGCGGCAAAATCCCTCGCTATAGAATCGACGGCATGACACCTCGTCATATAATAAGTGGCATGAAACCTCGCTATACACCTGAGTATGAATCATCGTCCACATAGTAGCGGAAAGAGGCATCGCTATCAATACACCTGGCGGAATGAACCATCGCCAATAGATATAGCGGAATGAACCATCGCTATAAATACTCCTGGCGGAATGAACCATCGTCAATAGATATAGCGGAATGAACCATCGCTATCAATACACCTGGCGGAATGAACCATCGCCAATAGATATAGCGGAATGAACCATCGCTATAAATACTCCTGGCGGAATGAACCATCGCCAATAGATATAGCGGAATGAACCGTCGCTATAAATACACCTGGCGGAATGAACCATCGCCAATAAATATAGCGGAATGAACCGTCGCTATAAATACGCCTGGCGGAATGAACCATCGCCAATAAATATAGCGGAATGAACCGTCGCTATAAACCGTGTCCTCATAGAGAAATGAATATAAATCGACACAGCGGGACACATCACCGCTATCATCCGTGTCATCACATAGGAATGAATCATCATCCTAACAAGCGGCATCTCATCCTCGCTTCTTCATACAAGCGGTATCTCATCCTCGCTTCGTATGGCATACCCCGCCTCCATGTGCAAGCGAGCATCCCTGCCCGCTCCACATTTTTAGCGGTACAAGCATAAGCTTCTTCATACAAGCGGTATATCATCCTCGCTTCGTATGGAATACCCCGCCTCCATGTGCAAGCGAGCATCCCCGCCCGCTCCACATTTTTAGCGGTCAAGCATAAGTATAAAAATTCTCACTGTCATAAGCAGGACTCCTGGAATGCATAATCATCATTCCTTTTTATACTCCATATTTCCTGTAACCTGCAACCATCAGGGTTAACAACAATAGCCATATACGCTATGCATCCACATTCAATTCATAATAAAAACACATTATGAGAATGTATGGTTTCACAAATAAATGTCATGATATCCTTCTTTAAATCCTTATTTCATCCTGAGCCCTTATCATTAGTACATTTTAATGCTTCTTGCTACTCCAGGAAAGCGGAATTCTTCCTCGCTTCCACTGGACTTTAGCGTTGCTACTCCATGTAAGCGGAACTCTTCATCGCTTCCAATGGACTTTAGCGTTGCTACTCCATATAAGCGGGACTCTTCATCGCTTCATATGGACTTTAGCATAAGCCATTAAAATCCTTACTAAGATAACTTTGACTCAAGACATGCATATGCAAAAACAATGCACAATAACATATATCATAACTTCAATGCACCACTTTGCATTCATCATGTGTCAACAAGACAACGTAAAATACATGTTACCTCGGAAATATCCCTTTATCTGATTTTCTTAAAACCAGCTTCCTTGGCACATAACACACGGAGTGCCAGACATCCCCATAAATGTCATCCTATCGTGTTCCACACGATTCCTGCAACCACAATGGTTAGCAATACCACTTTTCATATCATAAGAGCACATAAACAATGTGTTATGTCATACAACATTAATGCCATCATGCATAAATATGTGCTATCAATAACTTCCTAGGCCCTTAACAGCCCCAATGAGCAACCACTGCTCTGATACCACTAATGTAAGGACCCCAAGCCCTTAAAACCTTGATTAGTGTATTAACCACTATGTGTGGTACATGCTTTCTATAAAATGTCAATCGGGAAGCTCTGATGATACTTAATCATTGCCTGTCAATATAAAAGACTCATATGTTTGCCCTTTACCAACCCCTTGGTGCCACTTTTCACATTGTAAACTTTTACAAAAATTTGGGCAGAGTCTCCCCATAAATAGAGCTATCCCAAAAACAGAGTACAACACATAACAAAATTCCCGGCCAGGGAACACATAATACTCAACAGAAAGCAGTAATACAAGTAGATTCCCAGCCAGGGAAGACACCACACATACGTCAACAAAAGTGGGTTCCAACACCCACATAATACACCAATGACTCTCATATCATTCTAGCAATTCAACCTAATTGCATGCAACCTTAAATGAAAGAGAGAAAGGCTCATGCCTTTATATACAATCCATATACAAGTATAATCGTGCTCACATGCGAGCATCATGAATATGAATATGTATAAATCCTCAGGTGTATATATAGGTACTCTATACGATACCGTGCTCCATCAAGCCCTGGTACCACGATCCTGGGAGTACCTCAAATCAACAGCTCGAGCTCAGCTCCATAGCCATCGATGTACCTGTCCACCTGTCCCAACAGAGACAGCCCCCAACGGGGTGAGCATACCAATACACAAAATCCCATAATCATAATAATGAAATTCATAATTTACAACAAAGGTAAATGCTAATGAATTTAAATGATACTCCCTGGATGGCAACATCCTCATCCGGGATTCCGTGTACTGTCCCTGTTCTCACAACATCAAACTCATCAAATCTCATAAATCAGTAAATCAACACATTGATTTACACATCGCATGCCTGATCCTCGAATATCAACATATAGTGATTACAAATTCATTAAACATGCAATTACAGATATCACAATATCTAATACTGATTTCACAACCTTGCTATCAATCACAGATAGCTCAAATGCCTTAGCATTTATTTTACCATTCCTTCATTATACTTAGACATCTCAAGTGTCTTATAATGAATACATGAGTCTACAAACCTAGACATCTCAAATGTCTCATAATGAATACATGATTCTACGAACCTAGACATCTCAAATGTCTTACGAAGAATGCATGATTCTACAAACCTAGACATCTCAAATGTCTCATAATATAGTCATATAAATCCAGTACCCCATATATCATGCAAGAGTCATCCTACTCTAGTGTCACGCACGCTACAAGCGGCGATATCAAGATTTGGGTCATTCCTTGGCTATATCAACATATATGTATAACCATACGCAAAACATTCAATGCAATCAAAAACACCTTATGCATTTCACATATATATAGTAATGCTCGTACGTCGCACGTACCTTAAATCTCCGAAGTCCGAGCCAAGCCTTGCTCGAGTTCCATGCCCCGAGGAATGATGTGCTAACACGATAAACAATTCACCATTATTTACGAACATGTAACCTATGCTCAAGCACACCCATATCCCTCACAACATTGTCAATACACGACAATTATCCTCTTAAAAGACCCGGGGCAGGGTACATGCAGGGAAGGAATAAATGAGACAATCGAAATTTGTTCAAGAATGCCCTACAAAAATCGAACCTCAATCTCACAATTTCGAACCCAATAAAATACCATAACTCATCTAAAATGTCAATTAAGCTATCCAAGCAAGAATCAACATCCCTTGACAAAAACTCCCCATTTTCGAACTCAACCCCCATAATTTCGAATCCAAACAAGCCCTTAAATTCAAACCCTTAAAATCCTTCAAATTCGAACCAAAGCTTCTCAATTCAATCTCAATCAAGCATCATAATACTCTTAAAACTTGCAATAATCGATCAATTGCACGAAACAACACCCATGCCAAAAACCCCCAAATAATTCGAAAATTAAACCCTACGAAATTGGGGAAATTCGAAACAATAAAGGCATGGAAATACATGAAAAAGACGAACAAGGGGGTAGGGAGGTTACCCAACGAAAATCGGAAGCAAAATCGGACGAAATCCGATGAACCCTAACTTTTGGGGATCGACGCCTTTCTGCCAAATTCGAACGAGAAACGCGACGAAACTTCAATTGATGGAGGGGAAAGAAGCGCCTCGTCGAGACGAAGACGGCGGTAGGTCGCACGCCCCGAACGGCGGCCGGACGGCGGCGGGCGGAGCGCTGTAGCAGCGGGGGTCGCATCGCGGGAGAGAGGGGAAGAAATTGGGGCTGAAATTGAAATTATGTCTAAAATTTGGGTTTAAATGGTATTTATAGCAAAAATACCCCGAAAACTTAATAGCCCCACAAATACATCATGATTCCTTAAAAATCATCTGTTTTCAAAAACTCTCTCTCTAACTCCAAAACCCTCTACCGGTGCTCACATAGCACCCGAGATTCCGAGACACATCAAAAACCCAACTCTTAGGTTTTACACCGTAATGTGAATACAATCTCAACCTCTGGATCCAACGATCCCAACTACCCAAATAAACGAGCCCAGAAGGCCCAACACCTCGATTAAATCCCAAATCGCCACGTAAAACCACTTTAGGGATTATTAACACTACGGGATTAACACCTATAATCCCTGGTCATCACATCGAGAGAGTATATTAGATAAATTCGGAGAACTCGTCACCTTAGAAATATTTGGATATTCAATTGAGAATTGTAGGGGATTGCATTGGTGAGCCAAAGTCTCGATAATCTTCTCTAGTTGATTTTTCTCGTTTACTTTTATTGACTTGGTTGGATTAGTAGTTAATTTATTAATTACTAGTTTAATTATTAATTCAATTTCGTAGGTTAAATATAGTTAAAAGCGTCTTATTTGGTACTTGCTTGTTAGTCCCTGTGGGTTCGACAATCCGTATTCTTCCTATCTATACTAAAACTTGACACCGTGCACTTGCGGTCTAAAATCGCTAGATTGGAAATAATTGTTTAAAATAAAAGCGATCAAGTTTTTGGCGCCGTTGCCGGGGACTAACTTTAGTAATATCATGCGAGAAGCTTTGATTGTAATTTAACCATTTTTTTTCTTCTTTGTATATATTTATAAAAAAAAAAAAAACTATATTTAATTGTTTTATTTGTTTTCCTTGCGAGGTACTTGTGATGCTTCATCAACAAGTCTTCACAAGATTTGCCCAACAATATTCAGAGCCGTTTTATGCAGCGTGGGGAAGATTCAATGAATTGGCAGACACATTCCGGTATCATAACTTTTCGAACTATACTCTTCTGCAATATTTCTTCAAAGGTTTGGATGCACAGACACGAGAATAGGTATTTAGTGTAGCACTGGTGACTGGGAGTCCCCTGGTTGATAGAGATGGGGACAGTGTGTTAAACATGTTCAATGATATGACGGACTTCGATTACCACTGGCATTGTGATCCTTCACTACAAGGTTGGAGTCACCAATACCCACCGGAGCCTCACTACCCTAATGATACGCACCAACCATTTGAGCATCAAGGAGAGAAGAGAGATAGTTCGGCAGAAGTAATGGCTCAATCAGAGGATATGTTACTTAGATTCATGGCGTCAACTGAGCAACGTTTAGAAAACCAGACTACTTCTATACATCACCTAGAGCAGCAATTAGCAATCCTTGTGGAAAACATTTCAATGAGCTGCCAAGAGGAGGAGACGAGATCTAAGAATCAGGCCTGGTTACATGATGATGATCACTCAACTAATCAAGTTTGGGGGAGTGATCCTACTTATGTGGAAAAGTCAAGGGAATTTGAGCCACTTGAAGTGTTTGAGCCTACAGTAGAAAAGTCAACCGAGGAAATCATACGGGAAGACGAGCCAAGAGTGATGTTGGAGGAGGAGATTTTCGAGAACTTTGATATGCACCCATCGATGGAGATATGTTCTATGCCATATGTGGATCCTTTCTTTTCATCGATGCCAACTTTACCGCACTATGCCCTCCAAGATATAAAGCCAAGCCAAGAATCATTTTCCCATTCCTACCAATTTAAGAAAGTTGTTGGAGCGACGTGCCTACACTGTTCATACCATGCCAATCTTGAGGGCACACTGAGTGAAGACCCATTAATGGTGTCATATGATACTTACTATGGGCGGCAGCCGCTATTTGATGGTTGCTTCTGATGGTCAAGCCGATGACTAGAAATCAACGCTTCTTGGGAGGCAACCCAAGCGTATCCTTTTGTTATTTAGTTTTGTTATTTGATTTTCAGTTTTTGTTTTTAGTTTGTTTATCTCTCGAGTCGACTATTTTATTATTTGCATTCTTCTCTTGATAGGTACTCAGTTGGAGCGATGAACCCTACAACAGTGGAGCTTTCAAAAGCGAATCTTCCTCAACCCTCATGCAAGCGTCTTGATCAGGGGAGTTCACTGTTTCCCTTTTGATTCTTTTAAACATTGAGGGCAATGTTTGATTTAAGTTTGGGGGAGTAGTAGCTTGCATGTTGTACTTGTTTTAACCACTTTGTTGTGTGCTTAAATGACACTTGAATCGTCCGATTATTATGAGGTAAATTTTTTTTTTTATGAGTTCGAACTTGAGAAAAAAATGAATTATAGTAGTGACTATTCAATGAGGATTTTGATCTCACTATGCATATGAACTTGATTTGTAATTGGACTTGTACATGAATATCCTAAGTTGAGTTAGCATGTCAAGATTGAGGAATATATTGAGCACAATGAGTCATGATCTTGTGGATTGCATGTTGAATAGTGATAATTGTTGTGAACTTAATGATTTGTCTTGAGCATCTTAGAGCTATCCTAGAACTTATTTGATGATGACACTTTGAGGCGAAATTTTATAGTTACAAACTTGACTTGGAAATGATCTAGGCGATCTTTGACACGTTTGAGCCTTTCAAGCTTACCTATTCTATATCAATCCCTAGTGTCCCATTTGAGCTTTATTGAAAAAGAATGGTATATGCATTGCATATAATTAGACCCCATTCGACATTCTTGGCAAACTCATTATACTTACCCTTATTTGAGCCTAAATGAAAAAAGTTATCTTTACCCTAAGGGAGTATAATGAATATCATTCGATACACTTGAATTGTTATATTTTGATGAGCTTATAAAAAAATATTGATGAATGAGAAAAAGAAAAGAAGAAAAAGAAAGAGCCTTGAAAAGAAAAAAAAAGAAACATATAAGACCCAAAGTGGCCAAGGCTATAAAAGAAAAAGAAGAGAAGCTCGATGTGTACGAAAAATTTGAACTGTAAATGATTATACTCTCTTCTTTGCGCTTATCCTATCTTCTCTTTGAAGCCAACACCAAAGGCCTTACATTACAAGCTTAAAAAGTCCTTTTGATCCAAGTTTAGGGAGTAACTATCATTAGTGGATAAGTTGTTTGAAACTAGGCTTATGGGGTGCTTGATGATAATCTCGACTTTGAGTTGATTAGCATGATTTGATCTTGAATATGTGCATGAAACTTGAGAATGAAATTAGCACACACACACGTTTCGATTTTGAGACGTGTTGCTTGATTTAGGAGAAAACATGTCTTTCCAACTTTTGAATGTGTGCATGTGAGATTTCTGAGAATAATGCAAGTCATGACTAATTTGTTTCAATTATCAAGAATGAACTCTACCTTGTGATTTTAATGCTTAATCGAGGACGATCAAGTGATAAGTTTGGGGGAGTTGATAAGTGTGATTTTTACACTTATATTTCGACGTTTTCTAGTAGTATTTTATAGTAATTCTTGAGTAATATTACAGTTATTGGTGTTAGTTTGTATATTTCAGGAAATTACGTAGAAGTACGAGAAAATGAAGAATAGGAGCTGAAAACGATGCCGAAAGGATGAAAATATCAAAGCCGGTCGATCGCGAGTCGGGATTTGGCACAAAATCTAGATGGCTAGAGGTTGAATTGTACAAGAAAATTTACGTGAAGATAAAGTGATATTTGAGAAAGAAGATTCACGGGAACTCATGCAAGAGAGGATTCAACAGCTTATGTACGTGGGATCCAAATCAGAATTTAAGGAAATGAAGTGGCGTAGCTACGCCTTCAATATGGCGTAGCTACGCCAAAGCTACGGCCCTCGAGAATTTAAGGAAATGAAGTGGCGTAGCTACGCCTTCAATATAGCGTAGCTACGCCAAAGCTACGGCCCTCGAAAATTTAAGGAATTGAAGTTGGCGTATTTACGCCTTCAATAAAGGCGTAGCTACGCCAAGAAGTCTAGAAAGAATTTTGATAACAAGTTTCCATAATATACACGCCTCCTTCCATCCTCAGGCTTCTTTCCTTTCTCCAACATTCTTCCACTCACCAATCACACACCTAATCCCATCAGAACCATTCACCGAGCCTCCTTTAAAAACCTCACGCCCCTACCCTTCTTCACCGATCATCAAACCTTCTACACCCTACACCAACACAGGCCCTTTCTTCCCTCCATAATCCCATCAGAACCAGACGCCTCATCTTTTACCAACCAATCTCACGTCCAACCCCTCAACCCCATCATCATCCTTTAACCTTAACCCTATGACTTTGGAACAACTCCAACAAGGCGATTAAAGAGACGATCGAGAAGGAAGCAAGAGAAGGAGCGAAGATTTACAACCGGAGTCGACGCTGGGAGTTTTTCTTTACTTTTAATTCTTAGTTTTGTTGTGTTTTGATTTATTATGAGGAACTAAGTTTATTTATCGAGGCTAGGCGAACCTTTGTTATGAACCTTCGATTTGATGATTTAATGATTGAATTCTTATAGTTCTTTGCGTATGTTTTATGTTCTTCATGCTTTTAGAGGTTTGATCACCTTTGAATGATGTTAGTATCGTAATTGAGATCGAGAGATGGTTTTATGATACTGAATTATTTCAGACCGAGATCGAGAGATGACGTCAAATACATGCGTGATAGCCATAGCTATGAGTTTTCATGGATCTTATGCAATATTGAGTTGTTAAATAAGTACACGAGAGTGACTTACTGCAATTTGATATTAGGTTTAATATAACTCGAGAGAGTATATTAGATAAATTCGGAGAACTCGTCACCTTAGAAATATTTGGATATTCAATCGAGAATTGTAGGGGATTTTATTGGTGAGCCAAAGTCTCGATAATCTTCTCTAGTGGATTTTTCTCGTTTACTTTTATTGACTTGGTTGGATTAGTAGTTAATTTAATTAATTAGTAGTTTAATTATTAATTCAATTTCGTAGGTTAAATATTGTTAAAAGCGTCTTATTTGGTACTTGCTTGTTAGTCCCTGTGGGTTCGACAATCCGTATTCTTCCTATCTATACTAAAACTTGACACCGTGCACTTGCGGTCTAAAATCGCTAGATTGGAAATAATTGTTTAAAATAAAAGCGATCATGAAGAAGAAGAGCCAAATAGAAGGATTGAATGCAGCTTAGAGCCAGAAGTTCCAGAAGCACAGGCAGACGAACCTACTGATCAACAGGAATTGGAACCTACTGACAGTGGAACCAGGCTGATTCCTACTGCAGTGGATGGAGACAATGCACACAATGAACCAGCCGATTCTCCTGAGCAACCATCCAAAATCACTACAACTGAAGAAGTCAATCCCTTGGACCTCCGCTCCGGTGGAAGAAGGATCATCCACCCGGGCAGGTCATCGGTAACCCTCTTGCTCCTCTGCGTACCAGAGGACAGATGATCAATGAATTCCTTCATACAGCATTCATTTCTCACATAGAACCTAAGAAGATTGATGAAGCTATCCTAGATCCTAGCTGGGTAGAAGCAATGCAGGAAGAGCTGAATCAATTTCAGAGGAATAATGTTTGGCATTTAGTTCCACGTCCATCGCATCACACAGTAATTGGCACTAAATGAGTTTTTAGAAACAAGTTAGATGAGAATGGTGCAGTAATCAGGAATAAAGCAAGATTAGTTGCACAGGGATACAGGCAGGAAGAAGGCATTGATTTCGATGAAACATTTGCCCCTGTAGCCTGATTAGAAGCCATTCACATATTTCTTGCCTTTGCTGCATTTATGACTTCAAAGTCTATCAGATGGACGTTAAGAGTGCTTTTTCTTAACGGTAATCTCCGGGAAGAAGTTTATGTTGAACAACCCCCTGGATTTGAAAGCCATCTGCAACCCTCTTATGTTTATCATCTGAACAAAGCTTTGTATGGTCTGAAGCAAGCTCCCCGTGCATCGTATGAAACGCTGTCAAAATACTTGATTGAGCACGACTTCACCATTGGCACTGTGAATAAAACTTTATTCAAATTTACGAAGGGTGACCATACTCTGCTAGTTCAGATATATGATGATGACATCATTTTTGGCAGTACTAACCCAAAATTATGTGAAAGATTTTCAAAGATAATGCAGGACCAATTTGAAATGAGCATGATGGGAGAACTATCGTTTTTCCTAGGATTGCAAGTCAAACAATCCAGTGAGGGAATTCTGATAAATCAATCCAAGTATACCAAAGAGCTTCTGAAAAAGTATGGGATGAATACCAGCTCAGCTGCTGCTACACCTATGAGCTCATCTGCAAAGCTTGATTTGGATGAATCTGGAATACCAGTAGATGAGAAAATGTATCGCGGTATCATTGGTTCATTACTCTACTTAACAGCCAGTAGACCTGACATCATGTTTGCAGTTTGCATCTGTGCTAGATTTCAAGCCAATCCCAAGCAATCTCATTTCACAGCAACTAAACGCATTCTGAAGTACTTAAAAGGGACTGAGAATGTCGGTCTATGGTATCCAAAGGACTCCACTTTCAATCTTATCGGATACTCAGATGCAGACTATGCTGGATGCAAAATTGATAGGAAGAGTACCAGTGGGTACTGTCAGTTTTTAGGAGATAGACTTATTTCATGGGGATGCAAGAAGCAAACTTCCATTGATACCTCTACAGCTGAAGCAGAATACCTTGCTGCTGGAAGTTGCTGCGCTCAGCTGCTCTGGATTCAACAACAATTGAGAGACTATGGCATTTAGCAACTGAAGCTCCAATCTTCTGTGACAATACATCTGCCATAGCCATTACTTACAATCCAGTGCTCCACTCTCGAACAAAGCATATCGACATACGTCATCACTTCATCAAAGACCACGTAATGAAGAAGGATATTCGACTGGAGTACATATCTACTGAGCAGCAAGCAGCAGATATTTTTACCAAGCCCCTACCGGATGCAAAATTCTCTTACTTCCGGAATATCCTTGGATTAATTGATATTTCCTCTTAATTCGTATTTATTTACTGCTATTAAATTCAGGAGGAATCGTTTGTATGTAACTGCATATTTTCAGGGGGAATTTTGGTAAAAAATTTCCTATACTGATGCCTGGCTGGTAACACAATGGTCCACTGCAGTGGATGCTACTATACAAGTAGATGTCTACATACCAGTGGATGTTGCTATATAAGTCTTGCTGACTTATACCTTCCCTTTTTAGCAACCAGCTGGGACGTCAGAATTCAAATTATTTATTTTCTTACTTTTAACTTATTCAAATCCCACCATTTTCTGCTTCTGAAAATTTATTTTTTAAATGGTTTAGATGAACGCCACGTACACATGTGTCCGTTCATCTCAGTACGACGTTACATCTACCCATTATCTTTTAACCGCCTTCTTCTCCGTAGAATCAGTTTATTTCCTTAAACACTTCTGAAAATCTCAAAACCCTAAAAGACTTTTTCACTCTATCTCACAGGATTTTCAAACTTTAAGAAGTCATTCAACATGTCAAAGACAACGCAGCCGAGTTTTCTCAACAACGCTATTCATGTGGATTTTCACTCCATTTATTCGTCAGACGACGAAGCCATGAAAGCAGTGTTCCAAAAGTTGGACACCTCTGGCTTACTGGTGTTTTTAAGCCAAACGCCTACTTTCTACCCGGCGGCTATTCAGGAGTTCTTCGCCAATGCCAGGATAGTTGGCGAAGCTGTTGTGTCCTCTATCACTGGACAACATATCACTATTACTCTGGAAGACTTTGCAACTCAGATGTGTCTTCCAATGTCTGGGATAACAATCTCTGTATCTGTGCCAATCCTAGAGGCGATGAGAATGGGCTTTTCTGACTCAAGTGAGCGTCTTCACAAACCGCCCTTCAAGAAGATATTGATTAAGAGCCACTTTCGCCAACTGGCAGATGTAATATCCAAAGGGCTGCTATGCAAAGCTGGGTCTTTCGACGTCATCACACCGGAGAAATTTGCACTGATGAGTGTAATCGTAAATAACGTTGAAGTTAACTGGTCAGTAATTTTGTTTCAAGTGCTATCAAACTTAGTGCTCTCCGGAAAAGGTCAATCTGGATTTGCTCTCCCTCTAAGTCGTATTTTTGAGAGCAAAAATATTCAGATCGGAGGTTCTTCTTTTCTCCACCCAGGGCGACTCATAAATGCTAGATATCTAGAGATCAACAAGAAACGAGTCGGTGGAGAGACTAAGACCAGCAAACCAGCAGCAGTCAAGCAAAGACAACCTCTGGTAGTCAGTGACTCTGAGCATACAGTCTTAGAATCTGATGAAACTTCACCTATTCCGCCTGCGAAAAGGCCGAGAACAAAAAGAGGAGGACCAGCTGCAGCCAAGCTGAAAGTATCAGCAGCCATGTCTGAGGCTGTGATCCCTACGTTGGAAGTAGAGCCAGTGAGCTCAGTTGCTCCGCTGGCCATGATCACATTTAACCCAACCTCTGCTGCAGCCAACCCATCAACCAACCCCAGTACCCTTCAACAACCAGGCTCAATTTCTTTTAGAACACCCAAATCCCATTGCCCATATTGCCATCCCAAGACCACCGCCACTGGAAAGGGGAAAGAATCAATGACCCCATTATCCACTCCAGTGGCATATGAGATTGAATTAGTCATGAGCACAGTCGAGGCAAACATGCAGCCTCAACTTGAAGTATTTGATAGATGGGTGCAAGCACGCTTGAAAATTTTTTTTGATGATATTCTTCCAGTTCTGGAACAGGCGAGGCACGATGAGAATCAAGTGATGGTCTTCCTCCAAGCACAAGACGTACAGAAAGCTCTCCAGCTCCGGGATATGTTTCGCCTAATGATCTATGTGGGTGAACTCCAGACCCTGGTCATATCCCGGCAGAATGAATTCAATGCTACAGCTGGGACTGCCAATCATGACCGAGCTGTGCTAAATGCTCTTGGTCCCAAGCTTGAACTGGCAGAGACTGCTCTACATGAATTAAGAATCAGTACTGGTCTGCACTCATGCTCAACTGTACCAGGTGATGCTGACTCCGCTCCTACTGACTTGAGCGTAGTCCCAACCATCCCTGATGTCCCTAGTGCTGCAGTGCTGGTTCCACAAGTTGAACCAATGGTGGCTGATGACTCTGCTCTGACTGTCTCATGCTCAGCTCCAACCATCCCTCCTATTCCAAGTGTTGTGGAAATGGTTTCCACAGGTGAACCCACTTTGGATGATGCTTCACCTCAACCGGATATGGACATTGATTCCATAGACGTTGACAGCGTCATTCACAAGGTAATTACCCAGGTTACCCCATCCATACCAATCCCTTCCTCAACTCATACAGAAACACCTATCCATTCCCCTGTTACCTCTGCACATGCTGCACTCACTGATGATTGCCAAATCACACATCAAGTTGAACCCCTTGTACCTCCGACTCACCCTGAAACCCAACTCTCCCCACAAGTTGAACCCCCTGCTCACCCAACAACCTCTGAACTTAACCCCTCAACCTCACAAATTCATCCAGCTGCTACCTCCCCTGGACGCTGCGTGTCCTCAACTGCAGCTGATGCTCATACCAGCCCTCAACTTGCTCCTACTGGCTCGCATCCTGCACCTGCTGCCACTCCGCCTGAGGCATTGGAGCAATCAGCAGGCAATGAACCTTCTGCTGATTTTTTTGATTTTGCTGATCCTTTGTCCATCAAAGGCCCTTCTGCTCTAACAGTACAGCTTGGCCATATGACAACATTGATCTCCGGGCTGGCTAGTGAGATCAATAAACTCAAGTCTGAAGAACGCAATGCCAGCAATGCTATTGATAGTCATCATCTTCATACAAATCATCAGTTTGGGCATATAAATCGAGACCTAGACAGACTTCAAACTGCGGTTAACAGAAATCATCAATTCGTTCTTGATGCCATTGCCGATGTATTTTCGAGGATAGCACAAACTAATCTCCAGTTGAAGCAGCAGAATGACTCTCTCCATGTTGCATCTACACTGGCTTGGAGGAGAAAATTGAAGACACTAAGAAGCACTTGTCTGAGCAGCTGGCTACTATGCAGGAGGCCTTTGCCTCACAGCTTCAAGATTTGAGTGCTGGCTTTCCAAAGCCTATCCAATACCAGTCCAAGTCCACTGCATCTGCTCCCCCACCGCGAAGAGAATCAGGTCCAGCTCAGCCCGCACCTGCTGCCTCTGAAGGTGGACATCACTCCAGACCTGCTTGCCAGCCAAGGTCTCTAAATCCGCGCCAACCGTCTACCGAACAGAGCGACTATTCCAGACATTGGTTAGGGCGCAAATAGTATCATTTTCTGAACCCTTATTAATTACTCTTACCTTTTTACTGTTTTCATTTGACTTTTCCATATGTATCGTCACATCATTATTGTGTTCAATTAACTGCATTCTTCTATAAATAGATGCTTCATTTTTTGTGTTTATACCACACATTCACTCATCATGATTATTTTCAACTCCTTGAAAATTCCTTGGTTTTCTCTTCGCAATTATTCATTTTCATGGGTTTACTACTTATCTAAATCAACCCCTCATGGGTTGATTACTTATCTAACCCAGCTCCGTTAAGCTTCGGCGTTTGGATCCTGTTCTGATGCACCTCATCAGTCAGGAACTACAATCAGGAGTTATTTGGGTGCTGATGACAAAAAGGGGGAAAACAGAGATAGAGTATTTTCATAGGTGAATCCATGAACCATGGAGGCCTGATGAATATACATTTGACTCTCCCCGATCGAAGTTCTCCCTCTCTGAAACAAGGTGGATCGAAGCTCTTCCTCTCCGCAACTAGGTGGATCGAAGCTCTCCGGTCTACACTGTTTGTTTAAAATTTGTCATGTATCAGCTATATTTTGTAGAACTATATTTGTATTAGGTTAAATCCAGTTATAAGAATTCATCTTAAATGAAGATGAATTTCTCTCAATTGTCCAGTTTGATTACAACTTGTAATCTGCTTATCTTTATAACAAATGAAAATTTCCTTTCCATTATGTCTTCAAGTCTCTTTTCAGGATTCACCGTTTAAACTATTCGAGTATGAGATCGTTATTGCTTAGTTTTGTCATCACCAAAAAGGGGGAAATTGTTGGGAAATGATTTCTAAGTTTTGGTGATTACAAAAAGCTACCGAGAAGAGACATCTACCGGATGAAGACATCTACCGGGTGAAGACATCTACTGGATGAAGACACCTACTGGATGAAGACATCTACCGATGAAGACATCTACCGGATGAAGAAACCTACCAGATGAAGACATCTACCGGATGAAGACATCTACCGGGTGAAGACACCTACCGGATGAAGACACCTACTGGATGAAGACATCTACCGGACTGAGATACTCACTGGATGAAGACATCTACCGGACTGAGATACTCACTGGATAAAGACATCTACTGGAATAGACATCCACTGTATTATTACTCCACTGGATAAAGACTTCCACCGGATAAAGACATCTACTGCATGAAGTCTTTCATCAAGTCTAACCAACATCTACTGAGCTAAAAAGTACGACTGGATACTGAAGTTACAAGACCAGTAGAAGTGAATCCAGCAGCGGATTGAAGAGATAAGACAAAGTAAGTACAATTCCGTCTGACAAAGGTACAACAGAGCGACGAGCACTACGAAATCATCGCCACCAATTCCGTCAGATTGTAAGAGCCGTTGCTGAACAAAAATGGAAGGAAGATAAAATGGAGAAGAAAACAGATTCTACGCTGAACCTTCCATACCAAGAAAGTTTACCGTTGGAAATGAAGTCTATAAATACAGATGCTGAATGAATGAGGAAAAAGAGTTGAATCCAATGACAATCGATTATTCTATACATTCAAACAGAGAAATTTATCAAGTCATAATTATCTGAAGATTCAGCTAGAGCAAGGAACACCTACTGGTATATCAAAGATCAAGTTAAACTGGTGTACTGCTCAAAGATCGTTCAAGAACACTCAAAGCTTACAAGTGTAATTGTCATTCAAAGGAGTGTTAGATAGTTTACTTTGTAAACAAATCATATACATTGTGTTGCTAGGAGTTTAGGCTAAGCTGTGTGAAAGCCTAAGGAGATTGTATACTGTAGAGTGTAAACCGAAGTCTTCTAGTGTATCCTTCCTGCAAAGGAAGAAGGGGAGACGTAGAAGCGTTGTGCTTCGAACTTCCAGAAACAATCTCTGTGTTCTTTACTTGCTTTTTATTTTTTACTTTAGTTAACTCACAAGTGTAGCAGACATTTTCCGCACTTCACTTAGTGTCTGCTGACTTGCTTATTTGATTGAGAAGCTACTGCATCACTTAACAGTTTGTAGTAATCAGTCGAAGATCAGAATTTGAGTGCAGTGTTAATTAACCCCCCCCCCCCCCCCCCCCTCTTCTAAACACGCCTCCGCATGGTGTATTGAATTAGTGTGGGAAGTTTGGATTTGAAGAACCAAGATGTGGGAAGGACTATTGTGCAATTTTGAAAACTGTTGGAAGATATTGGTGAGGACTCACCATAAGACATTGCACCAAATTCATTTCCCAAGTGTGGGAAGTTTGGATTTGAAGAACCAAGATGTGGGAAGGACTATTGTGCAATTTTGAAAACTTGTTGGAAGATATTGGTGAGGACTCACCATAAGACATTGCACCAAATTCATTTCCCTCACCCTCTTCACGCCTAAAATCGATTAAGGGAGCAGAAATTTTCCATGGTTGGAGTTCAAGCTCAAGTTCTCCTCAATATCATAATGGTAAGGTATTATTGCTCCTAAACCAATCTGTTCATGATTATTATGTTATATTCGGGATTTGATTTTGAATTTGGAGAGTTTTGAATTTAATGTTGTTGGGTTGAGTAGTTATTGAAGATTATGGTGAATTGATTAAAGATTATTGTGTATGTATAGAGTTGTAGTGGGTACTTGAGAAAAAAGTGAGGTTTTGAAGAAGATAGAAATGGTGTTTTTTGAATTTCAGCAGTGACCGATCGATCGGTAAAATGCGTAAGGAAAGGTGTGGGGTCCTCATTACTTAATCCATTATGTAATAGATCATTATACATGTGAGTAAGAATTAAGTAAAACATACACTGATTAAGAGTTTAGTTTAGTAGATTGTTACAAGTTGACAAAAACCATGTCAAAACTACACCTCATATATATACATCACAACAACCTAGACTCGAAAACTCCTAAGCAGTGGTTCAACTCGCAGCGGAATAGACTCACAATCCCGTCCTCCCACGTCTATGAGTCCCTACAGAAACAATCACACAACATGAGTATAGATACACAACCATCCCAGTGCGATATCAATAAAAACATAAACGATAAAGCACTATGAACAACAAATGTGATTGTCCTGTATCATGCATCATCAAATGTAAATATGTCATGACCTGTCTCATTCCTTATCCTGTTATAACCAGACCAATATGATATGTCTCTCTCAGCTTAATATGTCAGTGGAACCTCCTCACATCTTCATATTTGCAGCACATACCATAGTACCATCCTCACATGTTATAACAGCCAGATCATATACCCAACCGGCGTATATCTCTCATGCCAAAGCATATGTAGCATACCTATCGTGGCAACAATCCCAGCCAAAGCATATGCCCAACACTGGCATATCTATCGTGGCACCGATCTCAGCCAAAGCATATACTACATATCTATCGTGGCATCCATCTCAATCATATAAATCTCATGAATGCACATGCATATGATACCACTAATCATATGATAACATGCTCACATCATCATCACAAGAATATCATATACTCGTACGTCAACACGTACCTGTTCTGCGATACAAAACGATATAAATTAGGCGTCACTGTCTAACCGCCTCGTTGTCCCGTCCCCTGTGATGATGCTACAACAATACCAACAATGTATCATGTTATCATAGGCATTATAATCAAATTCTACAAAATATAACATTTTTCAAAATTCTGCCTCTGGCGATCAATCGCCACATCTCACCGATCGATCGCTAGACTATTCTGTTCCATCGCGATCGATCGCCACTACCTCGCAATCGATCACCAAAATATTCTGTTTCTCGCGATCGATCGCCACATTTTTACCGATCGATCTCCACATACATTAACCGCCTTATTTTTGCTCTGGTCTCGGCGATCGATCGGCACAAAGCTCGCGATCGATCGCCGATGTCCAGAAAGTTCAGAACATGGCGATTTTGAGCTTATCTCCATGGTGTATCTCCTACAACTCAAAAATCAACATTTAAACATGTTTCATGCAATCTCTAGTAACATATAAACATGTTTCTCTCATCATATAACTCAATTCTTTGCATGATAACAAGTATCAATTCAAAGCATACAAAATAGTAACCACATGCTTCAAGTTTCCATCAACTAAGTCCATATACTTCATAGGCTATACAATTCTTACCAAGAAAGGATGAAGTCACTTCACTTAGCTTCCTAGCTTGATTACCAAGTGAAATCCAAGCAAAAGATGGAAAAACAAGCAAGGGTTTGGAGAGGTGCTTGTGTAGAGATTTACTAGGTGAAAATTGGTGTGTAATGTATTTCAAATCTGATTTGTGAGATATAACCAACCCTTCAAATGCAACTCAAATTCACACCACATGTAAACTCAACTCACATGCACATTCTAATGCCTCTCACATGCATGCTAAATGCACACCAAGGTTATATCCCACTATACATGTCATATTCAACACGAATTTTCTTGTTATATATAAATATCAACCATGTAACACCATTACAATCCAATTATATATGGGAAGGTGTTTGTCATCTCATCATGTCAAATGTAAATTCCATTCATGTGATGCATTTTGTCTCTTGTTCACTATAACATAACATTAGTCGTGCTCGATTCAACCCGAATCCTAGTCCACATCGTACTGTAATTAATCATAATTACACCATAACCATAGTACACATGTATACGTCATATCGAGGCATGACAAAAGGTGTTGTTTTGGCATCTACCGATCGATCAGTAACAACCGAGCGATTGATCGGTAGAGCTTAGCAATCGATCGGTAGCGTCTTGCCGACCTATCGGTAGAGTGTGAATTGAAAATGTAAATTTTTACGTTTACTGATCGATTGGTAGGTTGGATACCGATTGATCGGTAGACGAAAAAATGTTGAAAATTATTTTCTTTGGGGATCTCAATGAATTCATTGTCCGAATATTTTAAGTAGTATTTTATCATAAATTGATGATTATGTCATGATATTGGGCATGTATTTGAATGTGGGGATATGCACACATTGATGTTAAATGGATTAATTGAATATGTAGAGCATGCACAGACTAAAGGACACTGAGGGAGATGATCTACCAGTATCTCAGACAATAAGGTGCGTAGTGACATACATGCAGGTATGCTATGATGAATTTATGATTATGAATATATGTGATGTCGATTGAGCTGTGATATGTAAATATACGGAATTTGGTTTAATGCTTTCGACATGATAGATATATAATTGTGAATAATCCAAGTATTATGTTAAGTGAAATTGTATGATTGATAATGTTTGAGCAAAGTTGTAAATAAAGCGGAGTCAAAGTACCGCTGGATATGAGATATAACTATTATAATTAAAGCGAGGGTCAAAGTGCCGTTGATATAAGTATAGTGGGGACAAAGTGCCACTAGTATAAAATCAAAGTTGGGACAAAGTGCTACTGTAGTAATTGAAGCGGGGTCAAAGTGTTGGGGGTAGTGAGGATAAATTGCCACTATTATAATAACTGTGGGACAAAGTGTCACTTGTTATAATTTAAAGCGGGGTCAAAGTATCGTTGGCAGTGGGGACAAAGTGACACTGTTGTAATTTAAAGAGAAGACAAAGTGTCGTTATTAATAAAGTGTAACGATTATAATAAAGCATGGACAAAGTACCGCTGTTAATGGTTATGATTTGAATGAATAATTGTGGTTGTATCAAAATTATCGTATTGATGAGTCATATGTCTCTATTGACTATAATGGACTTGATAATTATTGAATTGGGTAAGATTGAAACATGAACATCACGTGACAACTATAGTGGTTTCGGAGTATACAGGGGGTACATTTTATGGAGTTTCAGTAATCTAAATTTACTGCCTTACGATTTATATATTGATATGATCTTGATTATTGTGTTAGAATATGTCCAACCTCTGCAGTGGGCTGTTGCTATTGAAATAGGTGAAGTAGGCACGACGTGTCCCTGGAAGCAAGTCTGAACCATGGAATGAGGATGGTCCCAGAAATATGGTACCAGTAGTAATACAAAGAGTGGTAGTTCGTAGAAATATTGTGATTTGTATTCATTAATTATGGCTCGTCTGTGAGCCTTTGATTCATGTATATGGCATATATCCATATTTCGAAGTTTCACTTTTTGTTGATTGATTTACGTGTTTTACTTTGAGGAAAATGAGTGTGAGGACCCATACCTAATCAAGTGTTTAATTATCACACAATGATTATTTATTTGTAAACAGCGGAAGATTATTTAAACGTCCTGCCAACAAGTGGCTCTACGGCATGACATCCCCGCACGAGGGACATACCAAAAAAAATGAAAAGCACAATCATATCCCGGTGCAGCAAGTAAATACATAATGTGATATCCCCGAAATGATTATGTGATTTTAATCATTTATTTATATTATGATGATTTAGTGTTAATTCATGAGGTTGAATTAATATGGTTGATGAGTTACATTTCGGGGTGCATGCGACATATGTTGGGATGTTGGGGTTGTGGCATGATTATTTTGGGGTGTGTATTATTGTTTTGGTAAAAGCATATTTAAATGGGAATTGAAGTATTTTATTGAGAAAATACTATAAAATATCATGTGAGGATATTTTAATACATCGTGCTAAATACCGGAACCAAAACATAACACATCACATAACCCACCACCCAACCACCCCCCCTTGACCCATGCCCTGCTGCCAGCTACCAGCTGCTTGCCCATACTCCTTGTCCATCTCTCACCCAACCCTTCCATGTCTGAAATCATTCCAATTCTCTCCCAAAATTCGTCCAACAGCTGCTAAGGAAGTTAGGGAGGAGATCTTCCATTTTTATTGCTTGGAAAGCTTCCAAAAATCGGAGCAAAAAGGGGTGAGAAACCATTTCTGGGTTTGAAATTTAGTTGTTGAGTTCATACTTTTATTGGTGTGAAAAATGGCATGTTAGCTTAGGTTTCTTAAAACCTTCGATTTAAATGCTTACATGGTGTTGTTATGAAGCTCTCTGCATTTTTCCTTATGTATATTACATGTTTTATGTTGAGGAAATAAGCATGTAAAGTAAGGTGTTCGGAAATCTGGGTAGGAGTATGCCCTGTTTTTCTGGGAAAAATGTGGACTGGGAGTGATTTTGAAGAGGTGATATTATGCATGTTAGATGGGTTTTAGGGTGAACCTTCGATTTGAGTACATGCATGGTATCTTGTCAAGCCCAGGACGTTTTATATTTGAGCACGATTTATGAAATATGTTGTAGTTTTTCTAGCATGAAATGAAGTACTCAAGAAATCTGGGAATGAAAATGTTGCCCTGTTTCCAGAAAAGTTGATCGAGTACTTGTGTAAATGGTCGACGTTTTTTGCATGTGGGTTTATGTTTGGGGTGTAAATTTGATATCAATACACTCAGGGTAGTGTATTGTAACTTCTAGCATGTTGAGTTTGGCATGTGGTATGTCTTACATGTTAGATCAAGAGGCATAAATATCGGTGTTAAAGAGTTTCCGAAAATCTGGGCTGAAACAGAGCGACCGATCGATCGGTGAAGAACACCGATCGATCGGCAAAAGCCGTAGCATTTTTCCAAAATTCAAACAGTTCACCGATCGATCGGTGATGAGGACCGATCGATCGGTAGTGTTCTTTTTTTTTAAAATGTGGAATTTGTTTTAATTTTGATATTGGATTGTAATGAGACATCTAATATTGTGTTGTACACTGGTGTAGAGCCTTCACAGACAGCTACACAGCGCAGGGGATAGAGTCCCACAACACACTACATTTTGGAAAGGTACGTAAGCGACGTACGGGCATCCCAACGGTAACATGTACTTATGTTTGTCTGTTTGACACATGATGAATGCAATGTGATGCATTAAGAGTTGATACATGTTATTATGCATTGTTGTTGCATATTATGCATTGTTGTTGCATATTGTGATGTGGAATAAAGAGGTGTATTCCACGAGTCAGGGGTGATCACAGTGAAGGTTTAATGCTTACGCTTGACCGCTAAAAATGTGGAGCGGGAGGGGGGAGGCTCGCTTGCACATGGAGGCGGGGTATACCATACTAAGCGATGGTGAGATACCGCTAGTATGAAGAAGCGAGGATGAGATACCGCTTGTTTTGAGATTGTAAAGCGAAGAAGCATTAAAATAACTGATGATGACTGACTCAAGAAAAAGAGATGATATGTCATGACATTTATTTGTGAAGCCATATATTCATATAGTGTTTTGATTATGAATTGTGGTACAGGGACAACCAATGAGCATTGTAAATGCGATGGAAATACAGGAAGTGCTTTGTATTTTATGATTATGCATTTACGTCTTACATTCATATTTTGTGGTATATGAATTATGTTATGCTCATGTGTTGGGGGTTGTCTTTGTAGGTGCTTTTGATGATGAGAACCAGGGTCGGGGTTGAAAAGCCGAGCTGTAAGGAGTGCTACAGGATTAGCATGTTAGAGAAATTTTTGTATAGCTTCTACTTGTGGTAGAGTAAGACTATAGGGTAGTACCTTTTGTAGGAATTTGTGAAATTCCTTTTGAAACTTTTGGTACTGTATCTTTTAAGCTCAGGTTAATCAACATGACTCATTACTCTGATTTATTCATATGAATGTTTAGTTCTCTTAATCGCACCTATTAGTATCTTGAGATATCGGGGTCTCACACATAATACCATAGCATGCATCATAGGCAACCAGCACATAATCCGTACTAAAAATATTTACATCATATCGTAGCATGCACAATAAGTCTCCAGCACACATTTCATACTCAAAATATTTACATAATACCATCAGCAGTAAGTAAACACCGAATATTAACAAATATTCAAGACTGAACAGAAATAAACTTAATTTACATAGTTAAATTATCCAGGACACACCCTGGTATCCTTAACTATCCTACGACTGGGAAAAAGACAAAATATACAACCTCAGGTAAGACTTCAACGAGTATTTCCTCTTTGGGATCTGGTTACCTGTAGTACCTGTCATTGTCTACACACAAAGACAACAACAGCCTCCTTAGGGGTGAGCCAAAGCCCAATATGAAACTATCAAGTAATTACAACATGTATTTATAAAATGTGATATATGATGTAATGCAGTGCAATGTAATGCAATGCATGAAATGTATAATGAATCGAAATCTCAAGATACCCAAAATATCGGAGTCCAAAGAAAGGTATCATCAATCAATATCAAGCTCGAGCAGAGGGTAACAACACACACACGCTAGGAGAATCATCTTGTGTCGTGCTCGTCATCCCTCGTGTCTAGGTCTAGTATCTACGCGCGTGACTACATTCGATACCTAAACTGCCTGTCATCGTCGTGCTCGTCGTCCCGGACACTCAGAGTATGTCAACTCAGTTATCATCAAGGATATCAAAGAAGTAGATAGATCAATATGATATGCCCATGTGTATGTCATATATCGATGTATATTTATCAAAATCATGTGTGTTAACAAAATATTTATTTGCATACATCGGTAGACAAGTTATGAATGCTATGAATGATCATAATTCAATTTTAGTCACATAGCCAAGTAAATTCACATAATTCACGTATTCAGCAAATCATGTATCAAATAATACAGATACATGTCGTATGTTACCGATCGCAACATACTTATTTTTCCTTGTTCTAGAAGCTGAATATTGTCATCATAGTTCGTGGAACTCCCATGTCATGTGTTAATCTAAAATCCATACAGTAACATCATTTATATTCATTCATTTGCTAAACTCTTCTTTAATTCACCATATAAGAAAAATGATGACATTTTAGCTTTCTTTTGTCAATGAAATCTTATATCTTATTTTCGTTGTTCAATTGGTGAATCGAGGTTATACGGTGCAAGGGTTCCATCTACACATCCAATAAATTACATATAATTCAGTAATTAATTTTTAGTTCACTCTTACTCAAGATGAAATACATAAATTTGGTCACCATTAATTCTACATCATTGTAGTATGGATTAGAACAAATTTCCAAATCCTACTAACCAAGCTAAAACCTTGATAAAATCTCAATTCTCTTATGAACTTCCTGAGAAGAGTCATTACAACAATTATATTCAAGTTAACCAAACTTCTATCAACCTAGCATCAAGTGATTAAAAGCAGTTAGTTGATAATCAATTTGAAATTGTCATAATTCACCCAAAACTATAGTAATGGTGAAATTTCCACATGGATAAGGAACAAGTCTTTATAGTTCAGAATTTAGTGAATAAAATCGAACAGCAGCAGAATTTCGAACCAACAACATAATTGAAACAGTTTCACCATCTCTAGCATTAAAATCGATCGTCATCCCTAAACATGCATTCACTAAATCAACCAAACTCCACATGCATTTCAAGAACTAACATCAACACTTAAATTGAAAGCTACACTTCGAATTTAGAAGCTGAAAATTCGAATTTACCATATCGTGAACAGTAATCACGGCTGCATGCACGTTTTCCAACGACTAACGGCGGCGAGATGGGCGGCGACCGGAGGGGAAACATTGGTGTAGGTGAGGGGAAGAGGTTATACATCAACAATCGAACTAATCAAAGATAAAACGAAGAAATCGAACCACAAAGCGAAGAACCCTAACTTTCGAAATGTTTCGCTTTCTGGCCAAATATGATGAAATCGGCGACGCAAACCACAAGTTCTTGGTATGGAACGACCGCCAAAGAGAGGGGAAGGTGGTGGTGGGTCGAACTCGCACGGTGGCGGGCGCATTGCTTTTTTGGGTGGTGGTCGGGCGCGAGAGGAATAGTAGAGAAAGGGGGTCGGTCACTGATGTACTGATACATTAAATTTACAATCGACGCTTGTTATTTGTATCCACTATTATAATACAAAATTAAATTCTTCATTTTAATAATTTATTTTTAAAATATTATCGGAGTTTATTTTACCATTTCAAAAATATGTCGCGGTCCGATAAAATTGTCAATTGACATTCATATTATCAGTTTCACATCTAATTAATTAATTCCAAATTAATTATTAATAAATTCCCAAATTATATTTAATTAACGGTAATCAAATCTTGAGGCCTTACAATGAGCGTTAGGAATTGAGCTATTGGGGAAATTGATTTTGGTAGTTGGTCATTGATTAATGATTTGTTGCTTGTGATTTTGTTACTGATTTGGAGATGACATTACGTTTCTGATATTTTGGAAAGTCAACTCTACCCAAATTTCTATAAATCTCATACAGTATTTATGAACTATGTTGTGAGAGTTTTAAAGCATGGACATATATAAGTCTCTATCAAAATTTAGAAGAGCTATATTGTATATGTGATGTCTGAAACAAGAGTTTTAAGAAATGAAATTTTTTTATACACATACAACGTCATAAATACACTAATGATGAGATTTGAAGTTGGTATCTTACATAAACAAATGTAAATATAAATACAAAAGATCAAAGCATTTAATAATATAATCTGTAATTGCTGAAGAAGATTTTGATCCGATTTACTTAATATATAATGAAAATATAATCTTCAAAAGTCATATATAATAATAATAATAATGATAGTTAATTTCTTCGGTTGATTTATTTTAAAATCAATATAAAGGCTAATTTTAAAAAAAAATTACAAAAAGAAATTTAAAAAATAATGTTAATTTTTTTTTTACCAAAGTATGGTAGAACGCATTCCAAGAATGCGTTTTTAAAAACGCGTTCCTGGAATGCGTTTTTAAAAACGCACTCCTGGAGTGCGTTTAAAAACGCACTCCTGGAGTGCATTTTTAAATATGCATTCTTGGAATGCTTTTTTTTAAATTTGCAAGCTTTTAAATTTAGTTTTGATGTTAATTTTTTGTTTAAAAAATACAGTGGGTCACAGTGATTACTTATTGCCTAGGAGAGAATTATATTCTATAGCCTAGAAAATCTTTTTGAGCGACTCCATACATATTTTATTATTTTCAAAAATATTAATTTATCTACTAATATCTCTATCAAATTATACACCAAATAATTATTCAGAAAGAAACTATACATCAATTTCACCAAATCACAATAATATTATCTAGAGGTGAGCATTCAGTTAAATCGGTTAGTCGATATTTTTAAAATCAAAATCGATATCGGTTAAATCGGTTATTATATATTTGTTAGTAACTATTTTGCCAAGTGCAGTCATGTGCTCTATTGGTGGGGACTTTGCACCCCTAACCCAACATCACAAGTTTGAATCTTGCTTGACCCTTTCTTATTTTATTTTATTACTTTACGAAGTTAAATTTCTCTATTTTTATTTTTTTGTTACTTTACATATTATTATTATTCTACAAAATAATTCATTTTATTTTGTTTACAAATCGATTATCGATTTTGATTTTAAAAATATTGGTTAAACGACTTAACCAATTTAACTAGTTTTTATTATTATTTTAAAAAATTGGTTATCGGTTTTCATTTCAAAAAAGATCGGTCGGTTCGTTTTGTAAAAAAAATTAGTTTTTTCGGTTTCGGTTAATTTGGATCGGTCGGTAACCGAATTAACCTAATGCTCACCGTTAGATAATATTATTGTTATTTGGTGAAATTGATGTATAATTTGTTTTTTTAATAATTATTTTGTGTATAATTTGGTAGATATATTATTAGATAAATTAATATTTTTGAAAAAAATATATGTATGGAGTCGCTCAAAAAGATTTTCTAGGCTATAGAATATAATTCTCTTCTAGGCCATAAGTAACCACTGTAACACAATGTATTTTTTTTAAAAAATTAAACATCGAAACTAAATTTAAAAGCTTGCATATTTTTTATTTATAAAAAAACACATTTCAAGAATGCATTTTTAAAAACGCACTACTGGAATGCCATTTTAAAAACGCATTCCAGAAACGCGTTTTTAAAAACGCACGAGGAATGCGTTTTTAAAAACGCATACCAGGAAAACATTTTACCTTAGTTTTGTAAAAAAAAAACTTATTGTTTAATTTTTTTTTAAAATTACAGTATTTTATTAAATTAGCTCAATATAAACCCTGATCGGCTATAATACAAACAACGGGGTCTAAATACCCCTATTAAACAATGATTCTATAAATAATAAACAAAAAAAATGTAACCAGCAAGGTAAGTAAATAATGAGCACATCGATTTAAAAATTATTCCAAACTGTAATTATGAAAATTTAAATGAGACACATAATTTATATTTAAAAAAATTATACGAAATCTGAATTTTTTTTATAAAATTACTACAAACTATGTGTCTTTGGTTGCCTATGTTGAGCAGGGGTGAATTTACGTATTGTTTTAGGGGTAGCTGCCCCCTAAAAAATTATTATATATATCAAATTATATTTTGGTCTTTTTTAAATTATTTTTTGGCCCCATCTTTATATTATTAACTTGTATCCCATTGATAAAAATCATAGATTTTTGCTTCCTCAGTTAAATATCTAGATTCACCCATGATACTGAGTCTCCTTCTCATTATGTAATTCTTGAATATTTTTGCAGCATTTGTACTAGGTTAAATTTCAATATGTTATAAGTAAAAGGAGTTTCATAAAATTAACATTTAAATTTATCTTAAAGGGGATCCACCAAATAATAATAATAATAATAATAATAATAATAATAATAAATTGGGTGCTGTCACAATTAAATGCCAAATTAATTATTATTAATGACCAATATATACTATGCCGACATTGGTATGATATTTGCTTAGCTCTTTTTAGTAGCCAAATTACATGTTCATCACCTAGTAGCCAATCATAGTTTTCCAAAATAGTTTGTGGCACTTGATAACAAAAATTGCCATTAGCTTTTTGACCTAAATGGTTGCCAACTATTTAGGTTTCGGTTCTTAAATAGGAAGGATCGATCCATTTCACGCACACAAAAAAAGATTCATATATTTATGTCGATTTTCTTTAACATAAATTTTTGTGTCGTTGTCGGGGACTAATTTTTAGTAATATCATAGAATATTATTTGACTATAGTTTATCCAATTATTTTCTCTTTATTATTATTATTGTTGTTATTTTGTACTATTTTTATTCTTATTCTTTTTTATATATTTTTCGTAGGAATTTCTTCTTGTACATGCTAAAGAGTGACGGGCAACAATTTGAATCTTTTGATCCTGAAATTGAAAGAAATTTTCATAGGCGGGTAAGGTAATGGTATAATATAGTAACAACTTTAGTATGAAATGAAATGAGGATGTGAAGAGAATAGTATAAATATACCAATTCATATGGTTGACACACAAACACACTTAATATATAGTATATATAAAAACGAATTATTAATAATTCACAATAAATAGTAGGGATAGAATATTAGTAACAAAAATGAGAAAATGACAACTATTCAAAAGTTTATCAAATTCATGTTTATTTTATTTTTAAAAAAATTGAAGAATAGGAGAGGGAGAGAATGAGTAATCTCATGAATTTGGGAATAATTGACTAAATAAATTTCTTTGAATCATGTGATAAGAAATTTTTAATGGATTCAAAATAGGGAAAAAATCATCATAATATAAAAAGCAAAAGGGTTGTTCTTCCATTGCATAGTCAAAAGAATCAATAATATGCTGGAGATATGACATTTGGCAACGGAAGCATAAAAAAGTTTAAAAACGACGGGTAAAAAAGGTTGGCTCTGCCATTAAATATGTCTACACTCAGAAATAAATTTTAATGTTATCCCATGGATAGTATTTTGAAAAGTAAATTCATCATTGTTATTGAATATACAATGTACAACATCAAATTAATCTATGAAGGGCATGAAAGGTATTGACTTATGAAGTACTTCCAAAACAATGTTTGGTCAAGTGACTGTAAAATCAATAAAAATAATTTGAGAGACCAAGACTTATATTATATATATTTACTGTTTTTTTTAAATAAATAAAAAAGAGTGAGACATATTTTTTTCTGTCCCATGCAGCTTTACAGCTGTGAGCATTGCCCAAAAAATAAAAAAAATTGAAAAATTGAAAAAGGAAAAGGTTAAAATCCCATGCAAGGGGTTTTACTTTTACTTTTACTTTTCATCACAAAATAAATTAGTGTGCTTTATTAATTATAATAATAAGCAAAAAGGTAAAGAATCTAGAAAGAAAGAAGAAGGTCAAGTCGGTAAGCAAAAAGTATTGTGGAGATTTTCAGTGCTTAGACTTTCTACGGAAGAATATTAGGCAACAAAATTAAATTGATAATGATTATTTAAGCTACAAGAATTCAAGACGTTAGGGAGGACAAATATTTTGTTGGACTTTGACATTTTTTACTTTCTTATATTCATGACATTCTCATCCAAGAAAAGTATATATAGCAAGTATCAATGTTTTCAAAGTCGGATCGAACATAAAATTGATATCCTTACTGGTTATAGGTTCGATCGGTTGAATCTATTGAGCCATTGGTTCAACCGGTGACTACGTCAACATTATATAATATCTATTTTATTTTTTGTTAAAATACATATATCATGTATTTGTTATAATTTCAAATTCTTCACAATAAAAAAATGTCACACCATAATTACATATCAAACTTAAAAACTCAGATCAAACCAAGTTCAACTTAAAATAAAAACGATAAAACATCTAAAACAAAAAGCAATACCCAAAAAATAATAATATCCCAAAATCATAAGATTTTTTTCAAAAAGTATGAAATGATTTACATATTTTATAATTTCGAGAAACTAAACTTATTTATATATAATATACAAGACATATTTATGGAATTATATGGTATTTTTTTATATATACATAAATATTATTTTGTACTTATTTCAATAACAATAAATTATATATAACATATTTTTGTTCTAAAAATTTGATTTATAATTTTAACAAAAATAAAAAAATTAAATTTATTTAAAAGAAAGAAAAATAAGAAACAACTGGTTCAACCGATCGACCAGTTCATCGGTTGAACCGGTTTTTGACCGGTTCTCATCGATTATTTAGCACGGTGGTTTTATAGGGCCAATCAGATCGATCAAACACTGATTATCGGTTGAACCGGCCGGTTCGATCCGATTTTCAAAACACTGGCAAGTATGTGACAATTTTTAAAAGTGAATAGATCATATAAACATATATAAACACATAGTTCTATCTATGATAATTGTTTTGTGAAACAATTATCCTTGTTAGGAGAACGATTGAGAATTACGCTTCAACTATTGTGCAATTTAAATATTTGAGATACACTGTTACAACCAACTATAGCCTTCGGTAAAACGGTAGTCGTTCAATCATATAATTGTTATCAGACACAATGTCACGTCTTCGATTTTCGTGGATTGCAATGAATGTAATTATCAAGAGATGGATTATTGAGGTGCAATAATTATCTTTGCTAGGAGATGGATCTAAAAGTGATGTATGAGCTGCTATACGATTTAAAAGATTCGAGTTATATCGTTACCATCAGTTATATTTTTTGGTAAAATGGCAGACGCTCGATCCTAAAATGAGGAAGTCGTTTTCTGAAATTGAAATTGGTGGGAAGTTATCTACTTTTCCAAAATTTAAGTAATGATGATTAAGATCATAATTTTGGATGTTATATAACTTATAGTTTAAAATATTGTTGTTCGATTGAGTTCGAATTGCAACTTACTTTATTCTATACTTAAAATTAGGTCAATTAGATATGTCCAAGAAATCAAAGATTTTGTCCCCCAAATTCAAATATATCACCTTTCTCACTTTTCATGTCTGTTGAGGACTCATGAACGAGTAGAATCATATGTAATGTAAAATAATGGATAGTGTGTTGACACTAACCCAAGATGATAGATAATGATGGCGTGTTGGTAAATGAGTAGCGATATTGATCGAATAAGAGAATTAGCAATGTGAATTGGACAAAGATATGTTCTATATTATGCTAATAATGTGTTGAGGACATGTGACGTTGTGTAAGATGAAATGTCTACCTTGTCTAACATTGAATAATAACACAATGTATTGTTAAGTTAAGAGTAGAACGAAATGGTGGAATAGAAAAATCTCAGTAAACTGAAAATGATTGACATCAATGAAGATACATACATATGTTATATCTTTGAATGATGAAGTTAGAATGTATTGAAGTTGTAGAAATGACAATGTTTGGAGAATTGGTTTAGGACACCAAGTATGTTACTGGTACATTGTACCGGTGTGTTAGATTTTAAATCTACTTAGACAGATTCTATATTAATTGTAGAGTTTTGGATAATGCTGAACTCTGAACGAGAATCTTAAAGTCCTTGCTTGAGAAATTGCATGAGGATGGTATTAGGCTTCTCTTAATTGAATTGATATATTAGAACACCTCTACTTGACCCAATAATAAGTTGAGGGAATGGAGAATGTAAATCTGGAATGATAATTTATGACATTCTAGATTTTAGATCATCATTACCGATTTCTTTGTTTAGATATTTTGAATACTCCTTGTGTAAGTGTTACAAAAAGGGAGGAATGAGAAGAGTTCTTATGTAGAACGTCATGTTTGGACTCTGGTTTGAACAAACCATATATGGTCCGGTAAGAGATTTCGACGGTATGTAGACTCTATCTTAACACTTATGTTGTAGGTGAATTGGTTTTGAACTTCTGATACATGTGGATGTGTCTAAATTTCGAGGACGAAATTTTATTAATAGGGAAGAATTATTATGCCTGAAATTTAATTATCTTGCTTAACTATGAGGAATTATCGTGTTGCTTTTAGAATCGATTTTGAAATAAATCATGTGTAGTGTAACTTCGAAATTGACTCATGAGTTTAATTGAACAATGGTTGAAATGGATTATGTGAATTAACTACGAGATTGAACAATTTAATTGTGAAGTTGATGTAATCAATTAAGAAAGCATGAATTCGAGGATAAATATACATGGTGGTGTATAAATGTGTTGATGAATCGAATAAGTATAGACATTTATTATTTAAGGCAAATACATGCCAAAAATATCCCATTCACACGTACTACACACTAAAACACACACAAATCTCTACAAATCCTCTCTAACCCTTACCCTTTTTTGCTTCCTTCTTGGATCCTTATGGTACATGGAACTAGTGGATCTTGGTTCTAACTTATTTATGAGATTTGAGTTGTTGATGAAGTAATGTGAATCATGGTTTGAAAAATGGTAGATTTCTGATATGTTGGAGTTGATAGGATTATATGTTGTTGTTGTTGTTGTTGTTTTTAGTGTATACTGGTTGAATTATTGGTAAAAATATGGGTTGTGTTTGAGCGATCTTGGTGCTTAAAAATGGTGGATTCTCACTTTTACGGGGCCTTGCGATCTATTGCGAGACATGGCTCGATCAATCGCGCGAGGTCGGCCCATTTTTAGGCGAAGAAAACTTTGTGCGATCGATCGCGGGATTAAAGAAGATCGATCGCTGAGGGCCTAAGCAACCCAGGGTTGGGTTTTGAGCGTGCGATCGATCGTGGATGTGTGCCGATCTATCGCGGCTGCTTAATTCTTTGAAAATTTGTTAAGTCGTGGGATTTTGAAATGTGGTATTTTGTGGATGATTTTATGATAATACCTCATCATAGTACTCACATGCTCTTAAGCATCAAACTTTCCGCATTTCATCACCCAACTATCATCAGCCATGAAATAAGTACTAAAAATAAACTCATTAGTATTTCTCAAATACTCATAACATAACCACGTACCTCGTCATTTACGCATTATTGATATCCATAATATTTTCGTCATCATACATTAATATCCCTGCGTCAAAAGTTTCACGCCATCCTGTATACATCATGCTACAACAAACCATCACATATCAGTGTGATGGAAATTCAACATAAGAATCAATTCCATGCCTCAATGACATAATTAATTTCGATCCTTAATTCATCAAAGTACTATTTCATGAATGAATAACATATCATAGTGTAGTATGTATTCATGATTCTCATACATCAGTCTCATCGCATATATCATCATTTATATGCTTCCTAGTTTCTAACACAATATCAAAATGATAAATTATCTAAAGTGAATACTCATATATCCCATGTATTCTCATTATGACATCATTATATTGTCTATCACATCATGTCTAACTCATCATTAATCCCTCCATGATTATTTATCAGTGTTGTCATTATATACCAGAGAATAACATCATAATTTCGCACTTATTACGTCGACCCGCAACGTTCATAATGATCGTACGTCCACACATGACATTCGTAGCGATCTCACGTCATACCGTGATGTTCCATGTCATCTCATGACCTGTTCATTAATCTCATTCCAACATTGTTAAATTTAACTCAACATAACATGATTAACAGATCATTAATCTCACAGTATACAAAACAAACATGTTTTTATAAACAATATCATTTCAATCTGATCATCATTACCCCATTGTTATCTCGTCTCTGCACAATTAATCAATGAACATATCAAGACTATACGTCATTTCAATTTCTTTCTCAATACTTCCTCATTTTTTTTAATTGGTTATCATATATCATAGCAATCAATCGCGATAGTTCACAATCCACATATATCAAACATATTAAACCAAACGAAATGGTTTACCTCAATTCCTCGTTCACCTGGAACATTCCAATATTCTCTCACCTACAGCTCATGTATCCGAGAAATAACAACATATGTGTCATAACAAGGCATTCACTGCCATCTGCAATCAATATGTCATTAATACTCATCGCTTAACGCAATTGCGGTACAACAATATTCATCGCTGATAACGATAGCGGTACTAAGATATTCATTATTAACACCATAGCAATACATCAATACGCATCGCCAATGGCATGCATAATCTCATCGTCACTACGGACATGCACAATATCACCTCCACGACTGGCATACATATAATATCCATAATCACAATGCATAAAATTACATTCCTAAAACAATAAAATGTAATAACACTTACTGTACACAGTGGATCCACACTTGATCCTTAGAACTGTCCATGTTCTCAACATAAATATTCCACAAGATATAATTTCATATCAATACAAAATGGATATACTCATCATCAATAACATGACCGTCCAAAAATATTCATCGCCTCGACATATCAGCGGCATTCACAATATTTCCATCGCTTCGATTATGATAGTGGCAAATATTATAAATCTCAAATATCACAATATAATCATACCATCATCTCGCCAATAAATGTCATCAATATATCGGTATCAATCACACCCCGCTATTGCATCACCACTGCAATAAAAATGAAAGAAAACAATAATGTCTCTTCATCCACTCTCTCCATGATCATTTTCACATGTACATTTGATCATCAAAATATGTTGAATCAACAAGAACAATTTAAATCAACATATATTCATTACCCTCCCTCTATAATAGAGGCACATAAAATACATTGCACACACTCAATAGTGTCGATCCCGACAATAAGCACGCCGCATGCTCTCCCTAGCATCGGCCCTGACAATATACACGTCGCATGCTCTCTCTAGCATCGACCCAATAACAATATACACGTCGCATGCTGTAATACCCCCGAAATGTTATATGATTATGTGCTACGATGATGATTTACGATGTGTTTAAGAGGGTTGTGATACTTTAATTGGGGGTTATAATTATGATATGATGATATGGTTTAGGGGGCATGTTAGGTGTTTTTAATTGTTGTATTGATGTAGTAAAATTATAAAATATCAAGGGAAGATATTTTTATACATCGTATGAAATACCAGGACACAATTAAACACCACAACACCACCCTACATGCAACCACCCTACCCCCACTTGCAGCAACCCACGCCCCCCTCCCCTGTTTTCTGGAGAATGATTGACCAAGTAGTCATGTTGGCACTTAGATATTTTTCATTTGGTCTCTTCCAAAAACCTCCTTCTTCCTCCCCTCTTTTCGTCTGAGACTTGGACTGCTACTAGGAGGAAAGTGATCGGAAATTCCTTGTCTTTTCTTGACAAAAATCGAGGAGCAAAAGTGGTGAGGAATCACGCTGGTTCACCAGCTTTTTCATTTTATGCATGTATGTTCATCGTAGCAGATTTGGCATGCTAGAGTAGGGTTTGATGAAATCTTGTTATGAGTACTTTTATATGATGTTTATGAAGCCCCTAGCATGTCTTGTTAAGTAACTTGCATGCTTTATGTGTTAGATTTTCGGTTGTAAAAAGGGCTCCTCGAAAATCTGGGCAGGGAAGTGCCCTGTTTGTATGTTGAGTAGGGCTTTTATTATGAAGAATTGAAGCATGCTAGCTTAGTTTATGAGTAAACCTTTGACGTGAATACATACATGGTAGTTTGGTGAAAATGCCAACATATTTGTTTAAGCATGAACTATGGGCTGTGGTAGTTTTGTTGCCATAAAGATGTATGTTCAATAATTCTGGGCTATGTAATTATGCCCTGTTTTTCAAAAATGTTGATCGAGTATTGATAAAAAGGGGTAGTTTTGATGCATGTCGGTTTTAGTTATGAGTGAACCTTTAATTCCAATACATGCATGGAAGTATGATGAAGCTATTGATATGCTTGTTTAGGCATTGTATGTATGTTATGATGTAGTTAGAAGGGTGTGAATTGAGGTGTTCGAGATTTCTGGAAAATCTCGCATGAATGTGAACGACCGATCGATCGGTGATGAACACCGATCGATCGGCAAATGCCGTAGCAAAATAATGAAAATGATGAACAGTTAGCGATCGATCGGTGGGGGAGACCGATCGATCGGTAGTCACTGTTCATGTGTGATAAAAATTTTATGTTCTTTTTTTTGTAATTTGATTCGATTCTCGTTTCGGTGCCTAATATTGTATTATGTGGTTGTGTAGAGTCATCCCAGGTACCAGCACAATCAAGGAGATAAGTCTGTTGACTCCTCCTTCTTTTGAAAAGGTACGTAAGAGACGTACGGGCATCGGATGGTAAAACACATCTTTACACTACGACTATGCTTTTATTGCATGAGTATATATGATGAGATGATGATGTTTATAAGATGTTTATAAGATGTTTACGGTGTTTATAAGATGTATATGATGTTATACGTGGTAAGATGCCACGGGGTAAGATGCCCCACATTGTAAGAGGCCATGCGATACTATTTGTGGTAAGATGCCACGGGGTAAGATGCCCCACATGTTAAGAGGCCATGCGATACTATTTGTGGTAAGATG
The DNA here is from genome assembly GCA_907163345.1 of Haberlea rhodopensis. Classification (NCBI taxonomy): domain Eukaryota; kingdom Viridiplantae; phylum Streptophyta; class Magnoliopsida; order Lamiales; family Gesneriaceae; genus Haberlea; species Haberlea rhodopensis. The sequence goes on along the minus strand of CAJQUN010000132.1, from coordinate 878,624 downwards.
CCACGGGGTAAGATGCCCCACATGGTAAGAGGCCATGCGATATTTAAAATGTGGTAAGATGCCACAGGGTAAGATGCTCATATGCATGATTATGAATCAGGGACAACGATAAGAAGTTAATGAATAACCAGCATATTTACTTAACAAATGTTTCATGCAATTACTATGATGTTTTATGATGTTAAATGAGATTGTATATGCTTATGATGTGTTGTCCCTGTAGGTACGCTTTTGGACTAAAGGACTAAGGGGTCGGGTTGAGGCAGTGAGCTACGAGGAACACGGGAATCAAGTCTCGATTAGTATCTACTCTAGGAGTAGTATAAATCTAAACATGAACATTCTTTTGGGAGTGTAATGAATTTATTTTTGAAGTCTTTTATTTTGGCCTGTAATCCTGATAGCTCATGTAACAACCAGAACCTTAGGATGTTATTAATGCATGATTAGTCCTTCTTATGTCTATTAATCACCGTTAAGGTGGGAAGACCCCACACATGCTCTCTCTAGCATCGACCCAATAACAATATACATGTCGCATGATCTCTCTAGCATCGACCCAATAACGATATACACGTCGCATGCTCTCCCTAGCATCGACCCAATAACGATATACACGTCGCATGCTCTCCCTAGCATCGACCCAATAACACATCGCTCTCTCGTCAACGGCGACCCTGTCACATCGCTCGCTCACCAGCGGCGACCCTGTCACATCGCACACTCCTCAGTGGCGACCCAATCATATCACTCGCTCATCGACGGTGACCATTGTGATGCCCGGGAATTAATGGTGTTAATCCCGGTGTGGTAATAATCCTCAATGGATTTTAATCGTGGCAATTATGAATTAATTAAGGTTTCGAGACTCCCGGGGATTTTAAATCCGGTATTTGGAGTCATTGGATCCAAGGGATGAGATTGTACTCTCGTCGTGGTGATAACCTTGGAATTTGGTCTTTGGTAGGATTTGGGGTCCAGAGTACTTTGTACTGGGGCTGGTAATGGAATTAGAGTTGGAGAGATGATCTTTGAAAACATATGATTTTTAATGAGTCTTGATGTATTTGTGGAGGAGCTGGTATTTTAGAGCTTTGGGGCAATATATACAAAGTGGACTCGGTGTTACGGGATAACACAATTCATTCCACTCCTTCTCTCCCCTCCTCAACGCCAACCCTTTCCCCCCATTTCCCCTCGTTTCCCTTGGTGGGAAAAATCCTTGGTAGCTTGGCTCGGGAGCCAGATTCCTCGAAGATAATCAGGTATTAACCTTCCCATCACCATTGTCTTCGATTTGGTAGTGGTATTGTAGAGTTCGGTTGAGATTTTTGGTTGGTTTTGGAATTTGGGGGTTTTCGATAAAAATCCAAAGTTGAGTTTTTAGTGTTTTTATTGGTTACAAATGGTGTAACGGATGTGTTGAGGAACTTAGGGGTGTTGGTTTTGAGTTTGGGTGTTAAAAACACCATGGAAGCTCGAATATTTTTGGAAACCGGCAGGTCGCGATCGATTGCCGCTTGGCGCCGATCGATCGCGACATGTTGCTGATTTGAGAAGGTGATGAACAGTAGCGGCGATTGATCGCGAACAGAGGGTGATTGATCGCAGGGTCCTTGGCGATCGATCGTGATTTCAGGCGATCGATCGCGGCATGATTATTTTCGGGCAGTAGGGTATGGCGATCGATCGCGGCTTGGCGTCGATCGATCGCGGCCCTGTTCCCTTTGTTTTTTTCGAAATTTTGGAAATTGTCGGGATTTTGGAGTCGAGGTTTAAGTGGCCCATTTCCGGGGCAATGTCTACATTCCAATGGGCATGCCATACTTTTAAAATGGATTGGTTGGAGCCAAAGTTTAGTAAAATGAGATTCTAGGTTGAGTCTTTGGCTATCTATTAAACTTATAAAATGGTATATTTTGCGTATTATGCATGCTTAGCCGGGGGGCTTTTATTTTGGTAATCGTCATGAATGGACGATATGTTTGGAAATTGTGAACGTGCTTGGACACGTGGTTGCATGCTTGTGTTTAATTGAGAGTTATTTGCATGTTAGCACTTAACTCATCGGGTCGTGGGACTCAGACAAGGTTGGACTCAAACTACGGGATTATAAGGTACGTATGACGTACGAGCATAGCCTATTATAATGTTACAACTGTAAAATGCATAGTATGTGGTAATTGCAATAAATGGATATTGAAATGCTTGGTATGTGGTGTTTGCAATAAATGGATATTGAAATGCATGGTATATGGTACTTGCTATAAATTGATAGTGACATGCATGGTAGATGGTAATTGCGTTAAATGGACATACACTGGGAACCATACGGTGCCACTATTGAGCGAGCAATGATTGGGATGTTGTCGCCGTTGAGCGACCATCGGTTATGACGCCGCTATTGTTGAGCGTGCATGGGGTTAAAATGCCGCTATTGTGGAGCGAGCTATGAAATAGAAATATGGAATAATTGGTAGATACATGTGATATCTGTAGTCCTCTAATTGGTGATTTAATCATATTTGGTTATGAAACTGGTATAGCAGGAATGGTTTTAGTTGATCATTGAGATGATCAACTGGCTTTTGAGAATTTAATGGTTTGGTTATTTTGAGAACAAGGACAATACAGGTGAACCCGGATGAGGATGATACCATCCAGGGAGTATCATTTAAATTCATGGCATTTACATTTTGTAAATTATGAACTGTAATATTATGATTATTGGATTGGTGGTATTGGTATGCTCATCCCGTGTGGGGGCTATCTCTGTTGGGGCAGGTGATACAGGTGTAGCAGCAGATTTGGAGTTGAACTCGGGCTGTTGATTTGAGGTACTTCCAGGATTGAAGTACCAGAGCTAGTTGATTGAGTACGTAGCTCCAGAGTTGAGATTGAGCGGTGCATGAGAGGTGCTTCCAGGATCGAAGTACCAATAACCGCATTCGGTAGAGTATCTTATACATTAGATACACGTTTATTCATTGGGTACTCTCATGTGAGTACGTTTTTACGTGTATATGGAATGTATAAATGGGCTATAGCTTTTCTCTCTTCATTTATAGTTTGCATGCAATTAAATATGGAATTGCTAAATGAACTGAGAGCATGTTAGTGTATTATAAGGGTGCATGCTATGTAAGTGATCTTTGGTTGGGGAATTTGAATATTATGTGGATCGAATGCAAGAAAGTTTCTGAATAGTATATGGTGTTACACTTGCATATGGCTTTTTCCCCATGATAGTATGATTATATGCACTAATGGTATGGATTAATACACTAATAACGGGTTAAGGGCACGGGGGTCCTTACATTAGTGGTATCAGAGCAGTGGTTTGCTCTTCGGGGTTGTTGAGGGCCTGGAACATGCTGATAGGAATGGGTGGCACATACTTATGCATGATGATAGTTAGTGTTGTGTGGCACAACTATATTGCTTATGTGCGTTTATGATTTGTGTTCATAATTGGAATATGTTGTTGCTAACCATGGTGGTTGCAGGGTCTTATCAGACATGGATTATGCATTACGGTTGCATATATATCAGAGTGATGATTTTAATGTTTTGCCGCAAAATGTTGAAGCGATGGTTCATTCCGCTAGTTTATTGGCGATGGTTCATGCCGCCGGGTATCTATATAGCGATGGTTCATTCCGCTAGTTTATTGGCGATGGTTCATGCCGCCTGGTATCTATATAGCGATGGTTCATTCAGCTAGTTTATTGGCGATGGTTCATGCCGCCGGGTATCTATATAGCGATGGTTCATTCCGCTAGTTTATTGGCGATGGTTCTTGCCACCGGGTATTATATAGCGACGGGTCATTCCGCTACATCTATTGGCGATGGTCTATGCGGCCAGATATTATATAGCGATGGTACATTCCGCTACATCTATGATGATGGTTCATACCGCCGGATATCTATACCGATGTTTTATGCCGCTGACTCTATGGCGAGGGATCATGCCGCTAATTCTATAGCGATGGGTTATACCGCTATGTACGTGACACTGGATTACGTCACCTACGAGCGATGGGTGCTGAATGCGTACCACGGTTGGACGACGGAGACAGGTATGCCGCTGTCTTGTTAGCGATGAGGTATGGCATATTACTGTTTTATTCGCATTATTGTGGATGACATGCGTTGATATACATATACCGTCATATGTTTGACTATGAGAATATGGATGTCATGTATCGACATATACCATCACGAGTTGACGATGTTATTTTGAATGTCATATGTTGACAGGTACCGTCAGTGATGACGATGACATAGTGGATGCCTATGTAGACGCGTAGCGTCATTTTGTTGAATAATACATTTATGTATATGTATTTAACCGTATGGTTGGAGTGCCGATAGTGGGCACAGAGTAGTGTCTGGTCACTAGTTGACGGGACCATTATGCCGAGCAGGTTTGCTCGATGGACTATTGGATGCATTGTACTGGTGAGTGTACCGCATCATGTAATAGGGGTAAATATTTTCGAGTAGTGATACCTTTGGGTATACTCGCTGGAATGGCTAAGGCCAAGTGATTGGTGGTAAGAGTAGTCATAGAGGAAACTACTCGCTTGTCGTTGTAATGTGTGGTAGACATGGATACACCCACCCTGAGGGTGTGGAATAAGTCCTAATGGATTAGGATTGCACCGTGGTTGAGCAAGGACACCGGGATGTCCATTACGCTTTGGTGTTTTAGAGAAATATTGGGTGATGACCCACTACTCTAATGGTTTGTACGGTATGGCATACCGGGATGGAACGTATGGCATGTTGATAGGTCGGGTACAAGCCTATGGGGGCAGCGTATTGCTAGCCAGGTATTGTTGCAGTGATATAGTGTGCTTGTTGTGGCCATTACACTGCTCGCTGGAACTGAGTTTAGTGAATCGTACGGTGATACGATGAGGGTTTATGGTAGACTCTTGTAGTCTCTATGGGGCATGATGTTGAGGCAGAGAATACCTCACGGGGACGTTTATACTTCAAATGTTTTGAGGGACTTGTACCAGGACCACTCAATTCTGTTGGGAGTACCAACGTGAGTGTCGGCAAGTCGTTGTTAGCTCTGGTTGAGCATCCTTGCATATGGAATGCAACGGAAGTCACAATTGGAGTTGTGGGATGTAGCTAGTGGGGTAACACTACTATATTGATTTTATCTCTAGGAGAGATTTGGATTGTACTGTCATGGAGACAGCTGGTATCGATCGTGGGTTGATTGTAAATCAGCCATGGTAATCATTACTGGTGTTGGACCGAGTAATGGATTTCTTACCTTTCGGTGAGACGTTTGAGGAGACGTCTCCAAGGAAATGCTCGAGATTTTGCAGTACTATGGTATTAGTACAGAGCATCATTAGGATGAGTATACATGGCGTATACGGGTTTTGATTGGGTAATAGTGGCATTGATGCACTATTCTAACCAGTTGTGTACTTATGGGTTCCGGAATATATTTTGGTATAAATATATACAGGTTTTCCGAACAGTGGTTTGAGGTTGGAGGGTCATGGATTCATGACACTTTCCTTGTGAGGAAGACGGTATTGATATACCTACCAGTTGAATCTTTTGGGAGATTCGTTGATTTGGTTTGTGTGGTGTTGATGTTGAAATCACACCCTTTTTGGTTTGTCAACCATCATTCTCCGTGGAGTGAGAATAATTGAGGATTGACAGTTGGTTTTGGGATTTTGGGTATGATTGGAGATACCCGAGTCTATTACTTTGAGTGTGCATGTTGTGTTGGTGCGTGGCATGTATGCCAGTGTGGGTATACGAATGCCAGCATTTTCTTGGTACTCGTCGAGCATCGATTTATATGCTTTGATGAATGAATCTCCGGTGAGAGATTGTGGTACCTTGAGATTGGTAATCTCGATGTCACGATGTATTCTGAGGAATAATCGTGAGGTCCAGTTGACTTCCCCTGAGGAGGGATTGCCGTGTTTTGGGACCATGGAAAATCTTGTTAGTTATTCGATAGCTTCCTTGTGTTAGGATTGTTGAATCCTAGGGTAAACAAAGGATGGCCAGAATTCGGATTGGTTAAGTGTCGTGGTTGGCACGTGTGGCGGGAATGCAAATGATTGTTCTTGCATGTCCTTTCGAGAACTTGAGACCCTGTGGAGTCTCGGTTGTGTATTTGGACCAAGATATGATTCTTGGAACACCCGGATGTAGACATCTTTAGAGATGTGCTTTCTGTTGATTGGTAGCAGTGAGTTGCCCGATCCGTGTTGCAAAGTGGTGCAACTACTCTTTTGATGGAAGTGGAATTGGAGATTGGGAACCGGATGTAGGTTAGGTACACTGTAGTGTACTGGTGATCACTTTGGTGACGATGGATGTTTAACATCGTTGTCTATATCATAGAGATATCATTGGGATGATATCTATTTTGGAATCATGAATGATTCGTTTGATTTGCAGTTATGTTTGGCTGACTGCTTTTGAAATGGTTAGCATCGGGGAAATGTTGACGTCTTTCTTTGAGTTTGTGATGGTTTGGGAGATTTACTCCATACCAGGATTTGTTGCGAGGCCGGTATCCTCGCGGTTGGTGTGTCGTTCATGACATGTTCATGATTCGACGACGTGGATCCGTTTGGATTGCGTGGTCTCGGCGTTACGTGGAGTACGCCGTGCAAATTTCGAGGACGATTTTTTTTTAGTGGGGGATAATTGTGATGCCCGGGAATTAATGGTGTTAATCCCGGTGTGGTAATAATCCTCAATGGATTTTAATCGTGGCAATTATGAATTAATTAAGGTTTCGAGACTCCCGGGGATTTTAAATCCGGTATTTGGAGTCATTGGATCCAAGGGATGATATTGTACTCTCGTCGTGGTGATAACCTTGGAATTTGGTCTTTGGTAGGATTTGGGGTCCGGAGTACTTTGTACTGGGGCTGGTAATGGAATTAGAGTTGGAGAGATGATCTTTGAAAACATATAATTTTTAATGAGTCTTGATGTATTTGTGGAGGAGTTGGTATTTTAGAGCTTTGGGGCAATATATACAAAGTGGACTCGGTGTTACGGGATAACACAATTCATTTCACTCCTTCTCTCCCCTCCTCAACGCCAACCCTTTCCCCCCCATTTCCCCTTGTTTCCCTTGGTGGGAAAAATCCTTGGTAGCTTGGCTCGGGAGCCAGATTCCTCGAAGATAATCAGGTATTAACCTTCCCCTCACCATTGTCTTCGATTTGGTAGTGGTATTGTAGAGTTCGGTTGAGATTTTTGGTTGGTTTTGGAATTTGGGGGTTTTTGATAAAAATCCAAAGTTGAGTTTTTAGTGTTTTTATTGGTTACAAATGGTGTAACGGATGTGTTGAGGAAGTTAGGGGTGTTGATTTTGAGTTTGGGTGTGAAAAACACCATGGAAGCTCGAATTTTTTGGAAACCGGCAGGTCGCGATCGATCGCTGCTTGGTGCCGATCGATCGCAACATGTTGCTGATTTGAGAAGGTGATGAACAGTAGCGGCGATCGATCGTGGGGTACTTGGTGATCGATCGCGAATTCGGGCGATCAATCGCGGCATGATTATTTTCAGGCAGTAGGGTATGGCGATCGATCGTGGCTTGGTGCCGATCGATCGCGGCCCTGTTCCCTTTGTTTTTTTTGAAATTTTGGAAAATGTCGGGATTTTGGAATCGATGTTTAAGTGGCCCATTTCCGGGGCAATGTCTACATTCCAATGAGCATGCCATACTTTTAAAATGGATTGGTTGGAGCCAAAGTTTAATAAATGGGATTCTCGGTTGAGTCTTTGGCTATCTATTAAACTTATAAAATGGTATATTTTGGGTATTATGCATGCTTAGCCAGTGGGCTTTTATTTTGGTAATCGTCATGGATGGACGATATGTTTGGAAATTGTGAACGTGCTTGGGCACGTGGTTGCATGCTTGTGTTTAATTGAGAGTTATTTGCATGTTAGCACTTAACTCATCGGGTCGTGGGACTCAGACAAGGTTGGACTCGAACTACGGGATTATAAGGTACGTATGACGTACGAGCATAGCCTATTATAATGTTGCAACTGTAAAATGCATGGTATGTGGTAATTGCAATAAATGGACATTGAAATGCATGGTATGTGTTGTTTGCAATAAATGGATATTGAAATGCATGGTATATGGTACTTGCTATAAATGGATAGTGATATGCATGGTAGATGGTAATTGCGTTAAATGGACATACATTGGGAACCATATGGTGCCGCTATTGAGCGAGCAATGATTGGGATGTTGTCGCCGTTGAGCGACCATCGGTTATGACGCCGCTATTGTTGAGCGTTGGGGTTAAAATGTCGCTATTGTGGAGCTGCTATGAAATAGAAATATGGAATAATTGGCTAGATACATGTGATATCTGTAGTCCTCTAATTGGTGATTTAATCATATTTGGTTATGGAACTGGTATAGCAGGAATGGTTTTAGTTGATCAATGAGATGATCAACTGGCTTTTGAGAAATTTAATGGTTTGGTTATTTTGAGAACAGGGACAATACAGGGGATCCGGATGAGGATGATACCATCCAGAGAGTATCATTTAAATTCATGGCATTTACATTTTGTAAATTATGAACTGTAATATTATGATTATTGGATTGGTGGTATTGGTATGCTCACCCCGTGTGGGGGCTGTCTCTGTTGGGGCAGGTGATACAGGTGTAGCAACAGCTTTGGAGTTGAACTCGGGCTGTTGATTTGAGGTACTTCCAGGATTGAAGTACCAGAGCTAGTTGATTGAGTACGTAGCTCCAGAGTTGAGATTGAGCGGTGCATGGGAGGTGCTTCCAGGATCGAAGTACCAATAACCTCATAGACTATCTTATACATTAGATACACGTTTATTCAGTGGGTACTCTCATGTGAGTACGTTTTTACGTGTATATTGAATGTATAAATGGGCTATGGCTTTTCTCTCTTCATTTAAAGTTTGCATGCAATTAAATATGGAATTGCTAAATGAACTGAGAACATGTTAGTGTATTATAAGGGTGCATGCTATGTAAGTGATCTTTGGTTGGGGAATTTGAATATTATGTGGATCAAATGCAAGAAATTTTCTGCATAGTATATGGTGTTGCACTTGCATATGGCTTTTTCCCCATGATAGTATGATTATATGCACTTATGGATTAATACACTAATAGCGGGTTAAGGGCACGGTGGTCCTTACAACCATACCACATCACTTGCTCATCGGTGGTGACCCTATCACATCACATCGCTCACTTGTCAGTGGCGACCCAATCACATCGCTCACTCATCAGTGGCGACCCTATCACATCACTCGCTCATCGGCGGTGACCATATCACATCACTCGCTCATCGGCGGTGACCATATCACATCACTCGCTCATCGGCGGTGAACCTATCACAAATTCAATACCAAATCACCCTCCATAAGAATCGTCAATCACCAATAGCGCGATTGATAAAATTCTGCACCGAAAACCTCATTACCATATTCATAGTCCAAAGTACTTGTGAGGGCATAGGTACATCATCAACACATAATACAATATACATGGATACTTTGAGCTAGTATTAGTACGTCGTCACGTACCTGTGTCATCACATTTATGACACACACATACCCAATCATCACATATCAACAGTGTAGCGCGGCCAAACAATTCATGTCATCTGATATCATATCCCATATCTCATTTTTCTGATTCTCCTACAAAATCAGATTTTCGACACTGTATATACATATGCATAACATGTACACAAAACTCAACTCAATATGACGCATTTATCCCTTTACTAGCAATAATATCCAATTACCATCGACATTAATTACTATCAGTGTGGCATGTCATTCATCACACATCTTAAAAGACATTATCATTTTCACCATAGTCAAGCTACTGATATAAATAAAACGAGTTACCGTACTCGTGGCTTTTCAACAATACCACCTCCATTGTGTATGTTCATTGGCATTGCTGGTCATTTATCAATTCACATTCTTCGTATTTCATAGAATCCTGCAATCACGATGGTTAGCTATAACACCAATTTTTATTGCTTCATATCATAAAATGCACATAACTATTCAGACGTCATGTCACAATGACAGAAAATCACAATCATGCATAAAAGTGTGTGGTATACAACCCTCTCAACATATTTATAAGTCCTCAAATTGCCCAAAGAGCTAACCACTGCTCTGATACCACTAATGTAAGACCCCAACCCCCCAACACGTCAATAATGCAAATGACGTCATTTGAGTATGTTAAAATTTCTTTTCTCATTAAAGAATCATTACATGCTTCACATATTCTCCATGACATAAATAATACTCAGCATGGACTGATCACTTCTACCAACAATAAGACTCAAGGTTCACCCATTATCATCACCATTGCACCACTTTTACATTGTGGGTTTTTATAAAAATTTGGGCAGAGTCTCCCCATAAATTGAGCTATCCGAAAATGAAACACATCACAAAATAACTCACAGCCAGGGAAAAACACAATACTTAAAAGAAACCAAACCCTAAGTAAGTTCCCAGCCAGGGAAAAACCATACTAGGAAGACATCAAAATGGGCTTCAACACCCTTATACAGTCCATAGACATGCATCCAGATGCTCACATACGAGCAATAAGTAAATGAATACCAATTAAATGCATAAATAATGTATGCCTTCAACCCATACTCAAACTACACTCCGGGAAGCAACATCGTTCAACGAGTTCGAGCTTACCATCCCAAAATGCCGTAGTACATGTCGTACCTGTTCTACATGTTCAACAGAAACAGCCCCCACACAGGGTGAGCATACCAACATCACACTACCCATATCATAACAATGCATAAAGATCATGATATCATATTTAAGAGTATCGAAAATCTATAAGAGGTACTCCCTGTGAAGTCCTGAATCTGTATAGCATCCACGCAATGTTCCTGTTTCAATCTTACACGCTTTCATAATATCGAGTTTAGTATCGTCGCTGAAAATATGATACTCAACCACACGATGAATTCAATACAACAAGAACCTATTATTTATGCTCAATCATAAATAATTCCATATCAATGCAATTCTGTCTATCAATCTATCACTCAACACTTTCTCATACTAGTCATGCCAAAGGCATCCATACCCAATTCCATGTCCGGACCACGTACATTTACATGTCCACCATACCACATATAATAAACTCAATTCACATATCCTTTCCCTTATATTCAGTCATCACAATTATTCACATATTCGTTCCCTTATATTCAGTCATCACAATAATTCACATATTCGTTCGCTTATATTCAGTCATCACAATTCAACAATATATGAATACTGGAATATGAAATAATTCATATTATACCTGCTCGTACGTCACCACGTACCTTATAATCGGTGTTTACCCTCCTTGTTGTCCGAGAGCTCAAGAAGACTCTACATGAACTCAAAGGTATAAGGGTTATCTCATAACCAATAGTTGATGCACAAAATCTCATATTACTTCATAAAGTTATGCCCATAATATCACATAATCCAACCTCCCAACAACAAAACTCATTTTAGCCAATTAACATGTTCCAAACATCCAAACCAACACCGAAGTGATCCAAGCCAAGACATGAAATAAAGGATCCATGTAGATAAGAGATTCTACCATTTAAATCCAATTCCTTTAATCCCAACATAAAGTCATTTATTTGTTTAACTTCAACTTTAACAAATTAAAGATGCATTGGATTCCAAAATTCTTGATTTAGAACTCACTACTAAGATTAGTAACTCAATACATTGACATAAGTCAATAATACATGCTATGCTATCCATTCAAGCATAAACATCACCAAAAACTCTATTCCATGTTATAACACATACTAGCATGTATCTAACCCATTTATTTACACACTACACATGCCTCCAAATGTAGAACATCTCATACCATAGGCTAACACCCACCAAACTAATACAATGTCTAAAAGCATAGAAGTTAGTTCTTTTCACCCCCACTAACAAGGCTTAGACCCACACTTGAATCACATTTAAGCATACTAAAACTTGACAACCGTGCACTTGCGGTAGAATCGCTTCACAATATTCTTTGAAATATCTTTTGTTTAAAAATAAAGCGGTCAAGTTTTTGGTGCCATTGCCGGGGACTAATCTGTATAATATCATACGAGATTAGTTAATTGTAATTTAGCCAATTCTTTATTATTTCGATTTGTTTTATTTCTTTGTTTTTGTTAGTTGATTGTTTTGATTTTTGATTTGTGTGTTTTGTTGTCTCCTTTTGTCTGTTTTGTACAGGAATCGTTTCTCTAGTGCATGCTCAGAAGAGAGGAGCCCATTCTCGAGCCTTTCGATCCGGAAATAGAAAGAACCCTACTTAGGCGATTACGAGAAGCTCGAGCGATGGCAGATAATAATGAAGCACAGAACCCAAGGTCAATGATGGACTTTGCGCAACCGGCCTTTCATGGATTGTTGTCAAGTATTACGAGGCCGACGATTCAAGCGAACAACTTTGAGATCAAGCCGGCGATCATACAAATGATACAGCACTCGGTTATGTTTGGGGGAGCGGCCACGGACGACCCAAATACTCACATCTCCAACTTTTTGGAGATTTGTGACACTTTCAAACATAATGGCGTCTCCGACGACGCCATCAGGTTAAGACTTTTCCCCTTTTCATTACGAGACAAAGCTAAGGCATGGTTGAATTCACTACCTGCAGGTTCTATAACAACATGGGAGGGGATGACGAAGGCGTTTTTATCAAAGTATTTTCCCCCTTCCAAGACGGCAAAGATGCGGAACGATATCACAACTTTTGGGCAGTTTGACCCCGAGACATTATATGAAGCGTGGGATCGTTTTAAGGAATTGTTGAGGAGATGCCCACACCATGGTCTACCCATTTGGTTGCAGGTACAAACTTTCTATAACGGTTTATTTTCTTCTAACCGTTCAATGATTGATGCAGCATCTGGGGGATCAATAATGAGGAAGACGCCGGAAGAGGCATATAGCTTGTTGGAGGAAATGGCGTGCAACAGTTACCAGTGGCAGTCAGAGAGGAGCACGCCACAGAAGCCAATGGGAGTTCATCAAGTGGACGAGATCACTGCTCTTTCGGCTCAATTAGAAGCCATGAACCGGAAGATAGACAGCATGGGAGCGGCAGCAATGCAAGCCCAAGCTATCTTCTGTGAGCTGTGTGGAGGCGGTCATCCTAGCATCGAGTGTCAGGCAGGTAACCAGTTTAACCAACCTGTTGAGGCTGTGAATTTTGTAGGTAACAGGCCACCCAACAGTTCATACTCGAATTACAATCAACCATGGAGGAACCACCCGAATTTGAGATGGTCGAATCAAGAGAATGTGTTGAACCCACAACCGCAGGCAGGGTTCACACAAAAGCCGAGTATGGAGGAACTTATGGCAAAGTTGATTTCATCGACGGAGGTAAGGATGCAGAATCAGGATGCATCTATTAAAAATTTGGAAGTGCAGATAGGGCAGTTGGCCACATTGATATCAGGGAGAACACAAGGTACACTCCCAAGTGATTCTGTAAAGAATCCAAAGGAGCCATCAAATTGAGAAGACAAGGAGGTGACAGTCCAGCTTGGGACTATAAATTAAGAACTTTCTCTTCATTCCTCGTATTTTGTTTTAATTCCTTGTGTTAGTTTGTTTTGTTGTTAGCCGTGTTTCTATTTTATCCGTGAATAAGTCCGTGTGTTTTTATTGCAGGTGTGAAAGTAAGAGCAATAAGGATGTAGGCGAGGCAACCCGAGAGAAAGTGTTGAGAAAAAAAATTAAATTTCTGTCTTCTTATGTGGACGATCGATCGAGACAAAATCTCGATCGATCGCCCAAAGCTGTTAAATTGGGGTTTGAACACTGCCTCGCTCGATCGATCGAGCGAGAGAAAATTTTGAAAAAAATATAGGGCACCGAAGACAAAGCTGCACTTTACAAAACACCTTCTCTCCTACTCCACAGCAGAACCCTAATTGCCTCTTTCAATTCTTCCATCTAATCTCATCCTTGTTCCATCAATTGTCCAATTATCTCAAATTCTTGAAGTAAGAATTGATTCTAATGAGAAATTTTTTGCAGATCTGAAATATTACGCTCCGAATTGGGTAGAATTGCAGACGAAAGGAAATTCCAAGTCAAGCACAAAGAGTCATTAAAGATCAGATTTTTACTTGGTAATTGCTTTCATAATTCATTTATTTTCATCCGTTGGTGCAATTACTTTGTTGAATTGAATTGGGTAGATAAGCATAAACGTTTGGGGGAAGTATTGTTGTGTTGAGGGGTATTGGCACTGCTGTATCTTTGAGGTGGTGGTTAGTTGAAGTTAATTGAGTTAGTTGGGAATAATTTAGCAAGAAAATGTCGTCTAGAAAGAGGTCAAAGCAGGCGGAGGCTTCCCAAAAGCAAAAGCAGAAGGAGGCCACTGTTTCTGAGCCAGGGTATGACGAACAGAAGTTTATCAATGCCACAATTGCTGAGTTATATCCCACCTATCATAAGAAACCCCTGAGCCGTGAAAGGGGAATGAGCATGGATAAATTGGAGTGTCCTGTCATTAGGACAGTACGCCGAAAAGGGTGGTTTCAATTTGTTCAGACACCGATTGATGCTGTGGTGCCACTGGTAAGGGAGTTTTACACAAATCTTCGAGCTGTTCGACCAGGGCACCAAGTAAGTGTTTATGTTCGAGGGAAGGATGTGTTGGTGGATCGAGCCGCAATCAACAATATTCACCGGATGCCTTTAATTCACAACTGTGCATACCAATTTTTCAAGAATAGCAGGATTGATTACGATGAGATATTGACAGTTATTGGCAAGCCGGGAGTGGATTGGCAAAGGAATGATAAAGCAGAGCCACAGTTGGTTCTAAAGAAACATTTGAAGCCAGAGGCCCAAGCATGGTTTTCATTTGTCGCCTCGCGGGTCATGCCATCGACCCACACTTCTGAGGTGACAAAAGACAGAGCGGTCCTGGTATATGCCATCCTCTCAGGGAAGGAAGTGGACTTCGGCGAGATCATCAGTGATCACATTCAAGAGATTGGGAGCAGCCCACCGACCTCCGCACTACCGTTTCCATCCACGATCACTGCTTTATGTCAGCGGTACGGAGTGACATGGGGGGAAGACGAGGAGCTACTTCCGCCGAAGACACCGATCATTGTGGACGCTCCACCACCTCCTACGGGCCGACGAAGACCTTCGGACACTACACAAGCTGGAGCATCATCCTCTGCTGCAGAACATACACGTGTTACTTTGGACTCTCTTCATAGGGATCTCCAAGATATTCGCTTGGAGCAGCAGAGCATTCACAGCATGCAGCGGGACATTCATAGCATGCAGAGAGCATTGCAGATGGACCATGAGCAGGTAGCTCAGCGACAGATGGAGTTCATGCACTATCAAAGTGCATGGAACACTGCCATGGCCCAGGGCTTTCCAAATTTCCAGTTCCCGCCGGAGCCACACTTTGAACCTTATCATCCGCATGCACCTCCACCTTCTGAGTACCCACCATTTCCACCATATCAGGGCGAGGAGCACCACTACCCAGTCCCCCCTCCGGAGCATGATGAGGACGACGATCAGTGACGATCGTCGTCATGGTATGTGTCTTTGCCTGTGCATTCATTTTTCTTGTTCATTGAGGGCAATTCACATGCTAAGTTTGGGGGTTTTTTTGAGTATTTGTATATATCTTGCTTTTGCACATTCTGCTACTTGTCTTGTTTCTTTTCCTAGCATTACTGCATGATTTTGAGACTGATTCGTCCTTGCACATTACCAACAAAAAATTTTTTTTATTGATTGAGTTATTCTTGAGAAATGATGAGTTGGAATTGCAACGGTAATACATGATGAAATTAATCCTCATCTAGATAGGAGTCATGGAAATGTTTAACTTGTTTGTATATATCCTTTGTTAACTATATGTCAAAACTGAGGAATAATTTGAGCACTTATTGAGTCATGATTGAGTGAAGTATGTATTGATTAAATTGAAAATTTGTGTTAACTGTGATGAGTCTTGAGTATCTTAGGTAACTCTACAGTTTAGTTGAAAGCACTTTGAGGCGAAATTTATAATTAGGAACTAGACTTGGAGATGATGTAGGCGATCTTTGGACCGTTTGTGCCTTTCAAGCCTACCTGGTATACATTATTCCTTAGTCTCCCCTTTTGAGCCTTATTGAAAAAGAATGGTATATGCATTGCATATGATTAGACCCCCATTCGGCATTCTTGGCAAACTCATTATACCCACCTTGGTTTGAGCCTAAAAGAACAATTTTATCCATCCCTAGGAGAGTATAATGAATCTCATTCATTGCACAGAATTGTTATATGCAAATGAGTTCAAAAAGGACGAAAGAATGAGCAAAGAAAAAGAAAAGATGTAGAGAAAAAGCCTTGAAAAGAAAATTTAAATAAGACCCAAAGTGGCCAAGGCTAGAAAATGTGAAGAGAAGCTCAATGATTATGTGAGAAGATTTTGAACTGAATCTGTTATACTCTCTTCGTTGCTTCTATCCTACCTTTTCTTTGGAGCCGACACCAAAAGGCCTAACGTTATAAGCTTTTAAGACCTTTTGATCCAAGTCTAGGGAATAATTACATTAGTGGAGAAGTGCTGGATAGTAAATTTGTAGAGTAATTCAAAGTAATCTTGACTAGGAGTTGATATGGCACATGTTGATCTTAAAGATATGTATGTAACTCATGTTTGACAATAGCACACACGCACGTTCCGGTGTTGCGATGTATTGTTTAACTTAGGAGAAATTGCTTCTTGTTAAGTGTTGAATGACTTCTATTGATGTGTAAGTAGGATTTCTGAGTTTTTACGTATGTTGTAAAGATGATTCATGCTTAGTATCGAGTTTAACTTTTCTTTTTGAGCTTATTGCTTGCTCGAGGACGATCAAGTCTAAGTTTGGGGGAGTTGATAGGCTTAGATTTTAAGTGTTTTTAACTGTAATTTCTTCCCATTTTCCGTACTTTTTCCTGGATGATATTATGCTTTTTGGTGTTTATTCGTTTGTTTCAGGAAATTAGATCGGAAATGGAAGAAATGAGCTAATATGAAGACAACGGGCGAAATCGAGGCTAGAAAGAGTTGAAATGAAGGAAGTGAGCTTTTCGGAATCTCGATCGATCGAGATTTTATCTCGATCGATCGAGCCAGACAGTGCGCTGAGAAGTAAAGAATTTCAAGTCTCGATCGATCGGTGGAAAATCTCGATCGATCGAGCGAGGCAGTAACTTCAGAGCTGATTTTTTCAAAGTCTCGATCGATCGGTAGAAAATCTCGATCGATCGAGCGAGGCAGTGAGTTTCAAAGGCTGACATGAACAGTGCACCGATCGATCGGACGCAAATCTCGATCGATCGAGACGCAAATCCGGGAAAATCTTATCTTCCATTTTTGAAATGATTTTTGAGGTCGAGAGACAATTAAACTCTTATGTATTTGATTTGAATTAAATCTAGTTTATTTTATTCGAGTTTTAGTTTCGTTGTGTTTGATTATTGATTCAATTGTGTTTGAGCGCATTGATTGTTATTGTTCATAAATTAATTGTTTGTGTAGATCAAAGTCTAGCTAGCTTTGATTGAATTTGAGAGTTATAACCGAGATCGAGAGATAACGTTGTAACACGCTCCATTAATTTATGATGTATGTTACGATTGAGATCGAGAGATGATATCGCATACATGAGAACTTGGAATCGAAAGATTTAGAGTTATAAGGTGTTGACGTCTTATGCAATATTATATTAGTAAATAGGTGCACGAGAGTGACTTATTCTAATTAATGTTAGTTTTTTTACAGCTCGAGAGAGTGTATCGAATAATCGCGGAAACCTTTCACCTTTAAAATCAATTGGTTGATAATTTGAGAATTCACTTGAATCATTAAAGATAACATAATTGAACGACGAACTTGGTAATTTTCTCGAGTGACTTGCCTTCGCATATCCGGAAGCATTCATCTTATTGTTTCTTGTTTATTTTTCAGTCTTTAGTTTAAATTAGCATTAGTTAATCACCTTTGTTAATCGTAGGCTAAATATAATTTTATTAATCTTATTTGGTACTTATACGTTAGTCCCTGTGGATTCGACAACCCGTACTTAATTTTCACTATACTAAAACTTGACAACCGTGCACTTGCGGTAGAATCGCTTCACACTATTCTTTGAAATATCTTTTGTTTAAAAATAAAGCGGTAAATTACTTATCGTCGAAAACACAATTAGAGATAGTAGATCACTATCTAACATTTCTCAAATACTGATATACGATGGACGTCTCTGTAAAGAATCTGACTATCAAATAGTGCAGCGAAATAAAATTTTATCGGATTCTCACCGAGGACCTATACGAAGTATTCATATCGGGTGTCGAGAGTTATACCTTTGTAGTGTGTTTGATGCAGAATCCTCGAAGCTAGACGTCCACGAGTCACGAGCAAAACTTTTCAGTTTTGCCTCTACGGTATCCACACGATCAAATCGAAAGGGATGTTGACATTATCGAGTTGCTAGACTCGATAACTCAACTAGAACAAAGACACGAGATGTCGAAGAAAGGTGATGGCTACGCTTTTTGTTCGAATAGTCTGCTACGTTAAAAGAGTTTAGTTAATTTACAATTAACACGTCTGACTATCCTTAACCTAATGCACGCATATATATATTGGTAAGTTGAGGTGGCTAAAAACTGAATATCGATTTTCTCAAAAACCTTAGCCCATTAATCAATCCCGTATATATATAATGCCCATTATATCTATATATATATAGATATATATATATGTATATATATATATATTTGCCCATTAGTTTTTGATTAGGACTCTTCCTAATCAATTTAATTCATCCAATGCATTTTAACTTCCCTTTATCGATTTAATCTTTTGTGTGACCCGTTAGGATCTTGCCACATTGGCAGTGACATAAAATCTAATTTTATGTCACAATCAATGAGAGGTATATAGCAACACATCAAGGCTACCCAAGTTACAAGAATGTCATTGACTCGACATTACCTATGGTCTGTGATAATATTCACCACGTAACTTAATCCATCTGTCCTATATGTTTAGATTAAACACGAGTCATGGAATAAGTCATACACATATAGTTCAATCTTTTATTTCTTGATCCCAAGTAGACTAGAATAAACGAATAATCTCGATATCACATATCGACTCATTCGAGCATGGCCATGCATTTTAGTCTCACTTGATCAAGGGCCCAAACACTTCTCCTGTTATATAGGAGGGACAAATCTTATCTTGATCACTCAACATCCCTCTACATAATTCTTGGTGTATCCAATGATTGTCTTTACAGTTTACCCTGTTAGAGGTAACGTTTGACAATATCAAGATCCACAACTCCTTATGTTGGGATCTCTGGTGATCTCAAGTCGTAAGGATTACACACACTATTATCACTATGAGAATTGCTTATGACATTCATATAAATATCCATGTAGCATTCTCATTGTGGGTCTGTCCAGTACATAGTTCTCTAACATGTACCCATGTGTTGATTTGATATCTCATATCCATGAACAATTCATCAATCAATACATACTAGTCTCAATGCATTATCATTATCATAATTCATGATAATACTTGACTAGGGACAATCTTTAAGAACAATACAATATTATTCTAAGGACATTAACATATACATATATTCATATTACACAAATACTGGAATAATATATAATAATGATTTGCCTTTAATAAAATCATATTACATTGTATGCCAAAATCAATCATCTAATGAGTTGTCTTAGGGCATATCCCAACAAATCTCCCACTTGCACTAAGACCAATCAGACATGTACTTAATGCCGAAAGATCTAGTATGACGATCATGCTTCTGCTGTGACAGTGGTTTCGTCAGCGGGTCAGATACATTATCATCAGTTGGTACTTTGCATATTTTTACATCCCTTCTTTCAATGATTTCTCGAATGAAATTAAAGCGTCGAAGTATGTGTTTTGATCGCTAGTGAGATCTGGGTTCCTTAGCCAATGCGATGGCTCCATTGTTGTCACAATAGAGTTCAATCGGATCTAGTATGCTAGGCATAACCCCAAGCTCAGAAATGAACTTCTTGATCCAAACAGCTTCCTTTGCTACATCTGAGGCAGCAATATACTCAGTTTCAGTTGTAGAATCGGCTACTGTCTCTTGCTTTGAACTCTTCCAGCTCAAAGCACCTCCATTTAGGCAAAACACATATCCTTATTACGATCGGAAATCATCCTTGTCGGTTTGGAAGATTGCATCACTGCAACCTATTACATTGAGTTCTTCCTCACCTCCATAAATCAAGAATGTATCCTTAGTTCTTCTCAAGTACTTCAGGATATTCTTGACAGCGATCTAGTGACATTCACCTGGATCAACTTGATATCTGCTCGTCATGCTCAAGGCATACGAGACATCGGGATGAGTACATATCATGGCATACATGATAGAACCAATAGCTGACGCATATGGAATCTTACTCATGCGTTGTCTCTCATCTTGTGTTGAAGGACACTGATCCTTCGAGAGATGTATCCCATGTGTCATAGGCACAAATCATTTCTTTGATTCTTGCATGCTAAACTGTTTTAGCACTTTATCTATGTATGTACTTTGACTTAGGCCAAGCAATTTTCTTGGTCTATCTCTATAGATCTTGATACATAATACGTAGGTTGCTTCACCCAAGTCTTTCATACAAAAGCAATTCCCTAACCAAATCTTTACAGATTGCAAGGCAGGGATATCGTTCTCAATGAGAAGTATGTCATCTACATACAACACTAGGAAGATAATTATGCTCCCACTGACCTTCGTGTAGACACAAGATTCATCTACGTTCTTGATGAAATCAAACTCTTTGATTGCATCATCAAAACGAATATTGCAACTCCGAGAAGCTTGCTTCAATCCATAAATGGATCGTTGTAGCTTGCATATATTTCCAGCATCCTTTGGATCAACAAAACCTTTGGGTTGTGTCATGTACACATCCTCAAGCAAATTTCCATTAAGGAAAGAAGTTTTGACATCCATCTGCCAGATTTCATAATCATGAAATGCATCTATTGCAAGTAAGATCCTAATGGATTTAACCATGGCAACTGGCAAAAAAGTTTCATCATAGTCAATGCCATGAATTTGTTTGAAACCTTTAGCAACCAATCGTCCTTTAAAGGTTTGTACATTACCATTCATGTCACTCTTCTTCTTGAAAATCCATTTGCACCCTATGGGTCTTACCCCTTCAGGGGGTCAACCAAAGTCCATACTTGGTTTACATACATGGATTCCATCTCAGACCATTTCTCAGAATCAGGGCCCATTATAGCTTCTTGATACGATGAAGGTTCATCCTCATCAATGAGTAGGAAGTCACCTTGTTGAGTCACAAGAAATCCATATCTCTGTAGCTCTCGGTGAACTCTTACAGACCTACGCTGTGCTTGTGTCTCTTGAGCAGACATTTCATCCACAACACTTGTGGTGACTGCTCTGTTTCCATCTCAATATCATGTTCAAGGTTTTCTTGTGGTTGTACTTCACTAAGTTCTATTTGTCTCCCACTGATTCTTCTAGAAATAAATTCTCTTTCAAGAAAGACACTTGTCCGAGCAACAACCACTTTGTTCTCGATGGGATAATAGAAATAGTATCCTTTCATTTCCTTAGGATACCCCACAAATAAACACTTATCAGGTTTGGGTCCAAGTTTAATGGAGGCGTGATGTCTCACGTAAGCCTCACAACCCCAAATCTTCATAAAAGACATACTAGGACATTTCCTAGTCCATATCTCATATGGTGTCTTTTCAACTGATTTAGATGGAACACGGTTCAGTATAAATATTGATGTTTCTAAAGCATGTCCCCAAAAGGAAATCGGAAGATCTGCATGACTCATCATAGACCGAACCATGTCCAACAAAGTTCGATTCATCCTTTCGGATACACCATTCCATTGTGGCGTATACAGAGGTGTGTTGCGGGACTATCCCGCACTCCTTTAGATAGTCATGAAACTCTTGGCTTAAGTATTCACCTCCTCGATCTAATCGAAGGATTTTGACACTTTTGCCAAGTTGGTTTTGTACTTCATTCTTGAAATCCTTGAACTTTTCAAAGGTTTCATATTTATGTTTCATTAGGTACACATACCCATATTTACTGAAGTCGTCAGTAAATGTAATGAAGTATTGAAAACCACCTCTAGCTTGTGTGCTTATTGGGCCACATACATCATTATGTATGAGACTCAATAAATCACTTGCCCTTTCAACATATCCCTTGAAAGGGACTTTAATCATCTTGCCCATTAAACAAGATTCACATGTTTCATATGATTCAAAATCAAATGAATCTAAAGCTCCATCCTTATGAAGTTTTGATATGCGATTCTCGTTTATATGGCCCAAGCGACAATGCCAGAGATGAGTTGGATTAGAATCATTATTCTTAATCCTCTTAGTATTTATGTTATAGACAGGCATATCAAGATTTAGAACATAAAGACCATTAGCATAAAACATCTCATTCAAATAAATGTAGCAACATTTGTCCTTTGTAATAAATGAAAACCCAATCTTGTCCAAACAAGAAATTAAAATTATGTTTCTAGTAGTCGGAGGCACAAAATAACAGTCTTGTAAATCTAAAATTAAGCCAGAAGGCAAAGTTAATGAATAATCTCCTATAGCTAATGCAGCAACTCTTGCTCCATTTCCCACTCGTAGGTCAACTTCGCCTTTAGCCAACACTGTACTCCTTTTGAGATCCTGCACATTAACACAAATATGATAACCACATCCAGTATCTAATACCCATGATGAAGAAGTAGATAGATTGACTTATATAACAAAAATACCTGAAGTAGAAGTCACACTTCCCATCGTCTTCTTAAGATCTTCCATGTATAACTTGCAGTTTCTCTTCCAATGTCCGGTCTCACCTCACCGCAATGGAAGCAATTTCCTTCCTTAGCCACTCCTCCCTTAGGCTTAAGTGCAGTAGCATGAGGCTTGGGTTTGATAGAGACTTTCTTGTTCCTTTTAAAACCCTTTGTTTTAGCCTTTCCCTTGCTCTTATTCACAATAAGAACATTTGTGGGCTTAGACTTCTTGTGTTTCCTTCGTAAGTTCTCAACATACCAAGCAACTATGGTAGAGTCTTCTCAATTTCAATAATATTGTAATTCAGAACAAATTGACTATAGCTATCAGGCAACGATTGCAAGATCACGTCAGTGGCCAACTCTTGGTCCAACGAAAAACCCAGTTTCTCAAGATTCTCTATGTATCCAATCATTTTGAGTACATGAGTTCCAACAAGGGTTCCTTCTACCATTCAGCACTGGCATAACGCTTTAGAGACGACATACCTCTCTTGTCTAGCTTGTTGTTGGTAAAGTTGCTTCGGATGTTCAATCATATTGAACTCATCCATTTCCTCATGTTGCTTTTGAAGCTCAGAGTTCATGGTTGCAAGCATTAAACAACCAACATCAAGAGCGTCATTTTGATGCTTCTTGTAAGCATCCTTATCGGCCCTTGCGGCCGTAACGGGAGGTTCCTCAGCAGGTAAGGGTTCCTCAAGGACATATTGCTTTTTCTCTTGTTTGAGGACAATCCTAAGATTCCTATATCAGTCTAGGAAATTTGTCTCATTCAATTTGTCCTTCTCAAGGACCGATCGCAAAGATAGTGTACTAATAACATTGTTTGATGCCATGGATATCTACAATATAAATATGCAAATTAAGTTTATGAGTTTAATCATTTAATAAGGTCTTATATTAAATGAAACTCCCACTATTTAGTTAAAATTATCAACCCTCAAAACTATTAGTGGGCCAAGATCCATATTTCACCTAACCTTGAGTTAGCTTTGGCTAATCACCAAAGACTCGGTTATTTAGATAGACAACACTTTGTCAATTACATCAATGTAACTCTTGGATGGTTGGGTGAACAACACTTTGTTCTAATCCATCTAATAGATTATTACACAACCCCATGCATCTAGGTTCCCAATCCTATTGAGATAACACTAGTTAAGTCGAACCCAATTTAAAGTCACACGGATATCACTTTTATCCTACGCGCCTTATTAAGATCGTCACGGTACTTTGCTTTGGCAAACCGACACATGTTCAATCAAAGTCTTGACGAGTACTTTTAATTGGAAGACATCTAAATTGACTTAATATTATTAGGGGGATTTAAAAATCTCATGATTTTATTAATATTGATAATGAAAATATGTCTTGTACATATATACATGTATAAATATCTATATATATATATATATATATCATTCATCAATATTAAATATCAAATGATAAACAACATCACATACATCGACATAAAATAAACGTGACATGGTTATAGCCACAACTACTGATTTTCTCAAGCCAATGAGAAAACTAAAAGGTCAACCTAAGGGTAACTTCATCAAGCACATCTTTGGTCCTTTTGTGAATGGCCTCCTCGTCCCGACACCATGGTCCAACTCCATTGATCTCCATCAACAAAACTTGTGATGACCTGAGATTAGGGATGTTAATCCCGGAATGTTAATAACCCGTAAAGTTGTTTTACGTGGCAATTGGAGTTTAATCGAAGTGTTGAGCCTTCTGGGCTCGTCTATTTGAGTAGTTGGGATCGTTGGATCCCGAGGTTGAGATCGTATTCTCATTCCGGTGAAAACCTGTGAGTTGGGTTTTTAGTGTGACTCAGAATCCCGGGTGCTGTGTGTGGGCACCGGTAGGGGTTTTTTGAGTTAGAGAGAGAGTTTTCGAAAACAGATGATTTTTAATGAATCATGATGTATTTGTGGGGATATTAGTATTTCGGGGTATTTTTGCTATAAATACCAGTTGAACCCGAGATTTTAATTACCGGAACCATTTTTCCCCACCTCTCCCGCTTTCTCTCTCCTCGCGCCAACACCCATTCCCGATCCCCTTTGACCACCGCGCAGAAAAAGCCTTCGCCCGCCGCCGTCCGGCCGCCGTTCGGCGCGTCCGACCCGCCGCCGTGTTCGTCTCTTCCAGGCGGTCCTATCCATACCACCAATTCGAAGTTTCGTCGAGGATTGAGCTCGGATTTCTGCAGAAAGCGTAGGGTTCAGATTTGGGATTTCTGTCCGATTTTGGGACGCGATTTTGGTATGTTTTTGGTATGATTTTCCTGATGTTTTTGGGGCGTTTTTAAGCTGGTTTTGAGACGATTATTTCAGACTTTTGTGGTTCGAATTATTGGTTGCAATTGGTTCGAATTTCAGTTCGAATTTGTGGGGTTTATGTTCGAAAATTTGGGGATTTTTTGATAAGGAGTCATGATTCTTGTTAGCAATTGATTTGTTTATGTGGTAGATGCATTATGATGCTTGATTGTGTTCGGAATTGAAGAATGGGATTCGAAATTAGGGTTTGGATTTCGAAAATTGGGGGTTTTTGGCAAGGGGTGTTGATTCTTGCTTGGTTAGCTTAATTCATGTTTTAGATGAATTATGGTAATTATTTGGGTTGGATTTTGTGTTGTGAAGGTTCGAGAATTTGTGGAGTATTCTTGAGCAATTTTCGATATTGGTTATTGTCTTGTGTTGACAATATTTTTGAGGGTTGTGGGTGTGCTTGAGCATGGGTTGCATGATCGTAATTAATTGTGAATTAATTTATCGTGTTAGCACATCGTTCCTCGGAGCATGGAACTCGAGCAAGGGTTGGCTCGGACTTCGGAGATTTAAGGTACGTGCGACGTACGAGCATTACTTTATGTGATAGAAATTGTGAAATGCATAATGTGTTGTAATTGCATTAGATGGTTGTAGGTATGGCTATATGCATATATATATGTTGATATATATGGGGTACTGAGTCTATATGACTATTGTACGGCATTTGAGATGCCTGAGAATGATCGTGGGATCATGTGCTCATTATAAGACATGTGAGATGTCTAAGTATAATGGGAAATTGGTAAAATAAATGCTAGGCATTTGAGCTATCTATGATTGATAGTGAAATTGAGAAATTAGTACTAGATATTGAGATATCTATATTTGTATGTATAATGAACTTGGAATCATTGATTATTGATACTTGAGAATCAGGCATGCTATGAGTTAAATCAATGTGTTGATTTACTGATTTATGAGATTTGATGAGTTTGATGATTGTGAGAACAGGGACAGTACACGGAATCCCGGATGAGGATGTTGCCATCCAGGGAGTATCATTTAAAATTCATTAATATTTACTTGTGTTGTAAATTATGAATTTCATTATTGTGATTATGAGATTTCGTGTATTGGTATGCTCACCCCGTTGGGGGCTGTCTCTGTTGGGGCAGGTGAACAGGTGCATCGATGGCTATGGAGCTGGGCTCGAGCTGTTGATTGGATGCACTCACAGGATCGTGGTACCAGGGCTTGATGGAGCACGGTATCGTATAGAGTACTTATATACACCCGAGGTTTATATACACATTTATGATGCTCGCTTGTGAGCATGGATATTCATGTATATGGGTTGTATATAAAGGCATGAGCCTTTCTCTCTTTCATTATATGTTGCATGCAATTGTGGTAGAATTGCTAATGATATGAGAGTCGTTAGTGTATTGTGTGGGTGCTGAGACCCATTTATGTCGTCATATGTGTGGTGTCTTCCCTGGCTGGGAATTTACTTTGTGTTCAGTTTTCTGTTGGGTATTGTGTATTCCCTGGCCGGGAACTATATATTGTGATGTGCTTTTGTTTCGGGATAGCCCAATTTATGGGGAGACTCTGCCCAAATTTTTATAAAAGTCCACAATGTAAAAAGTGGCAAAATGGGGATGGAAATGGGCAACTCTATGAGTCTATATATTAGTAGAGATGATCTTATAACGTTGAATGTTAAGGGAATTTTGTAAGTATCATCTGAGCTTCCCGATTGAGTATTTATAGAAGCATGTGCCACACATAGTGGTTAATACACTAATTAAGGGTTAAGGGCTTGGGGTCCTTACATTAGTGGTATCAGAGCAGTGGTTAGCTCTTTGGGGCTGTTGAGGGCCTGGAACATGCTGATAGGGATGAGTATCACATATTTATGCATGATAGTAGCTAGTGTTGTGTGACACAACTGTTTTGCTTATGTGCATTTGTGATATGTGATCATAGTGAAACGATTATATGTCATGACATCTATAGAATCATAATATAACCTGTTGATTATGATTGTGAGTTGTGACACAGGGACAACCAGGTGGAGCATATCGAAATGCATTGGGATACAGGAAGTACTTTGTACTCATAGTTTATGCATTTACTCATTATAATCATATTGTGGGAATATGGATTATTGTATGCTCATGGGTTGTGATTGTTCCTGTAGGAACACTATGATGCGAAAGGCTAAGGCCATGGTTGAAAGACACGAAACGGTAACCTGCATTTTATATACATCATGGATTTATACATTGTGGATGTATGTGTACATGTAGTGATGATTTTAATGCTTTGCCGCCATTTGTTGAAGCGAGGGGTGGGAGCGCCGCATGTCACATTTGTGCGAGGTGCATTAAAATACACTCATGTTGATGTATATTGGATATGGCATATGTTTTGTGATTGCAGGTGTAAATGGAATACTTGGTGAATATCCCATGAGTCATTGTTATGGATGAGTGATGATTTTAAATGCTTGCCGCTTTTTGTATTGGTTCCGCTAAATGTGAAGCGAGGGGTGGGAGCGCCGCATGTCACATTTGAGCGTGGTTGTCATATGGGGCGAGGAAAGGGTATTTGCCGCTCTCTGTGAAGCGAGGGGTGGGAGCGCCGCATGTCCATTGTAGCGAGGTTATCCTATGCCGCCCATATGAAAATAAGCGAGGGGCATTAAAAATACACTACCGTGACAATGACTAGGGATCAGCTATATTGACTGGCGATGATTCTTGCCGCCATGGATATTGATAGCGATGGTTTATGCCGCTATATTGACTGGCGATGATTCTTGCCGCCATGGATATTGATAGCGATGGGTTATGCCGCTATATTGACTGGCGATGATTCTTGCCGCCATGGATATTGATAGCGATGGTTTATGCCGCTATATTGACTGGCGATGATTCTTGCCGCCATGGATATTGATAGCGATGGTTTATGCCGCTATATTGACTGGCGATGATTCTTGCCGCCATGGATATTGATAGCGATGGTTTATGCCGCTATATTGACTGGCGATGATTCTTGCCGCCATGGATATTGATAGCGATGGGTTATGCCGCTATATTGACTGGCGATGATTCTTGCCGCCATGGATATTGATAGCGATGGTTTATGCCGCTATATTGACTGGCGATGATTCTTGCCGCCATGGATATTGATAGCGATGGTTTATGCCGCTATATTGACTGGCGATGATTCTTGCCGCCATGGATATTGATAGCGATGGTTTATGCCGCTATATTGACTGGCGATGATTCTTGCCGCCATGGATATTGATAGCGATGGTTTATGCCGCTATATTGACTGGCGATGATTCTTGCCGCCATGGATATTGATAGCGATGGTTTATGCCGCTATATTGACTGGCGATGATTCTTGCCGCCATGGATATTGATAGCGATGGTTTATGCCGCTATATTGACTGGCGATGATTCTTGCCGCCATGGATATTGATAGCGATGGTTTATGCCGCTATATTGACTGGCGATGATTCTTGCCGCCATGGATATTGATAGCGATGGTTTATGCCGCTATATTGACTGGCGATGATTCTTGCCGCCATGGATATTGATAGCGATTGTTTATGCCGCTATATTGACTGGCGATGATTCTTGCCGCCATGGATATTGATAGCGATGGTTCATGCCGCTATATTGACTGGCGATGGTTCTTGCCGCCATGTATATTGATAGCGATGGTTCATGCCGCTATATTGACTGGCGATGGTTCTTGCCGCCATGTGTATTGATAGCGATGCCTCTTTCCGCTATTATGTGGACGATTTTTCATGCTCAGGTGTATAGCGAGGTTTCATACCACTTATTATATGACGAGGTATCATGCCGTCGATCCTATAGCGATGGATTGTGCCGCTATGTACTCAGCACAGGATTTTGCCGCCTTCGAGCGATGGGTGCTGACTACGTACTATTATCGAGCGACGGATACAGGTATTCCGCTATCTTGATAGCGATGAGGTATGGCATATTACTTGTGTTAGTATTATTGTGGATACTATGTGTTGCTATATATATGCCATGTGTTGATGATGAGATTATGGATGTCGTGTATTGCCATGTACCGTCGTATGTTGGACGATGTTAGTTGGATGTCATATGTTGACATATGCCGTCACGGGATGACAATGACATAGTTGATGTTCTATGTAGACGTGTAGCATCGTTTTGATGGCTAATACATTTATGTTATGTGTTTAGTCGTATGGTTTGAGTGCCGATGGTGAGCACATGGTAGAGTCTGGGTCACTAGTTGACGAGACCTTTTGTCGAGCAATGATACCTTGGGTATGCTCGTTGGTTTGGCTAGGGCCAAGTGATTGGTGGTAAGAGTAGTCATTGAGGAAACTACTCGTTTGTTGTTGTGATCTGCGGTAGGCGTGGTCACACCCAACCTGAAGGTGTGGGATATGTCCTAATGAATTAAGATGGCTCCGTGGTTGAGCAAGGACACCGGGATGTCCATTATGCTTTGGTTTTAGAGAGATTTTGGGTGATGACCCACTACTCTAAATGGATGTTACGGTATGGCGTACCGAGATGGGACATATGGTTTGTTGGTGGGCTTGATATGAGCCTATGGAGACAGCGCTTTGCTAGCCAGATATCGTGGTGATGACATAGTGTATTGTTGGAGTACCAACGAGAGAGAGTCATTAGGTCGTTATTGACTCGATCTGAGGGAACCTGTGTATTTGGGATGCAATGGGGGTTATTGTATCCAGTTTTTCCGAACGGTGGTTCGAGACTTGTGGATCTCGAGTTCGATGGCACTTCCCTTGTAGGGAAGGAGGTAGTATTAGGCCTATTTGGGAATCTTTGAAAGATTCGGTGAATTGGTACGTGTGGTGTTGATTTTGGGAATCACACAGTGTTGTTAATCGTCGATTATCGTCCTCCACTGGATAGGGAATGACTCAGAATTGACAGTTGTGTTTGGGGCTTAGAGGTATGTTGTAGATACCCGAGCCAAGTGCATTGAGTATGCATGTGATGTCAATGCTTAGGCAGGTATACCGGTGAGTATACGGATGCCAATTAATGATTTCTTTTTTTTTTGTCAAGCATAGAGTATGCTATTTTGGATGGCTAAATCTCTGATGAGAGATATTGAACACCTTGAGATTGGGAATCTCCATGGCACGATAAGTTATGAGAAACAATCGTGAAGTTAGTTGACTCCCTTTGAGGAGGGAATTATCTTGTGTGGGTTGAGGTGTTCCATTGTTGGTGTTTCCTTCGAGTTATGTGATAGCCTTCCCGAGTTGGATTGTTAAATCCTAGGATTGTCAAGGGATGGCAGGAATTCAGATTTATTGGGTGTCGTTGTCGACACAAGCGTTGAGGATGCAATGTGTTTATTGCATGTCCTTCCAGGATTTGAACTCTGTGGAGTCTCGATGGTTTATTTATGATCAGGATGTGATCCTTGGAATATCCGGAGGTGGACATCTTGTGAGATGTCTTTTGTGTGAATCTGTGGCCGTGAGTTGCCCAAATTGAGTTGCAATGATGCGACTGCTCCTTCGATGGAAAAGGTTTGAAAGTGGAGACCAGGTTTGGTATGTGTACACCGTGGTATCCTAGTGTTTCCCTCGTAACGATGTGTGTTAGACATCGTGAGTCATGATAAAGATATCATTGGATGACATCTACGATGGAATCGGGAGCGATTCGAATCCTTGCAGTTTCAGTTGACTAACTGCTTTTGGACTGTTAGCGTTGAGTTGTGCTGACGATCTTTGACGTTATGATGGATTTGGGAGTCTATTCCACTCCAGAGTTTGACACGAGGTCAACGTTCTCACGGTTGAGGTGTCATCCAGGATGCGTTCTTACTGGTTGTATTAGAACTAAGGAAGACTGTCCGATCTACGGTCGTAAGTATTGGTTGTTTTGCAGTCATGAGGGACTGACTTTTGGGATGAACCGCATCGAGGTACATTTACCTCTTGGGTATGTTGGTTTTGGTAAAGTCGCTCTGTTTCAGAGTTTGATGTGAGATAAGTATCCTCGCGTTTATTGAGACGATTCTGATATGGTCAAGAATCGAGGTTATGACTTCATGTTGTTGTGTAGCCTGGGTGTTACGTGATACACCGGTGCTAATTTCGAGGACGAAATTCTTTTAGTGGGGGATATTGTGATGACCTGAGATTAGGGATGTTAATCCCGGAATGTTAATAACCCGTAAAGTTGTTTTACGTGGCAATTGGAGTTTAATCGAAGTGTTGAGCCTTCTGGGCTCGTCTATTTGAGTAGTTGGGATCGTTGGATCCCGAGGTTGAGATCGTATTCTCATTCCGGTGAAAACCTGTGAGTTGGGTTTTTAGTGTGACTCAGAATCCCGGGTGCTGTGTGTGGGCACCGGTAGGGGGTTTTTGAGTTAGAGAGAGAGTTTTCGAAAACAGATGATTTTTAATGAATCATGATGTATTTGTGGGGATATTAGTATTTCGGGGTATTTTTGCTATAAATACCAGTTGAACCCGAGATTTTAATTACCGGAACCATTTTTCCCCACCTCTCCCGCTTTCTCTCTCCTCGCGCCAACACCCATTCCCGATCCCCTTTGACCACCGCGCAGAAAAAGCCTTCGCCCGCCGCCGTCCGGCCGTCGTTCGGCGCGTCCGACCCGCCGCCGTGTTCGTCTCTTCCAGGCGGTCCTATCCATACCACCAATTCGAAGTTTCGTCGAGGATTGAGCTCGGATTTCTGCAGAAAGCGTAGGGTTCAGATTTGGGATTTCTGTCCGATTTTGGGACGCGATTTTGGTATGTTTTTGGTATGATTTTCCTGATGTTTTTGGGGCGTTTTTAAGCTGGTTTTGAGACGATTATTTCAGACTTTTGTGGTTCGAATTATTGGTTGCAATTGGTTCGAATTTCAGTTCGAATTTGTGGGGTTTATGTTCGAAAATTTGGGGATTTTTTGATAAGGAGTCATGATTCTTGTTAGCAATTGATTTGTTTATGTGGTAGATGCATTATGATGCTTGATTGTGTTCGGAATTGAAGAATGGGATTCGAAATTAGGGTTTGGATTTCGAAAATTGGGGGTTTTTGGCAAGGGGTGTTGATTCTTGCTTGGTTAGCTTAATTTATGTTTTAGATGAATTATGGTAATTATTTGGGTTGGATTTTGTGTTGTGAAGGTTCGAGAATTTGTGGAGTATTCTTGAGCAATTTTCGATATTGGTTATTGTCTTGTGTTGACAATATTTTTGAGGGTTGTGGGTGTGCTTGAGCATGGGTTGCATGATCGTAATTAATTGTGAATTAATTTATCGTGTTAGCACATCGTTCCTCGGAGCATGGAACTCGAGCAAGGGTTGGCTCGGACTTCGGAGATTTAAGGTACGTGCGACGTACGAGCATTACTTTATGTGATAGAAATTGTGAAATGCATAATGTGTTGTAATTGCATTAGATGGTTGTAGGTATGGCTATATGCATATATATATGTTGATATATATGGGGTACTGAGTCTATATGACTATTGTACGGCATTTGAGATGCCTGAGAATGATCGTGGGATCATGTGCTCATTATAAGACATGTGAGATGTCTAAGTATAATGGGAAATTGGTAAAATAAATGCTAGGCATTTGAGCTATCTATGATTGATAGTGAAATTGAGAAAGTAGTACTAGATATTGAGATATCTATATTTGTATGTATAATGAACTTGGAATCATTGATTATTGATACTTGAGAATCAGGCATGCTATGAGTTAAATCAATGTGTTGATTTACTGATTTATGAGATTTGATGAGTTTGATGATTGTGAGAACAGGGACAGTACACGGAATCCCGGATGAGGATGTTGCCATCCAGGGAGTATCATTTAAAATTCATTAATATTTACTTGTGTTGTAAATTATGAATTTCATTATTGTGATTATGAGATTTCGTGTATTGGTATGCTCACCCCGTTGGGGGCTGTCTCTGTTGGGGCAGGTGAACAGGTGCATCGATGGCTATGGAGCTGGGCTCGAGCTGTTGATTGGATGCACTCACAGGATCGTGGTACCAGGGCTTGATGGAGCACGGTATCGTATAGAGTACTTATATACACCCGAGGTTTATATACACATTTATGATGCTCGCTTGTGAGCATGGATATTCATGTATATGGGTTGTATATAAAGGCATGAGCCTTTCTCTCTTTCATTATATGTTGCATGCAATTGTGGTAGAATTGCTAATGATATGAGAGTCGTTAGTGTATTGTGTGGGTGCTGAGACCCATTTATGTCGTCATATGTGTGGTGTCTTCCCTGGCTGGGAATTTACTTTGTGTTCAGTTTTCTGTTGGGTATTGTGTATTCCCTGGCCGGGAACTATATATTGTGATGTGCTTTTGTTTCGGGATAGCCCAATTTATGGGGAGACTCTGCCCAAATTTTTATAAAAGTCCACAATGTAAAAAGTGGCAAAATGGGGATGGAAATGGGCAACTCTATGAGTCTATATATTAGTAGAGATGATCTTATAACGTTGAATGTTAAGGGAATTTTGTAAGTATCATCTGAGCTTCCCGATTGAGTATTTATAGAAGCATGTGCCACACATAGTGGTTAATACACTAATTAAGGGTTAAGGGCTTGGGGTCCTTACAAAACTATAATTATACTATATAACAATTACATGATATAGAGAATCCCTCGAGTTACATTCGAGGTGTACCATAGGGGATGGAATACATTCAGAAAATGCAGAGAAGGCACGACACGATGCCGTATTTAAAATTACAACCATTCACAAAATTCCTATCTAATAGGTCATAGGGCTATAACCATGCACCATGCTCAAACAACACATAAAAATGCTAGGACATAAAATTAATGAATTAAATTCTAACATTTTAAAATTTAATTCTATGTTCATAAACTGTAAAATAAAATTAGGAAAAATTATTGCACGCTCAGGAGTCCCTCCCACAGAGTCTCGGACGCCCGCCCATGCAAGTTGGTCGCCCGCCCATGCACTTCGGTCGCCCTTCAAGCTCAAGCCAGTCGCCCTTCAAGCTCAAGCCTATCGCCCGCCTCAAGCTCATGACGGTCGCCCCTTGGGCAAGCATCGGTCGCCCCTCAAGCTCAAGCTGCTCGCCCGCCTTGGTGATGGCTCGGTCGCCCGCCCTTGTAAGGGCTCGGTCGCCCGCCCTTGTATGGCGCGGTCGCCCGACTTGCAAGCTCCTATCGCCCGACTATCGAGCTACGGCCGCCCGCCTTTATAGGCTCACTCGCGCACACATATATGTATCTTATACATAAATACACGTTAATATATCATATGTATTTTAGGATGGTTTCCACATACATGACTCATATGTTTATTATAACATATCTAATATGTTCTTACAGTTTTGATTAGCATGTAACAATAACTCAAAGCACGATAAAACAATTTATCACATAGCCCCGATATGAGCTTTGTACACGGCTCTGATACCACTGTAAGGAATCCGACTATCAAATAGTGCAGCGGAATAAAATTTTATCGGATTCCCACCGAGGACCTATACAAAGTATTCATATCGGGTGTCGAGAGTTATACCTTTGTAGCGTGTTTGATGCAAAATCCTCGAAGCTAGACGTCCATGAGTCAAAAGCAAAACTTTTCAGTTTTGCCTCTACGGTATCCACACAATCAAATCGAAAGGGATGTTGACGTTATCGAGTAGCTAGACTCGATAACTTAACTAGAACAAAGACACGAGATGTCGAAGAAAGGTGACGGCTACGCTTTTTGTTCGAATAGTCTGCTAGGTTAAAAGAGTTTAGTTAATTCATAATTAACACGTCTGACTATTCTAAACCTAATGCAGGCATATATATATATATATATATATATATATATATATATATATATAAATAAATAAATACATACATACATATATATATATACATACATATATGTATATATATATACATATTCATCCAACTTATTTTAACTTCCCTTTTATCGATTTAATCTTTTGTGCGACCGTTAGGATCTTGCAACATTGGCAGTGACATAAAATCTAATTTTACGTCACAAGCAATGAGCGCTATCTAGCAACACATCAAGGTTACCCAAGTTACAAGAATGTCATTGACTCGACATTACCTATGGCCAGTGATAATATTCACCATGTAACTTAATCCCTTTGTCCTATGTGTTTAGATTAAACACGAGTCATGGAATAAGTCATACTCGTATAGTTCAATATTTTATTTCTTGATCCCAAGTATACTAGAATAAACAAATAATCTCGATATCACATATCGACTCATTCGAGCATGGCCATGCATTTTAGTCTCACTTGATCAAGGGCCCAAACACTTCTCCTGTTATATAGGAGGGACAAATCCTATCTTGATCACTCAACACCCCTCTACATAATTCGTGGTGTATCCAATGATTGTCTTTATAGTTTACCCTGTTAGAGGTAATGTTTGACAATATCAAGATACACAACTCCTTATGTTGCGATCTCTGGTGATCTCAAGTCGTAAGGATTACATACACTATTATCACTATGAGAATTGCTTATGACATTCATATAACTATCCATGTAGCATTCTCATGGTGGGTCTGTCCAGTACATAGTTCTCTAACATGTACCCATGTGTTGATTTGATATCTCATATCCATGAACAAATTCATCAACCAATACATACTAGTCTCAATGCATTATCATTATCCTAATTAATGATAATACTTGACTAGGGACAATCTTTAAGAATAATACAATAATATTCTAAAGAGATTAACATATATATCATATTACACAGATACTGGAATAATATATATTAATGAATTACCTTTAATAAAATCATATTACATTGTATGCCAAAATCAATCATCTAATGAGTCTTAGGGCATATCCCAACAGTCTCAACGTCCCCAATCGATCACATCTTGATCTTAACTCCTTAGGATGGATCTATACATTCACACATGTATCATGCGATCAAATCCCTTACACGCAACATGGTCATACGTATGTAGGTCCCTCGACAAGTACATACACCAAAAGGTGCTTGGTCGTAGCCAACTCAAGGAGTATACCTAAAGGTACCACTACTAGTAACACATTTACCTCAACACGCGATGTAGTACACTTATCTCTATGACACAATCATTTATCCATCGAGCAAACCTGCTCGGCATAATGGTTTCGTGTCAACCTGACACACACGCCATCTCGCGCCAACCAGTGGCACTCAAATTATATGATTTAATGTGCACATCTATATGTGTATTATTTATCGTAAATGCGGCACGAGTCAATCCTCACATGCCATACCGTATTATCGTAAAATACCTCGTCAACCTATGACGGTTCATGTCAATCCGCAACATTTATAACATCCTCGTCAACCCGTGACGATACATGTCAACATGTGACATTCACAATATCCTCATCAACTCGCGACGCTACATGTCAACACATGACATCCACAATATCTTTGAAAGTTTTTGACCTTCTCAGTCAAGTGATGAACATATCGATAGATTTCCCCCCAACCTGGAGTCAGTATGTCGCTTTAAGTTTCCAATTTCTGTATTGGCATCTCTTTCTTCAGGCTTAAGTTTTTGAACTTCGCTAACAAGATTGGAAATAATAGCAAACAACCGATCCAGCTGGTCAGCAATAGCCGGAGGCATATCTTCTACATGAAGTTCAGGGAAGTCAAATAGATCTTCAGGTTGATCACTTGCTAGAGGTTTGGCAAAAGTCGAAGGTCCAGCTCTATCAGTCATCTCCGTAGCAGTGATTGAACTAGTAAGAGCAGCATATTTGTCAGCAGATAAAGCAGCAACAGTCAGATCAGCAGGTGGAGTAACCTCAGCAGCAAGATCAGCATCAGGGTCAGCAGCAAGATCAGCATCCACAACAGAAACTTCCATAGCTATAGCAGCTTCAACAGATTCACCAGCAGGCAGAATAGCAGGCGAGGTAATGCCAGCAAATACCTCGGCAGATTCAACACCAGACGGATCACAAGCCGTAGAAACTATTAACTTAGTAGTCATGCGAATCGGCATTATGGCCACAACAGGTTTTTCTAGGATATATGTTAGTTGGGTTATGGTAGTTTGGATGATAGAAATGTGGGTTCAATGGTCAGTTGGGCTTGGTCGGTTGGAGAAGAAACATGTATTATGGCTAGAACAGTTGATGAGGGAAGTGAGGACTCAGTAGATTCATCATACTCTAAGGAGAGGTTAACTTGATGTACCACTGATTCAATTACTGTATCTAAGTTCAGAGGATCAACATCCGGCAACGTTGGATGTTGATCGGATACAGTAAGTGGTCCAGGGGAGACAACGGGTTCAGTTATTTAGGCATCAGGGGAGGAGTTTACCAGAGAGACCGTTGATGGGGCCACATCAACCATTCTCCTGTCAGTAGTTGCGACTGGAACATTCCCATGGTGACCTTGAGGTCATGCAGTGTCTTCTCAGCCAGGGTAAGTTTGGGTCCCAAGGCGTTTAGCACAGCCATGTCATGACTGGCCGTACCCGAGTCTGACTTAAACTCCTTAAGGCTGAACTGGACAAGATTTTGAAGTCCAGTGACATACTGCATCAGCCAAAATACCTCTCCCAGTTTGAGACCCTTCTCCACGTCCTGGATTTGAAGATACTCGAGGATGAGATTCTCATCAATCCTTGCCTGTTTGAGAACATGGGAGAAGTCATTGAATCTGATTTTCAGACGAGCTTTCACCCATCAGTCAAAGATCTCCATGTGTGGGTGCAGCTGGGCTTCCACCTCTTCAATACCAGTGCTATTTCAGTAGCCACTAGAGTGGAGACAAGTTCAATTTTGGCTTTGCCTCTTCCTGCAGAGGTGAATGGAGGATGGCAATAAGAGCATCCTATCATTGGTGGTCTGAGGCTGAGGGTAAAAGAGCATGCCCCTGGTGAGAACTTAGAGAAGAGTTGGTGGAAGTGATAGTAGTAGATAAAGGCACAGCAGGGATGATGACCAACAAAGCAGCAACCTAACTACTTCCTCAGTTGGAATAAGTTCTCGGCTGATATTCTCATCAGCAATTGTGACCTCTGCTACAACTTCAGTGGCAACTGTAGGGATTTTCTTCTTGGAGACAGCAGGGTTCCCCTTTCTGGTTCGTGGTTTCTTCGGTGGGGGAGGAGGTGATGACTCAGCAGATTCTGAGATTGTCTGCTCAGAATGACTGACCACTTGAGGCT
This sequence comes from Haberlea rhodopensis, assembly GCA_907163345.1. Taxonomy (NCBI): domain Eukaryota; kingdom Viridiplantae; phylum Streptophyta; class Magnoliopsida; order Lamiales; family Gesneriaceae; genus Haberlea; species Haberlea rhodopensis. The sequence continues at coordinate 840,050 of CAJQUN010000132.1, read as the reverse complement.
TCCTCCTCTTGGTGGGAACAGCTTTGAACGGACCACCTTCTTCACTGGTTGGCTTCCTGTTAATGTGCAAGTATGTTGCATTTATGAGCCTTGCTGGGTGGAGAGTGAAGATAGCCCCCACTGGTACATTCTTGCTCTCTAGGATTCGGCTGAGAGGGAGGGCAAATCCAGAGTAGCCCTTTGCAGATTCAACTAGGCCAATCGGTACTTGAAAGAGTACTACTGGCCAGTTGACATCAATGCCCTTAACAACCGCACACATCAACTCGAACTTTTCAGGGGTGATGCCCGACTTTGCATAGCAGCCCCTTGGTAATAATGTCTGCGAGCTGTCGTAAATGGTTCTTCATCAGAATCTTCTTGAATGGAGGGCTTCGCAGTCCTAGGGAAGATTCTGAGAAAACTGTATGCATCTCTTCTCGCACATCGATGGATATGGTAGAAAGATCTGTGAGCCCAATAGTGGGAAGGCTCAGCTGCGTGGCAAAGTCCTCCTATGTGATTCTGACAGTCTGGCCGGAGATGGAGGACACCACAGTGTTGTTAACCACCCTCGTTGTATCATAAAACTCTTGGAGAGTTTCTATGTAAAATGTGGGTGCGAGGTTCAGCATAACCAGCAGGCCGGAGTTTTCCAAACAGTGAAAAATACCCGTCATCTCATCATCGGTGTTGGTGTAGACTGATTTGAAATCCACATGGACAACATTTGCAACAAAGCTTGGTTGGCTGGTCTTTGACATTTTGATTGTGGAAGAGCGGAGTAAGTGAGTAACTGTGAAGTCTGAAAAAAAAATTATTCGAACAAATTGTTAGCAAAGTAATTTGAAAATGGTAAAAGTGAAAATTTAAAAAAAGTTAATGGCAGTTAAAGAGAGAGGGGAGATGTAACGTCGTACTGTAGATGAGTGGACACATGGACACGTGACGTTCATCTAACCCATGAAAATTTTGAAATAAAACTGAAACGAACAAGATTTAAGAGGGACCAAAATAATTCACTATTAATACAAAATTAAATTTGAAATCCGACGTACCAGTTGGTTTCTAATTAACGAAGGTTATTGACTGCAATAGGCAATTGTTTTACCAGCTGAGTATTAGTAGACCTTCAAAAAACACAAAAGTTCCCCCTTAAATAATATTCCCCCTAAATTCATGCAATATCTAAAATGTAATTCCCCCTTAATTTATCATAAATGAGAAATTAAATTAATAAGATCACTTAGTTATATCATTTAAACCAAGTATATTGCGAAAGTAAGAAAACTTATCATCCGGTAGGGGTTTTGTGAAGATATCTGCTGCTTATTATTCGGTGGATATGTATTCCAACCGAATCTCCTTCTTCATTACGTGATATCGGATGAGTTGATGACGAATGTCAATATGGTTGGTCCGGGAATGAAGAACTGGATTATATGTGATAGCTATGGCAGATGTATTATCACAAAAGATTGGTGCCTCAGTGGACTCAATTCCATAGTCTCTTAGTTGCTGTTGAATGCATAGCAGTTGAGCACAGCAGCTTCCGGCAGCAAGGTATTCTGCCTCTGCAGTAGACGTTGCGATGGATGTCTGTTTTTTGTAACCCCATGAGATCAATCTATCCACTAGGAATTGACAATATCCACTGGTACTCTTTCTATCAATTTTGCATCCTGCGTAATCAGCATCTGAATATCCAACTAAATTGAATGTTGAATCCTTGGGATACAAGAGACCAACATTCTCAGTTCCTTTTAGATACTTGAGAATCCTTTTAGTAGCAGTGGAGTGAGGTTGCTTAGGATTGGATTGAAAGCGAGCGCACATACATACAGTAAACATGATGTCTGGTCTGCTAGCTGTCAAATGTAGTAAAGATCCGATAATACCGCGATACAGTGTTACTTCGACTGGTATGCCTGCTTCATCCAAATCTATTTACTCATAGGAGTGGATGCTGCTGAACTAGAGCTCATTCCGTATTTCTTTAGCAGCTCTTTGGTGTACTTCGACTGGTTGATCAAGATTCCTTCATTAGACTGATTGACTCAATCATAAGAAAAGTGATAACTCCCCCATCATGCTCATCTCAAACTGATCCTGCATGATTTTGGAAAATATTTCGCAAAGTTTTGCGTTAATACTACCAAAAATAATATCATCAACATAAATCTAAACCAGTAGGGTATGGTCACCCTTTGTGAATTTAAAAAGGGTCTTGTCCACCGTGCCAATGGTAAATTCATGCTCAGTCAAGTACTTTGATAGAGTTTCATACCATGTCCGGGGAGCTTGTTTCGAACCATACAAAGCTTTGTTCCGTTTATAAACATAAGAAGGCTACTGATGGTTTTCAAACCCAGGAGCTTGTTCAACATAAACCTCTTCTTGGAGTTTGTCGTTAAGGAAAGCACTCTTAACGTTCATTTGATAGACTTTGAAGTCTTTAAATGCAGCAAATGTAATAAATATCTAAAGAGCTTCTAATCGGGCTACATGGGCAAATGTTTCAAAATCGATGCCTTATTCTTGTTTGTATCCCTGTGCAACTAATCTTGCTTTATTCCTAATTACATTACCATTCTCGTCCAATTTATTTCTAAATACCCATTTGGTACCTATGACAGTGTGATACGATGGGCGTGGTACTAAGTACCATACTTTGTTTCTCTCAAACTGATTAAGTTCTTCTTGCATAGCTTCTATCCAGCTTGGATCTAAAATAGCATCATCTATCTTCTTAGGTTCTAAATGAGAGATAAATGCAGCATGATGAAATTCGTTAATCATCTGTCCTCTGGTGCGTAGAGGAGCAGCAGGGTTACCTATGACCTGCCCCGGTGGATGATCCTTCTTCCACCGGAGCGGAGGTCCAAGAGAATTTGTTTCTTCGTTGGTATGAATTTGAGTTGGTAGCTCAGTAGACTGTATTGATCCATCATTGATGTTTGCTATATCTACTGCAGCAGAGGTATGTACAGAGTCCCTTGTGCACCAGCAGGTACCTCTGCTTGTGCTTCTGGAACTTCTGGCTCAAAAATGCAGTCGACCCTACTTCTGTAATCCAACTCATCATCATAATTATCATCAATATGAATATTTTCTAATCAATTACTCAAATTATTGATTCACAATTCAGATACAGTACTATCAAAAGATTCATCAAATTGAACATGAATAGATTCTTCTACTGTAAGATTTCTATTGTTAAGTACTCTGAATGCCTTACTAACAGCAGAGTAGCCAAGAAATATTCCAGCATCGTATTTAGCATCAAAGGCGGTGAGATGAGTATTTTCATTGTTGAGAATAAAACATTTGCAACCAAACACATAAAAATAGGAAATATTTGGCTTACTGTCATTCCAGATCTCATACGGTGTTTTGTTTGCTCGTTTATTAATCATCGATCTATTCTGCGTATAGCAAGCTGTATTAACTGCTTCTGCCCAAAATCTCTGCGAGATTTCTAATTCTGCAGGCATAGTTCACGCAACTTCTTTCAAAGTGCAGTTCCTATGCTCAGCAACTCCATTTTGCTGTGGGGTTGTTGCATTTTGTAAAATGCTTTTAAAATACCATGTTGTGGTATTTTATACATCATGTTAAGTTTGGGGTGCAATTTAATTAACTTTATAACCCCTTTACCCCACTACACTTTATTCACTTTACCCATCTCTTTTAAATCCCCAAATTCATCCCCAACCCTAACCCATTTGCTATTTTCGATTTTGGCATAAAGTGGAAGGAGAAATCTTCACAAAACCTTTGTTTGTGAGATTTATTGTAGGATTTGGAGTCCTTAAGAGAACCATCCCAGATACCCACAACTTCAAGGAGATAAAGTTCTCCAACTTCTCCACTTTTGGAATTAAGGTACGTAAGAGACGTACGGGCATCGGACGGTAAAACACACCTATACTAAAACTACGCAATGATTGCATAAGTATATATGATGTTTATGATGATGATTATGATAAGTAAGTTTATGATGATGATGTTTATGATGAGTAAAGATGATATGATGTTTATGAGGACGTTTATGATGATGATGATGTTTACAAGATGATGATGTTTATAAGATGATGATGTTTACAAGATGATGATGTTTATAAGATGATGATGTTTATGATATGATGATGATGATGTATGTTTAACTATGTTATTGAGAATGGTAGAGTGTTCTGGTAGTTGTTATGGGAAAGCGAGGAAGGTACTTACAGCTGATATAGCTAGCGAGGAGATACATCCGCTATCAAGGTGTAGCGAGGGGTATCACAGTACTGCTATATGTCGAAGCGAGGGGGCCAATTGTTCCGCGGACATAACAAGACCAGAAACATCCCCATTTCTAAATAACATTGTTGATTATGAGCATATATGTGAAGTATGATTTTAATCATTTATGTCAAGAACTAATGATTATATGCATGACTATGAAACAGGGACAACCAAAGTGGGTTAATGCGATTAACCAGGAAGTATATGTTACGATTATTTTCATGCATTTATTTATATGCCTTTACCTTAAGATGTTAAGTAATGATGTACATGCTCATGATGGATTGTTCCTGTAGGTACACTTTTGGACTGAAGGGTTAAGGGTCGGGTTGAGGCCGTGAGCTAAAAAAAGCATGAAAGAATATAGGATACAAGATTTTGGATAGTCTCTACTCTAGGAGTAGTGTAAACCTATAATGTTAACATTCATTTTTGGGAATGTAATTATTAAGTTGAAATTTTATTTTTGGCCTGTAATCTTATTAGCTCAAAGCTATAACCGGAACCCTAAGATGTTATTAATGCATGTTTAGTCCATAATACGTGATTATAATGATGTTAAGGTAGGAAGACCCTACATTAGTGGTATCAGAGCAGTGGTTAGAAAACTCGGGAATGAGTGAAGGGTAGCCTTAGCAATAAGTTGGCTAGGTGCTTCTTTTTAAACATGTTTTGTGCAAATGTTGCATATGAAGAATATGACTATTGTACTAACATGTTATGGTTTCTAACGATGTATTGTATGAACTGCTTTTGGGTATTGTTGTTAACCCTTGTCTTACAGCATGGCAGCAAATGTGGATAGGAGATGCAGTGAGTGTTAATGCAAGTGATGGGCGTACCAATCCCCTACCACCGCCAGCCTTGGGCGAAGAACCCTCTGAGCAATAATTACTACCTGGGGAGCTAAGTTTGGCTTAGTTTCTGACATACCGACCCCCGATGTTCGAAGGAACTGAGACATGGGGACTGGCAGAGGAGTGTTTAGAGAGGATAGAACAGATATTTGTGGCAGCTCCTTGTGCAAAGTCAGCATGGATAAGACTAGCGGAGTTCCAATTGGCCAAGAAGGCGCTGATGTGGTGGAAGACCACAGTGATAGAGCAAGAGGCTCAGGGTCAGGAAATAAATTGGAAACTATTCAGAACTCGGTTTCTGACCCGCTACTTTTCAGCTGCTGCACGACAGGCTAAAGAGGATGAGTTCACTAACCTCAAGCAAGGTAACATGCCTGTGTCAGATTATGCTCTTCATTACTATTCTTTGCTCAGATATATACCTCACATCGCCGCAAGTACTCAAGCAAAGATGAGGAACTTCATGAAAGGTTTGAGGCCGGAACTGTATGACAGGGTGATTACTTATGGCCCTGCTTGCTTTGATGACGCCCTTTCACGGGCTGAACTAGCCGAACTAGGATTTGGTTCATATCCTGATGTCGTACCACCTCCAGCACCCCCTCAGAAATCTATTTCCGATAGTTTGAAGCCAAGGGGTGATCAGTTCAAGCCAAGGGGGAACACATTAGCTTCGAGGTTCAGTGGTAAGAGGCCCGATAATCGTTGGAAAGGAAGCCGTAGGAATGATGCCCCGTGTAAGGACCCTAGTTCCTTAACGGTGAAATCAAGATATAAACAGGGCTAAATATGTATTAGAGACATCTTAGAGTTCTGGTTGTTATGTGAGCTCAATGTAATTACAGGCCAAAAATAAAACTTCAATAGTTAGTTAATTACATTCCCAAAATGAATGTTAAGATTAACAAAAATCCTGTATTCTATCTTCTTTCAAGTCTCCTTCAGCTCACAGTTCAACCCAACCCTTAGCCCCTTTTTGTCCAAAAGTGTACCTACAGGAACAACTCACCATGAGCATATATATATCACCACTTAACACAATTCAACTTAATAAAATAATTAAGCGCATGCGACAAATAATAGATATGCTCCTTGATCACCACATTAGCACATTTCATTGTTGTTCCTATTTCGCAAACTTATGCACAAAATCATTAGTTCACGATATAACGATCGATAACGCGTTTCCAAATGTATCCACAATATTCCACATTAATCACTAGAATTGTGACTGTTCCGGTCCCAATACAACAGCGGAATTTTAGGACCCCTCGCTTCGACATATAGCGGCATCATATGATATCCCTCGCTTCGACAATGACAGCGGCATGTTACCTCGCTTAGACATGACAGCGGCAAATATCATACTACCATCGCTTGATATGACAGCGGCAAGTACCTCCCTCGCTCGGAGATAAAGGCTACCGGAACATTCATCAATTCTACCACAATAATCAAACACAATTGATTCCAATATCATGATATAACACTATCATTTCACATATTTCATCACATATGAGGACACAATATTCACAATATACATCGTCAAAGTTGTAACACGATTTACCGTTCGATGCTCGTACGTCTCACTACGTACCTTAGTTTCAAAAGTGGAGAAGTTGTATAACTTTATCTCCTCGATGTTGTTGGCACCTGTGATGGTTCTACACAACCATACAAATCAATATTAGAAGCCAAATAATAGTCGAATACCAAAAATTCGTCAAAAGAAATCATTTTTCAAAATTCTACAGCTGGCGATCCATCGCTTCGCTGAGGCGATCGATCGCCTCAAATTTTTCTTCGCGGCGATCGATCGCGCCAAATATGGCGATCGATCGCCTACCCCTTGAATTGGCTACTGCCTCTCGGCGATCGGTCGCCTCATTTCAGGCGATCGATCGCCTGCCCTACAATTTGGCTACTGCCCATAGGCGATCGGTCGCCTCTTTTCAGGCGGTCGATCGCCTCGCACAGACACGCGATTTTTCACCATTTTTGCACCAAAATTCCTTCCAATCCATACCAACCCTTAAACCATCAAACCAACAACATAAATAACAACATAAACCTTCAAAATACACCTCAAACAAACATAAATCCAACCCTCAACCAAAACAACACCAACCCACAACAAACCCATTTCAAAATCATTCAAAACCATTTCAAAACTAAACCAAACACAACAAAAATGACATGGAGGCATCCATACCTCTTGGGGACCTCAAATCTCCCAATAAACTCCACAAATCAACTTTTTGCAAGAATTTCTCTTCACCGTAAGCTCAAAAACGAAAATGAAGAGAAAAGGAAGGGTTTGGGTGGTGGTTTGGTAAAGGTAAAGTGATTTGGTAAAGGTGGGGTTGGGGTATAAGGGTTTGAGTTTAATTAAAATGCATTCCACAATCCCATGGTGTATAAAACACCCCAACATGATATTTTTAAAAGCATTAATCCAAAATGCACCAAAATATCAATTAAATGCATATTTCACAAAATAAATGACTACCAACACATGTAAGCCATTAGAACACCCAATTACCCAACATGCATAACATGCACCCTGAAATGCTCTACCAGCCCACATGACCAAGCATTTCCACATGGCAATTAATTCTAACACATAAGGCAATTACCACCATAATTAATCATATTTAAACATATGAACACAATTAATGCCTTAAACACGATTAATCATTTCGGGGGACATCACACCCCGTCAGGAAGAGGACAATCTCAGGGAGACAGATTTGGGAAGGTCCGGTGCTCTCTTTGCGGGCAACCACATTCGACGAAAGACTGTGTCGGTTGTTACGTATGTGGCAATAAGGGCCACTTTGCTCGGCAATGTCCCAATCGGGAGGGACAACAGAACTCTGCGGGGAGGCCTGCGGACAGAGCAGTGCAGCACAGGCCACCATTTGTACCGAGGCAGTATGGAGGTCAGTCTATGGGGCCACCTCAGGGGCAAGTTTATGCTTTGACAAGGGAGCAGGCTACAACAGCTCCGGAGGAAATGATAGCAGGTACGTGTCTTTTATTTACGCACCCTGCTTTTAAATTCATCGACACAGGTGCCTCACACTCTTTTGTGTCGACAAGTTTTGTGGAAAGGCACCACATATGCACTTCTCCGTCGCCCACGCCTCTTGTAGTCTCGACACCCGCAGTAAGAAGTTTGATTACTGATTGGATTGTCTATGACAGCCTCATTTATTTTGAGGGTAACGAACTAAGGTCAGATTTGATTGTTCTGGGAATGTCAGACTTTGACTGCATTGTAGGCATTGATGTTCTGAACAGGTATCAGGCAGTTGTGAACTGCAGGCAGAGGACTGTCCGATTCAGGTCCAATATGGGAGTCCAGTGGACATTTTATGGGGATGGTTCTCGTTCAAAGATTCCGTTGATATCTGCTGTCAAGATGGCACAGTTATTGGAACGAGGCCATACAGGATATCTCATCTATGCTGTTGATATTACTTAAAAGAGGGAAGAATTAAAGGTCAAGGATGTGCCCGTAGTGGCGAAGTTTCCTGATGTCTTTCCGGAAGAGATTCCCGGATTCCCACCGACGAGAGAGGTCGAGTTTGGAATTGAGTTACTACCGGGGACGTCTGCCATTTCTCGTGCCCCGTATAGGATGGCACCAGCGGAGTTAAGGGAGTTGAAGGTTCAATTGCAAGAACTCCTTGATAAGGGTTACATACGCCCTAGCGTATCGCCTGGGGTGCACCAGTCCTATTTGTTAAGAAGAAAGATGGTTTGATGCGTCTGTGCATCGATCACAGACAACTGAACAAAGCCACAGTGAAGAATAAGTATCCACTTCCGAGGATTGATGATTTGTTTGACCAGTTGCAGGGTACGAGGCTCTACAGTAAGATCGATCTGCGGGTAAGGGAAGATGATGTTCAGAAGACAGCTTTCAGGACTAGGTATGGGAACTATGAATTCTTAGTCATGCCTTTTGGGGTGACAAATGCCCCAGCTGTCTTTATGAGTCTGATGAACAGAGTATTCCAACCATATTTGGATCAGTTTGTCATTGTTTTCATTGACGATATACTCATTTACTCGCGGACCGAAGAGGAACACGTGAAGCACTTGAGGACAGTACTTTAGATCCTTAGGGATCATCAGTTATATGCAAAGCTCAGTAAGTGCGAGTTCTGATTGAACAGTGTGGTGTTCTTGGGTCATGTTATATCTAGCAGCGGGATATCTGTAGATCCCAAGAAAGTTGAAGCTGTGATGGAGTGGGCTGCACCCACTTCTGTACCCGAGATACGGAGCTTCCTTGGTTTAGCGGGTTATTACCGACGTTTCGTCGATGGATTCTCTAAGATTGCTAAGCCGTTGACACAGCTGACTCAGAAAGGAGTCCCGTTCTATTGGTCCGAAGCTTGTGAGGAAAGCTTCCAAGAATTGAAGCGTCGTTTGACTACGGCACCTGTATTGGTGATTCCTTCTGAGAATAAGAGGTTTGCCTTGTACACGGATGCATCATTGCAGGGTTTGGGCTGTGTATTGATGCAGGATAAGCACGTGGTGGCTTATGCTTCGAGGCAGTTGAAGCCTCATGAGACCAGATACCCAGTTCATGATCTGGAACTGGCGGCCATCATTTTCGCAGTGAAGATTTGGCGGCATTATCTATATGGTACTTCATTTACCATCTTTACGGACCATAAGAGCTTGAAGTTCTTATTCACTCAAGCGGAGATGAATATGAGGCAAAGATGATGGATGGACTTACTCAAGGATTATGATTGTGAAATTGAGTACCATCCTGGTAAAGCGAACTTGATAGCAGACGCCTTAATTCGGAAGGTGAAGAGTATTGCTGAGGATACCATGAGTTTATCAGCTATGATGACTTCTTATTGCCATCTGGGCTATGATTTCGATGTGGACACGTCGCCGGTGCGAGTGTTGACCTTATTGGCTGAGCCAGACATATTTGAGGCTATCAGAGCCCAGAGGTCGGATGATGAGGTTCATAGATGGTCATCAATAGTACTTCAGGGTCAGTTATCAAAGTTCAGAGTGGCAGAAGATGGTTCCTTGAGGCTTGGTAACCGTTGGGTAGTGCCGAAGGCACCAGAGTTGCGTCAATGGATCTTGCACCGTGCTCATAGCAGCAGGTTTAGCATACATCCAGGTGGAAGAAAGATGTACAAGGACTTATGCGACCAATTTTGGTGGAGGCGGATGAAAAGAGACGTCATCACCTTTGTCAAGAAGTGCTTGATTTGTCAGCAAGTAAAAGCGGAGAGGCAGAGGCCTGGTGGCAAACTGAAGAGTTTAGAAGTACCAGAATGGAAGTGGGAGCACATATCTATGGACTTTGTGACCCACTTTCCAAGGACGGCCTCTGGATTTGATGCGATCTGGGTGATCGTGGATGGGCTGACGAAGGTGGCTCATTTCATCCCTTACTGTATGACTTTCACATACCTAAATATGGCCCAATTATATGTATGGGATGTGGTGAGGTTGCATGGGGTTCCAGTCTCGATTGTGTCTGACAGAGATCCAAGGTTTACTTCACATTTCTGGGAGGGTCTCCAGACAGCTTTGGGCACAGAGGTGAGACTGAGTACAACTTACCACCCTCAGACAGACGGCCAGACGGAGCGTACTATTCAGACGCTCGAAGACATGTTGAGGGCATGTGTATTGGAGTTTGATACTCCGTGGCAAGATTCATTACCACTAGTGGAGTTCTCGTATAATAACAGCTATCAGCGAGCATTCAAATGGCCCCTTTTGAAGCTCTTTATGATCGATGTTGTAGGTCACCGCTGTATTGGGAGGACTTGACTAGTAAAGCGGTCGGAGGACCAGATATGATAAAGGATATGGAAGAAAAGATTAAGTTGATACGTCAGAAGATGAAAGCGGCTCAGGATAGCCAAGCAGCCTATGCCAATAAGCGACGACGACCGCTAGAATTCCAAGTAGGAGACAAGGTCTTCTTGAAAATCTCACCCTTCAGGGGTGTGGTTCGTTTTGGTATGCGGGAGAAGTTATCTCCGAGGTATGTTGGGCCGTATGAAGTATTGCAGCGTATCGGTACATTGGCCTACCGTTTGGCCCTACCGCCATCCTTATCTGGCATACATGATGTTTTTCACGTCTCTATGTTACGGAAGTATGAGCCAAACCCGTCTCATGTGTTACAGCCTACTGAAGTGCAGTTGGACTCAGATGTATCCTACGTAGATCGACCGGTCAGAATTCTGGATCGTGAGGATCGCAGCTTACGAAGCAAGGTTATACCGATGGTCAAAGTTCAGTGGGATCGTCCGGGTGTCGAGGAGGCTATGTGGGAGACGGAACGGCATATGGTGCAGCATTACCCGGAACTATTTTCTGGTATGATTTATGTTTAGTTTCATTTTAGGGTAAGTGCATGCGAGTTCGAGGACGAAGTCTTATAAGTAGGGGAGTATTGTGATGCCCCGAAATTAATTATATGCAATTTATGCATTAATGATGTTTATGTGATTAATTATGGTAAATGATTTATGTGTTGGAAATTAATTATTATGTTGAAATGCTTAGTCACATGATAGGTGTGACCCGGGGGGGTTGCATTTCAGGGTGCATGTTATGAATGTTAAAAAAAATGGGGTGTTAACATGATTTAATTGTATTGGTTGTTAATTATGAGGAAGATATGAATTTAGTGGAAGTTTGTTGCAATTTGTAAAATGCTTTTAAAATACCATGTTGGGGTATTTTATACATCATGTTAAGTTTGGGGTGCAATTTAATTAACTTTATAACCCCTTTACCCCACTACACTTTATTCACTTTACCAATCTCTTTTAAATCCCCAAATTCATCCCCAACCCTAACCCATTTGCTATTTTCGATTTTGGCATAAATTGGAAGGAGAAATCTTCACAAAACCTTTGTTAGTGAGATTTATTGTAGGATTTGGAGTCCTTAAGAGAACCATCCCAGATACCCACAACTTCAAGGAGATAAAGTTCTCCAACTTCTCCACTTTTGGAATTAAGGTACGTAAGAGACGTACGGGCATCGGACGGTAAAACACACTCCTATACTAAAACTACGCAATGATTGCATAAGTATATATGATGTTTATGATGATGATTATGATAAGTAAGTTTATGATGATGATGTTTATGATGAGTAAAGATGATATGATGTTTATGAGGACGTTTACGATGATGATGATGATGTTTACAAGATGATGATGTTTATAAGATGATGATGTTTACAAGATGATGATGTTTATAAGATGATGATGTTTATGATATGATGATGATGATGTATGTTTAACTATGTTATTGAGAATGGTAGAGTGTTCTGGTAGTTGTTATGAGAAAGCGAGGAAGGTACTTACAGCTGACATAGCTAGCAAGGAGATACATCCTCTATCAAGGTGTAGCGAGGGGTATCACAGTACAGCTATATGTCGAAGCGAGGGGGCCAATTGTTCCGCGGACATAACAAGACCAGAAACATCCCCATTTCTAAATAACATTGTTGATTATGAGCATATATGTGAAGTATGATTTTAATCATTTATGTCAAGAACTAATGATTATATGCATGACTATGAAACAGGGACAACCAAAGTGGGTTAATGCGTTAACCAGGAAGTATATGTTACGATTATTTTCATGCATTTATTTATATGCCTTTACCTTATGATGTTAAGTAATGATGTACATGCTCGTGATGGGTTGTTCCTGTAGGTACACTTTTGGACTGAAGGGCTAAGGGTCGGGTTGAGGCCGTGAGCTAAAAGGAGCATGAAAGAATATAGGATACAGGATTTTGGATAGTCTCTACCCTAGGAGTAGTGTAAACTTATAATGTTAGCATTCATTTTTGGGAATGCAATTATTAAGTTGAAATTTTATTTTTGGCCTGTAATCTTATTAGCTCAAAGCTACAACCGGAACCCTAAGATGTTATTAATGCATGTTTAGTCCATAATACGTGATTATAATGATGTTAAGGTAGGAAGACCCTACATGGTTCCTGTTTGGAATCATATATCTCTTCTGAATAGGCATATAATTATAATATCAGTTGGATTTCACCTCTCGAGTTGCTTGACCAGTAGGTTTATGTCCATTTTGAACTTCTGCATAGGTCTAGCTTTCTCTACTGGCTCAACATAACTAATACCTTTATGTGATGCCTGTTCCTTAAAGAGTGTTGGCTTGACAGGTCCCTTAACCAATTAACTTGGTTCATATACTGTACTGGATCTAACAAAGTTCATTGTTTGAAATTTGTTTTTCTCCAGACACAGTTGAGATTTAATGCCAGATGAGTTACTGTCATTGTTGATATAACCTATACCAGCGAGATCACCAGTAAGCCTTATCGACTCAAGTATTTCATATTTTCTGACTGTTGAAGTGTTCCATGTGCGAACCAACTGAATAAGTTTCTGGTGTGCACATTTAGCTTCATCCTTTTCTTTCTCGAGCAGAATTACTTTTTCCCTTAGACATTCCAGCTCCCTTGATTGTTCACAATCAAGGTTACTGTTCTGTTGTTCGATGGGGTTTGAATGTTCAGTATTATAGTTCTCGAAGGACTCATACAACAAATGATACTAATTTATCATGTCCTGTAATGCATTAGTGAGTTCAGTATGTGTAAATTCAGAAAGGTTATAATTAGTTACCTCGCTATCATCATTTGCCATGAGACAGTGTACTCCTTCATCTTCACTTTCACTGGATGAGCTTGAAGAATTTTTTGATTATGATTCTGAATCAGCCCACTTGCTCTTGTTTTCCTTAGCAACAAAGACTTTCTGATCTCTATCTCTTCTGGATGATCTTATCTTTTCCTTAGACTTCTTGTAGTCCTTGGATGCTTTCTTTTGATGATCCTTCTTTGGCTTTGTACAATCAGCAATAAAATGTCCTGGTTTAAGGTAATTGAAGCAGACACGATCATCTTCTTCTGATCTATTTTTGATGTTCTGCTTCCTTTAATAAGACTGGTAAGTCTTCTGATTTTTCTTCATGAACTTTCCAAATTTTCTTACAAAAAGGGCCATTGCATCATTACACATTTGTTCAGGAGTCGTCTCTGTTGTGATGGACAGGGACTCTGATGCAGCAAGTTCTTTGGTTGGTTGACTGGTGCTGGGTTCAACTTCAATTCAAATGCCTAGTTCAAACTCGTAAGCCTTTAAGTCAGGAAATAGATCACGCAGATCGATCTTGTTTAGGTCTTTGGATTCTCTCATGTCGACGGTCCTCACATCTCATTCTCTTGGAAGACCCCTCATGACTTTTATGGTAACTTCTCTGTTTTAATGAATCCTTACAAAGACTATTGAGTTCGTTGATGATTCCAGTTACTATCTCATCATATTCATTGAGAGTTTCCCTGACATCATTTTGATATTCTCAAACTTCTGCAGAGAGACAATAAGCTTGTTCTCTTTGGTTTGATCATTTCCTTCACACAGCTGTGCAATCTTTTCCCAGATGTCTTTAGCAGTAGGGCACATTTTGATTTTGTTGAACATGTTTTTGTCCAATGTCTTGAATAGGATGTCCTTAGCTACATTGTCCAGTTTTGCTTTTTTTCTTTTCCTCATTGGTCCAGAGTGCTCTGTCTTTCTCAACCATCTGAGGTTCACCAATCGTAATAGCCGCTGCTGTGTTGACCTTCATGATTGTCATTGGTCCGTCGGTGAAGACAAACCACATGTCATCATCTTGAGCACTTAGATGTGCTTGCATTCTGATTCTCTAGTCATCATATTCATCTTTCTTGAATATCGGGATCTTGCTGACTAAGCCATCAGTTCTTAGAATTTCTCACAATCGAGAAGACCTCGCTCTGATACCACCTGTTAGGATCGGAGTAGTGTTTAGAAGGGGGTTTGAATAAACACTAGACTCAATTTAAATTTTGTTTTCTATAGCAGACCGTTAAGTACTGCAATAGGTTCTCAATTGATGAACAAGTCAGCAGACACTAGTAAAAGTGTGGAAGACGGCTGCTGAACTTGTGAGATAAAATAACTGAATGATAATGGGCAAAAAGTAAATAACACAGGATATGTTCTAGAAGTTCGAAGCACAACGTTTCTACGTCTCCTCTTCTGTTTTTGCAGGAAGGTTACACTAGAAGACTTTGGCTTACACTTTACAGTATACAACCTTCTTAGGCACTCACACAGATTGGCCTAAACTACTAGCAATACAACTCTCTCAGTTGCTTACAATTTGTTTTTCAACACTCAAACAAAATATAAATCTCTTAAGCTTTGAGTGTTCTTGAACAGCAGACTCAGTAAACTTTGATCTTTAAGATTACAATTAGGCTTCTTTGTTGTTCTTGCAAACATCAGAATATTTCAATGAACGTGTTGAATGTTTTGCTTGATTGAAGAATTTGATTTTTGTCTTTTGAATCTTGATCAGATTGTTTAGCCCCCTTTCTTCATTCTTCACTTTGACGTATTTATAGACATAACAGTCTAACGTCAACTTTTCTTCAATTGGAAGATATGCGTAAAATCATCTTCTTGATTTTCTTCCAAATTCTTATGGTCTTCTTTCCAATTTCGCTAATCAACGGCTACTTCAAACTGCCGCTATTGGTGGCGCTGATATAGTAATGCGGCGCTCTGTTGTACCTTTGTCAGAGTGAGTTTGTACTTATTTTGTCTTGTTGCTTTATACGTCTGTTGACTTCTCCTTCACTGTATATCTGCTGGTTATATGGTCAGCTGATGTCCTTTCCATCATCTGCTGGATAGTTACTAGTTACTTAGTCTGCTGGACTAAGGTCAACTAATAACTTCTTAGTCGCCTGCTGGTACTCTTGTTCTTTGGACTCGGTAGATGCCTTTTCAGCTTTTCACCCGGTGGATGTCTTCTCAGCTTACCCAGTAGGTTTTTTAAGCTTTTCACCCGGTGGGTGTCTTTTAAGCTTTTCACCCGGTGAGTGTCTTTTAAGCTTAGACACTTCAAACAGTAGATGTTTGTGATCACCAAAACTTCGAATGTTTTCCTAACAAATAATTTAAATAAAAAAACATTAATTAGCATTTCAAGAATACTGTTATTATAGAGAAAGGTCTACAGCCTGCTTAATTAACTAATTAAAGCTAGAAAAATTTTCAAAAACATAAACCTGAAAGCAAGCACTTATTTCAAAAATTGTTTCGAAATATGATGCCTTTAATTAATATTAGACTAGAATTATTAACAAAAAACATTTAACCAAACAACAAACTAGTTATTTTATTTATGTTATATGTATCTACTTCTATTTATTAAGTGAGAGCTTTTTTTTTTTTGGTGTAGCCTGATTACACCAAACCAAAAAACACGGGTTTTTTAATAAAATAACCCTAAATAAATAATTAATTCTCAAAATAACCCAAAATATAATTTATTACATAAATAGCCTTACCCGCCAATTGAGTTGGCGGGACCAATTTTAAAAGTTGGCCACGCCAACTCAATTGGCGTGTTCTCAAAATAACCCAAAATATAATTTATTACATAATTAGCCTTACAAGCCAATTGAGTTGGCGGGACCAATTTTAAAAGTTGGTCCCGCCAACTCAATTGGCGTGTCCAAAAGGACACGCCAATTGAGTTGGCGTGGCCAACTTTCAAAACGCCAACTTTCTTCATTCAAAATAAATATGATGAGATAGTAACTGGAATCATCAACGAACTTATATATCTCCAACCATCAGCACCATTTTAACTGGTCAGTGTCTTCAAACATGTGCCATCCCCTGTAGCCGAAAATGCTATTGATATATCTGATTTGCGTTCAACTTATACATCAATTCAAAATAAACTTATATTCTATGTTGCACCGACACCGATACGTATCGGATACGCCACGTGGCGTATCTGAGGATAAAAAATAAGTTTTTATTTCGGATACGTTTCGGATACGGTCAAGATACGCCGCTGAACGTATCCGACATGGGTTAGATACGTGAACTTTCGAATTTTTTAAAAAAAAACATAGGGTTGAAGATTTCCTAATTCTTGAATTGAATAAAAATATAAATCACCATAAAAACATTTTTCGGCACGACCGACCAACCAACTTTTATATTTTTATATTTTTGTTCATAATGTTTATATTTTTATTCAATACAACCAAGAATTAGAAAATCTACAACCAGCAGCACCATTTTAACTGGGTCCGTGCAACATAGCTTATTTTACAGAGAAAAAAACATATAAAATAATATGTCAATCAATTTAGACTAATCATATTAAATTGATTTATGAATTATGCGTAAAACAAATGCATACATATATTGGACTTGTATATTTTTATTTTATTTTATTTTAAATTTATTTTTTTATTTTTAAAAAAGGAAAGAAAAAAAACAAAACAAAAAAAAAAAAAAAAAAAAAGAATGAAGAAAGTTGGCGTGGCCAACTTTTTGAAAGTTGGCCACGCCAACTCAATTGGCGTGTCCTTCAATTGGCGGGACCAACTTTCAAAATTGGTCCCGCCAACTCAATTGGCGGGTAAGGCTATTTGTGTAATAAATTATATTTTAGGTTATTTTGAGAATTAATTATTTATTTAGGGTTATTTTGTTAAAAAACCCCAAAAAACACAATACTTCACACTTCTATTGGCAAAAGTATAAATTCTCTCCCACTCACACCCACGTTATTTGAAACCGCAGGCAGTTCTTCTCATCAAGCAAATACACCACCCTCAACGTAACTTAGAAATGTTTTCCTAACAAATAATATAAATTCTCTCCCACTCACAAATCTACCATCTACATAAGGCGTTCAATATTCCTCCACATTGTTGAAAATCGCTAAGTACGTTTCTCGCACAAAAGTTTCCTCATCACAATGTGCAATTAGTTTATTTGTCATTCATCTTCACACTTCAGAACAATTCTTATGTATCTTTGATTTTTTTAGTAAATAATAAGTGATCTAATCTCTTTTTGTTCTTACCCAGGAATTGAGCATCAGTTGTTTCCTAAAAAGCTTGAACCAAGGTATGTACTCATTTTTTTTATTTTGTAGCGACGTATTTATTCCTTATATGCAAAAAAACGCTACATTTTGTCAAAATCATTCAACAAATTGGTATGAAATGAGTGCTCTGAATCATAATGCTCTGCTTCATTTTTATGGTTCAAAATATCTAAGATTTTTATGTTATGTCTATATGCTTCATTTTGCTTTAGCCGTCATGTTGTGGGTCCTTAATTCTCATAAATGGTCTTTATATGATGCTATGACAATATAAAGCCTTCTACTTGAGAATTTACTTTATCTTATTGGGTGTTTTATTTGAGAAAATTAAATATGGCAACCGTAAAGTGGTTGTCTAAAAAGACTCTATGCAATTTGGGGGGAATGTAAAATGTAATGACTAATGTTTTGTGCTAAGTGATTGAAAAACAATGAAGTGTTTAATATTGTCTTATATTCTTAGATAATGACATTAAAGTTTTGGAATTCATACAATGTTACAACACATGCTCCCCATTTATTAAGCTTGAATGAAGTAACTCTGTATTTTTTTACTCCAATTTGTGCACTAAAAGACCCTAGGCACTATGAGGTTGAAATGGAATATGTAATGACTAATGTTTTGTACTAAGTGATTGAGAAACAATGAAGTGTTTAATATTGTCTTATATTCTTAGATAATGACATTAAAGTTTTGGAATTCATACAATGTTACATCACATGTTCCCCTTTATTAAGCTTGAATGAAGTAATTCTGTATTTTTTTACCCCAACTTGTGCACTAAAAATACCCTAGGCACTATGGGGTTGAAATGTACTATGTAATGACTAATGTTTTATACTAAGTGATTGAGACACAATGAAGTGTTAAATATTGACTTATTCTTAGATAACGACATTAAAGTTTTGGAATTCAAACAATATCACAGCACATGTTTTTTGCTCCAAATCTACCAATTACCATCTGCATAAAACTTAATGAGCAATAGATGATAATCCCCATTTATTAAGCTTGAATGAGGTAATTCTCTATTTTTTTAACCCCATTTTATGCATAGATTACCTGATGTAAATTGTTTCTTTATGATTTCCTCAGATGATCTGTTGTCATTGTTTATTAGAGCTGCTATTTTTACGATTTATTGAATTGTAAGATCTGATTCATAACTGAATTTGTTCCCTTTTCATTTAACCATGAACTTGACTTAGTATATACTATCTTTTTAATAGTGTCAGTATAACGTGTATTTTTGGTGCAGTCTTTCACATAGGACGCAATTTTAATTTCTGAAATGTGTATTTTAATGGATTTTAATTGTTTCTGATTTCATTTGATTATGTTGACGTAACAAAGACCTAGAGGACTATTGTAGTTTCAATAGATTCTTCTCCTCCAAGCGCTACTAGAAATGCTAATCAGAACGGCAATCATAGACGTCAGTTAGGTGCAACGCTTCAACGAATAAGAAGAGAATCAATGACAGAAGATTTTGAAGCGATTCAAATGCATGATCAATGGCAGAAGATTTTGAAGCGATGTTCACGTCCACGACGATATCATAATCATGCTAGAAATTTTGAAGCGAGTCAAATGCATGATCAATTCCTGTTGCATGATCCAACTAATTGTCCACACTGTGAAGCTTTATTGTTTCACGGTGAAACATCTCAACTCTGTTTTAGAAATTGACATACAAAACTGGATCCAATACAATCACCAAACGAATTACAACATTTGTTCGCTTTAGAAAACGAGGAAGGCAAACATTTTACGCAGTATATAAGGTCGTACAATCATGTTTTCTCAGTCACATCAATGGGAGTTAGCATAGATGAAACCTTGGCAACTGGTGCAAATGGGATTTACGTTTTCCGTGCCCATTGTATAATATAGCATTATATTGGAAGTTTTCTGCCAAATGGAAATAGTAAGCCGAGATATATGCAGATGTGGATTGTCGATACAGATCATGAAATAGACAATAGACTTTTAGAAAATCAAGAACTTAGACGAGAGCTGTTGTTAATGATTCAAAATATTCTTGATCAGTACAATCCATTTGTTCACGTATTCCGACAAATCGGTCAGCGACAGGACATACCGACCTATAGACTAATCATCAAGCAACAAAAACCCAATCAACACCAATATTGTCTGCCAACAGCATATAAAGTTGCAGCAGTTATTGCCTACAGTGAGGGTATGAAAAACTTGAATGACAGAGATATTGTTGTTGAAGGTGTCAATGGATGTCCTACAAATATTCAAGACACAACTGGCTATTACGATCCTTTGCAATATCCTCTTCTTCTACCATACGGTACATGGATCTCGACTGACGTGCTTAGACTATTACGCCTTCATCTTGCAGGTTAGCAACAATGAGCATAAAATATTATATTGAACTAATATAAATATTTAAATAACAAATACTAATTTAAACACATTATTAATTTTATGATCCAAAAACTTCTATTAGATAAGAAGAAATTCTTCAGCACTATTGTTTCGTGGAGGTGGCTTACTACAACAATATGTTGTTGACAATTATGTCAAGATCGAAACACATAGACTACGATGAATACGCACAAATCAACATAGTATTCGATCAGAGCTTTATCAAGGCCTACAAGATTGTTTACATGGCGGTGAAAATAATGCAGGTATACTGGACTAAGTATCAATGAATCACGTTTGTTAATATAATTTCTATTAATTTTTTACATGCTTATAAGAATCATATTATGCGGGAAATATTGGTCACAAATTTATACTTCCATCATCCTTCACTGGTGGTCCACGTGATATGTACCAAAGATATCAAGATGCCATACTTTGGTCCAAACATATGGAAAACCAGACTTGATGCTTACAATGACATGTAATCCACATTAGAATGAGATAAATGAGCAACTACTACCTGGGAAACTACCTCATGCCCGTCCATATCTAATAACAAGGGTATTCAGAGCAAAATTTGAAGAATTTAAAAAAGATGTTGTGGAGAAGGGTGTTTTAGGAAAGGTACTCTCATATTCATATGTCATCGAGTTCCAAAAGAGAGGATTGCCTTATGTTTACATGTTGGTAATATTTGAAAACTTTGATAAACTGCGTACCCCATATGATTTTGATTCAGTCGTGTGTGCCGAAATACAATCAAGAACCGAAGAACCACAACTTTACGAATCAATAACCCACCATATGATACATGGACCCTGCGGATTATTCAATCCAAATAGTCAATGTATGTCAGATGGTATCTAAGAAAGAAACTCCCCAAACCATTTGTACCATACACTACTCGAGGAAATGATTAATACACTATATATCGGAGACGTGAAGGTGCTCCAGTCTTAATAGGCACTATCGACCAATCAATGTTTGATAACGGTTGGGTTGTCCCATACAATCCATGGCTCTTGATGAAGTATGCTTGTCATATAATTGTTGAAGTTTGTGGCGGCATAAATGTGTCAAATATATACACAAATACATTCATAAAGGACCTGCTAGAGTGGCATTGGAATTACGTAATGGGCATAATTCTGATGAAATACAACAATACGTAGACGAAAGGTGGATTTGTGCACCCGAAACTATGGCGAAATTATTCATTCGAACTTAGCAGGATGTATCCTTCGGTAATCAGGTTACAAATACATTTGCCAAATCAGCAACAAGTTATTTTCAACTCCCTTCAACGTGTAAGCGATAGAAATTTTCGCAATGAATCATCAGCCTGCCTTGACACTAAAGCATTTGTATCGTGAGTTCACACAATATTACCGATGGGAAAAAAGCGAAAGAAATGGGCTCCACGTACATCGATGAATAAAGTTGTTGGGAGGATCTATGTCGTGTCACCATCTGTAGGGTCTTCCTACCTTAACATCATCTTAAACACATATAATGGGCTAAACATGCATTAATAACGTCTTAAGGTTCCGGTTGTAGCTTTGAGCTAATAAGATTACAGGCGAAAAAATGAAGTTTCAAAAACTTAATTAATTACATTCTCAAAATGAATGTTAAAGCGATAGAATTATACTACTCCTAGAGTAGAGACTATCCCAAAAATCATGTATCCTAATTTCTTTCATGCTCCTCATAGCTCACTGTCTCAACCCGACCCTGAGCCTTCTGTCCAAAAGTGTACCTACAGGGACAACACATCATGAGCATACTCATCTTTACTTAACATCATAAAAGAAACATAACAGTAAATACATGAAATCTTGGTTAAGTAAACTTGTTGGTTATTCATTAACTTCCTTTTTTTGTTGACCCTGATTCACATTCATGCATATGGGCGTCTTACCCTATTGTATGGCGTCTTACCATATCATAAACATCATAAGGCATCTCTCCATATGGACATCTTACCCTATCATATGGCATCTTACCATATCATAAATATCGCATGGCATCTTGCCATATGGGCATCTTACCCTATCGTATGGCCTCTTACCATATTATAACATCGTATCATTATATAGACATCATATAAACATCATCATTACTTATCATAATCGTCCTCATAGACATCATATCCTCTTCACTCATCATAAACATCATCATCATAAACTTACTTATCATAATCATCATCATAAACATCATATGTACTTATATAATCATTGCATAATCATAGTATATAAGTATGGTTTACCGTCCTATGCCCGTACGTTTCTTACGTACCTTAATTCCCAAAAGTGGAGAATTGGAGAGCTTTATCTCCTTGATGTGGTCGGTACCTGAGATGGTTCTACACAACCATACCAATCAATATTAGATGCTAAATAATAGCCAAATACCAAAAATTCATCATTTTCCACTTTTTAAGCAGCGGCGATCGATCGTTACACGAGGCTATCGATCGCCTCACTTTTTGCCTTGCGGCGATCGATCGTTTAATATGTGGCGATCGATCGCCTATAGCGATTTTTGCTACTGGCCTTCGGCGATCAATCGCCTGATTCAGGGCGATCGATCGCCACCTGTTGGTGCGCGATTTCTCAACATTTTTGTGCATTTTTCAAAGCTCCATCTCATACCATTCAAACCCAAACTTTCCTACAACATCAACATCATCACAACCCACTAAAACCCACATAAAACACTTCAAATTTATACCCCAACAACATACAACACATACACAAAATAAACCCATATAAATCACTTCAAAATCATCCCATTTCAAATCGAAACTTCATAAAAACTTTAGGAAGGGTTCCATACCTCTTGAAGACTCCAAATCTTAACCAAGATCTCAAAAACAAAGGTTTTGTGGAGCTTCCTCCTTCCTCCTTTGAAGGACTTCGAAAATGGGGAAAAATGGTAGGGTTTGGGAGTGATTTGGGGATTTAGAGGGGAAAGGTAAAGTGGATAAAGTGTGGTGGGTAAATGGGTGTAGTGGGGGTAAATGGGTTAACAAAAATTGTACCCCAACAATTAACATGGTGTATAAAATACCCCAACTTGGTATTTTAAAAGCATTTACAAAAATGCATTAAACTTCCACTAAAATCATGCTTTCCTCATAATTGCCAATCAATACAATTAAATCATGTTAATACTTCATTACCCATCACATAATTAATTACCATGATAAATAATCACATAACCATCATTAATGCCCAAATCGCATATAATTAATTTCGGGGCATCACATTACTCCCTTACTTATAAGATTTCGTCCTCGAAATCGCATGCACTTACCCAAAATGAAACTAAACATAAATCATACCAGAAAATAGTTCCGGGTAATGCTGCATCATATGCCGTTCCGTCTCCAACGTAGCCTCCTCCACACCCCGGCGATCCCACTGAACTTTGACCATCGGTATAACTTTGCTTCGTAATCTGCGATCCTCACGATCCAGAATTCTGACAGGTCGTTCTTCGTAGGATACATCTGAGTCCAACTGCACTTCAGTAGGCTGTAATACGTGAGACGGGTCTGGCTCATACTTCCGCAACATAGAAACGTGAAAAACATCATGAATCCTAGATAAAGACGGCGGTAGAGCCAAACGGTAAGCCAATGTACCAATACGCTGCAATACTTCATACGGCCCAACATACCTCGGAGATAACTTCCCCCGCATACCAAAACGAACTACACCCCTGAAGGGTGAGATTTTCAAGAAGACCTTGTCCCCCACTTGGAATTCTAGCAGTCGTCGTCGCTTATTGGCATAGGCTGCTTGCCTATCCTGGGCCGCTTTCATCTTTTGACGTATCAACTTAATCTTGTCTTCCATGTCCTTATTCATATCCGGTCCTCCGACCGCCTTACTTGTCAAGTCCTCCCAATACATAGGTGACCTACAGCGTCGTCCATAAAGAGCTTCAAAAGGGGCCATTTGAATGCTCGACTGATAGCTGTTATTATAGGATAACTCTACCAGTGGTATAGAATCATGCCACGGAGTATCAAACTCCAATACACATGCCCTCAACATGTCTTCGAGTGTCTGAATGGTACGCTCTATCTGACCGTCTGTCTGAGGGTGATACGCTGTACTCAGTCTCACCTCTGTGCCCAAAGCTGTCTGGAGACCCTCCCAGAAATGTGAAGTAAACCTTGGATCTCTATCAGACACAATCGAGACTGGAATTCCATGCAACCTCACCACATCCCGTACATATAATTGGGTCATCTTAAGATACGTGAAAGTCATACAGTAAGTAATGAAATGAGCTACCTTTGTCAGCCTATCCACGATCACCCAGATCGCATCAAATCCAGAGGCCGTTCTTGGCAAGTGGGTTACGAAGTCCATAGATATATGCTCCCACTTCCATTGGGGCACCTCCAAGCTCTTCAGCTCGCCACAAGGCCTCTGTCTTTCTGCCTTTACCTGCTGGCAGATCAAACATCTTTTGACAAAGGCTATAACATCACGCTTCATACGTCTCCACCATAATTGACCACTTAGGTCCTTATACATTTTTCTTCCTCCTGGGTGAATACTGAACCGGCTACCGTGAGCTCGCTCCAATACTCCTCTACGCAACTCCGGCGTATCTGGGACTACCCAACGGTTGCCCAGTCTCAATGAACCATCTTCAGCCACTCTGAACTTTGATGGCTGTCCTTGAAGTACTATCGATGACCATCTCTGAACCTCCTCATCCGATCTCTGGGCCTTCCTGATAGTCTCGAATATGTCTGGCTCAGCCAACAAGGTTGACACTCGCACCGGCGACGTGTCCACATCAAAATCATAGCCCAGATGGCAATAAGAAGTCATCATCGCTGATAAACACATAGCGTCCTCAGCAGTACTCTTCACCTTCCGACTTAAGGCGTCTGCTATCAAATTTGATTTACCAGGATGGTACTCAATTTCACAATCATAATCCTTGAGTAAATACATCCACCTCCTTTGGCGCATATTCAATTCAGCCTGTGTGAATAGAATCTTCAGGCTCTTATGGTCCGTAAAGATGGTAAATGAAGTACCATATAGATAATGCCGCCAAATCTTCAAGGCGAAAATGATAGCCGCCAGTTCCAAGTCATGAATTGGGTATCTGGTCTCATGAGGCTTCAACTGCCTCGAAGCATAAGCCACCACGTGCTTATCTTGCATCAACACACAGCCCAAACCTTGCAGTGATGCATCTGTGTACAAGGCAAATCTCTTATTCTCAGAAGGAATCACCAATATAGGTGCCGTAGTCAAACGACGCTTCAGTTCTTGGAAGCTTTCCTCACAAGCTTCGGACCAATAGAACGGCACTCCTTTCTGATTCAGCTGTGTCAGGGGTTTGGCAATCTTTGAGAAACCCTCGACGAAACATCGGTAATATCCTGCCAAACCGAGAAAGCTTCGTATCTCGGGTACAGAAGTGGGTGCAGCCCACTCCATCACAGCTTCAATCTTCCTGGGATCCACAGATATCCCGCTGCTAGATATAACATGACCCAAGAACACTACACTGCTCAACAATAACTCGCACTTGCTAAGCTTTGCATATAACTGATGATCCCTAAGGATCTGGAGTACTGTTCTCAAGTGCTTCACGTGTTCCTCTTCAGTCCGGGAGTAGATGAGGATATCGTCAATGAAAACTATGACGAACTGATCCAAATATGGCTGGAACACCCTGTTCATTAAACTCATGAAAATAGCTAGGGCATTCATCACCCCAAAAGGCATGACTAGGAATTCATAGTGCCCATATCTAGTCCTGAAAGCTGTCTTCTGGACATCATCTTCCCTTACTCGAATCTGATGGTACCCCGACCTCAGATCGATCTTATTGTAGAGCCTCGTACCCTGCAACTGGTCAAACAAATCATCGATCCTCGGGAGTGGATACTTGTTCTTCACTGTAGCTTTGTTTAGTTGTCTGTAATCGATGCACAACCACATCGAACCATCTTTCTTCTTGACAAATAGGACTGGTGCACCCCAGGGCGTATATAGCCCTTGTCAAGGAGCTCTTGCAACTAAATCTTTAACTCCCTTAGCTCCGCTGGTGCCATCCTATATGGGGCACGAGAAATGGCAGACGTCCCCGGTAGTAACTCAATCCCAAACTCGACCTCTCTCGTCTGTGGGAATCCGGGAATCTCCTCCGGAAAGACATCAGGGAACTCCGCCACTACGGGTACATCCTCAACTTTTAATTCTTCTTTCTTTTCAGAAATATCAACAGCATAGATGAGATATCCTGTATGGCCTCGTTCCAACAACTGTGCCATCTTGACAACAGATACCAACGGAATCTTTGAACGAGAACCATCCCCATAGAATGTCCACTGGACTCCCATATCAGATCTGAATCGGACAGTCCTCTGCCTGCAGTTCACAACTGTCTGATACCTGTTCAGAACATCAATGCCCACTATGCAGTCGAAGTCTGACATTCCCAGAACAATCAAATCTGACATTAGCTCGTTATCCTCAAAATAAATGAGGCCATCATAGACAATCTGATCAGTAATCAAAGCGGGTGTCGAGACTTCTAGAGGCGTGGGCGACGGAGAAGTGCATATGTGGTGCTTTTCCACAAAACTTGTCGACACGAAAGAGTGTGACGCACCTGTGTCGATCAATATAAATGCAGGGTGCGTAAATAAAAGACACGTACCCGCTATAACCTCCTCCGGAGCCGCTGTATCCTGCTCCCTCGTCAAAGCATAAACCTGCCACTGAGGTGGCCCCATGGGCTGACCTCCAAACTGCCTCGGTGCAAAAGGTGGTCTGTGCTGTACTGCTATGTCTGTAGGCCTCCCCGCAGAGTTCTGTTATCCCTCTCGGTTGGGACATTGCCGAGCAAAGTGGCCCTTGTTGCCACAAACATAGCATCCCACGCAATCTTTTGTCAGATGTGGTTGCCCACATATAGAGCACATGACCTTCCCAAATCTGCCTCCCTGAGGCTGTCCTCTTCCTGACGGGGCGTCATCCCTACGGTTTCCTTTCCAGTGATTGTCGGGCCTCTTACCACTGATCCTTGACGCCGATGTGTTTCCCCTTGGCTTGAACTAATCACCCCTTGGCTTCAAATTATCAGAAGTGGATTTCTGAGGGGGTGCTGGAGGTGGTACGGTATCAGGGTATGCACCAACTCCCAGTTCGGCTAGCTCAGCCCGTGAAAGTGCATCATCAAAGGAAGTAGGGCCATAAGTAATCACCCTATCATACAGTTCCGACCTCAAGCCCTTCATGAAGTTCCTCATCTTTGCTTGAGTACTTGTGGCGATATGAGGCACATATCTGAGCAAGGAACAGTATTGAAGAGCATAATCTGACACCGGCATGTTACCTTGCTTGAGGTTAGTAAACTCATCTTCTTTAGCCTGTCGTGCAGCAGCCGAAAAATAGCGGGTCAGAAACCGAGTTCTGAACAGCTTCCAATTAACTTCATGACCTTGAGCCTCTTGCTCTACTACTATGGTTTTCCACCACATCAGCGCCTTCTTGGCCAATTGGAACTCCGCTAGTCTTATCCAGACCGTCTTAGCACAAGGAGCTGCCACAAATATTTGCTCTATTCTTTCCAACCACTCTTCTGCCTGTTCCCCTGTCTCAGTTCCTTCAAATGTCGGAGGTCGGTATGCAAGAAATTGAGTCAACAACTGTTGTTCAGACGGTTCTTCGCCGAAAGCTAGCGGGGGTAGGGGATTCGTACGTCCAGCACTTGCATTAACACTTACTGCATCTCCTACTTCCACATTTGCTGCCATGCTGCAAGACAAGGGTTAACAACCATACCCAAAAGCAGTTCATATAATACATCGTTAGATAATCAAACATGTTAGTGTAACATCATATACTTCATATGCAACTTATGCACATAACATGTTTAAAAAGAATCACCTAGCCAACTCATTGCTAAGGCTACCCTTCACTCATGCCCTGGTTATCTAACCACTGCTCTGATACCACTAATGTAGGGTCTTCCTACCTTAACATCATCTTAAACACATATAATGGACTAAACATGCATTAATAACGTCTTAAGGTTCCGGTTGTAGCTTTGAGCTAATAAGATACAGGTAAAAAAATGAAGTTTCAAAAACTTAATTAATTACATTCTCAAAATGAATGTTAAAGCGATAGAATTATACTACTCCTAGAGTAGAGACTATCCCAAAAATCATGTATCCTAATTTCTTTCATGCTCCTCATAGCTCACTGTCTCAACCCGACCCTGAGCCTTCTGTCCAAAAGTGTACCTACAGGGACAACACATCATGAGCATACTCATCTTTACTTAACATCATAAAAGAAACAAAACAGTAAATACATGAAATCTTGGTTAAGTAAACTTGCTGGTTATTCATTAACTTCCTTTTTTGTTGACCCTGATTCACATTCATGCATATGGGCGTCTTACCCTATTGTATGGCGTCTTACCATATCATAAACATCATAAGGCATCTCTCCATATGGGCATCTTACCCTATCGTATGGCATCTTATCATATCATAAATATCGCATGGCATCTTGCCATATGGGCATCTTACCCTATCGTATGGCCTCTTACCATATTATAACATCGTATCATTATATAGACATCATATAAACATCATCATTACTTATCATAATCGTCCTCATAGACATCATATCCTCTTCACTCATCATAAACATCATCATCATAAACTTACTTATCATAATCATCATCATAAACATCATATGTACTTATATAATCATTGCATAATCATAGTATAGAAGTATGGTTTACCGTCCGATGCCCGTACGTTTCTTACGTACCTTAATTCCCAAAAATGGAGAAATTGGAGAGCTTTATCTCCTTGATGTGGTCGGTACCTGGGATGGTTCTACACAACCATACAAATCAATATTAGATGCTAAATAATAGCCAAATACCAAAAATTCATCATTTTCCACTTTTTAAGCAGCGGCGATCGATCGCTACACGAGGCGATTGATCGCCTCACTTTTTGCCTTGCGGCGATCGATCGCTTAATATGTGGCGATCGATCGCCTGTAGCGATTTTTGCTACTGGCCTTCGGTGATCGATTGGTGCACGATTTCTCACCATTTTTGTGCATTTTTCAAAGCTCCATCTCATACCATTCAAACCCAAACTTTCCTACAACAGCAACATCATCATAACCCACTAAAACCCACATAAACCACTTCAAAATTTATACCCCAACAACATACAACACATACACAAAATAAACCCATATAAATCACTTCAAAATCATCCCATTTCAAATCGAAACTTCATAAAACTTTAGGAAGGGTTCCATACCTCTTGAAACTCCAAATCTTAACCAAGATCTCAAAAACAAAGGTTTTGTGGAGCTTCCTCCTTCCTCCTTTGAAGGACTTCGAAAATGGGGAAAAATGGTAGGGTTTGGGAGTGATTTGGGGATTTAGAGGGGAAAGGTAAAGTGGATAAAGTGTGGTGGGTAAATGGGTGTAGTGGGGGTAAATGGGTTAACAAAAATTGTACCCCATCAATTAACATGGTGTATAAAATGCCCCAACATGGTATTTTAAAAGCATTTACAAAAATGCATTAAACTTCCACTAAAATCATGCTTTCCTCATAATTGTCAATCAATACAATTAAATCATGTTAATACTTCATTACCCATCACATAATTAATTACCATGATAAATAATCACATAACCATCATTAATGCCCAAATCGCATATAATTAATTTCGGGGCATCACACCATCAGAAGGTGAAAGATTTTATTTGCCTATCCTTCTAAACCATATCAAAGGACCTACGTCTTTCGAAGAATTAAAGACCATGAATGGTATCATGTATCCAACATTTAAAGAGGCAGCTCAAATTCGAGGATTACTTCAACATGATGATTATGTTCGTCAATGTTTGCAAGAAGCATGTTCTGTAAAAATGCCATCCTCATTGCGGAGATTGTTTGTCTCAATATTGGTATTCAATCAACCAACACAAGTTCGAGAAGTTTGGAATGAATTCCACCCATACATGTCTGAGGATTATGGTCGTTCAACTTCATCGAGTAATTATTTCATCACAAATAAATTGTTGCTTGAGTTGCGAAGATTGTTGCATCAATACAAAAAGAAAATCGAAGAGTTTGACATGCCGCCGATAGGTGTAGTGTAAGAAACCCCATGCCCTTAACCCGTTATTAGTGTATTAACCCATGTATTGGTGCATACAATCATATAATCAGGGGGGGAAAGAACCCCATGCTACCATAGCAAATCATGCAAATAATAAAATTTCTTACATTAAACGATGTAATGTCTTATTTCCCTCAATCAAGTCCACTTACATAGCATGCACCATTGTAATACACTAACATGTTCTCAATTCATTTAGCTATTCATCACATTAATTGCATGCAACATTTGAATGAAAAGAGAAAGGACCTTGCCTTTTTATACAAAACATATACACATATAACAATGCTCACATGCGAGCATCAAATGAATGTATGTGTATCTAATGTATAAAATATTGTGCTCAATACCGTCACTGGTACTTCGATCCTGGAAGCATCTCCAATCTATAGCTCGATCTCAACTCCGGAGCTACCGATGTACCTGTTCAACCTGCCCCAACAGAGACAGCCCCCACACGGGGTGAGCATACCAATACCACCATTCTAATAATCACAGTACATAATTTACAGAATATAAAACTGTAATGTAAAAGATACTCCCTGTATAGTATCGATACCACTTAGGATCCTCCGTACTGTTCCTGTTCTAGCCAAAACAATAAAATTCCCAAAACCAGTTAATCACCACATTGATTAACTAAAACCATTCATGCCATACCAGTTCATAATCAAATATGATTAAGTCATTAAATGAAGGACCATAGATATTACATATGTCTAACTAATGATTTCATAGTTCTATTTCATCACTCGCTCCACAATAGCGACATTTTAACCTCATGCACGCTCAACAGCAGCGGCGTCATAACCGATGTTCGCTCAATAGCAACAACATCCCAATCATTGCTCGCTCAAAAGCGGCACCATATAATTCCCAATGCCTATTCATTTATTGCAAACATAATATACCATGCATTCAACAATTGCAATAATATAAAAGGCTATGCCCGTATGTTATACGTAACTTATAATTCCGTAGTTCGAAGCCAACCTTTCCTTGGTCCCGTGACCGATGAATTATGTTCTAAACACAATTAATAATTCACAATTAATTACAAGCATGCCATCACATCCCAAGCACGTTTACAATCCCCAAATATATCATCAATCAATGACGATTAACCATTTTAAAAGACCTCGGGCAAAGCATGCATCGAAAACTCAACACGAAATAATTCCCAAAAAACTGGCACTGGCGATCGATCGCTTCATCCCAGGCGATCGATCGCCTCTCAAAAATAGCTATGGGCGATCGATCGATTCATCCCAGGCGATCGATCGCCTCACAACGTATTTCAGATACTGCCTCCATGCGATCGATCGCTACGTTTGAAGCGATCGATCGCTGCACTCTTTAAAATGGCCACTGCCCTTTGGCGATCGATCGCTTCATATGAGGCGGTCGATCGCCTCACTGTTCATCTTCCTTAAAATTTTACAAACGACGCGGCGATCGATCACCCCGCCCTAGGGATCGATCGCCTCGACCTATTCCATCCAAAAATGGCATATTTTTGCAAAATTTTCCAAAACAATAATCCCCACACCCCATATATCATAAATCCTCAACAAGGAGCCATACAACCTCCTTTAACACCCAAATCCAAAAATCTTTAAAATTCAAAAACTCAAACCAATCTCCAATCCTTACCAAACACCACAAAATCATAATCAAAATGAAGATAAAGATGAGGGAAGAATATTACCAACTTTTCTTCGAGAAATACGGCCCCGAAATCAAGCCTCCGTTGATTTTTGCTCATGGGAGAAAAAGGGGAAGGGTTGGGGAAAGGGTTGAGCGCGAGAGAGAGAGAGGGAAGAGTTCGTTGCAATGACTGAACACCGAGTCCACTTGGTATATATAGTACCAAGGCTAAAAAATCCCAAGTCTTCCACAAATACATCA
Source organism: Haberlea rhodopensis (assembly GCA_907163345.1). NCBI lineage: Eukaryota > Viridiplantae > Streptophyta > Magnoliopsida > Lamiales > Gesneriaceae > Haberlea > Haberlea rhodopensis. The sequence goes on along the minus strand of CAJQUN010000132.1, from coordinate 807,391 downwards.
TGACTCATTAAAAATCATTTGTGTTCAATAATTATCTCTCAATCTCAATTTTCATCACCAGCCCTAACTCAAAGCACTCTGGACCCCAAATCCCACGAAAAACAAAATTCCAATGTTTATCACCACGATGAGAATACAATCTCAACCTTTGGATCCAACAACTCCAAATACCAAATTTAAAATCCTCGGGAGTCCCAACACCGCAATTAATTCGTAATTGCCACAATTAAAAATCCATTAAGGATCATTACCACACCGGGATTTACACCCTTAATTCCCGGGCATCACAGTTATCCCCCACTAATAAAATTTCGTCCTCAAAATTTGCACAAGGGTACTCCACGTACTGCCAAGACCACACAAACCAAACTGATCCACATCGCCGAATCATTAATGCATCATGAACGCCACACCAACCGCGAGTACACCGACCTCACACCAAATCTCTGGAACGGAGTAACCTCCCAAACCATTACAACTTAAAAGACGTCAACATATCTCGATGCTAACCACCCAAAAGCAGTCAGTCAACCTTAACCGCTAACCAAACGAATCATTCGTGATTCCAACATAGATATCACCCCAAAGATATCTCTACAACTTAGCCTACGATGTTAGACATACATCGTTACCAAAGAACCACCAGTACACCACAGTGTACTTAAACTAAACCCGGTTTCCGCTCTCCAAATCTATCTCCGTCGAGGGAGTAGCTGCACCATTTGTAACTCGGATCGGGCAACACACGGCCACCAATCAACACAAACACATCTCCAGAGATGTCTACATCCCGTGTGTTCCAAGAAATCATACCTTGGTCCAAACACACTATCGAGACTCCACAAGGTCTCAAGTTCCAATAGAGAACATGCAAGAATATCTATTGCATTCTCACCATCCGTAACGACAACGACACCCAACGGATTGAATCCTGGCCATCCCTCGTTTACCCTAGGATTCAACAATCCTAACACAGGGATGCTATCGAATTACCCAATAATGAACTACCATGATCCCAAATACGACAATCCCTCCTCAGAGGAAGTCAACCGAACCTCACGATCATTCTTCAGAATACATCGTATCATTGAGATTACCAATCTCAAGGTGCCACAATCTCTCATCGGTGATTCATTCATCCAAGCATACTAATCTGATGCCCTACAAGTACCAAGATGCTGGCATTCGTATACACCGGTATACATGCCTAAGCACCAACACTACATGCATACTCAGTGCACTCGGCTCGGGTATCTCCAATCATACCCATAAGCCCCAAATACAGCTGTCAATCCTCAGTTATTCTCACCCGCGGAGAAGATTGATTGACAAACCAACGACTAATGGTATGATCCCAACATCAACACCACACAACCCGACTCATCGAATCTTCTAAAGATTCCCCAAAGGTATAACAACACCGCCTTCCTCACAAGGAAGGCGTCATGAACTTCAAACCACCGTTCGGAAAACCTAGATATATTTATACCAAAATATATCCCGGAACCAATAAATACACAACTGGTTCAGAATAGTGCATCCTTGCCACTATTACAAAATCGAAATCCATATAAACGACGTATACCCATTCTAACGATGCTCTGTACTAATACCATATTACTCCACATTCTCAAGCATCTCCCCAGATCTCACCGAAAATAGAAAGTCATTACCCAGTCCAATACCAGTAATGCTTACCATGGCTGATTCACAATCAACCACCCTCGACCAATACCAGCTGTCTCCATGACAGTACGATCCAAATCTCTCCAAGAGATACAATCAATATAGTAGTGTCACCCCACTAACTATATCCCACAATTCCAATTGTGTCCCCCATTGCATTCCATATGCAAGGATGCTCAACCAGAGCCAACAATGACTTGCCGACACTCACGTTGGTACTCCCAACAGAATTGAGTTGTCCCAGTACAAGTCCTCAAAACATTTAACGTATAAACGTTCTCGTGAGACATTCACTGCCTCAATCCTTATGCCACATAGTGACTACCAGAGTCCACTATAAACCCTCATCGTATCATCATACGATTTACCAAATTCGGTTCCAACGAGCAGTATAATGGCTACAACAAGCTCACTATAATACTGCAACAATACCTGGCTAGCAGATCGCTGCCTCCTTAGGTTTATACCAAACCTACCAACGTATCATACGTTCCACCCTCGTATACCATACCGTAACATCGATTTAGAGTAGTGGGTCATCACCCAATATTTCTCTAAAACACCAAAGCACAATGGACATCCCGATGTCCTTACTCAACCACAATGCAATCCTAATCCATTAGGATTTATTCCACACCTCCATGTGTGGGTGTGACCATGTCTACCATAAGTCACATCGGTACATGCAAGTAGTTTCCTCAATAACTACTCTTACCACCAATCACTTGGCCATAGCCATCCCAACGAGTATACCCAAAGGTACCACCACTCGTAAAATATTTACCTCAATTATGTGTTGCGGTACACTTACCTGTACGGTGCATTCATTTATCCATCAAGCAAACCTGCTCGGCATAATGGTCTCGTCAACTGGTGACTCAGACACTACCATGTGCCCACCATCGGCACTCAAACCATACGACTAAGTTCATATACCTAACTGTATTTTTTCATCATAACGACGACATCCATCTACATAGAACATCCACTATGTCATTGTCATCCTGTGATGGTACATGTCAACACATGACATCCACAATAACATCGTCAACTCGTGACGGTACATGCAACACATGGCATCCACAATAACATCGTCAACTCGTGACGGTACATGTCAATACTTGACATCCACAATCTCATCGTCAACCCGTGACGGCACATGTCAACACATGACATCCACAATAACGTCGTCAACTCATGACGGTACATGTCAATACATGACTTCCACAATCTCATCGTCAACCTTGACGGTACAAATCAACACATGACATCCACAATAATGCTAATAAAACAGCAATATATCATAATTCATTGCTAACAAGATAGCGGCATACCTGTATCCCTCGCCCAGTAGCGGTAACAACCAGCATCCATTGCTATAAAAATCAGTGGCATGAAACATCGGTACATAATCAGCGGCATGAACCCTCGCTATAGAATAAGTGGCATATATCATCGCTATAGGATCAGTGGCATAAACCCTCGCTATAGAATCGGCGGAATAGATCATCGCTATAGATATCCGGCGGTATGAACCATCGCCATAGAATTAGCAGAATGAACCATCGCTATATATATACCCGGCATCATGAACCATCGCCATAGAATTAGCGGAATGAACCATCGCTATATATATACCCGGCGCATGAACCATCGCCATAGAACTAGCGGAATGTACCATCGCTATATAAACCCAGCGGCATGAACCATCACCATAGAAATAGCGTAATGAACCATCGCTATATATATACCCGGTGGCATGAACCATCGCCATAGAAAGCGGAATGAACCGTCGCTATATATACCCGGCGGCATGAACCATCGCCATAGAAATAGCGGAATGAACCATCGCTATATATACACGGCGGCATGAACCATCGCCATAGAAATAGCGGAATGAACCATCGCTATATATACCCGACGGCATGAACCATCGCCATAGAAATAGTAGAATGTACCATCACTATATATACCCGGCAGCATGAACCATCGCCATATAATTAGCCAATCCCTAGCCTTGTTATAGCAGTGTATTTTAATGCACCTCGCTTGTCATGACCGCGGCACTAATACCCCTCGCTTTGACATTCAGCGGCATCGAATAGCCTCGCTTCAAATGTGACATGCCGAATTTACCATCGCTTCAACATTTAACGACAAATATTCTTTCCTCGCTACGATATGACAGCGGCAAGTATTCTATCATCGCTTCAAATGACAGCGGCAAAGCATTAAAATCACCACTCGCATATAACAACGACTCATGGGGTATGCACCAAGCATGCAATCTATACCTGCAACCACATTGCATAATCTAATATGTATACAAAGTACATGTTAATCACCAATGATAGTCTTGTTATAACAGTGTATTTTAATGCACATCGTTAGTCATGACCGCGGCACTAATACCCCTCGCTTTGACATATCAGCGACATCGAATAACCTCGCTTCAAATGTGACATGCGGAATCTACCATCGCTTCAACATTTAGCGGAAAATATTCTTTCCTCGCTACGATATGACAGCAGCAAGTATTCTATCATCGCTTCAAATGACGGCGGCAAAGCATTAAAATCATCACTCGAGTATAACAACGATTATACATGCCATGAACCAAACATCCAATACGTATATGCAACCACAATGCATAATTCAAGATGTATACAAAATACATGTTACCGTTTTGGTGCCCGTCAACCCTGGCCTTAGCCTTCCATGACAAAACGTACCTATAGGAACAACCCCAAACCATGAGCATATAATAATCCATATTCACCACAATAAGATTATAATGAGTAAATGCATAATCCATAAATACAAAGTACTTCCTGTATTCCAATGCATTTAAAAATGCTCCATTTGGTTGTCCCTGTACCACAACTCATAATCATAATCAACTGATTATATTACAATTCCATAAATGTCATGACATATAATTATCCCATCAACATGTTCATAGGCCCTCAACAGCCCCAAAGAGCAAACCACTGCTATGATACCACTAATGTAAGGACCCCCGTGCCCTTAGCCAGTTATTAATGTATTAACCCATGTATTGGTGCATAGAATCATATAATCAGGGGGAAAGAACCCCTTGCTACCATAGCATATCATGCCAATAATAAAATTTCTTACATTAAACGATGTAATGTCCTATTTCCCCAATCAAATCCACTTACATAGCATGCACCATTATAATACACTAACATGTTCTCAATTCATTTAGAAATTCCTCACATTAATTGCATGCAACATATGAATGAAAAGAGAAAGGTCATTGCCTTTTTATACAAACCATATACACATCTAACAGTGCTCACATGCGAGCATCAAATGAATGTATGTGTATCTAATATATAAAATACTGTGCTCAATAACGTCACTGGTCCTGGAAGCACCTCCAATCCATAGCTCGGTCTCAACTCCGGAGCTACCGCTGTACCTGTTCAACCTGCCCCAACAGAGACAGCCCCCACACGATGTGAGCATACCAATACCACCATTCCAATAATCACAGTACATAATTTATAGAATATAAAACTGTAATGTAAAAGATACACCCTGTATAGTATCGATACCACTTAGGATCCCCCGTACTGTTCCTGTTCTAACCAAAACAATCAAATTCCCAAAACTAGTTAATCACCACATTGATTAACTAAAACTATTCCTACCATACCAGTTTCATAATCAAATATGATTAAGTCATTAAATGAAGGACCATATATATCACATATGTCTAAGTAATGGTTCCATAGTTCTATTTCATCGCTCGCTCCACAATAGCGGCATTTTAACCTCACGCACGCTCAACAGCAGCGGCGTCATAACCGATGTTCACTCAATAGCGACAACATCCCAATCATTGCTCGCTCAAAAGCGGCACCATATAATTCCCAATGCCTATCCATTTATTGCAAACATAATATACCATGCATTCAACAATTGCAATAATATAAAAGACTATGCTCGTACGTTATACGTACCTTATAATTCCGTAGTTCGAATCCAACCTTGCCTTGGTCCCGTGACCGATGAATTATGTGCTAAACACAATTAATAATTCACAATTAATTATAAGCATGCCATCACGTGCCCAAGCACGTTTACAATCCCCAAATATATCATCAATCAATGACGATTAACCATTTTAAAAGACCCGGGCAAAGCATGCATCGAAAACTCAACACGATATAATTCCCACAAAACTGGCACTGGCGATCGATTGCTTCATCCCAGGCGATCGATCGCCTCTGAAAAATAGGTATGGGCGATCGATCGCTTCATCATAGATGATCGATAGCCTCACAACGTATTTTAGACACTGCCTCCATGCGATCGATCGCTACTTTTGAAGCGATCGATCGCTACGTTTGAAGCGGTCGATCGCTACGTTTGAAGCGATCGATTGCTTCAATGTTTAAAATGGCCACTGCCCTTGGCGATCGATCGCTTCATTTGAGGCGGTCGATCGCCTCACTGTTCATCTTCCTTAAAATTTTACAAACGACGCGACGATCGATCGCCCCGCCCTAGGGATCGATCGCCTCGACCTGTTCCAGTCAAAAATGGCGTTTTTCTTGCAAAATTTTCCAAAACAATAATCCCCACACCCCATACATCATAAATCCTCAACAAGGAGCCATACAACCTCCTTTAACACCCAAATCCAAAAATCTTTAAAATTCAAAAACTCAAACCCATCTCCAATCCTTACCAAACACCAAATTATCAACTTTCTTCTAGAAATCCGGCCCCGAAATCAAGCCTCCATCAATATTTGCTCATGGGAGAAAAAGGGAAGGGTTGGGGAAAGGGTTGAGCGCGAGAGAGAGAGAGAGAGAGGAGAGATAGAGGGAAGAGTTCGTGCAATGACCGAACACCGAGTCCACTTGGTATATATAGTACCAAGTCTCAAAAATCCCAAGTCTTCCACAAATACATCACGACTCATTAAAAACCATCTGTGTTCAATAATTATCTCTCAATCTCAATTTTCATTACCAGCCCCAACTCAAAGCACTGCAGACCCCAAATCCCACCAAAAACCAAATTCCAAGGTTTATCACCACGATGATAATACAATATCAACCCTTGGATCCAACGACTCCAAATACCGGATTTAAAATCCTCGGGAGTCCCAACACAGCAATTAATTCGTAATTTCCACAATTAAAAATCCATTAAGGATCATTACCACACCGGGATTTACACCCTTAATTCCCGGGCGTCACATGTATAGTTTTTGGATGACTTCCCACTCCCTAGGATAATGGAAGATGAGGTTTCTATTCCAATTTCAGAGGAAGATTTGATCTCTATTCAATTTTTGAATTCTCAACAAAGATTGGCGTTTGATTCTATTATCCATAACATTTTGTGCAATCATTCAAAAAAAATTTCATCGACGGTCCGAGAGGAACTGAAAAAACTTTCTTATACCGCTCTATAATAGCTCATCTGAAAAAGAATGGTAAAATTGTAATTGCGGTAGCAACTTTTGGAATAGCCGCAACATTATTACCTAGTGGAAGAACAACACATTCACGTTTCGAAATTCCACTTAGGCCAACATCAGAAACGCTTTGAAAAATTGAAAAGCAGAAGGATCTTGCCGATTTAATAAGGCGTGCATCAACTATATTGTGGGATGAGGTTCCGATGGCTAATCGTTATGCTTTCGAATCTGTCAACAAAACCTTTCAAGATATTATGGAAAACACATTGCCATTTGGAGGAAAAAATATTGTTTTTGGTGGTGACTTTCGCCAAGTGCTACCGGTTATTAAACGAGGATCGATATGGGAACAAATTGCTGCAAGCATTTCGAGATCGATATTTTGGAATTCTGTCAATGTTATCCACCTTCATCAAAATATGAGATCTACACAAGATGTCGATTTTGCTCAATTACTTCTGCATATAGGTGATGGACTGCAACCTACAGTAAATGGTGATTTTATACAATTACCAGAATCGATAATCATACCTTGGGAAGATGAACAATCAATTTACCAATTGCTTGACTACATTTTTTCAAATATGATAAATTATGTGAATGATGCAAATTATATGGTTAACAGAGCCATTATTACACCCATGAATGTCGATGTCGATAAAATTAACCATATCCTCATTTCAATATTTCCTGGTGAAGAAAAAGAGTACACATCTTGGGATTTTGTAGAACAAGACAACCACCTTTTCCAAGAAGAGTTTTTAAACTCTCTTAGTCCAAGCGGGTTGCCACCATATAAAATTGTTTTGAAAATTGGTTGTCCTATTATGCTATTGAGAAATGTTGCACCTGAACTTGGACTATGTAATGATATAAGGTTAATATGTCGCAATATGGGAAGAATCTTTATTGATACAGAGATCATAACAGGACCTCACAAGAGTATAAGATATTTTATGCATCGAATGCCTTTGAAAAGTGAAGATAACTCAGGATTACAATTCGAGTTGACTCGCAAACAATTCCCAATAAGATTGAGTTTTGCTCTCACAATAAACAAAGCACAGGGGAAACAATACCAAATGTCGGCATGTTTCTGCGAAGTCATGTCTTCAGTCATCGTCAACTATATGTAGCACTATCAAGAGGAGTTTCACAACAATGCACAAAAATCTTGGTAAAAGATGGCAAATTAGAACGACGCTCTGGTGTATATACTAAAAATGTCGTTTACAAGAAGTGTTATTACCAAATAACGCAACATAAAATGAGAGATATTTTGATTTCTTCATCATAACAAAAAAAAAATTATGTGTATCACTACTTATAACGCTCATGTAATTTTACTTTGACATATGCAGATCACCAAGATGAACAAAATGGGATTCATTTGAGTTCAAAGAGACGAAGAGTATGCTTTGTTCACATATGATTTTATTTCATATTCCAAAAAAGATGCATCACCTCAGCTTTGACTATCTCTTGCATTTTTGGATTAAGACGACGTTGAGGTTGAACCACGGCCTTGAATGTGTCCTCCATAAGAATTTTATGCATGCAGACCGATGGGCTAATTCATTTGATATCTGATATCTTCCATCCATGCTTTCTTGTGCTCCTGAAGGACTTTCAGAAGCTTTTCCTCATTATCACCTGTCAAAGACGAAGAAATAATGATTGGTAAAGATCTTTCAGCATCTAAGAAAATATACTTGAGATGTGATGGAAGAGGTTTGAGCTCAAGATTAGGTGACTCTTCAATTGATGGCTTTTGAGGTTTAATATCTCTTTTTCCCAACTCTCCAAGATTCTCAGTGGCTCGCTTCATGTATGGACTGGTGTTGTTCATAAAAGCTATACTCTCGATGTCTTCCTTGCAATGTTGTTCATCAACTTCCACTAGGCATGCTTCCATGTTATCCTTGAATGTATCTTGCAATAAATCATCTGTCAGAATATCAATAATATCTATACTGAAACACATTTGTTCGCCGTGTGGATGTTTAAGTGCTTTGAAAACATTAAAAGTAACTTGATCCTCCCCTACTCGGAGGACCAACTTCCCTTGTTGCACATCGATTATTGCTTTTTCCCGTTGCTAAGAATGGTCGACCCAAAATCAGTGGTGTCTCTGAATCTGCTTCCATATCAAGTACCAGAAAATCAACGGGAAAGATGAATTTATCCACTTTGACTAAGACGTCTTCAATGATCGATCTGCTAATTGTAGTGAAACCTTAGTAGGTTTTGGCTCTCCTAGCCCCAACTTCCTGAAAATAGAAAATGGCATTAAATTTATACTAGCACCCAAATCACATAATGACTTTGTAAAAGATACCGATCCTATAATGCACGGTATAGTAAAACTCCCTGGGTCTTTTAACTTTGGAGGCATTTTATTTTGCACAATTGCTGAGCACTCCTCCGTCAAACTTACAGTTTCATATTCGCCCAACTTTCGCTTATTCGACAGAATTTCCTTCAAAAACTTAGCATAACTAGGCATTTTAAGTAAAGCATCAGCGAATGGAATATTAATATGTAGTTTCTTAAATACTTCAAGAAACTTACCAAATTCTGCGTCCATCTTAGCCTTTTTCAAAGCTGCGGGAAATGGGGGAGGAATTACTATCCTATCAGTGTGTGTGATTGGTGTAGTGTTAGAATTCTTACATTTCTCCGTTGCCTTTTCCTTAGTCTTATCCTTGCCTTCAGGTGCCTCTCCACGACTCTCTTCTTCTTCTTCAGCTTGTGGTCTTAACTCTTTTCCACTCCTTAATTCAATGGCCTTTGCTTACTCGTTTTGATTCTTCACTGTTCCAATTGTGATTGTGCCCTGCGTTTGTCCCGAAATTAATGATGCGAGCTTACCCACTTGCACTTCCAAGTTCTTTATTGCTGCATCCTGAGTTGTCATCCTGGATTCAGTTGATGCTATGAACTTGGCTATTAGCTCTTCCATACTCGGTTTATTCGATCCTCCCGATTGTAGCTGTGGATTTAACATCTTCTCTTTGTTGGACCACCTAAAATTGTTATGATTCCTCCACCCCGGGTTGTATGAGTTTGAGTACGGATTGTTGGGTGGCCTGTTACCTACAAAATTCACCACTTCATTAGTTTGCAAGAATGGGTTACTTGCCTGGCACTCGATGCTTGGATGACCGCCTCCACACAAATCACAGCAGAGAGCTTGAGCTTGCATTGCTGCTACACCCATGCTATCTATCTTCCTATTCATAGCTTCTAACTGAGCCGAAATGGTAGCAATTTCATCCACTTGATGGACTCCTACTGGTTTCTGTGGCGTGTTCCTCTCTGACTGCCACTGGTGGCTGTTGCACGCCATTTCTTCCAATAGGTTGTATGTCTCTTCCGGTGTCTTCCTCATTATTGATCCCCCAGATGCTGCATCTATCATCGAACGGTTAGAAGAAAATAAACCATTATAGAAAGTTTGTACCTGCAACCAAATGGGTAGACCGTGGTGTGGGCATCTCCTCAACAATTCTTTAAAACGATCCCACGCTTCATATAACGTCTCGGGGTCAAACTGCCCAAAAGTTGTGATATCGTTCCGCATCTTCACCGTCTTGGAAGGGGGACAGTACTTTGATAAAAACGCTTTCCTCATCCCCTCCCATGTTGTTATAGAACCTGCAGGTAGTGAATTCAACCATGACTTAGCTTTGTCTCGTAATGAAAAAGGGAAAAGTCTTAACCTGATGGCGTCGTCGGAGACGCCATTATGTTTGAACGTGTCACAAATCTCCAAAAAGTTGGAGATGTGATTATTCGGGTCGTCCGTGGCCGCTCCCTCAAACATAACCGAGTGCTGTATCATTTGTATAATCGCCGGCTTGATCTCAAAGTTGTTCGCTTGAATCGTCGGCCTCATAATACTGGACAAATGACCTTGGGTTCTGTGCTTCATTATTATCTGCCATCGCTCGAACTTCTCATAATCGCCTAAGTAGAGTTCTTTCTATTTCCGGATCGAAAGGCTCGAGAATGGGCTCCTATCTTCTGAGCATGCACTAGAGAAACGATTCTTGTACAAAACAGACAAAAGGAGACAACAAAATACACAAATCAAAAATAAAAAAAAATCAACTAACAAAAACAAAGAAATAAAACAAATCGAAATAATAAAGAATTGGCTAAATTACAATTAACTAATCTCGTATGATATTATACAGATTAGTCCCCGGCAACGGCGCCAAAAACTTGACCGCTTTATTTTTAAACAATTAATATTTCAAAGAATAGTGTGAAGCGATTATACCGCAAGTACACGGTTGTCAAGTTTTATTATAGTGAAAATTAAGTAAGGGTTGTCGAATCCACAGGGACTAACGTATAAGTACCAAATAAGATTAATAAAATTATATTTAGCCTACGATTTCAAAGGTGATTATCTAATGCCAACTTGAACTAAGGACCGAAAAATAAACAAGAAACAATAAAATGAATGGTTCCGGATATGCAAAGGTAAGTTGCTCGAGAAATTTATCAAGCTCTTCGTTTAACCGTGCTATCTTTAATGATTCATTTGAATAAGCAAATTATCAACCAATTGATTCTAAAGGTGAAAGGTTTTCCCTATTATTCGATACACTCTCTCGAGCTGTAAAGAAACTAACATTAAATTAGAATAAGTCACTCTCGTGCACCTATTTACTAATTCGATATTGCATAAATCATCAAAACCTTGTTACTCTAAATCTCTCGATTCAAAGTTCTCACATATGCGATATCATCTCTCGATCTCAATCGTAACATACATCATAAATTAATAGAGCGTGTTACAACGTTATCTCTCGATCTCGGTTATAACTCTCAGATTCAATCAAAGTTAGCTACGCTTTGATCTACACAAGCAATTAATTTATGAACAATAGTAATCAATGCACTCAACCACAATTGAATCAATAATCAAACACAACGAAACTAAAACTCGATAAAATAAACTATAAATATTTCAAATCAAATACAAAAGAGTTTAATCGTCTCTCGACCTCAAAAACATCAATTGGAAATCAAAATGAAATAGATTAGAGTCTAGAAATATGATAAACGGCGGAATAAATCCGTGCGTAGCACCGAAATCTCTTCTCTTGCTCCTTCCTTGCACTCCGGAATGGATTGGCTCGACTTTGGACGAAGAACGGAGACTGAATCTCCTTTGGCGGCGCTAGGCGGTGGCTAGGGTTCCTTATTTTCGAGAGGATTGGCATCTGATATGATGTATGTCTTGTATGGAAATGATATTTCCTTTTATCCCCCGAAAATCCATTCAAAAATGGAAGATAAGATTTTCCCGGATTTGCGTATCGATCGATCGAGAATTGCGTCCGATCGATCGGTGCACTGTTCACGTCAGCCTTTGAAACTCACTGCCTCGCTCGATCGATCGAGATTTCCTTCCGATCGATCGAGCCTTCGATAAAATTGGCTCTGAAGTTTCTGCCTTGGTCGATCGATCGAGAGATAATCTCGATCGATCGAGACTTCTAATTATTTTCTTCTCAGCACACTGCCTGGCTCGATCGATCGAGAATATCTCGATCGATCGAGACTCCGAAAATCCAACTTCCTCAATTTCAACTCTTTCTCGCCTCGATTTCGCCATTTTTCTTCAGTTTAGCTCATTTCTTCCATTTCCAACTAATTTTCCTGAAATAGACAAATAAACACCAAAAAGCATAATATCATCCAGGAAAAAGTACGAAAAATGGGAAGAATTACAGCTAAAAACACTCAAAATCTAAGCCTATCAAGCTTCCAAGAGTTGAAGCACCGGTTGACCACGACACCTGTATTGGTGATTCCCTCGGAGAACAAGAGGTTTGTTCTATATACTGACGCATCACTTCAGGGCTTGGGATGTGTACTGATGCAAGATAAGCACGTGGTAGCTTATGCATCGAGGCAGTTGAAGCCGCATGAGGCTAGATACCCAGTTCATGATTTGGAGTTGGCAGCTATTATCTTTGCCCTGAAGATTTGGAGGCACTACCTGTATGGTACATCTTTTACCATATACACGGATCATAAGAGCCTGAAATTCCTGTTCACTCAGGCGGAATTGAATATGCGTCAGAGGAGATGGATGGATTTGCTCAAAGACTATGACTGTGAGATTGAGTATCATCCGGGGAAGGTGAACTTGACAGCAGACGCCTTGAGTCGGAAGGTGAAGAGCACTGCTGAGGAGGTCATGCATTTGTCGGCTATGATGACTTCATATTGCCATCTGGGCTATGACTTCGACGTAGATACATTGCCTGTGCATGTATCAACCTTATTGGCTGAGCCAGATATCTATGAGCATATCAGGAGAGCTCAGAGGACAGATGATGGATTCAGATATGGTCATCATTGGCACTTCAGGGGCAGCCTCGAAGTTCAGAGTGGCTGAGGATGGTTCGTTGAGACTCGGTAACCGATGGGTAGTCCCATGTATGCCGGAGTTGCGTAGAGGAATCTTAGAGCGAGCTCATAGTAGCCGATTTAGCATCCACAAAGGTAGCTCACTTCATCCCCTACTGTATGAATTACACATACTTGAGGATGGCTCAATTGTATGTCCGGGACATAGTGAGACTACATGGGATTCCAGTATCTATTGTGTCGGACAGAGACCCGCGGTTTACATCTCATTTCTGGGGAGGTCTTCAGTCAGCATTGGGTACTGAGGTGAGATTGAGTACGACATATCATCCCCAGACGGACGGTCAAACTGAGCGTACTATACAGACACTCGAGGACATGCTACGAGCTTGTGTGTTGGAGTTTGATGCCTCATGGCACGATTCCTTGCCCTTGGTAGAATATTCATACAACAACAGCTATCAGGCGAGTATTCAGATGGCTCCGTTTGAGGCTTTGTATGGTAGGCCTTGTAGGTCGCCATTATACTGGGATGACTTGACCAGTAAAGCAGTGGGAGGACCCGAACTAATTTGGGAGATGGAGGATAAGGTAAATGTTATCCGTCCAAAAATGAAGGCAGCCCAGGACAGGCAGGCAACCTATGCGAACAAACGACGGAGACCGTTGGAGTTTCAGTTAGGAGACAGGGTCTTTTTGAATATCTCACCCTTCAGGGGTGTGGTTCGGTTTGGTATGCGTGGTAAATTATCCCCAAGGTATGTGGGACCGTATGAGATTTTACAGCGCATCGGTACCTTGGCTTACCGTTTGGCATTGCCACAGTCGTTGTCTGGTATTCACGACGTGTTTCATGTATCTATGCTGCGGAAGTATGAGCCGGATCCGTCGCATGTATTGCAGCCTTCTGAGGTTCAGTTAGATTCTGATATATCCTATGAGGAACGGCCAGTCAGGATTCTGGATAGGGCTGATCGCAGGCTTCGGAACAAAGTGATACCAATGGTAAAGGTACAGTGGGATCGCAGGGGTGTCGAGGAGGCCACGTGGGAGACGGAGCAGCATATGGTGCAGCACTACCCAGAACTATTCTCTGGTATGTGAATTATGTTTAGTTTCGATTTGGGTAAGTGCATGCTATTTCGAGGGCGAAATCTTATAAGTAGGGGAGTATTGTGATATCCCCGAAATAATTAATTGCAATTTGGGCATTAATTATGTTTATGTGATCTTATGGTGATAATTAGATTATGTGTTGGGACTAATTATCTTGGTGAAATGCTTGTCACATAGTAGGCGTGACCCGGTAGAGCATTTCAGGGTTCATGTTATACATGTTGGGAAATTGGGTGTTATAATGGTTTAAATGTGTTGGTTTGTAATTTTTGGTAAAGCATGATTTTAATGGTGATTTTGGTGCATGGTGGTAAAATGCTTTTAAAATATCATGTTGGGGTATTTTATGCATCATACTTGTGTTTTGATACACATTTAAATCCCATGTATGGCAAGGGAGCCACTTGCACATACCTTTATATCCCATCACCCCTCTCTATCAACTTTATGTCCCTACAACCCCCTCCATTCATCCAAAAACTCCCATTTTTGTTTCTGAAACAAGAGAGGAGGAGAAAGCTTTGAAAAAGGGGTCTTTTGGGAGTTCTTCCTAAAAACTTAAAGCTCAAGTGGTAAGCTTTCATTATGGTGAAGTCTTGTTGGGTTTTGGTTGAGTTTGTAGCTTGCTTTCTTTTGGGGTTAAAAGGGTGGATCTTGGTCCAACATGTTGTTTATGTTTGGGGGATGTATTTTCATGTTGTTTTGTGGGTTTAATGATGTGTTGGGTGGTTGATCTTGGTTGTATGTGAGTTAAGGTGTTGTTGGAAGCTCATACTTGGAAGTTTCTCGCAGGAACAGGGCTGCTCGATCGATCAAAAAATGGGTCCGATCGATCGAGCAGGGCAGAGCCTGAACAAGGCTTGAAACGAGCTCACCGATCGATCGGGAAAAAGTTCCGATCGATCGAAGTGTGATGTCTCGATCGATCGAGACAAAATCTCGATCGATCGGTGGAGGCAGTGCTTGGATGCCTAAATTTTCTCCACTTAGCGATCGATCATGGCTTAGGGATCGATCGATCGCAAGGCTAAAAATGTGGGTTTTGGGATTTTGTTCTAAATGATGATGTTTTTGGTAGTGGTTCATTTATTGGCTTCTAATATGGATTCATGTAAGTGTGTAGAACCATCCCAGGTAGCCACACATCAAAGGAGATAAAGTTCCACGATATCTCCACTTTTGGAACTAAGGTACGTAGTGAGACGTACGAGCATCGGACGGTAAAACGTATTTATTACGCTTTGATTGTTATGCATTATGGTTGCATACATGGTCTTAATTATGCATTATGGTTGCATACATGATTGGATATGCATTATGGTTGCATATATGGTTGGTTATGCATTATGGTTGCATACATGGTTGGATATGCATTACGGTTGCATATATATTGTGAGTCGAGATTATATTGCAGTGATGATAGAATACTTGCCGTCGTCATGTCGAAGCGATGATAGAATACTTGCCGCTGTCATATTTAGCGATGAAGAATATTTGCCGCAAATATGTCGAAGCGAAGGATAATGCCGCTGTCATATTGATGCGAGGGATATTATGCCGCTAATATGTCGAACCGAGGAGTATTAATGCCGCTGTCATATAAACGCGAGGGGTATTATGCCACTGATATAATAAGACTGGAAATTGGCCATTGATATACACGGAATGGATACATGTCATGACATGCATATTGGCATTATAATCCTTTGATTATTATTGTGGTACAGGGACAACCAAGGGAGCTTTTAAATGTGTTAAATACAGGAAGTGAATTGCATTTACGGTTTATGCATTGAATTATGATCATATTATTGTGGATATGATTTATATACATGCTCATGGTTTTGGGGTTGTTCCTGTAGGTACTTTTGGGCGGAAGGGGCTAAGGCGGGTTGATGCGGTGAGCTAGTGAGGAGTGCTCTTGGTAGCAGGCTTGATTCTTTTGTATAGTATCTACTCTAGGAGTAGTGTAAAGCTATAAGATTAGCATTCATTGGTTGGGAATGTAACTAATCCCTTTTGAACTTTATTTTGGCACTGTAATTTAATAGCTCAGGGCATCAACACAACCGTTATACTCTGTTTATGCATGGAAATTTTTATTTACGCCTTTAATCCGCACTTAAGGAACTAGGGTCCTTACAAAAGTGGAAGGAGAAGGCTTCACAAAACCTTTGTTTGTGAGATTTATTGTAGGATTTGGAATCCTTAAGAGGTATGGAACCCTTCCTAAAGTTTTTATGATGTTTGGTTTGATTTTGAAATGGGTTTTGATTGTTTGAAATGGGTTTATTTTGGGTTGGTGTGATTTTTGGATGGGTGTAGGATTTTTAGTTATTTAATGATGTAAAATGAAGGTTTGAAGTGTTTTTATGTTATTGGTTTGTTGGTGTAAGTGTTGGTGAAGATGGGGAAGAAAATGTAGAGCAAAAATGGTGTTTTTCCACGCACAGGCAGCGGCGATCGATCGCCTGTTTTTGGCGATCGATCGCGCGCAACCAGTAGGCGCCAGTAACATTTGGCGATCGATCGCCACGTTTGGGCGATCGATCGGCGAGGATGGCGATCAATCGCGCCAAAAGTTGCGATCGATCGCCAAGATCTGAAATTTTCAACATCGTCCAGTATGATCTCGCGATCGATCGGGCCTGGACGACGATCGATCGCGAGATGTAAAAATGTGTGTTTTTGATTTTTTGTGGGATTTTTGGATATTAGACTATAATTAGCTTCTAATATCGATTTGTATGGTTGTGTAGAACCATCCCAGGTACCCACAACTTCAAGGAGATAAAGTTCTCCAATTTCTCCACTTTTGGGAATTAAGGTACGTAAGAAACGTACGGGCATCGGACGGTAACACATTCCTATACTATGACTACGCAATGATTGTATAAGTATTTACGATGTTTATGATGATGATTATGATAAGTAAGTTTATGATGATGATGTTTATGATGAGTAAAGATGATATGATGTTTATGAGGACGTTTATGTTAAGATGATGATGTTTATAAGATGATGATGTTACAAGATGATGATGTTTGTAAGATGATGATGTGTATAAGATGATGATATTATGATAAGATGATGGTGATGTATGTTTAACTATGTTATTGAGAATGGTTGAGTGTTCTGGTGGTTGTTATGGGAAAGCGAGGAAGGTACTTACCACTGACATAGCTAGCGAGGAGATCACATCCGCTATCAAGGTGTAGCGAGGGGTAATCACAGTACCGTTATATATCGAAGCGAGGGGGCCAATTGTTCCGCTGACATAACAAAGCCAGAAACATCCCCATCTCTCAATAACATTGTTGATTACGAGCATATATGTGAAGTATGATTTTAATCATTTATGTCAAGAACTAATGATTATATGCATGACTATGAAACAGGGACAACCAAAGTGGGTTAATGCGATTAACCAGGAAGTATATGTTACGATTATTTTCATGCATTTTTATTTATATGCCTTTATCGCTATGATGTTAAGTAATGATGTACATGCTCATGATGGGTTGTTCCTGTAGGTACACTTTTGTACTGAAGGGCTAAGGGTCGGGTTGAGGCAGTGAGCTAAAAGGAGCATGAAAGAATATATGATACAAGATTTTGATAGTCCCTACTCTAGGAGTAGTGTAAACCTATAATGTTAGCATTCATTTTTGGGAATGTAATTATTAAGTTTTGAAATTTTATTGTTGGCCTGTAATTCTATTAGCTCAAAGCTACAACCAGTACCCTAAGATGTTATTAATGCATGTTTAGTCCATGATACGTGATTATTATGATGTTAAGGTAGGAAGACCCTACATTAGTGGTATCAGAGCCAGGTTAGATAACCCGGGAATGAGTGAAGGGTAGCCTTAGCAATAAGTTGGCTAGGTGCTTCTTTTTAACCATGTTTTGTGCATATGTTGCATATGAAGTGTATGACTATTATACTAACATGTTATGGTTTCTAACGATGTATTATATGAACTGCTTTTGGGTATTGTTGTTAACCCTTGTCTTGCAGCATGGCAGCAAATGTGGAAGTGGGTGATGCAGTGAGTGTTAATGCAAGTGTTGGGCGTACCAATCCCCTACCACCGCCAGCCTTGGGTGAAGAACCCTCTGAGCAACAGTTACTACCTGGGGAGCTAAGTTGGGCTTAGTTTCTAACATACCGACCCCCGATGTTCGAAGGAACTGAGACAGAGGAAATGGCTGAGGAGTGGTTAGAGAGGATAGAACAGATATTTGTGGCAGCTCCTTGTGCTAAGACAACCTGGATAAGGCTAGCGGAGTTCCAATTGGCCAAGAAGGCGCTGATGTGGTGGAAGACCACAGTGATAGAGCAAGAGGCTCAGGGTCAAGAAATAAATTGGAAGCTGTTCAGAACTCGATTTCTGACCCGCTATTTTTCGGCTGCTGCACGACAGGCTAAGGAAGATGAGTTTACTAACCTCAAGCAAGGTAACATGCCTGTGTCAGATTATGCTCTTCATTACTATTCTTTGCTCATATATGTACCCCACATCGCCTCAAGTACTCAAGCAAAGATAAGGAACTTCATGAAAGGCTTGAGGCCTGAACTGTATGACAGGGTGATCACCTATGGCCCTGCTTGCTTTGATGACGCCCTTTCACAGGCTGAGCTAGCCGAGCTGGGAGTTGGTACATATCCTGATGCCGTGCCACCTCCAGCACCCCCTCAGAAGTCTACTTCTGATAATTTGAGGCCGAGGGGTGATCAGTTCAAGCCAAGGGGGAACACATCAGTTTCAAGGTTCAGTGGTAAGAGGCCCGAGAATCATTGGAAAGGAAGCCGTAGGAATGATGCCCCGTCGGGAAAAGGACAGTCTCAGGGAGACAAATTTGGGAAGGTTCGGTGTTCTCTTTGTGGGCAACCACATTCGACGAAAGACTGCATCGGTTGTTATGTTTGTGGCAATAAGAGCCACTTTGCTCGGCAATGTCCCAATCGGGAGGGGCAACAGAACTCTACGGGGAGGCCTGCGGACAGAGCAGTGCAGCACAGGCCACCGTATGTACCGAGGCAGTATGGAGGTCAGCCTATGGGACCACCTCAGGGGCAAGTTTATGCGTTGACAAGGGAGTAGGCTATAGCGGCTCCGGAGGAAGTGATTGCGGGTACATGTCTTTTATTTACGCACCCTGCTTTTATATTGATAGACACAGGTGCGTCACACTCTTTCGTGTCGACAAGTTTTGTGGAAAGGCACCACATATGCACTTCTCCGTCGCCCACGCCTCTTGTAGTCTCGACACCCGTCGGAAGAAGTTTGATTGCTGATCAGATTGTCTATGATGGCCTCATTTATTTTGAGGGTAACGAGCTAAGGTCAGATTTGATTGTTCTGGGAATGTCAGACTTTGACTTCATTGTGGGCATCGATGTTCTGAACAGGTATCAGGCAGTTGTGAACTGCAGGCAGAGGACTTTCCGATTCAGGTCTGATATGGGAGTCCAGTGGACATTCTATGGGGATGGTTCTCGTTCAAAGATCCCGTTGATATCTGCTGTCAAGATGGCACAGTTATTGGAACGAGGCAATACAGGATATCTCATCTATGCTGTTGATATTACTGAAAAGAGGGAAGAATTAAAGGTTGAGGATATGCCCGTAGTGGCGGAGTTTGCTGATGTTTTTCCGGAGGAGATTCTCGGATTCCCACCGACGAGAGAGGTCGAGTTTGGGATTGAGTTATTGCCAGGGACGTCTGCCATTTCTCGTGCCCCGTATAGGATGGCACCCGCGGAGCTAAGGGAGTTAAAGATTTAGTTGCAAGAGCTCCTTGACAAGGGCTATATACGCCCTACCGTATCGCTCTGGGGTGCACCAGTTTTATTTGTCAAGAAGAAAGATGGTTCGATGCGTCTGTGCATCGATTACAGACAACTGAACAAAGCCACAGTGAAGAATAAGTATCCACTTCCGAGGATCGATGATTTGTTTGACCAGTTACAGGGTACGAGGCTCTACAGTAAGATCGACCTGAGGTCGGGGTATCATCAGATTTGGGTAAGAGAATATGATGTTCAGAAGACAGCTTTCAGGACTAGGTATGGGCACTATGAATTCTTAGTCATGCATTTTGGGGTGACAAATGCCCCAACTGTCTTTATGAGTCTGATGAATAGAGTATTCCAACCGTATTTGGATCAGTTTGTCATTGTTTTCATTGACGATATACTCTTTTACTCCCGGACCGAAGAGGAACATGTGAAGCACTTGATGACAGTACTCCAGATCCTTAGGGATCATCAGTTATATGCAAAGCTTAGCAAGTGCGAGTTCTGGTTGAACAATGTGGTGTTCTTGGGTCATGTTATATCTAGCAGCGGGATATCTGTAGATCCCAAGAAGGTTGAAGCTGTGATGGAGTGGGCTGCACCCACTTCTGTACTCAAGAAACGGAGCTTTCTCGGTTTGGCAGGATATTACCGATGTTTCGTCGAGGGATTCTCTAAGATCGCTAAGCCGTTGAAACAGCTGACTCAGAAAGGAGTCTCATTCTATTGGTCCGAAGCTTGTGAGGAAAGCTTCCAAGAATTGAAGCGTCGTTTGACTACGGCACCTGTATTGGTGATTCCTTCTGAGAATAAGAGGTTTGCTTTGTACACGGATGCATCATTGCAGGGTTTGGGCTGTGTGTTGATGCAAGATAAGCACGTGGTGGCTTATGCTTCGAGGCAGTTGAAGCCTCATGAGACCAGATACCCAGTTCACGATCTGGAACTGGCGGCCATCATTTTCTCCTTGAAGATTTGGCGGCATTATCTTTATGGTACTTCATTTACCATCTATACGGACCATAAGAGCTTGAAGTTCTTATTCACCAAACCGGAGCTGAATATGAGGCAAAGAAGATGGATGGATTTACTCAAGGATTATGATTGTGAAATTGAGTACCATCCTGGTAAAGCAAACTTGATAGCAGACGCCTTAAGTCGGAAGGTGAAGAGTACTGCTGAGGATGCCATGAGTTTATCAGCTATGATGACTTCTTATTGCCATTTGGGCTATGATTTCGATGTGGACACGTTGCCGGTGTGAGTGTCGACCTTCTTGGCTGAGCCAGACATATTTGAGGCTATCAGGAAAGCCCAGAGGTCGGATGATGAGGTTCAGAGATGGTCATCGATAGTACTTCAGGGTCAGTTATCAAAGTTCAGAGTGGCAGAAGATGGTTCCTTGAGGATTGGTAACCGTTGGGTGGTGCCGAGGGCACCGGAGTTGTGTCAAGGGATCTTGCACCGTGCTCATAGCAGAAGGTTTAGCATACATCCAGGTGGGAGGAAGATGTACGAGGACCTATGCAACCAGTTTTGGTGGAGGCGGATGAAAAGAGACGTTATCACCTTTGTCAAGAAGTGCTTGATTTGTCAGCAAGTAAAAGCGGAGAGGCAGAGGCCTGGTGGCGAACTGAAGAGTTTAGAGGTACCTGAATGGAAGTGGGAGCACATATCTATGGACTTCGTGACCCACTTACCAAGGACGGCCTCTGGATTTGATGTGATCTGGGTGATCGTGGATAGGCTGACGAAGGTAGCTCATTTCATCCCTTACTGTATGACTTTCACATACCAAAATATGGCCCAATTATATGTACGGGATGTTGTGAGGTTGCATGGGGTTCCAGTCTCGATTGTGTCTGACAGAGATCCAAGGTTTACTTCACATTTCTGGGAGGGTCTCCAGACAGCTTTGGGCACAGAGGTGAGACTGAGTACAGCTTATCACCCTCAGACAGACGGCCAGACTGAGCGTACTATACAGACGCTCGAAGATATGCTGAGGGCATGTGTATTGGAGTTTGATACTCCGTGGCAAGATTCATTACCACTAGTGGAGTTCTCGTATAATAACAGCTATCAGGCGAGCATTCAAATGGCCCCTTTTGAAGCTCTTTACGGACGACCCTGTAGGTCACCGCTGTATTGGGAGGACTTGACTAGTAAAGTGGTCGGAGGACCGGATATGATTAGAGATATGGAAGAAAAGATTAAGTTGATACGCCAAAAGATGAAAGCGGCCCAGGATAGGCAAGCAGCCTATGCCAATAAGCGGCGACGACCGCTAGAATTCCAAGTAGGAGACAAGGTCTTCTTGAAAATCTCACCCTTCAGGGGTGTAGTTTGTTTTGGTATGCGGGGGAAGTTATCTCCGAGGTATGTTGGGCCGTACGAAGTATTGCAGCGTATCGGTACTTTGGCCTACCGTTTGGCTCTACCGCCGTCTTTATCTGGCATACATGATGTTTTTCATGTCTCTATGTTACGGAAGTATGAGCCAGACCCGTCTCATGTATTACAGCCTACTGAAGTGCAGTTGGACTCAGATGTATCCTACATAGAACGACAGGTCAGAATTCTGGATCGTGAGGATCGTAGATTACGAAGCAAGGTTATACCGATGGTCAAAGTTCAGTGGGATCGTCGGGGTGTCGAGGAGGCTACGTGGGGGACGGAACGGCATATGGTGCAGCATTACCCGGAACTATTTTCTGGTATGATTTATGTTTAGTTTCTTTTTGGGTAAGTGCATGCAATTTCGAGGACGAAATCTTATAAGTATGGGAGTATTGTGATTTCCCGAAATTAATTAATTGCAATCTGGACATTAATTATGTTTAGAATTATGTTAATAATTGATTTATGTGTTGAAATTAATTATCATGTTGAAATGCTTAGTCACATGATAGGCGTGACCCGGGGATGCATTTCAGGGTGTTTGTTATGCATGTTAGAAAATGGGGTGTTAACATTGTTTAATTGTATTGGGTGTTATTTATGAGGAAGATATGAAGTTAGAGGAAGTTTGTTGCATTTTTGTAAAATGCTTTTAAAATATCATGTTGGGCATTTTATGCATCATGTTAATTAATGGGGTACAACTTTTACTATAACCCTTTAACCCCACTTTACCCCACCTTATTTTCACTTTACCAATCACTCTCTTAAATCCCCAAATCACTTCCCAACCCAAAACCCTTCCTCATTTTCGAAACTTGGCAAAAGTGGAAGGAGAAGTCTTCACAAAACCTTTGTTTGTGAGATTTATTGTAGGATTTGGAATCCTTAAGAGGTATGGAACCCTTCCTAAAGTTTTTATGATGTTTGGTTTGATTTTGAAATGGGTTTTGATTGTTTGAAATGGGTTTATTTTGGGTTGGTGTGATTTTTGGATGGGTGTAGGATTTTTAGTTGTTTAATGATGTAAAATGAAGGTTTGAAGTGTTTTTATGTTATTGGTTTGTTGGTGTAAGTGTTGGTGAAGATGGGGAAGAAAATGTAGAGCAAAAATGGTGTTTTTCCACGCACAGGCAGCGGCGATCGATCGCCCGTTTTTGGCGATCGATCGCGCGCAACCAGTAGGCGCCAGTATCATTTGGCGATCGATCGCCACGTTTGGGCGATCGATCGGCGAGGCTGGCGATCGATCGCGCCAAAAGTGGTGATCGATCGCCAAGAGCTGAAATTTTCAGCATCGTCCAGTATGATCTCGCGATCGATTGGGCCTGGACGGCGATCGATCGCGAGATGTAAAAATGTGTGATTTTGATTTTTTGTGGGATTTTTGGATATTAGACTATAATTAGCTTCTAATATCGATTTGTATGGTTGTGTAGAACCATCCCAGGTACCCACAACTTCAAGGAGATAAAGTTCTCCAATTTCTCCACTTTTGGGAATTAAGGTACGTAAAAACGTACGGGCATCGGACGGTAACACATTCCTATACTATGACTACGCAATGATTGTATAAGTATTTACGATGTTTATGATGATGATTATGATAAGTAAGTTTATGATGATGATGTTTATGATGAGTAAAGATGATATGATGTTTATGAGGACGTTTATGATAAGATGATGATGTTTATAAGATGATGATGTTACAAGATGATAATGTTTGTAAGATGATGATGTGTATAAGATGATGATGTTATGATAAGATAATGATGATGTATGTTTAACTATGTTATTGAGAATGGTTGAGTATTCTGGTGGTTGTTATGGGAAAGCGAGGAAGGTACTTACCGCTGACATAGCTAGCGAGGAGATTACATCCGCTATCAAGGTGTAGCGAGGGGTAATCACAGTACCGCTATATGTCGAAGCGAGGGGGCCAATTGTTCCGCTGACATAACAAGGCCAGAAACATCCCCATCTCTCAATAACATTGTTGATTACGAGCATATATGTGAAGTATGATTTTAATCATTTATGTCAAGAACTAATGATTATATGCATGACTATGAAACAGGGACAACCAAAGTGGGTTAATGCGATTAACCAGGAAGTATATGTTACGATTATTTTCATGCATTTATTTATATGCCTTTATCATTATGATGTTAAGTAATGATGTACATGCTCATGATGAGTTGTTCCTGTAGGTACACTTTTGGACTGAAGGGCTAAGGGTCGGGTTGAGGCAATGAGCTAAAAGGAGCATGAAAGAATATAGGATACATGATTTTGATAGTCCCTACTCTAGGAGTAGTGTAAACCTATAATGTTAGCATTCATTTTTTGGAATGTAATTATTAAGTTTTGAAATTTTATTGTTGGCCTGTAATTCTATTAGCTCAAAGCTACAACTGGTACCCTAAGATGTTATTAATGCATGTTTAGTCCATGATACGTGATTATTATGATGTTAAGGTAGGAAGACCCTACAATACTGGTTAATGCTAGCTAGGCTAGCACCAATTTCTTGTAGTATTTTCGATTTCTGGTTGAAGAGTTTAGCTTCGGCCAGATGTTCTTGATTTAGTTCTTCTCATTTTTGGAAGTACTACATGTATGAGTAACAATTTGAACATTCGTTCGGATCCATATTTTCGTGTATTGTCTCCCCCGTTAAAGGATAATATCAATATTCAAAATATTATTTTAGTATTTCCAGAATAAACATAAGCTCTGATACCATTTTAAGGATCACGGCTTAAAATACGCAAAATGTGCTTAAAATAAACAAAACATGCCAAAATCTTAAACTTAAGGGTAATTTGGTATTATTTTAAAAACTTTCTGTCTCCGGTGAGTAATTAGAAATGTAAAGACGAAAAAGGATAGGAATCTTTGAAGAAATTTTAGGTATCGAGTAAAGAGAAAGTTAAAACTTAGGTTTAATGATTTATTTCTAATTTTTCCTAAAAACAAACATCACTACACCGAAATAATATATATATATATATATATATATATATATAGACACACAGTTATGATGCACGAACACTCCTAGAAAACACTCGGTGCAATGTCGGACAATTCTCGGACATCGACACTTCTCGAAAACTCGTCGGATACGTGTCGGACAGCCACGTGGCGTGCCCTTAATTTTATTAAAAAAATAAAATCAGATACATGTGTCGGACACTTCCCTCAAAATTGGACACCCGTGTCAGACACGGTCGATGGACGTGTCCGACACAGAAATGATACTTTTGGGTGTTAATTGTACAGTTTAAAATTTTTTTTGCTAAAATAAAATTTAGACGTGTTAGTAAACTTTATGTTAATTGAAATAATATACATTTTTTGTTAGTATGCGTAATACTATGATAATTTCAGTGACATGCATTAAAATATTATCTTCGAACTTGGTAAGAATATGTTTGGAATTATCTTTTATTTAGACGTGTTTGTTAAACTTTATATTAATAAAGTAACAAGTAATTGGTATTAGTATATTTGATACTATGATAATTCCAGTAACATGCATTTATTTATATGTTTCTTGAATTTGGTAAGAATATTTTTGTTGATTTTACATGGTTTTAGAGTTTTAAAATGTGAATTTTGGTATTTGTAATATAGTATATATATAAATAAGCTTGTCACAGCAGTATTGTATTCTAAAAATTTTGAAAATTCGAGTCGTGTAGTCAGCGTTACAGTATGAGTGAGACACTTTTTTTTTTTTTTGAACGAACCACATACACACTATTCTAAAACACCATAAATAGAACAACAGGGATGCAGATATTCTTCATTTTTTTACTTTAATTTTCACTGTAAACTAAATGCCAGCTCTTTCTGCCAATACCAACTCTCATTGTTTTTTTCCTTCTCTTATAGTGCAACAAATAGGCAGAGTTTTAGTGAAAGCAGATTTAACTTTACTCAACCATTCAGAATATTGCAGAATAATTGTAAATAAGTAAACATAACTATAATGGAAAATATATAGAGATTTAAAAATGTTTCTTGGAAGCGATAAAAAGAACAGTCTTTTTAATGAGGGCTGCTGCATACGGCATCTAAAAAAACTCTGCTCATTGATCCCAGCTTCATGTGCTGCTCTTGAACTCTAATCTTCTTGAAAACTGGCTGGTTGGGTGACGAAGAAATGCATGAGGAGGTTTCCCACTGATCATTTGAACCATTTGGGATGCTTGAAACCTGGCTGGATTTGCGTTTTGGGGGGCTGTTTTTGCTTTGTAATATGTGTGAAATAAGATGGTAACAATCACCCACCTGTGCCTGTAAGAGATTGACAGATTTAAAATGTTTTATTTTTGGGCATCAGTTCTTATAAAAAAGATGCACTTTTAATGCATAATTAGCAAGAAGAATGGCAGAAAAATTAGTGTTGTTAATACAAACCTTTCTGGTTTTTACGACAAGAAGAAGCTGGTTTTCATAGCCGATGGAATCATTACAAGCCTCGAACTGATGAATCACTTGAAGCATAGTGGCAGTGGCCAATACAGATGGCAGATAGTGTACGACTCTTGAATCTGTTGAATCCAAATTCTTGGTCATTTAGCTGCTAAAATCAATCATTTTGTCCGTTACATGCTCAAAACTTACCAGATATAACTGAGAGCAGAAGATTTTGACAGCTCCTTAGAAATTCCCAGTGGATATAGTTATAGCCCTTCATTCCAAGCCTCCTTACAATGTGATCCAGAAAAGAAAATGGGGTCACTGGATTCATCCTCCATTTGAGTGATGAAAGAACCAGAAGCTCCATTTTTTGAATGGTTTTGGCATCAAACACGTATTTTGAACACTCCACCTAAAGTTGATCAAAGAGAGAATTAACAGCAGATTAACGACCACAAACAAAAAAACACAAAGAATATTAAGATCTAACTAAAAAATGTTGGTTTCAAATCATACCTGAAGATCTAAGAGAAGGGGGACATGGGTTTCTTCAACTTTAGCAGCCAAGGAGAGACAAGTAACAGAAGCAAGCTGCATCATCCATGGCTTATTATCTGTCCGTAAAGTTGAACTCCAAAGAAACCTGTCAAAATAATTAACAGCAAGAATAGCAGTCGTGGCTGAGAATCCATAATAAGCATGGACTCTTAGTATCCACTCCACAGATTCTTTTCTTGCGAGTGCAAGGGGACAAATTGTTTCAACATTGTTGTCGGATTTAGGACAAGATTCTCTCTCTTTGCAGAAAAGGGATTCAAGTTCTTCATCTTCCCAGAACAAATCTTGTTCCAATACATGAAACAATGGGAAAAAGGATGGATTTTTGGGATCGGAACTGTTCTTGTTTAAGGTAACTTCACTTTCTTGTTCTTCTCCTCCTTCAAATTCAAACCATTTTTCTTCTTCACAATAAAGGGAATCAAAGCAGGAAAATGGTGCGTTTTGTTGTATATTCATCTTCTTCTGAGAAGAAGGGCACTTTCTCCTGCGTTCATTATACTCGAAAACTGGAGAAAATTAAAGCTAAAACCACTCACTCTCTCTCTCTCTCTCTCTCTCTCTCTCTCAATCTGAGTGGTGACCGAAGGACTCGATTCTCAAAAACAGAGAGATAAAAAGGGTGTGAGATTTTATCAGGATGGGTGTCACGCTTGTCTTTTCTTTATGCAAATGGAATATGGATAGATGGTAATAGAAATATTTGTTTTTTTATATTGGTGAATTGCAATATTTTTTCATCATAGACAACAGCAATATTTATGATATTTATAGTTTTTTAAATATTTGAGGACAAAGATTTTACTCACCGAGACGTCTCAAACTACATTTTTTATATAAACAACATTTTGTCGGAGCAATATTAAGATCAACAACTAGACCTAGTTAAGACTGATAAGTGTGAAATTTACACTTACATTTTTAGGATTTTAGATATTTTTTTATGCTGATACATGCATGATATTATGCGCTTTATGTGATTTCGTATGTTTCAGGAATCAAGGTCGAAGTGCATGGAAGTGAAAAATGAGCTAAAAATGATGAGAAGGACTCCAACAAGCAAACTGATCGAAGAAACGACGAAAGTTCGTGTTTGCAAGAAAATGTGATTATCAATCGATCGGTCGGAAGCTTCAAAACGATCGATCGGTAAATGACGTTGTTGAAGGTAGAAAATTCGAGGATTTACCGATCGATCGGTATCTTCTTACCGATCGATTGGTAGACGAGAAAATCTGGAAAAAATACATTTTGAAGAGTTTGAGTCCGCGAGGAAACTACCTCATTCATCATTTATAAATACCACATCATGCACGACCTAAATAAGACTTAGACCATAATTCTAACCTAGATATCAACCTCCTCTCATCTTTCAAGCCGCCAAGCAAAGAGCAACCAAGAGCGGAAGACGAACGACGGTCGGTGTCACGCCCCGAGACAGGGGTATATAACAATGACATTGATTCCCAATAACAACTTGAAATCAATAAGACTCGTAATACCATATTCAACAATATCTATTAATCCATAAAAATAAAATATGTCTTTACAACTGAAATATAAATTGCATAACCAATTCCTAAAAGTCTTAAAAACGAAATAAATAACGGAATCATAATTAAACAAAATTTAGAGTCTTTAATTCATAATTACGATTACAGTTACGGTTAACCTTCGGTTACGGTTTGACCATTTCATTTTAAAAGTTAATTTAATTTATAAATTTATTTAATAAAGAAAAACTCAAAAATGAACATATATATATATATACACACTTATATATATATATATATATATATATAAAGAATTTGAACATATTTTTTCTCTATAATGATCATAAAATATGAGAAAATACAATTAAATTTCTATAAATCAATAGATTTTAGATTGGGAAAATCATATTAATTTAAGGTATATTAAATAATCTATAAATAATTGTAATGATTATTATTTTTTGTTTAAAAAATAATAATAAACAAATAAGACATGTTGAAATGTTAATGTAATATCTTTTTAAAAAAAAAAAAAAACTTATACATATGTATATAATAAATTAAGAGGGCCAAATCAATACCTCAATTCCCCCCCAAAAGTAGTCCCTCTCTTTTCTTTCCCATTTCAATTTTCAGAAAAATTAAAAATCCTAATCCCTCCATCAGCGCACATCCACCTCTCTTCCCTTTCCCAACTTTTAATTTGTAAGGACCTCATGCCCTTATTCCATTTTTAGTGTGTTAACCCAAGCATTTAGTGCATGTAATTAAATATGTAGGGGAAAACTCACTTGACATCATAGCAAACCATGCCAATAATAAATTTTTTTTACATTATTCTATATAATGTCTAATTTTCCCCAACCAAGTCCACATATATATCATGCACCATTATAATACACTAACATGTTCTCAGTTCATTTAGCAATTCAATAAATAATTGCATGCAACACATAAATGAAAAGAGAAATGTCCTTGCCTTCTTTATACACCACATATACACATGATAGTGCTCACATGCGAGCATCGAATAAGTATACGTGTATCCAATGTATAAAGTATAATGCTCAATACCGTCACTGGTACTTCGATCCTGGAAGCACCTCAAATCCATAGCTCGAGCTCAATTCCAAGCCATCGTCGTACCTAGTCACATGCCCCTACAGAGACTGCCCCCACACGGGGTGAGCGTACCAATACCACCAAACCGACAATCACAATAATATTATTCATAATTTACAAAAATGTAAATGCTATGAAATATAAAAGATGATCCCTGGATGGTATCATTCTCATCCGGGGTTCCCTTTACTGTCACTGTTCTCAAAATAACTGAAACCATCAAATTCACAAATGCCAGCTAATCATATTATTGATTATGAAATCCATTTGCCACATACCGATATCATAATCAATAATATCAAATCATTAAACAATGATTACAAATATTCCATATATCTCACTTATGGTTCCATAGTTCTATTTCATTGCTCGCTCTACAATAGCGGCATTTCATTCTCACGCATGCTCAACAGCAGTGGCGTCATAACCGATATTCGTTCAAAGGCGACAACATCCCAATCATTGCTCGCTCAAAAGCGGCACCATATAATTCCCAATGCATAAACCATGTATTTCAATATCCGTTTATTGCTAATACCATATACCATGCATTTCCATATACATTTATTGCAATACAGTGTATCATGCACTCAACAATTACAAATATAATAAAGGGCTATGCTCGTACGTCATACGTACCTTATATTCCCGTAGTTCGAATCCAATCTTGCCTTGGACCCATGACCGATGAAATATGTGCTAAACACGATTAATAATCCACAATTAAAATCAAGCACGCAACCATGTACCCAAGCACGTTCACAAACCCCAATTGTATCGTCATCCATGACGATTAACCTTTTAAAAAAAACCCCGGGTGAAGCATGCATCGAAAACTCAACACGAAATAATTCCCCAAAAAAGGCATTGGCGATCGATCGCTTCATCTCAGGCGATCGATCGCCTCTCAAAAATAGGCGCGGGCGATCGATCGCTCCATTCCAGGCGATCGGTCGCCTCTCAGTGTTTTTGACCACTGCCTCATGGAGATCGATCGCTTCCTTTGAGGCGGTCGATCGCCTCACTGTTCATCTTCCTTAAAATTTCACCAACGTCGCGGCGATCGATCGCCCCGCCCTATGGATCGATCACCTCGACCTGTAACAGCCAAAAATGACGTTTTTCTTGCAAAATCTTCCCCAACAACATTGCTCACACCCCATACAACATAAATCCTTAACAAAGGGCTATAAATCAACCCCAAAACATAATAACCAAAATCTTTGAAAAAACAATTTCTTAAACCCAACTCAAATCCTTCCCAAACACCACAATAGTACTATCAAATCGAAGATAAATGCGAGGGGATGGATAATACCTTATCATCTTTGAGAAAATCGGCTCCCAAGTCGAGCCTCCATCGACTTTTCATCAAGGAAGAAAAGAGGGAAGGGAAATGGGTTTGGGGAAGGTGGAGCACTGGTGAGAGTGAGAGAAATGAGATCCAAAATGATCGAACACCGAGTCCACTTGGTATATATAGTACCAAAACTCCAAAATACCAATACCTCCACAAATACACCATGATTCATTAAAAATCATCTGTTTTCTATAATTATCTCTCAAACTCAAATTCCATTACCAGCCCCAGTACAAAGTACTCCGGACCCCAAATCCCACCAAAAACCAAATTCCAAGGTTTTTCACCACGATGAGAATACAATCTTCCATTGGATCCAACGACTCCAAATACCGGATTTACAATCCCCGGGAGTCCCAATACCGCAATTAATTCATAATTGCCACAATGAAAATCCATAAAGGATCATTATCACTCCTGGATTAACATCAATAATTCTTCGGCATCACATAATTTCTAACCCTTTAAATTTTTGTCGCCTCAGATTCGTAACGGAAAACAAGCCCATCTCGCCATACCATTTATTTAGACACATTTCAGTCCAAAACTAAGGATAAACCATCGATTTTCCCTAAAAAATGGATCGAAAACTCACACCATAACCAAACCTCACCAACAACCACCACATATCGTGCGCACCGGGACAGGAACATCGATCGAGAGGAAAACCCAAAGTGAACAAGCTACGACAGAAATCTCGAAAGTTTGGTATAAATATTTCTGTGTCTGTTTATAATTATGAGATGATTTGTGTTAATTGAAGTAGACCATGCCTAGAAAATATTATCTTGATTTTTGGGGAAAACACCATTTCTATTGTTGTTTTGAAAATTATGACAGAGAGCCATTTTTACTAGATTGTTGATTGTTGAATAATAGAAGAAATAAAAAGAATCCTTTCAAGATTTTGGGCTTGTGGATTTACGTTTGGATTGTAGAATTTTATAAGTCATCTGAAAGCTGGGAAACAATTTTGGATTGACAATCTGCTACAAAAAGAAAGAGGGTTCTAGTTTTTGCTCTAAATATATCTATAAAATTTTCAGATTTTGGTTGTGGGAATTTAGGTTTGGAATTTGGTAAATAAATAAGAGTTTAGATTTAAAATTTCAAAGATCATTTGGAGGTCGGGTGACATACTAGTAGTCTTTTCCTTTTTGAAAGAAAAAGAATTGATGTCATGCCTTTTGTTATTTTGAAAATAACTACGTATGAGTTATGCATAGATAATTGTTAATTATTCTCCAGTGTGTATTTTAAAAATTTACTAAACACTTAATCAAGTCAAAATAAATATTGTTAAGAATGTATGTTTAATAATATTGAATGATGTGGTAGGAATCCTTGATACATTTGAAGACTTCTTGGGATAGTTTGTAGCTTGAATAATCTTAGGAAGCTTCGAGGTACGTAAAGAGAGTTACATTTTTCGTAAATTATTTTAAGTATTTTATGTTATTTATTTTTGAAATGGCTGGGATAGCAAGCATGCAAGATTATTTTTTTAAAAAAATTATTTTTGATAGAAATGTGATTTTGTTGAAAAGGGGAATTTTGAATAGCATTTTATTGTGTGTGAAAAACTATTTTGAGATACCATGCTTGCCTTAATTCAGTGAATATGCTTTGAGGTTGTGAACTGAGGATGTTCTTTGTTTCGTTTCTCTTGCTTGCTACGAGGGTAAAAATATGAACACTTTTGAGCTCGTTGGCGACCAGAATAAATAAACGTATTTTTTTTGCCCGAAGGCGGAGGGGAATAATATCTATCGATATCCTTCCGGCGGGTAGAGTCTGGATATCATCGTGTCACCTCCTTAGTTGAGTATGCATCTGTTTGATTACAGCATGGCCTATTGTGTGTATATTATGTGGCTTTCATATGATTATATGTTCATTATTCGTTTGTTAACTGTGCAGTTATTTCTGTTATGAATCTGTTTTGTGAAAGTTAGCCATGTTAACTGTTGAGAATAACCTGTTTGAGAGTTATTTTGATATGAAAATATATTTTTTTCGTCACATTATGGAAAAATGATTTTACTGCTTTTGCCAAATATTTTACTGTGCTTACTATAAAATGCACCGACTCGCATTTACTTGTAATGTGACATATTACAGATAGTGTCGATGACATAGATGAGATGGACGGGGAGCATGTCTAGAATGATATTGAAGTTTAATTATAATGAGAATATAATTCTAATTGTTTTGAGCACTTTGATACCTTATTATTCCGTTTTAGCTGATGTTTGAGGATTTTAGTTTTTATTCTTATTATAGATGATTTTAATGGTTGAGTTTAAGTTGATTTTAATGGTTGGTTGAATTTCAGTTTTAGTTTGATCACGGGGTGCAATTATTAAGGGGAGACTCTGTCCGTTTTTTTTAGAAGTCAAAGTAAAATTTATTAAGTAAACAGATGTTAGTTCGTTATAAAATTGGAACCTTTCCGCCAAACAGAAATTCGAATTGATAACTTTGAATTGAGTGAAGCCTTGTGTTCAAGCAATTGAACACGACGGGCGACCTGTTAGGGCGGGCCGTCACAGTTGGTATCAGAGCGGTAGTTTATATGTTAAGTCTAGCCATTTGTCTTAAGAATAGTTTATTTATGATTTGACTATTTATTCTTCTTGGTTATGAATCATAGGATAAAACTTCACTCTTGTTTTAAGACCCCAAATGGTTAGAGTAAGATCCAGTAGTAATCGGAGTGATAATCAGGAACAATACTCAAATCATGACTCAGAGGAAGCACACAATCAGAATTTGAACCAGAATCAAGGTGGGAGCCCAAATATGAATTTGGGAACAATGAATGAGGTGGACATCACGAACATATGCCGCATTATAGCTGGAGTTTTGCAACAAAATGTCGTTGCAGCACCACCTCAGTCGGAACAACAAAGAAGGACCGAATTTGAGAGATTTAGAGCACTTCGACCACCATATTTTTGGAAATGAGACTGATCCCTTGAAAGCTGAAGAATGGCTGACTAAGAGGGAGGAATTACTTAAAGCTATAAACATTGCAGATGGAGAAAAAGTTACAGTGGTGACACCCATTCCTAGAAGGAAATGCAAAGCACTGGTGGACCTCGGTGGAAGCAAGCATGGGAACCTGGATGATTTTTAGAGAGAAATTTTTGCATCAGTATTTCCCTGACGCGGTCCAAATGGCTAAAGAAGATGAATTTTTGAGGCTGAGACAAATCGATAATATGATTGTGCTAGAATATCTTATGAAGTTCCATGAGCTGTGAAGATTATGTCCCTTATATTTACAATCTGAGAACAATAAAAATTACAGGGTTTAGACATGGTCTTCGCACTGGCATCAGGCTTAAAGTGGCACCTCTCCTGGATACTAAATTTGATGAACTCATGAAAAGAGCGTTGTTCGTAAAATATGAATTGAGGAACCTAGAAATCCCTCAGAATCGAAAACGGAAACCTGAATCAGAAGCAGAGATCAAAGGCCGCCACCTCGTAAACAGATGACCATTGAGACTAATAAGAATGATGTCTGCCCAAAGTGCAATCGAAGTCATATAGGAGAGTGCTACTGGAACACTGGAGGTTTGTAATACCCCCGAAATGTTTATATGTTTATGTGTTAACATAAATGGTTATGATATGGTTAAGGGTGATGGTGCATTTAAATTGGGGGTTATGATTATGTTATGATGATGTGATTTAGGGGCATGATGGGTGTTTTAAGGGATGTATTAATTAAGTGAAGTTATAAAATATCGAGTGAGGATATTTTAATACATCGTACTAAATACCGGGGCATAATTAAACACCACATGACCACCCCAACTACACCACCATATCCTCAAAATCTCGGCCACCTACCCCATCTCCAACCCATACCCAATCACTTCTCCTTCTCTTCTCCTCTTTTCCCTCTTCCTTTCCCCTCTTTTTCATCCCTGAAGAGCTGTAAAAATAAAGGGAAAAGATGGAATTATTAGGTGAAAAACCTTGCAAAAAGAGGAGCAAAAAGAGAGGGGTAAGTTGGTACTCTGTTTTCAGAGATTATGATTAAGTTTGGGTTTTGTTGGGCGATTTGTATGCATGTTAATGTTGATTTGTTTAGAACTTTGATTTGAATGCTTGCATATAAGTATTATGAAGTTCATAGCATGTTTGTTCAGGCATTTTATATGTGTCATGAAGTGGTTTGAATGGTATGAAATGAGGTGCTCGAAAATCTGGGAAATCCCGATTTTTTTCAGAGTGCTCGATCGATCGAGATCTTTGTCCCGATCGATCGAGCGAGGCAGAACGTTGGGTTTAAGTTTTGAAAGTCAGGGACCGATCGATCGATGGATTTACCGACCGATCGATCGAGGCAGAGTGCTTGGGTACTGTTTTAGCATGTTTTCTTGATCGATCGAGATTTTGGTGCCGATCGATCGAGAGAGGCAGAATCTTGGCAAATAATTTTTAATTGATTATTTTGAAGAATTTTGACAATGATTCATGAAATGGTATCTAATATTGTATTATGTGGTTGTGTAGAACCATCTCAGGTACCAGCACAAGTCAAGGAGATAAAGTCTGTTGACTCTTCCTCCTTTTGAAAAGGTACGTAAGAGACGTACGGGCATCGGACGGTAAAACACACCTCTATACTATGACTATGCATTTATCGCATGAGTATTTACGATGAAATAATGATGTTAATATGATGTTATATAATGATACGATGTTTATGATATGGTAAGATGCCATACGATAGGGTAAGATGCCCATATGGTAAGATGCCATACGATGTTATGATTGGGTAAGATGCCCATATGGTAAGATGACATACGATGTTATGATTGGGTAAGATGCCCATATGGTAAGATGCAATACGATGTTATGATTGGGTAAGATCCCCATATGGTAAGATGCCATACGATGTTTATGATTGGGTAAGATGCCCATATGGTAAGATGCCATACGATAGGGTAAGATGTCCATATGGTAAGATGTCATACGATGTTTATGATATGGTAAGATGCCATACGATAGGGTATGATGCCCATATGCATGAATGTGAATCAGGGACAACAAAAACGAAGTTAATGAATAACCAGCAAGTTTACTTAACTAAGATTTCATGCATTTACTGTTATGTTTTTTTTTATGATGTTAAGTAAGGATGTATATGCTCATGATGTGTTGTCGTTGTAGGTACGCTTTTGGACTGAAGGGCTATGGGTCGGGTTGAGACAGTGAGCTAAAGGAGCACAAGGATGGATAGGAAGGATGTTACGATTAGTATCTACTCTAGGAGTAGTATAAATCTAAATATTAGCATTCAGTTAAGGGAATGTAACTGATAAGTTTTTGAAGTTTTATTTTTGACCTGTAATCCTAATAGCTCACGTAACAACCGGAACTCTAAGATGCCCTTAATGCATGTTTAGTACATTTTATGTTATTAAATCACTGTTAAGGTAGGAAGACCCTACATTAGTGGTATCAGAGCAGTGGTTAGATAACCCGGGAATGAGTGAAGGGTAGCCTTAGCAATAAGTTAGCTAGGTGCTTACTTTTAAACATGTTTTATATGTATGTTGCATATGAAGTATATGATGTTATACTAACATGTTTTGTTTCTCTAACGATGTATTATATGAACTACTTTTGGGTATCGTTGTTAACCCTTGTGTTGCAGTATGGCAGCAAATTGGAAGTAGGTGATGCTATTAGCGTTAATGCAAGTGCTGGGCATACAAATCCCCTACCACCGCCAGCCTTAGGCGAGGAACCCTCTAAGCAGCAGTTAGTACCTGGGGAATTGAGCTTGGCTCAGTTTTTGGCATACCGACCCCCGATGTTCGAGGGAACTGAAACAGGGGAATTGGCTGAAGAGTGGCTAGAGAGAATGGAACAGATTTTTGTGGCAGCTCCGTGTGCGAAGTCAGCATCGATTAGATTAGCGGAGTTCCAACTGGCTAAGAAAGCATTGATATTGTGGAAGACCACGGTAGTAGAGCAAGAGGCTCAGGGACATGAAATTAATTGGAAGCTGTTCAGAACTCGGTTTCTGACCCACTATTTTTCAGCTGCTGCACGACAGGCTAAGGAGGATGAGTTTACCAACTTAAAGCAAGGTACCATGCCAGTATCGGACTATGCTCTTCATTATCGTTCCTTACTCCGATATGTGCCCCATATTGCTGCGAATACCCAGGCAAAGATGAGGAGCTTCATGAAAGGCTTGAGGCCTGAACTGTATGACAGGGTGGTTACTTATGGCCCTGCTGTTTTGATGACGCCCTGTCACGGGCCGAGCTAGCCGAACTGGGAGTTGG
The DNA here is from genome assembly GCA_907163345.1 of Haberlea rhodopensis. Lineage (NCBI taxonomy): Eukaryota > Viridiplantae > Streptophyta > Magnoliopsida > Lamiales > Gesneriaceae > Haberlea > Haberlea rhodopensis. The sequence goes on along the minus strand of CAJQUN010000132.1, from coordinate 769,254 downwards.
CGCATATCCTGATGCCGTGCCACCTCCAGCACCCCCTCAGAAATCCACTTCTGACAATTTGAGGCCGAGGGTGATCAGTTCAAGCCAATAGGGAACGCATCGGCTTCGAGATTCAGTGGTAAGAGGTCTGAGAATCGTTGGAAAGGAAACCGTAGGAACGATGCCCCACCTGGAAGAGGGCAGTCTCAGGGAGACAGATTCGGGAAGGTCAAGTGCACTCATTGTGGGCAACCATATTTGGCGAAAGACTATGTAGGATGTTATGTTTGTGGTGACAAAGGCCACTTTTCTCGGTAGTGTCCCAACAGGGGAAGACAACAGAACTCTGCGGGGAGGCCTGCGGACAGAACAGCACAGCACAGACCACCTTTCGCATCGAGGCAGTATGGAGGTCAGCCTATGGGGCCACCTCAGGGGCAGGTTTATGCTTTGACAATGGAGCAGGCTACAGCGGCTCCAGAGGAGGTTATAGCGGGTACATGCCTTTTATTTACGCACCCTGCTTTTATATTGATAGATACAGGTGCGTCACACTCTTTTGTGTCGGCGAGTTTTGTGGAAATGCACCATATATGCACTTCTCCGTCGCCCATGCCTCTTGTGGTCTCGACACCCGCTGGAAGAAGTTTGATTGCTGATCAGATTGTCTATGAAGGCCTCATTTATTTTGAGGGCAATGAGCTGAGGTCAGACTTCATTGTTCTGGGAATGTCGGACTTCGATTGCATTATGGGCATTGATGTTTTGAACAAGTACCAGGCAGTGGTGGACTGCAGACAGAGGACTGTCCGGTTCAGATCTGATTTGGGAATCCAGTGGACATTCTATGGGGATGGTTCCCGTTCAAAGATTCCGTTGATATCTGCTGTCAAGATGGCACATTTATTGGAACGAGGCCATATGGGATATCTGATCTATGCTGTTGATGTTACTGGAAAGAAGGAAGACTTGAAAGTCGAGGATGTGCCAGTAGTGGCAGAGTTCCCTGATGTTTTTCCGGAGGAGATCCCCGGATTCCCACCGACGAAAGATGTCGAGTTTGGCACCAGCAGAGCTAAGGGAGTTAAAGACTCAGTTGCAAGAGCTCCTTGATAAGGGCTACATACGCCCTAGCGTATCGCCCTGGGGTGCGCCTGTTTTATTTGTCAAGAAGAAGGATGGATCGATGCGTCTATGCATTGACTATAGGCAACTGAATAAGGCCACAGTAAAGAACAAGTATCCACTTCCGAGGATCGATGACTTGTTTGATCAGTTGCAGGATACGAGGCTCTACAGTAAGATCGATCTGAGGTCGGGTTATCATCAGATTCGAGTAAGGGAGGATGATGTTCAGAAGACGGCTTTCAGGACGAGATATGGGCACTATGAATTCCTGGTCATGCCTTTTGGGGTGACAAATGCCCCAGCTGTCTTCATGAGTTTGATGAACAGGGTATTCCAGCCATATTTGGATCGGTTCGTCATAGTTTTCATTGACGATATACTCATCTACTCCCGGACTAAAGAAGAACACGCGGAACACTTGAGGACCGTACTCCAGATCCTCAGGGATCATCAGTTATATGCGAAGCTCAGCAAGTGCGAGTTCTGGTTGAGCAGCGTGGTATTCTTAGGCCATGTCATATCTAGCAGTGGGATATCTGTGGATCCCAGGAAGATTGAAGCTGTGATGGAGTGGGCTGCACCCACTTCTGTACCTGAGATACGGAGCTTTCTCGGTTTGGCAGGATATTACCAACGTTTCGTCAAGGGTTTCTCAAAGATTGCCAGACCCCTGACACAGCTGACTCAGAAAAGAGTCCCCTTCTATTGGTCTGAGTCTTGTGAGGAAAGCTTCCAAGAGCTGAAGCGTCGTTTGACTACAACGCCTGTGTTGGTGATTCCGTCTGAGAATAAGAGGTTCGCCTTGTATACGGATGCGTCACTGCAGGGTTTGGGCTGCGTATTGATGCAAGATAAGCAAGTGGTAGCTTATGCATCGAGGCAGTTGAAGCCACATGAGGCTAGGTACCCAGTGCAAGATTTGGAACTGTCGGCCATCATTTTTGCCTTGAAGATTTGGAGGCATTACTTGTATGGTACGTCTTTCACTATATATACGGACCATAAGAGCCTGAAGTTCTTATTCACTCAGGCAGAGTTGAATATGAGGCAAAGAAGGTGGATGAATTTACTCAAGGACTATGACTGTGAGATTGAGTACCATCCTGGTAAAGCGAACTTGATAGCAGACGCCTTAAGTCGGAAGGTGAAGAGTACTGCTGAGGATGCTATGTGTTTGTCGGCTTTGATGACTTCTTACTGCCATCTGGGCTATGATTTCGATGTGGACACATCGCCAGTGCAAGTGTCGACCTTATTGGCTGAGGCAGACATATTTGAGGCGATCAGGAAGGCTCAAAGGTTGGATGATGAGGTTCAGAGGTGGACATCATTGGTACTTCAGGGTCAGCCATCCAAGTTCAGAGTGGATGAGGATGATTCCTTGAGACTAGGCAACCGATGGGTAGTCCCAGATACACCAGAGTTGCGTAGAGGAATATTGGAGCGAGCTCACAGTAGTTGATTCAGTATCAACCCAGGAGGAAGGAAGATGTACAAGGACCTATGCAGTCAGTTCTGGTGGAGATGCATGAAGCGTGATGTTTTAACTTTTGTTAAAAGATGTTTGATCTGCTAGCAGGTGAAGGCAGAGAGACAGAGGCCTGGTGGCGAGCTGAAGAGCTTAGAAGTACCTAAATGGAAGTGGGAGCATATCTCTATGGACTTTGTGACCCACTTGCCAAGGACGGCCTCAGGATTTGATGCGATCTGGGTGATCGTAGATAGGCTGACGAAGGTGGCTCATTTCATCCCTTATTGTATGTCCTTTACATACTTGAAGATGGCTCAGATGTATACACGGGATGTGGTGAAGTTACATGGCATTCCAGTCTCGATTGTGTCTGATAGAGACCCAAGGTTCACTTCACATTTTTGGGAGGGTATCCAGGCAGCTTTGGGCACAGAGGTAAGACTGAGTACAACTTATCACCCTCAGACATACGGCCAGACAGAGCGTACCATTCAGACGCTCGAAGACATGTTGAGGTCATGTGTTTTGGAGTTTGATACTCCATGGCATGATTCACTGGCACTGGTGGAGTTCTCCTATAATAACAGTTACCAGGCGAGCATTCAAATGGCTCCTATTGAAGCTCTATACGGACGACGATGTAGGTCACCGCTGTACTGGGAGGACTTGTCTAGCAAAGCGGTCGGAGGACCGGATATGATCAAGGATATGGAAGGTAAGATTAAGTTGATACGCCAAAAGATGAAAGCGGCCCAGGATAGGCAAGCAGCCTATGCCAATAAGCTGTGATCTGGAATTCAAGTTAGGAGACAGGGTCTTCTTAAAGATCTCGCCCTTCAGGGTTGTGGTTCGGTTTGGTATGCGGGGAAAATTAACTTCGAGGTATGTTGGGCCATTTGAAGTTTTGCAACGTATCGGTACATTGGCCTACCGTTTGGCACTACCACCATCCCTGTCTGGCATACACGATGTTTTTCACGTTTCTATGTTACAGAAGTATGAGCCAGACCCGTCTCATGTCTTACAGCCTACTGAAGTGCAGTTGGATTCGGATGTGTCCTACGAAGAACGACCAATCAGAATTCTGGATCGCGAGGATCGCAGACTACGAAGAAAAGTTATACCGATGGTCAAAGTTCAGTGGGATCGTCGGGGTGTCGAGGAGGCTACGTGGGAGACGGAATGGCATATGGTGCAGCACTATCCTGAACTATTCTTTGGTATGTTTTTATGTTCAGTTTCGATATAGTGATGCATGTGGATTTTGAGGGCGAAATCTTATAAGTAGGGGAGTAATGTAATACCCCCGAAATGTTTATATGTTTATGTGTTAACATAAATGGTTATGATATGGTTAAGGGTGGTGGTGCATTTAAATTGGGGGTTATGATTATGTTATGATTATGTGATTTAGGGGGCATGATGGGTGTTTTAAGGGATGTATTAATTAAGTGAAGTTATAAAATATCGAGTGAGGATATTTTAATACATCGTACTAAATATCGGGGCATAATTAAACACCACATGACCACCCCAACTACACCACCCTATCCTCAAAATCTCGGCAACCTACCCCATCTCCAACCCATACCCAATCACTTCTCCTTCTCTTCTCCTCTTTTCCCTCTTCCTTTCCCCTCTTTTTTGTCCCTGAAGAGCTGTAAAAATAAAGGGAAAAAGATGGAATTATTAGGTGAAAACCTTGCAAAAAGAGGAGCAAAAAGAGAGGGGTAAGTTGGTACTCTGTTTTCAGAGATTATGATTAAGTTTGGGTTTTGTTGGGCGATTTGTATGCATGTTAATGTTGATTTGTTTAGAACATTGATTTGAATGCTTGCATATAAGTATTATGAAGTTCATAGCATGTTTGTTCAGGCATTTTATATGTGTTATGAAGTGGTTTGAATGGTATGAAATGAGGTGCTCGAAAATCTGGGAAATCCCGATTTTTTTCAGAGTGCTCGATCGATCGAGATCTTTGTCCCGATCGATCGAGCGAGGCAGAACGTTGGGTTTAAGTTTTGAAAGTCAGGGACCGATCGATCGGTGAAACTTTTTGATCGATCGAGGCAGAGTGCTTGGGTAATGTTTTAGCATGTTTTCTCGATCGATCGAGATTTTGGTGCCGATCGATCGAGAGAGGCAGAATCTTGGCAAATAATTTTTAATTGATTATTATGAAGAATTTTGACAATGATTCATGAAATGGTATCTAATATTGTATTATGTGGTTGTGTAGAACCATCTCAGGTACCAGCACAGTCAAGGAGATAAAGTCTGTTGACTCTTCCTCCTTTTGAAAAGGTACGTAAGAGACGTACGGGCATCGGACGGTAAAATACACCTCTATACTATGACTATGCATTTATCGCATGAGTATTTACGATGAAATGATGATGTTAATATGATGTTATATAATGATACGATGTTTATGATATGGTAAGATGTCATACGATAGGGTAAGATGCCCATATGGTAAGATGCCATACGATGTTATGATTGGGTAAGATGCCCATGGTAAGATGACATACGATGTTATGATTGGGTAAGATGCCCATATGGTAAGATGCCATACGATGTTATGATTGGGTAAGATGCCCATATGGTAAGATGCCATACGATGTTTATGATTGGGTAAGATGCCATACGATGTTTATGATTGGGTAATGCAAGTACTGAGTTCATTAGGAAAGACAGTCTTGATTAAATATGTGTGTGACGTAACACTTGTTGTGAAAAACGAAGATTCAAGGCCAACCTGCTCATTATCAACATGAAAGAATTTGACATAATTCTGAGAATGGATTGGCTGAGTAATGCAAGGGCTAGCATTGACTGTTACCAGAAGATTATAACCCTACAAACAAACTTGGGTAAAGAGATCTCTAGTGAGGACGTGAGCTTGTACGAACGATTTTGTGGCCATATGTCTGAAGTGGAAGCAGAAATAAGTAAGATTCGCACTGTAAATGAATTCTTGGATGTTTTCCTCGAGGATTTTTCAGGAATGCCATTCGGAGTACAGAATTTTCGATCGATATTATTCCAGGAGCAGAACCGATCTCCAAAGCACCCTATAGGATTGCACCAGCAGAGTCAAAGGAGTTGAAAGAGCAATTGAAAGGAAATTCAAGATAAAGGTTTCATAAGGCCTAGTTTGTCACCTTGGGGAGCACCAGTATTGTTTGTGAAGAAAAAGACGGTAGCCTGAGAATGTGTATTGACTACAGGGAGTTGAATCGAGTCAACGTGAAGAATAAATATCTATTACCAAGAATCGATGATTTGTTGGACAAGTTACAAGGTGCTCAAATATTTTCGAAGATTGACTTGAGATCTGGGTATCATCAACTCAGAATTAAAGAGCAGGATATTCACAAACTGCATTCCGAAACAAATACGGACATTATGAATTCTTAGTGATGCCGTTTGGACTTACCAATGCACTAGCAGCATTTATGTCTTTAATGAATCACGTATTCTCAGAATGGCTTGACAAATTCATCATAGTGTTCATTGATGATATATTGATTTATTCTAGATCAAGGGAAGAACATGAGGATCATCTGAGGATGCATTGGAAAGTGTTGGGATATGCCCTAAGACAAGTCATTAGATGATTGTTTTGACATACAATGTTTATGATTTTATGAATGGCAATTCATTATTATATATTATTCGTTTAACTGTGCAATGTGAATTAATATATATGTTAATGTCCTTAGAATAATATTGTATTATTCTTAAACATTGTCCCTGGTCAAGTATTATCATGAATCAGGATAATGATAATACATAGAGACTAGTATGTATTGATTGATGAGTTGTTCATTGATATGAGATATCAAATCAACACATGGGTACATGTTAGAGAACGATGTACTGGACAGACCCACCATGAGAATGCAACATGGATAGTTATATGAATGTCATATGCAATTCTCATAGTGATAATAATGTATGTAATCCTTACGACTTGTGATCATCAGAGATCCCAACATAAGGAGTTATGTATCTTGATATTGTCAAATGTTACCCGTAACAGGGTAAACTATAAAGGAGACTATTGGATACACTACGAATTATGTAGAGGGATGTTGACTGATCGAGATAGGATTTGTCCCTCCTATATAACAGGAGATGTGTTTGGCCCTTGATCAAGTGAGAACTAAAATGCATGGCCATGCTCGAATGAGTCGATATGAGATATCGAGCTTATTCGTTTATTCTAGTTCTACTTGGGGATCAAGAAATAAAGATTGAATATACGAGTATGACTATTCCACGACTCGTGTTCAATCTAAACACAAAGGACAAAGGGATTAAGTTACATGGTTAATATTATCACAAGTTCTAAAGGTTATGTCGAGTCATTGACATTCTTGTAATTTGGGTAGCCTTGATGTGTTGCTAGACACCGCTCTTTGCTTGTAACGTAAAATGAGATTTTATGTCACTGCCAACATTACAAGATCCTATCGGGTCGCACAAAAGATTAAATCGATAAAGGAAATTAAATTCATGGGATGAATTAATTAATTAAGAAGAGTCTTAATTAAAAGATTATAAGGATTTAATTAAATCATGGGTTTGGGCCCATGAGGCTTTAAGAAAGCCTTTAATTGAATCATATATAATAATAACAAGGTGATTAATTGTTAATCATTCCTTGATATCAAAATTAACTTAGCCACATTGCTTATGAAGCTCTCGGCCGCCATCTCTCTTCTCTCTCTCGACTTCTTCATAGTCGACGTGAGGAAGAGTGAGTTGAGGGCCATCTTTTCGATTGTGAATCGAGTGTGCTTCTTGTTTTGGCTTAAGAACAAATCTAGCACTTTGTTCTTAAGCTTTTCCTTCGTTTGATTTGATCGTGTGGATACCGTTGAGGCAAAACTTGATAAGTTTTGCTAGTGACTCGAAGAAGGCGTTGGACGTGGTGCTGCTTCGTGGAATCTGCTCAAACACGCTACAAGGGTGAGACCTTTTGTTCCTTTATCCGATATGAACCCCTATGTATAGATCCGGTGTCTTGTAATCCATAAAATATTATTGCGCTGCGTTGCTATGCATGATGGATTACTTACAGTGGTATCAGAGCCGTGTACAAGGCTCATATCGGATTTATGTGATTAAATTGTTTTGATCATATTAGAATTAATATTGCATGCTATTTAAAACTGTATGAACATATGTGATATGTTAATATTGAGTTTGTGAAAATCATCGTAAAATTGTATTTGATATAATTGGCAAATAATTGTATACGATACACGGATGCGCAAAATCAAAAAGTGGCTCAAAGGTTCGGCCACTACAAACCTTGACTCTCGGTCGCCGCTTGGGAGCTAGGGTTCGGACCCTTGGCTCGAGCATGGGCCGAGCCGTCGCACTATCTAGGGTTTGAACTCTATTGGCTCGATAAAGTATTGAGGAGGTGCAAGTTGGTTCGATCATGGTCCACGGAATTATGAGGGCCGACGGCTACACCACATGAGGGCTAGGGTTTTTCGAACCCTTGGCTTGAGATGGTTAAGCCATCACCGTCATGAACCGTGCATGGATTGGACCGTGGCTCGTGGCTGAGAACTTCGAACCATTAGGCTCGAAGAACAAAAGAAACCACACGGCGGCAGCTAGGGTTTGGAACCCTAGCGGCGCCGCACGTGCTCGAACCATGGCTTGGGCTAGGGTTTCGAACCCTAGGCCCATGCATGGTCCGGCCGTGTGGTTAGATGGGTCGGACCCATTTGGTTCATGGGTTGAGTCGCATTAAGTTCATGGCATGTGATGTCCCGAGCGTACGATAATTTTTCAAAATTCTATTTTACAGTTTTAATTAGAATTAAATTTTAAATTGTTTAGAATTTAATTAATTAAATGTTAAAGCATGTTTTATGTGTTGTTTGAGCATGGTGCATGTTATAGCCCTTTGACCTATTAGATAGGATTTGTGAATGTTTGTAATTTATAATACGACCTGCGTGTCGTGCCTTCTCTATTTTATTCTAAATGTTATCCCTCCCCTATGTTCCCCTCGAATGTGAATCGAAGAATTCTATATCTTGTAAATAGTGTAGTTTATTTGTTGATGGTGATCAATGAAGATGGAGCATCGTGCCGGGATGAGGAGGCCATTCACAAATTGGAGCCATTGGAAGGTGCTTTTGAAGTTACCTTAGGTTGACTCTTAGGATTTTCTCATTGGCTTGAGAAAATCGCTAGTAGGGGCTATAACATGTCACATTTAATTATGTATGTTGATGCATGATTTATCTTATGTTTTAGATTGATAATTGTATTACACATATATGTAGATATGTATACACCTATATGTAGTGGACATATTTTAAATTATCAAACTAATCATGAGATCAATAAATCCCTCTAAAATATTAAGTTTTAGATGCCTTCCAAAATTAAAAGTACTCGTCAAAAACTTCGATTGTACATGTGTGGGTTTGCCAAAGCAAAGCACCGTGGCAATCCTAGTAAGGCGCGAAATGATAAAAGTGATATCCGTTATACTTTAAATTGGGTACGACTTAACTATGTTATCTCAATAGGATTGGGAACCTAGAGGCATGGGTTGGATAATAATTCATTTGATGAATTGAACAAAGCGTTGTTCGTCCAACTATCCATGAATTACATGTGATGTAATTGACAAAGTGTTGTCTACCTAAATAACCGAGTCTTGGGCGATTAGCCAAAGCTAACTCAAGATTAGGCGAAATATGGATCTTGGCCCACTAAAGGTTTCGAGGGTTGATATTTTTTAAAACAAAATAGTGGGAGTATCATTTAATATAAGACCATGTTAAATGATTAAATCATAAACTTATTTTGCATATTTATATTGTAGATATCCATGGCAACTAACAATACTACAAGCACATTATCACTGCGATCGGTCCTTGAGAAGGACAAATTAAATGTGACAAACTTCCTAGACTGGTATAGGAATCTGAGGATAGTCCTCAAGCAAGAAAAGAAACAATATGTCCTAGAGGAACCCTTACCTGTTGAGGAACCTCCCCTGACGGCTACGAGAGCCGATAAGGATGCTTACAAGAAGCATCAGAGTGATGCACTTGATGTTGGCTGCCTTATGCTTGCCACCATGAACTCTGAGCTTCAGAAGCAACATGAGGAAATGGAGGCGTTTGATATGATCGAACACTTAAAGCAATTGTACCAACAACAAGCTAGACAAGAGAGGTATGATGTCTCTAAAGCGTTGTTCCAGTGCAGGATGGTAGAGGGAAGCATAGTTGGAACTCATGTACTCAAGATGATTGGGTATATTGAGAATCTAGAGAAGCTGGGTTTTCCATTGGACCAAGAGTTGGCCACCGATGTAATCTTGCAATCGTTGCCTGAGAGCTTCAGTCAATTTGTAGTAAATTACAATATGACTGACATGGAAAAGACTCTACCACAATTGCTTGGTATGTTGAGAACATATGAAGCAAATACAAAGAAGACTAAGGCCACAAATGTTCTTATTGTGAATAAGGGCAAAGGAAAGGCCAAAGCTAAAGGCAATAAGAAATCAAAGAAGGTCTTTGTTAAATCTAAGCCAAAGTCTTATGCACTGAAGCCAAAGGGAGGGATAGCAAAGGAAGGAAACTGTTTCCATTGTGGTGAGACCGGCCATTGGAAAAGAAACTGCAAAGTATATCTGGAGGATCTAAAGAAAGGAAGTGTGACTTCCGCTTCAGGTATTCTTGTTATAGAAGTCAATTTATCTACTTCATCATCATGGGTATTAGATACTGGATGTGGATCTCACATTTGTGTAAATGTGCAGGACCTCAAAAAGAGTAGATTGTTGGCGAAAGGCGAAGTTGATCTCCGAGTTGGAAATGGAGCAAGAGTTGCTGCATTAGCTATAGGAGATTATTATTTATCTTTGCCTTCTGGTTTATCGTTGATTTTAAAAGACTGTTATTTTGTGCCATCCATTACCAAAAACATTATTTCTATTTCTTGTTTAGACAAGTGTGGATTTCATTTATGATAAAGGACAAATGTTGTTCTATTTATTTAAATGATATGTTTTATGCTAGTGCACAAATGGTGAATGATCTTTATTTATTAAATCTTGATATGCCTATCTATAACATAAATACTAAAAGGATTAAAAATAATGATTGTAATCCGACTTATCTCTGGCATTGTCGCTTGGGCCATATAAACGAGAACCGCATATCTAAACTTCATAAAGATGGAGTATTGGATTCATTTGATTTTGAATCATATGAAACATGCGAGTCTTGTTTAATGGGCAAGATGACTAAAGCCCCTTTCAAAGGACATGTTGAAATGGCAAATGTTTTATTAGGACTAATACATAGTGATGTATGTGGACCAATAAGTACACAAGCTAGAGGTGGTTTTCAATACTTCGTTACATTTACTAATGACCTCAGTAGATATGGGTGTGTGTACCTAATGAAGCATAAGCATGAAACTTTGAAAAGTTCAAGGATTTCAAGAATGAAGTACAAAACCAACTTGGCAAAAGTATCAAAATCCTTCGATCAGATCGAGGAGGTGAATACTTAAGCCAAGAGTTTCATGACTATCTAAAGGAGTGTGGGATAGTCCCACAACTCACTCCCCCGTATACTCCACAATGGAATGGTGTATCCGAGAGGAGAAAGCGAACCTTGTTGGACATGGTTAGATCAATGATGAGTCATGCAGATCTTCCGATATCGTTTTGGGGACACGCTCTAGAAACATCGATTTTCTTACTGAACCGTGTTCCATCTAAATCAGTGGAAAAGACACCATATGAGATATGGACTGGGAAGCGTCCTGGTATGTCTATTATGAAGATTTGGGGTTGTGAGGCTTTCGTTAGACGTCACGCCACTAACAAACTTGGACCCAAATCTGATAAGTGTTTATTTGTGGGTCCTAAGGAAACGAAAGGATATTATTTCTATTATCCCACCGAGAACAAAGTACTTGTTGCTCGGACTGGTGTATTTCTTGAAAGAGAATTTATTTCTAAAAAAACCAGTGGGAGAAAAATAGAACTTAGTGAAGTTCAACCACAAGAAAACACTGAACCTGAGATGGAGATGGAAACAGAGCAGGCACCGCAAGCTGTTGTGGAAGAAGTACCTGCTCAAGAGACACAAGCCCAGCGTAGGTCTGTAAGAGAACACCGGGAGCCACAGAGATATGAATTTCTTGTGACTCAACAAGGTGACTTACTACTTATTGATTAGGATGAGCCGTCATCTTATCAACAAGCTATAATGGGCACTGATTCTGAGAAATGGCAAGAGGCCATGAAATCTGAGATGGAATCCATGTATGCAAACCAATTATGGACTTTGGTTGATCCACCTGAAGGGGTACGACCCATAGGGTGCAAATGGATTTTCAAGAAAAAGACCGATATGGATGGTAATATACAAACCAATAAAGGTCGGCTGGTTGCAAAAGGATTCAAACAAATTCATGGTATTGACTATGATGAAACCTTTTCACCAGTGGCCATTGTTAAATCCATAAGGATCTTACTTGCAATAGCTGCATTTCATGATTATGAAATCTGGCAGATGGATGTCAAAACAGCTTTCCTTAATGGAAATCTGCTCGAGGATGTGTACATGACACAGCCTGAGTGTTTTGTCGATCCAAAGGATGCTGGAAAGATATGCAAGCTACAATGATCCATTTATGGATTGAAGCAAGCTTCTCGGAGTTGGAATCTTCGTTTTGATGATGCAATCAAAGAGTTTGGTTTTATCAAAAACGTAGATGAACCTTGTGTCTACAAGAAGGTCAATGGGAGCATAATCATTTTCCTAGTGTTGTATGTAGATGACATACTTCTCATTGGAAATGATATCCCTGCCTTACAATCTGTAAAGATTTGGCTAGGGAACTGCTTTTCGATGAAAGACTTGGGAGAAGCCACCTATGTATTAGGAATCAAGATCTATATAGATAGATCAAGAAGGCTTCTTGGCCTAAGTCAAAGTACATACATAGACAAAGTGCTTAAAAGGTTTAGCATGCAAGAATCAAAGAAAGGATTCGTGCCTATGACACATGGTATATATCTCTCGAAGGAACAATGTCCTTCAACACCAGATGAGAGACAACGCATGAGTAAGATTCCATATGCGTCAGCTATTGGATCTATCATGTATGCCATGATATGTACTCGTCCCGATGTATCGTATGCTTTGAGCATGACGAGCAGATATCAAGTTGATCCAGGTGAAGGTCACTGGATTGCTGTCAAGAATATCCTGAAGTACTTGAGAAGAACTAAGGATACATTCTTGATTTATGGAGGTGAGGAAGAGCTCAATGTAATAGGTTACACTGATGCAAGCTTCCAAACCGACAAAGATGGTTTTTGATCGCAATCTGGATATGTGTATTGCCTAAATGGAGGTGCTGTGAGCTGGAAGAGTTCAAAGCAAGAGACAGTAGCCGATTCTACAACAGAAGCTGAGTATATTGCTGCCTCGGATGCAGCAAAGGAAGCTGTTTGGATTAGGAAGTTCATTTCTGAACTTGGAGTGGTGCCTAGCATTAAAGATCCGATAGAACTGTATTGTGACAACAATGGAGCGATCGCATTGGCTAAGGAACCTAGATCTCACCAAAGATCCAAGCACATACTTCGGCGCTTTCATTTCATTCGAGAAATCGTTGAAAAGGGAGATGTTAAAATATGCAAAGTACCAACAGATGATAACGTATCTGACCCATTGACGAAGTCACTGTCACAGCAGAAGCATGATCGTCATACTAGATCTCTAGGCATTAGGTATATGTCTGAGTGGTCTTAGTGCAAGTGGGAGATTTGTTGGGATATGCCCTAAGACAAGTCATTAGATGATTGTTTTGACATACAATGTTTATGATTTTATGAATGGCAATTCATTATTATATATTATTCGTTTAACTGTGCAATGTGAATTAATATATATGTTAATGTCCTTAGAATAATATTATATTATTCTTAAACATTGTCCCTGTGATGTCCCCGAAATGATTAATTGTGTTTAAGGCATTAATTGTGTTCATATGATTAATTATGATTAATTATGGTGGTAATTGCCTTATGTGTTAGAATTAATCGCCATGTGGAAATGCTTGGTCATGTGGGCTGGTAGAGCATTTCAGGGTGCATGTTATGCATGTTGGGTAATTGGGTGTTCTAATGGCTTACATGTGTTGGTAGTCATTTATTTTGTGAAACATGCATTTAATTGGAATTTGGTGCATTGTGGTGAAATGTGTTTAAAATACCATGTTGGGGTATAATTTACATCATGTTATTTGTTGGGGTACAAATTTAATTAAAAGTTTAACTTTTACCCCACCACCTCGTTCCACTTTACTCTTTACACTCAAAATCCCCAATCTCTCCCAAACCCTTATTTTTCTCCTCAAACCCGATTTTTGCTCCAAAGTGGGAAGGAAGTTCTTGCAAAAGCTTCATTTTAGTGATTCTTGGTAAGATTTAGTGTCTATGATGTTTATATATCACTTCTTGATGTTCTTGAAGTGTTTGGTTGAGTTTTGGAAGGGTTTCAAAAGGGTTTGAAATGGGTTTGTTTGGGTTAGTGTGATTTTTGGTGGGATGTTGGATTTTTAGTGGTTTTATGATGTGTGTTGAAGGTTTTAAGTGTTTTAATGTTTTTGAGTTGTTGGTATAAATGGTGTTGAGGTTGGTGAAGGTTTAAATGTGCAAAAATGGTGATTTTCATGGTACAAGGGCTGGCGATCGATCGCCCGTTTTTGGCGATCGATCGCGAGCAGGCAGTAGGCTCCAGAAGCCTTTGGCGATCGATCGCCACTTTTGGGCGATCGATCGGTGAGCTTGGCGATCGATCGCCGAAAGCAAAAATTTGTTGGTTCGGGCAGTGTGATCTGGCGATCGATCGGGACGTCTTGGCGATCGATCGCGAGACACACAAAAGTGTGTTTTTGGCATTTTTTATGGAATTTTTGGATATTGGACTATAATTGGCATCTAATATTGATTTTTATGGTTGTGTAGAACCATCCCAGGTACCAACAACATCGAGGAGATAAAGTTATACAACTTCTCCACTTTTGAAACTAAGGTACGTAGTGAGACGTACGAGCATCGGACGGTAAAACGTGTTACAACTTTGATGATGTATATTGTGAATATTGTGTCCTTATATGTGATGAAATATGTGAAATGATAGTGTTATATCATGATATTGGAATCAATTGTGTTTGATTATTGTGGTAGAATTGATGAATGTTCCGGTAGCCTTTATCTCCGAGCGAGGGAGGTACTTGCCGCTGTCATATGAAGCGATGGTAGTATGATATTTGCCGCTGTCATGTCTAAGCGAAGTAACATGCCGCTGTCATTGTCGAAGCGAGGGATATCATATGATGCCGCTATATGTCGAAGCGAGGGGTCCTAAAATTCCGCTGTTGTATTGGGACCGGAACAGTCACAATTCTAGTGATTAATGTGGAATATTGTGGATATAATTGGAAACGCGTTATCGATCATTATATTGTGAACTAATGATTTTGTGCATAAGTTTGTGAAACAGGAACAACAATGAAATGTGCTAATGTGGTGATCAAGGAGCATATCTATTAATTGTCTCATGCGCTTAATTATTTTATTAAGTTGAATTGTGTTAAGTGGTGATACATATATGCTCATGGTGAGTTGTTCCTGTAGGTACGCTTTTGGACAAAGGGGCTAAGGGTTGGGTTGATCTGTGAGCTGAAGGAGGCATGAACGATGATAGAATACAGGATTTTTGATAGTCTTAACATTCATATTGGGAATGTAATTAATTAACTGTTGAAGTTTTATTTTGGCCTGTAATTTCATTGAGCTCACCTAACAACCAGAACTCTAAGATGTCTCTAATACATATTTAGCCCTGTTTATATCTTGATTTCACCGTTAAGGAACTAGGGTCCTTACATTATTGGTATCAGAGCAGAGGTTAGAGAACCCGGGAACGAGTGAAGGGTAGCCTTAGCAATAAGTTGGCTAGGCGTCTACTTTTAAACATGTTGTGCGCATATGAAGTATGTGACTGTTATGCTAACCTGTTATGGCTTTCTAGCGATGTATTATGTGAATTGTTTTTGTATATTGTTGTTAACCCTTGTGTTGCAGTATGGTAGCAAATGTCGGTGTTGGTGATGCAGTTGGTGATGCAGTAAGTGTAAATGCTAGTGCTAGGCACACTAATCCCCTACCGCCGCCAGCCTTGGGCGAAGAGCCGTCCGAACAGCAGCTATTGCCGGGAGAGCTGAGTTTGAATCAATTTCTAGCTTATCGACCCCCGACTTTTGAAGGGACTGAAACAGGGGAGAAGGCTGAGGAATGGCTAGAGAGGTTGGAGCAGATATTTGTAGCTGCCCCGTGCGCAAAGACAGCTTGGATACGGCTAGCAGAATTTCAATTGGCCAAAGAGGCGCTGATGTGGTGGAAGACCACAGTGATTGAACAGGAGGCTCAGGGTCAGGACATAAACTGGAAGCTGTTTAGGACTCGATTTCTGACCCGATACTTCTCAGCGGCGGCACGGCAGGCTAAATAGGACAAATTCACTAGCTTAAAGCAAGGTACTATGCCGGTGTCTGACTATGCTCTCCAGTACTGTTCCTTACTTAGATATGTACCTCATATCGCCACTAGCACCCAAGCAAAGATGAGGAACTTTATGAAAGGCTTGAGGCCGGAGTTGTATGATAGGGTGATCACTTATGGCCCTACTTGTTTTGATGACGCCCTGGCACGAGCTGAACTGGCAGAATTAGGAGTGGGTGCATATCCGACTGTGGCACCGCCTCCACCACCATCACAGAGGCCGACCCCTGAAAACTTGAAACCAAGGGGTGATCATTTTAAGTCTAAGGGAAACTCATCATCTTCCAGATTCAGTGGTAGATGGTCGGATGCTCGTGGAAGGGGTGGTCGTGGAAGTAATGCTCCGCCTAGGGGACAGTCGCAAGCTAGCAGCTTCGAAAAAGTTAAGTGTTTTCTGTGCGGAGGACCCCATTCAGTGAAAGGATGCTCTGCTTGTTATGAATGTGGTAAACATGGTCACTTGGCCCGAAATTGTCCTAACCGGGGAGGGCCACAGAATACTATGGGGAGACCTTCAGACAGGCCAGCGCAGCAGAGACCACCATTTGCACCAAGGCCATTGGGAGGACAGCCGTTGGGGCCACCTCAAGGGCAAGTGTATGCCCTCACCAGGGAGCAGGCTACAACAGCTCCAGAGGAAGTGATAGCGGGTACGTGTCATTTATTTACGCACCCTGCTTATATTTTGATAGATACAGGTGCGTCACACTCCTTTGTGTCGACGAGTTTTGTGGAGAGGCACCGTATATGCACGACTCCGTCATCCACGCCTCTTGTGGTTTCGACACCCGCTGGAAAGAGTGTGATTGCAGATCAGTTTGTTGATCGCGGCCTCATTTATTTTGAGGGCAACGAGTTGAAGTCAGATTTGATTGTTCTGGGAATGTCGGACTTCGACTGCATTGTGGGTATTGATGTGCTGAACAGATATCAGGCAGTAGTGGACTGCAGTCAGAGGACAGTACGGTTCAGATCTGATTTAGGGGTTCGGTGGACTTTTTATGGGGATGGTTCCCGCTCAAGAATTCCGTTGATATCGGCCTTAAAGATGACTTAGTTATTGGAACGTGGGCATGAGGGTTATCTTATTTATGCCATTGACATTGCTGGAAAGAAAGAAGAGTTAACAGTCGAAGATATACCCGTGGTTGCCGAGTTTGCCGATGTATTTCCGGAGGAGATTCCCGGATTCCCGCCGGTTAGGGAAGTTGAGTTTGGGATCGAATTATTACCGGGGACATCCGCTATTTCTCGTGCCCCTTACAGAATGGCACCAGCGGAGTTAAGAGAGCTGAAAGAGCAGCTACAGGAACTACTTGATAAGGGTTACATACGCCCCAGCGTATCACCTTGGGGTGCGCCTGTGTTATTTGTGAAAAAGAAAGATGGGTCGATGAGATTGTGCATCGACTACAGGCAATTGAATAAGGCCACAGTGAAGAATAAATACCCTCTTCCGCGGATCGATGACTTGTTTGATCAGTTGCAGGGCACGAGGTTGTACAGTAAGATTGATTTGAGGTCGGGGTACCACCAGATCCGAGTTAGAGAGGATGATGTGCAGAAGACAGCCTTCCGGACCCGTTATGGTCACTATGAGTTTTTGGTCATGCCGTTTGGAGTGACAAACGCCCCGGCTGGGTTTATGAGCTTGATGAATCGAGTGTTCCAACCCTATTTGAATCAATTTGTCATCGTATTTATTGACGATATACTTATCTATTCTCGGAGCGAGGAAGATCACATGAATCATTTGAGGACAGTGCTCCAGATTCTGAGGGACAATCAGTTGTATGCAAAGCTGAGCAAGTGTGAATTTTGGCTGAGCAGCGTGGTATTTTTGGGGCATGTGATCTCTAGTGATGGGATTTCTGTGGATCCCAGGAAAGTGGAAGCAGTAATGGATTGGTCTGCGCCTACATCTATGCCCGAGATCCGTAGCTTCCTCGGTTTAGCGTGTTACTACCGACGTTTCATCGGGGGATTCTCTAAGATCGCTAAGCCATTGACGCAGTTGACTCAGAAGGGTGTTCCGTTTTCTTGGTCTGAGGCATGTGAGCAAAGCTTCCAAGAGTTGAAGCACCGGTTGACTACAGCACCTGTTCTGGTGATCCCTTCGGAGAACGAAAGGTTTGCTTTGTACACGGATGCATCACTGCAGGGATTGGGCTGTGTACTGATGCAGGATAAGCATGTGGTGGCTTATGCATCGAGGCAGTTGAAGCCTCATGAGACCAGGTACCCGGTTCATGATTTGGAACTGGCGGCCATTATTTTCGCTTTGAAAATTTGGCGGCATTATCTTTATGGTACTTCTTTTACCATTTACACGGACCATAAGAGCTTGAAGTTCCTATTTACCCAAGCGGAACTGAATATGAGGCAAATGAGGTGGATGGACTTGCTCAAGGACTATGATTGCGAGATAGAGTACCATCCAGGGAAGGTGAACCTGACAGCTGACGCCTTAAGTAGGAAGGTGAAGTATACGGCAGATGATGTTATTCAGTTATCGGCCTTGATGACCTCTTGTTGTCATTTGGGATATGACTTTGATTTAGATGTATCGCCGGTGCTGGTATCGACCCTATTGGCAAAACCGGACATCTTTGAACTTATCAGGAAAGCTCAGATGACAGACGTTGAGGTACAGAGATGGTTATCACATTACGTCTGGGTCAATTATCAAAGTTCAGAGTAGCAGAAGATGGTTCCTTGAAGCTTGGTAACCGTTGGGTAGTGCCGAGGGCACCAGAGTTGCGTCAAGAAATCTTGCATCGTGCTCATAGTAGCAGATTTAGCATCCATCCAGGTGGGAGAAAGATGTACAAGGACTTGTGTGATCAATTTTGGTGGAGACGGATGAAGAGAGACGTTATGTCATTCGTTAAGAAGTGCCTGATTTGCCAACAAGTGAAAGCAGAAAGGCAGAGGCCCGGAGGCGAGTTGAAGAGTTTAGAGATACCATAATGGAAGTGGGAACACATCTCTATGGATTTCGTGACCCACTTGCCAAGGACTGCCTCGGGATTCGATGCGATCTGGGTGATTGTGGATCGACTGACGAAGGTGGCTCACTTCATCCCATATTCTATGTCTTACACATACTTAAAGATGGCCCAGTTGTATGTACGGGACGTGGTGAGATTGCATGGCATCCCAGTCTCGATTGTGTCTGATAGAGACCCGCGGTTCACATCACACTTTTGGGAGGGTCTTCAATCGGCTTTGGGTACAGAAGTGAGGCTGAGTACGTCTTATCACCCTCAGACAGATGGTCAGATAGAGCGTACCATACAGACGCTTGAGGACATATTGAGGGCATGTGTTTTGGAGTTCGATACTCCGTGGCAAGATTCAGTGCCACTAGTGGAATTCTCTTATAACAACAGTTATCAGGCGAGCATTCAGATGGCTCCATTCGAGGCCCTTTACGGTCGACGATGTAGGTCACCGTTGTACTGGGAAGATTTGACTAGTAAGACGGTCGGAGGACCGGAATTGATTCGTGAAATGGAAGAGAAAATCAAAGTGATCCGTCAGAAAAAGAAAGCGGCTCAGGATAGGCAAGCGGCCTATGCTAATAAACGACGGCGACCATTGGAATTCCAAGTGGGAGACAGAGTCTTTCTGAAAATCTCACCTTTCAGAGGTGTAGTTCGTTTCGGTATGCGCGGGAAGTTGTCTCCGAGATATGTTGGGCCGTACGAGGTATTGCAGCGCATCGGCACTTTTGCTTATCGTTTGGCCCTACCGCCGTCCTTGTCTGGTATACATGATGTCTTCCATGTATCTATGTTGAGGAAGTATGAACCAGACCCGTCTCATGGGTTGCAGCCTTCAGAGGTTCAGTTGAGTTCAGATGTATCCTATGTTGAACGGCCCGTCAGAATTCTGGATCGAGAGGATCGCAGACTTCGAAGCAAGGTTATACCGATGGTCAAGGTTCAGTGGGATCGTCGGGGTGTCGAAGAGACCACGTGGGAGACGGAACGGCATATGGTGCAGCACTACCCGGAACTATTCTCTGGTATGTGTTTATGTTTAGTTTCTTTTGGGGTAAGTGCATGCGATTTCGAGGACGAAATATTCTAAGTAGTGGAGTATTGTGATGTCCCCGAAATGATTAATTGTGTTGAAGGCATTAATTGTGTTCATATTATTAATTGTGATTAATTATGGTGGTAATTGCCTTATGTGTTAGAATTAATCGCCACGTGGAAATGCTTGGTCATGTGGGCTGGTAGAGCATTTCAGGGTGCATGTTATGCATGTTGGGTAATTGGGTGTCTATTGGCTTACATGTGTTGGTAGTCATTTATTTTGTGAAACATGCATTTAATTGGAATTTGGTGCATTGTGGTGAAATGTGTTTAAAATACCATGTTGGGGTATAATTTACATCATGTTATTTGTTGGGGTACAAATTTAATTAAAAGTTTAACTTTTACCCCACCACCTCATTCCACTTTACTCTTTACACTCAAAATCCCCAATCTCTCCCAAACCCTTATTTTTCTCCTCAAACCCGATTTTTGTTCCAAAGTGGGAAGGAAGTTCTTGCAAAAGCTTCATTTTAGTGATTCTTGGTAAGATTTAGTGCCTATGATGTTTATATATCACTTCTTGATGTTCTTGAAGTGTTTGGTTGAGTTTTGGAAGGGTTTCAAAAGGGTTTGAAATGGGTTTGTTTGGGTTAGTGTGATTTTTGGTGGGATGTTGGATTTTTAGTGGTTTTATGATGTGTGTTGAAGGTTTTAAGTGTTTTAATGTTTTTGAGTTGTTGGTATAAATGGTGTTGAGGTTGGTGAAGGTTTAAATGTGCAAAATGGTGATTTTCGTGGTACAGGGGCTGGCGATCGATCGCCCGTTTTTGGCGATCGATCGCGAGCAGGCAGTAGGCTCCAGAAGCCTTTGGCGATCGATCGCCACTTTTGGGCGATCGATCGGTGAGCTTGGCGATCGATCGCGCCAAAAGTGGCGATCGATCGCCGAAAGCAAAAATTTGTTGGTTCGGGCAGTGTGATCTCGCGATCGATCGGGGCGTCTTGGCGATCGATCGCGAGACACACAAAAGTGTGTTTTTGGCATTTTTTATGGAATTTTTGGATATTGGACTATAATTGGCATCTAATATTGATTTGTATGGTTGTGTAGAACCATCCCAGGTACCAACAACATCGAGGAGATAAAGTTATACAACTTCTCCACTTTTGAAACTAAGGTACGTAGTGAGACGTACGAGCATCGGACGGTAAAACGTGTTACAACTTTGATGATGTATATTGTGAATATTGTGTCCTTATATGTGATGAATATGTGAAATGATAGTGTTATATCATGATATTGGAATCAATTGTGTTTGATTATTGTGGTAGAATTGATGAATGTTCCGGTAGCCTTTATCTCCGAGCGAGGGAGGTACTTGCCGCTGTCATATGAAGCGATGGTAGTATGATATTTGCCGCTGTCATGTCTAAGCGAAGTAACATGCCGCTGTCATTCTCGAAGCGAGGGATATCATATGATGCCGCTATATGTCGAAGCGAGGGGTCCTAAAATTCCGCTGTTGTATTGGGACCGGAACAGTCACAATTCTAGTGATTAATGTGGAATATTGTGGATATAATTGGAAACGCGTTATCGATCATTATATTGTGAACTAATGATTTTGTGCATAAGTTTGTGAAACAGGAACAACAATGAAATGTGCTAATGTGGTGATCAAGGAGCATATCTATTAATTGTCTCATGCGCTTAATTATTTTATTAAGTTGAATTGTGTTAAGTGGTGATACATATATGCTCATGGTGAGTTGTTCCTGTAGGTATGCTTTTGGACAAAGGGGCTAAGGGTTGGGTTGATCTGTGAGCTGAAGGAGGCATGAACGATGATAGAATACAGGATTTTTGATAGTCTTAACATTCATATTGAGAATGTAATTAATTAACTGTTGAAGTTTTATTTTGGCCTGTAATTTCATTGAGCTCACATAATAACCAGAACTCTAAGATGTCTCTAATACATATTTAGCCCTGTTTATATCTTGATTTCACCGTTAAGGAACTAGGGTCCTTACAGTCCCTGGTCAAGTATTATCATGAATCAGGATAATGATAATACATAGAGACTAGTATGTATTGGTTGATGAATTGTTCATTGATATGAGATATCAAATCAACACATGGGTACATGTTAGAGAACGATGTACTGGACAGACCCACCATGAGAATGCAACATGGAAAGTTATATGATTGTCATATGCAATTCTCATAGTGATAATAATGTATGTAATCCTTACGACTTGTGATCATCAGAGATCCCAACATAAGGAGTTATGTATCTTGATATTGTCAAGCGTTACCCGTAACAGGGTAAACTATAAAGGCGACTATTGGATACACTACGAATTATGTAGAGGGATGTTGACTGATCGAGATAGGATTTGTCCCTCCTATATAACAGGAGATGTGTTTGGCCCTTGATCAAGTGAGAACTAAAATGCATGGTCATGCTCGAATGAGTCGATATGAGATATCGAGCTTATTCGTTTATTCTAGCTCTACTTGGGGATCATGAAATAAAGATTGAATATACGAGTATGACTATTCCATGACTCGTGTTCAATCTAAACACAAAGGACAAAGGGATTAAGTTACATGGTTAATATTATCACAAGTTCTAAAGGTTATGTCGAGTCATTGACATTCTTGTACTTTGGGTAGCCTTGATGTGTTGCTAGACACCGCTCTTTGCTTGTAACGTAAAATGAGATTTTATGTCACTGCCAACATTACAAGATCCTATCGGGTCGCACAAAAGATTAAATCGATAAAGGAAATTAAATTCATGGGATGAATTAATTAATTAAGAAGAGTCTTAATTAAAAGATTATAAAGATTTAATTAAATCATGGGTTTGGGCCCATGAGGCTTTAAGAAAGCCTTTAATTGAATCATATATAATAATAACAAGGTGATTAATTGTTAATCATTCCTTGATATCAAAAATTAACCTAGCCACATTGCTTGTGAAGCTCTCGGCAACCATCTCTCTTCTCTCTCTCGACTTCTTCATAGTCGACGTGAGGAAGAGTGAGTTGAGGGCCATCTTTTCGATTGTGAATCGAGTGTGCTTCTTGTTTTGGTTTAAGAACAAATCTAGCACTTTGTTCTTAAGCTTTTCCTTCGTTCGATTTGATCGTGTGGATACCGTTGAGGCAAAACTTGATAAGTTTTGCTAGTGACTCGAAGAAGGCGTTGGACGTGGTGCTGCTTCGTGGAATCTGCTCAAACACGCTACAAGGGTGAGACCTTTTGTTCCTTTATCCGATATGAACCCCTATGTATAGATCCGGTGTCTTGTAATCCATAAAATTTTATTCCGCTGCGTTGCTATGCATGATGGATTACTTACAGAATCAGTTATTTCCAAATTTCAAGAAATATGACTTCTGGTTGGATTCAGTATCTTTTCTGGGACACATTATTGACACTCATGGAATTTGTGTAGACCAAGCAAAAATTCGAGCCATCACCGAGTGGAAAGTTCCTACATCAGTGACTGAAATTCGAAGTTTTCTGGATTGGCCAGATATTACCGAAAAGTTGTGGAAGGATTTTCTCGAATCGCATTACCACTCACGAAGTTAACTAGAAAGGGTGTAAAGTTCGAATGGGATTCCAAGTGTCAGAAGAGTTTTGAGAAGTTGAAAGATCTACTTGTGTCAGCACCTATCCTTGCATTACCTGATGGCCACGAAGGATTTTGTATCTATAGCGACGCATCAAAAGAAGGGTTATGGTGTGTACCCATGCAAAATGGAAAGGTGATTGCTTATGCTTCACGACAGCTGAAAGACCACAAAATGAGGTACCCCACTCATGACTTGAAATTAGCAGCAGTGGTATTCGCCTTGAAATTGTGGTGACAGTACCTATACAGGGCCACATGTGATATCTACACAGACCACAAGAGTTTAAAATATATATTCACTCAAAAAGAGTTGAATATGAGGCAGAGAAGGTGGTTAGAGCTGATCAAGGACTATGATGTGAAATTGCATTGTCATACCGGAAAGAGCAATGCAGTAGCCGATGCACTGAGCAGGAAGAGTTATGGAATGATGCTATTAACTACACATCAAAAACTCATTGATGAGATGGCCAAGTTAAATCTGAATGCCGAAGTAACAGACGTCCAGAATGGTGCAATGATGTTGTGTAACCTCATGGAACAACCTGATCTTATTCTCAGGATTAAAGAAGCACAATCAAAGGATCATGTGTGACAGATTTTCATACAAAAGAATAAATCAAAACAAGGAAGTTAGAATGCATGAAGATAGAACATTAAGATTCAATGATAGACTATTTGTTCCATCCATATCAACTCTTTGGGGCGAAATCTTACAAGATTCACATCAGACAGTACTGACCATAAATCCAGGGCAGAATAAAATGTATCAAGATATGAAGCAATTATTCTAGTGGCCAGGAATGAAGCAAGATGTCATGAAATTTGTGTCTAAATGCTTAGTGTGTCAACAAGTGAAAGCTGAAAGACAAAGCCAGCAGGGACATTGAGAAACTTAGACATACCAAGCTGGAAATGGGAGCATATTACTATGGACTTTGTGACCACACTGCCCAGAACCACGATGCAGAAGGATATAGTGTGGGTTATTGTAGATCGACTGCCAAAATGTGGCCATTTTATACCGATGAAGAAGACTACATCGATGAACAACTTATCACATCTTTACATAAATCAAGTGGTATGCTTGCATGGGATACCACTCAGTATAATATCGGATAGAGATACCCGATTCACCTCTCAATTCTGGAAGAGTTTACAATCCGTGTTGGTAACAAACTTAAAATATAGCACAACTTTACATCCACAGACAGACGGACAATCAGAGAGGATGATTCAGATTCTCAAGGATCTACTTAGAGCTTGTGTCATAGATTTCCAAGGATAGTGGGATCGCCATTTGAAACTGGTAGAGTTTGTTTAAAATAACAGCTATCAATCCAGTATCCATATCATACCGTTCGAAGCTTTGCATGGGAAGAGATGTCGAACACCCCAGTGTTGGTTCGATGTAGGAGAGAAGGTATTGGAAGGACCAGAATTGATCAGAATCATGAATGCAAATGTTTCTATAATTAAACAGAGATTACTCACAGCACAGATTCGACAGAAAAGTTGGGTTGATGTCCGCGGATGAGATCTAGCGTTTCAGAAAGGGGATAAGGTATACTTGAAAGTGTCATCATTCAGAGGAGTAATGAGGTTTGTCAAGCATGGGAGGTTAAGTCCGAGATTCATAGGACCATGTGAGGTTCTAGAAAGAATGGGAGCTTTGGCGTATCGGCTTGCTCTACCTCCGGAACTAGATCGAGTACATAATGTATTCCACGTCTCGATGCTCATGAAATATGTTCCAAACGAAAGTCACGTTCTTAAGGCAACAGAGATACAATTATCCAAGGAGTACGCATATTCAGAATATCAAGTGAAAATAATACACCGTGATGGGAGAATTCTAAGGACTAAGACGATTTCATTTGTAAAGGTTCAGTGGAGCAATCACTCACCTGATGAGGCGACATGGGAAAATGAAGAGGAGTTATATGCGCAATATTCGGATATGAAGGATGGTAAAAGTTTCGAGGACGAAACTTTTTAGAAGATGGGGAGATTGTAATGACCCAAATTTTGTTTAAAAAACATAACAATAAACAAATAAGACATGTTGGAATGTTAATGTAATATCTTTTATTTAAAAAAAAAAAAATCTAAATAGATAACATACATATGTATATAATAAATTAAGTGGGCCAAAACAATACCTCAATCCCCCCCCCCCCCTCCAAAAAGTCGTCCCTCTCTTCTCTTTCCCATTCCCATTTTCAGAAAAATTAAAAATCCTAAACCCTCCATCAGCGCACGTCCGCCTCCCTTCCCTTCCCCAACTTTTAATTTCTAACCCTTTAAAGTTTTGTCGCCTCAGACTCGTAACGGAAAACAAGCCCATCTCGCCATACCATTTATTTAGACACCTTTCAGTCAAGGAGAAACCATTGATTTTCTCTAAAAAATGGATCGAAAACTCACACCATAACCAAACCTCACCAACAACCACCACAGATCGTGTGCACCGGGACATGAACGTCCGAGAGGAAAACCCAAAGTGAGCAAGCTACGATAGAAATCTCGAAAGTTTGGTATAAATTTTCTGTTTCTGTTTATAATTCGGATATGATTTGTGTTAATTGAAGTAGACCATGCCTAGAAAATATTATCTTGATTTTTGGGGAAAACATCATTTGTATTGCTGTTTTGAAAATATGACAGAGAGCCATTTTTACTAGATTGTTGATTGTTGAATAATAGAAAAAATCAAAAGAATCTTTTCAAGATTTTGGGTTTGTGGATTTACGTTTGGATTGTAGAATTTTATAAATCATTTGAAAGCTGTGAAACAATTTTGGATTGACAATATGCTATCAAAAGAAAGATGATTCTAGTTTTGCTCTAAATATATCTATAAAAATGTCATATTCTGGTTGTGGGAATTTTTAGGTTTGGAATTGGTAAATAAATAAGAGTTTAGATTGAAAATTTCAAAGATCATTTGGAGGTCGGGTGACATATAGTCTTTTCCTTTTGAAAGAAAAAGAATTGATTTCATGCCTTTTGTTATTTTGAAAATAACTATGTATGAGTTATGAATATATACTTGTTAATTATTCTGCAGTGTGGTGTGATGCCCGGGAATTAATGGTGTTAATTCCGAGTGGTAATGAATTCTTAATGAATTTTAATTGTGGCAATTATGAATTAATTGTGGTATTGAGACTCTCCGGGGATTTTAAATCCGGTATTTGGAGTCGTTGGATCCAAGGGATGAGATTGTATTCTCATCGTGGTGATAACCTTGGAATTTGGTCTTTGGTGGGATTGGGTCCGAAGTACTTTGTACTGGGGCTGGTATTGGAAATAGAGATTGGGAGGTAATTATTGGAAACAAATGATTTTTTAATGAGTCATGATGTATTTGTGGAGGGATTGGTATTTTGGAGTTTTGGTACTATATATACCAAGTAGACTCGGTATTCCGCCATTGCACGGATTCCCTCTCTCTCCCCTCTCTCTCTGCGCGCCTAACCCTCCCCAATCTCCCCTCTTTTTCCCTTGGGGGAAAAAAATCGTTGGTAGCTTGGCTCGGGAGCCGGATTTCTCGAAGATAATCAGGTATTAATCTTCCCCCCATCATTGTCTTCGATTTGGCAGTGGTATTGTAGAGTTTGGTTGAGATTTTGGTTGGTTTTGGATTTAGGATTTTTGGGTTAAAAATCCAAAGTTGAGTTTTTAGAGTTTTTATTGGCTTTAAATGGGGTATTTGAGGTGTTGGAGGTGTATGGGGTGTTAGTTTTGAGTTTGGGTGTGAAAAACACCATGGAAGCTCGAGTTTTTTGGAAGATCGATTGCCGAGGGGTGCCGATCGATCGCGACGAGCAGCTGGATTTTTGGTGAAGATGCACAGTGTTGGCGATCGATCGCGAGGTCTCGCGATCGATCGCGAGGTCTCGCGATCGATCGCGAGGTCTCGCGATCGATCGCGAGGTCTCGGCGATCGATCGCGAGTGGGTTGGCGATCGATCGTGGAGACTCGCGATCGATCACGATGAAGCACTGGTTGGCCACTGGTCAGTGGCGATCGATTGCGATAAAATCGGCGATCGATCGCCGCTCGAAGGTTGATGTTTTTTTTGAAAATTTTGGAAAATGTCGGGATTTTGGAATCGAGGTTTAAGTGGCCCATTTTCGGGGATCGCCGATCGAAGGTTGATGTTTTTTTCAAAAATTTTGGAAAATGTCGGGATTTTGGAATCGAGGTTTAAGTGGCCCATTTCCGGGACAATGTTTACATTCCAATGGGAATGCTATACTTTTAAATGGATTGGTTGGAGCCAAAGTTTGATAAAACGGAATTCTCGGTTGAGTTTTTTGGCTATCATTTAAACTTATAAAATGGAATATTTTGGATATTAAGCATGCTTAACTCGGGGTCTTTTAAAATGGTAATCGTCATCGATTGACGATAAGTTTGGGGGTTGTGATGCCCCGAAATTAATTAATGGCAATCTGGACATTAATTATGTTTATATGATGATTAAGTTATGTGTGGAAAATGAAGTGTTAACATGATTTAATTGTGTTGATTTTAATTTTGAGGAAAGCATGGATTTAATGAAGTTGGTTGCATTTTTGTAAATGCTTTTAAAATACCATGTTAGGGTATTTTATACATCATGTTAAGTGTTGGGGTGCAAATTTAATTAAACCCTTATAATCCCCACTACCCCACCTTTTAACTCACTTTCCCCTTTATACTCTAAATCCCCAAATCAACAACCCAAAACCCTTACCCCCTCCATTTTCGTCCATGGCTTAAAAGAGGAAGAGGAATCCTTCCAAAATCTTGATTTGTGGAATTTGTTGGGAGATTTGGAGTCCCCAAGAGGTATGGATACCTCCTTGATGTTTTTGTAAAGTTTTATTTGAGTTTGTTATGGTTTTGGAGGGTTTTGAGATGGGTTGTTTGGGTGTATGTTATTTATGATTGGGGTATGATTTTTGAAGTGTTTTATGTGGGTTTTAACGAGTTATGATGATGTTAGTGTGGTTGGAAAGTTTGGGTTTGAGTGGTATGGGATTGAGCTTAGAAAATGCTCAAAAATGGCGAAAAATCGCGCACCAGCAGGTGGCGATCGATCGCCTGAAATGAGGCAATCGATCGCCGATGGCCATTAGCCATTTCACGTAGCAGGCGATCGATCGCCTAAAATTAATCGATCGATCGCCGCAAGGCAAAAGAGCGAGGCGATCGATCGCCTCAAGAAGCGATCGATCGCCATTGTGTAAAACATGGAAAATGATGATTTTTGATGAATTTTTGGTATTTGGCTATTGTTTAGCTTCTAATATTGATTTGTATGGTTATGTAGAACCATCCCATGTACCCACAACCTCAAGGAGATAAAGCTCTCCGATTTCTACACTTTTGGGAATTAAGGTACGTAAGAAACGTACGGGCATCGGACGGTAATCCATACTTCTATACTATGATTATACAATGATTATATAAGTCCATAGGATGTTTATGATGATGATTATGATAAGTAAGTTTATGATGATGATATTTATGATGAGTGATGAGTATGATAAGTAAGTTTATGATAATGATGCTTATGATGAGTGATGAGTATGATAAGTAAGTTTATGATGATGATGTTTATGATGAGTGAAGAGGATATGATGTCCATGAGGACGATTATGATAAGTAACGATGATGTTTATATCATAATACGATGTTATGATACAGTAAGATGCCATACGATGTTATGATTGGGTAAGACGCCCACATGGCAAGATGCCATACGATGTTTATGATATGGTAAGACGCCATGCAATAGGGTAAGACGCCCATATGTATGAATGTGAATCAGGGTCAACAAGAAGAAGTTAACGAATAACTAGCAAGTTTACTTAACTAAGATTTCATGCATTTACTGTTATGTTTCTTTTACGATGATCAAGTAAAGATGTGCATGCTCACGATGTGTTGTCCCTGTAGGTACACTTTTGGACAGAAGGCTCAGGGTCGGGTTGAGACAGTGAGCTATGAGAAGCATGAAAGAAATTAGGATACAGGATTTTTGTATAGTCTCTACTCTAGGAGTAGTATAATTCTTTCACTTTAACATTCATTTTGAGAATGTAATTGATTAAGTTTTGAAATTTCATTTTTGGCCTGTAATCTAAATAGCTCAAACTACAACCTGAACCATGAGACGTTATTAATGCATGTTTAGTCCATTATATGTGTTAAAGATGATGTTAAGGTAGGAAGACCCTACATTAGTGGTATCAGAGCAGTGGTTAGATAACCCGGGAATGAGTGAAGGGTAGCCTTAGCAATAAGTTAGCTAGGTGCTTACTTTTAAACATGTTTTGTGCATAAGTTGCATATGAAGTATATGATGTTGTGCTAACATGTTTTGTTTATCTGACGAGGTATTATATGAACTACTTTTGGGTATTGTTGTTAACCCTTGTGTTGCAGTATGGCAGCAAATGTGGAAGTGGGTGACGCAGTGAGTGTCAATGCAAGTGCAGGACGTACGAATCCCCTACCCCCGCCAGCCTTTGGCGAAGAACCGTCTGAACAGCAATTACTGCCTGGGGAACTGAGCTTGACTCAATTTCTTGCATACCAGCCCCCGACCTTTGAAGGAACTGAAACAGGGGAACAAGCTGAAGAGTGGTTAGAGAGAATAGAGCAAATCTTCGTGGCAGCCCCGTGTGCTAAGACAGCCTGAATAAGACTAGCAGAGTTCCAGTTGGCCAAGAAGGCGCTGATGTGGTGGAAGACCACAGTGGTAGAGCAAGAGGCTCAAGTTATGAAGTAAATATGAAGATGTTTCGAACTCGGTTTCTAAACCGCTATTTTTCGGCTGCTGCACGACAGGCCAAGGAAGACGAATTTACTCACCTCAAGCAAGGTAACATGTCAGTGTCAGATTATGCCCTTCAATATTGTTCCTTGCTCAGATATGTGCCTCATATCCCCACAAGTACGCAAGCAAAGATGAGGAACTTCATGAAGGGCTTGAGGCCGGAACTATATGACAGGGTGATCACTTATGGCCCTACTTGCTTTGATGATGCACTTTCACGGGCCGAGCTAGCCGAACTAGGGGTTGGTGCATACCCTGATACTGTACCACCTCCAGCACCCCCTCAGAAATCCACTCCTGATAATTTGAAGCCAAGAGGTGATCAGTTCAAGCCAAGATGAAACACATCGACGTCAAGGTTCAGTGGTAAGAGGCCCGACAATCGTTGGAAAGGAAACCGTAGGGATGACGCCCAGTCAGGAAGAGGACAGTCTCAGGGAGGCAGATTTGGGAAGGTCATGTGCTCTACTTGTGGGCAACCACATCTGACAAAAGACTGCGTAGGATGCTATGTTTGTGGCAACAAGGGCCACTTTGCTCGGCAATGTCCCAACCGAGAAGGACAACCGAATTTTGCGGGGAGGTCTACAGACAGGGCAGTACAGCACATGCCACCGTTTGTACCGAGGCAGTTTGGAGGTCAGCCCATGGAGCCACCTCAGGGACATGTTTATGCCTTGACAAGGGAGCAGGCTACAGCGGCTCCGGAGGAGGTTATAACGGGTACGTGTCTTTTATTTACGCACCCTGCTTTTATATTGATCGACACATGTGCGTCACACTCTTTCGTGTCGACAAGTTTTGTGGAAAGGCACCACATATGCACTTCTCCGTCGCCCACGCCTCTTATAGTCTCGACCCCCGCTGGAAGAAGTATGATTACTGATCAGATTGTCTATGATGGCCTCATTTATTTTGAGGATAACAAGCTAAGGTCAGATTTGATTGTTCTGGGGATGTCAGACTTTGACTGCATTGTAGGCATTGATGTTCTGAACAGGTATCAGACAGTTGTGAGCTGCAGGCAGAGGACTGTCCGATTCAGATCTGATATGGGAGTCCAGTGGACATTCTTTGGGGATGGTTCTCGTTCTAAGATCCCGTTGATATCTGCTGTCAAGATGGCGCAGTTGTTGGAACGAGGCCATACAGGATGTCTCATATATGCCGTTGATGTTACGGAAAAGAAAGAAGAATTAAAGGTTGAGGATGTGCCTGTAGTGGCGGAATTTCCTGATGTTTTTCCGGAAGAGATTCCCGGATTCCCACCGGCGAGAGAGGTCGAGTTTGGGATTGAGTTATTACTGGGGACGTCTGCCATTTCTCGTGCCCCTTATAGGATGGCACCAGCGGAGCTAAGGAATTAAAGATTCAGTTGCAAGAGCTCCTTGATAAGGGCTATATACGCCCTAGCGTATCGCCCTGGGGTGCACCAGTTTTATTTGTTAAGAAGAAAGATGGTTCGATGCGTCTGTGCATCGATTACAGACAACTGAACAAAGCTACAGTGAAGAATAAGTATCCACTCCCGAGGATCGATGATTTGTTTGACCAGTTGCAGGGTACGAGGCTCTACAGTAAGATCGATCTGAGGTCGGGGTACCATCAGATTCGAGTAAGGGAAGAAGATGTCCAGAAGACAGCCTTCAGGACTAGGTATGGGCACTATGAATTCCTAGTCATGCCTTTTGGGGTGACGAATGCCCCAGCTGTTTTCATGAGTTTGATGAACAGGGTGTTCCAGCCATATTTAGATCAATTCGTCATAGTTTTCATTGACGATATACTCATCTACTCCCGGACTGAAGAGGAACACGTGAAGCACTTGAGGACAGTACTCCAGATCCTTAGGGATCATCATTTATATGCAAAGCTCAGCAAGTGCGAGTTCTGGTTGAACAGTGTAGTGTTCTTGGGCCATGTTATATCTAGCAGGGGGATATTTGTGGATCCCAGGAAGATTGAAGCTGTGATGGAGTGGGCTGCACCCACTTCTGTACCTGAGATACGGAGCTTTCTCGGTTTGGCGGGATATTACCGACGTTTCGTCGAGGGTTTCTCAAGAATTGCCAAACCCCTGACACAGCTGACTCAGAAGGGAGTCCCGTTCTTTTGGTCCGAAGCTTGTGAGGAAAGCTTCCAAGAGTTGAAGCGTCGTTTGACGACAGCGCCAGTGTTGGTGATTCCTTCTGAGAATAAGAGGTTTTCCTTGTACTCAGACGCATCATTGCAGGGTTTAGGCTGTGTATTGATGCAAGAGAAGCACGTGGTGGCTTATGTTTCGAGACAGTTGAAGCCTCATGAGACCTGATACCCAGTCCATGATCTGGAACTGGCGGCCATCATTTTCGCCTTGAAGATTTGGCGTCATTATCTTTATGGTACGACGTTTACCATCTATACGGACCATAAGAGCCTGGAGTTCCTATTCACTCAAGCTGAACTGAATATGCGTCAAAGAAGATGGATGGATTTGCTCAAGGATTATGACTGTGAGATTGAGTACCATCCTGGTAAAGCAAATTTGATAGCAGACACCTTAAGTCGGAAGGTGAAGAGTACTGCTGAAGGCGCTATGTGTTTATCAGCGATGATGACTTCTTATTGCCATCTGGGCTATGATTTTGATGTGGACACGTCGCCGGTGCGAGTGTCGACCTTGTTGGCTGAGCCTGACATATTTGATGTTATCAGGAAAGCCCAGAGGTCGGATGATGAGGTTCAGAGATGGTCATCGATAGTACTTCAAGGACAGCCATCAAAGTTCAGAGTGGCAGAAGATGATTCCTTGAGACTGGGCAACCGATGGGTAGTCCCAGATACACCAGAGTTGCGTAGAGGAATATTGGAGCGAGCTCACAGTAGTCGGTTCAGTATCCACCCAGGAGGAAGGAAGATGTACAAGGACCTATGCGGTCAATTCTGGTGGAGACGCATGAAGCGTGATGTGATCACTTTTGTCAAAAGATGTTTGATCTGCCAGCAAGTAAAGGCAGAAAGGCAGAGGCCTGGTGGCGAGCTGAAGAGCTTGGAGGTGCCCCAATGGAAGTGGGAGCACATATCTATGGACTTCGTAACCCATTTGCCAAGAACGGCCTCTGGATTTGATGCGATCTGGGTGATCGTGGATAGGCTGATGAAGGTAGCTCATTTCATCCCTTACAGTATGACTTTCACGTATCTAAATATGGCCCAATTATATGTACGGGATGTGGTGAGGTTACATGGGATTCCAGTCTCGATTGTGTCTGACAGAGACCCAAGGTTTACTTCGCATTTCTGGGAGGGTCTCCAGACAGCTTTGGGCACAGAGGTGAGACTGAGTACATCGTATCACCCTCAGACTGATGGCCAAACAGAGCGTATCATTCAGATGCTCGAAGATATACTGAGGGCATGTATTTTGGAGTTTGATACTCCATGGCAGGATGCAGTACCTTTGGTCGAGTTCTCCTATAATAACAGCTATCTGGCGAGCATTCAAATGACCCCTTTTGAAGCTCTTTACGGACGACGATGTAGGTCACCGCTGTATTGGAAAGACTTGACTAGTAAAGCGGTCGGAGGACCGGATATGATTAAGGAAATGGAAGAAAAGATTAAGTTGATACGCCAAAAGATGAAAGCGGCCCAAGATAGGCAAGCAGCCTATGCCAATAAGCGGCGACGGCCGCTAGAATTCCAAGTAGGAGACAAGGTTTTCCTGAAAATCTCATCCTTCAGGGGTGTGGTCCGTTTTGGTATGAGGGGAAAGTTATCTCCGAGATATGTCGGACCGTATGAGGTGTTGCAGCGTATTGGTACATTGGCTTACCGTTTGGCTCTACCGCCGTCTTTATCTGGGATTCATGATGTTTTCCACGTTTCTATGCTACGGAAGTATGAGCCAGACCCGTCTCATGTTTTACAGCCTACTGAAGTGCATTTGGATTCAGATGTATCCTACGTCGAACCACCGATCAGAATTCTGGATCGTGAGGATCGCAGATTGCGAAGTAAAGTTATACCGATGGTCAAAGTTCAGTGGGATCGTCGGGGTGTCGAGGAGGCTACGTGGGAGACGGAACGGCATATGGTGCAGCACTACCCGGAACTATTTTCTGGTATGATTTATGTTTAGTTTCCTTATGGGTAAGTGCATGCGATTTCGAGGACGAAATCTTATAAGTAGGGGAGTATTGTGATGCCCCGAAATTAATTAATGGCAATCTGGACATTAATTATGTTTATATGATGATTAAGTTATGTGTGGAAAATGAAGTGTTAACATGATTTAATTGTGTTGATTTTAATTATGAGGAAATCATGGATTTAATGAAGTTGGTTGCATTTTTGTAAATGCTTTTAAAATACCATGTCAGAGTATTTTATACATCATGTTAAGTATTGGGGTGCAAATTTAATTAAACCCTTATAATCCCCACTACGCCACCTTTTAACTCACTTTCCCCTTTATACTCTAAATCCCCAAATCAACAACCCAAAACCCTTACCCCCTCCATTTTCGTCCATGGCTTAAAAGGGGAAGAGGAATCCTTCCAAAATCTTGATTTGTGGAATTTGTTGGGAGATTTGGAGTCCCCAAGAGGTATGGATACCTCCTTGATGTTTTTGTAAAGTCTTATTTGAGTTTGTTATGGTTTTGGAGGGTTTTGAGATGGGTTGTTTGGGTGTATGTTATTTATGACTGGGGTATGATTTTTGAAGTATTTTATGTGGGTTTTAACGAGTTATGATGGTGTTAGTGTGGTTGGAAAGTTTGGGTTTGAGTGGTATGGGATTGAGCTTAGAAAATGCTAAAAAATGGCGAAAAATCGCGCACCAGCAGGTGGCGATCAATCGCCTGAAATGAGGCGATCGATCGCCGATGGCCAGTAGCCATTTCACGTAGCAGGCGATCGATCGCCTAAAATTAAGCGATCGATCGCCGCAAGGCAAAAGAGCGAGGCGATCGATCGCCTCAAGTAGCGATCGATCGCCACTGTGTAAAACATGGAAAATGACGATTTTTGATGAATTTTTGGTATTTGGCTATTGTTTAGCTTCTAATATTGATTTGTATGGTTATGTAGAACCATCCAAAGTACCCACAACCTCTAGGAGATAAAGCTCTCCGATTTCTACACTTTTGGGAATTAAGGTACGTAAGAAACGTACGGGCATCGGATGGTAATCCATACTTCTATACTATGATTATACAATGATTATATAAGTCCATAGGATGTTTATGATGATGATTATGATAAGTAAGTTTATGATGATGATGTTTATGATGAGTGATGAGTATGATAAGTAAGTTTATGATAATGATGCTTATGATGAGTGATGAGTATGATAAGTAAGTTTATGATGATGATGTTTATGATGAGTGAAGAGGATATGATGTCCATGAGGACGATTATGATAAGTAACGATGATGTTTATATGATGTTTATATCATAATACGATGTTATGATACGGTAAGATGCCACACGATGTTATGATTGGGTAAGACGCCCACATGGCAAGATGCCATACGATGTTTATGATATGTTAAGACGCCATGCAATAGGGTAAGACGCCCATATGTATGATTGTGAATCAGGGTCAACAAGAAGAAGTTAACGAATAACTAGCAAGTTTACTTAACTAAGATTTCATGCATTTACTGTTATGTTTCTTTTACGATGATCAAGTAAAGATGTGCATGCTCACGATGTGTTGTCCCTGTAGGTACACTTTTGGACAGAAGGCTCAGGGTCGGGTTGAGACAGTGAGCTATGAGGAGCATGAAAGAAATTAGGATACAGGATTTTTGGATAGTCTCTACTCTAGGAGTAGTATAATTCTATCACTTTAACATTCATTTTGAGAATGTAATTGATTAAGTTTTGAAATTTCATTTTTGGCCTGTAATCTTAATAGCTCAAACTACAACCTGAACCATGAGACGTTATTAATGCATGTTTAGTCCATTATATGTGTTAAAGATGATGTTAAGGTAGGAAGACCCTACAGGGGTTATGAACGTGCTTGGGCACGTGGTTGCATGCTTGTGTTTAATTGTGAGTTATTTATGTGTTAGCACATAATTCATCGGGTCGTGGGACTGAGGCGAGGTCGGACTCGAACTACGGAATTATAAGGTACGTATAACGTACGAGCATAGCCTGTTATAATGTTGCAACTGTGAAATGCATGGTATGTAATATTTGCTATAAATGGATATTGAAATGCATGGTATATGGTACTTGCAATAAATGGATACTGAAATGCATGGTATATGGTAATTGCGATAAATGGACATACATTGGGAATTATATGGTGCCGCTTTTGAGCGAGCAATGATTGGATGTTGTCACCGTTGAGCGGCCATCGATTATGACGCCGCTATTGTGGAGCGAGCTATGAAATAGAACTATGGAATCATTGGCTAGATACATGTGATATATGTGGTACTCTATTTGATGATTTAATCATATTTGATTATGGAACTGGTATATTAGGAAGGGTTTTAGTTGATCAATGAGATGATCAACTGGCTTTTGAGAATTTAATGGTTTGGTTATTTTGAGAACAGGGACAATACAGGGGATCCGTGATGAGGATGATACCATCCAGGGAGTATCATTTAAATTCATG
The DNA here is from genome assembly GCA_907163345.1 of Haberlea rhodopensis. NCBI lineage: Eukaryota > Viridiplantae > Streptophyta > Magnoliopsida > Lamiales > Gesneriaceae > Haberlea > Haberlea rhodopensis. Next base: position 731,878 of record CAJQUN010000132.1, on the reverse strand, counting down.
GCATTTACATTATGTAAATTATGAACTGTAGTATTATGATTATTGGATTGGTGGTATTGGTATGCTCACCCCGTGTGGTGCTGTATCTGTTGGGGCAGGTGATACAGGTGCAGCAGTAGCTTTGGAGTTGAACTTGGGCTGTTTATTTGAGGTACTTCCAGGATTGAAGTAATAGAGCTGGTTGAATAAGCATGTAGATCCAGAGTTGAGATCGAGCTGTGCATGGGAGGTGCTTCCAGGATTGGAGTACCGGTAACGGTATTTGGTAGAGTATCTTATACATTAGATACACGTTCATTCATTGGGTGTTCTCATGTGAGCACGTTTTTACGTGTATATGGAATGTATAAATGGGCATGGCTTTTCTCTCTTCATTTATTGTCTGCATGTAATTAAATACGGAATTACTAAATGAACTGAGAGTATGTTAGTGTATTATTAGGGTGTACTATGAAAGTTGTTTTGGTTGGGGAAGTTGAATATTATGTGGTTCGAATGCAAGAAATTTTATAGATGGTATATGATGCTATGCTTGCATGTGGTTTCCTTCCCATGATATTATGATTGTATGCACTAATGGCATGGATTAATACACTAATAACGGGTTAAGGGCACGGGGGTCCTTACATTAGTGGCAGGTTGCTCTTTGGGGCTGTTGAGGGTCTAGGAACAAGTTAATGGGAATGAGAAGCAAATACTTATGCATGATGCTAGTTAGTGTTGTGTGGCACAACTATATTGTTTATGTGCGTTTATGATATGTGTTCATAATTGGAATATGTTGTTGCTAACCATTGTGGTTGCAGGGTCATATGGGACATGGATTATGCATTACGGTTGCATATTGGAGTGATGATTTTAATGCTTTGCCGCTAAATGTTGAAGCGATGGTAAACTCCGCATGTCACATTTGAAGTGAGGTGCATTAAAATACACCCATAGTGATGTTCATTGGAATATGGATTATGCATTACGGTTGCATACATGGCGTAGCGATGTGAATACTTGCCGCTGTCATATTATAGCGATGAAGAATATTTGCCGCAAATATGTCGAAGGGAAGGATAATTCCGCTATCATATTACTATTGCGAGGGATATTATGCCTCTAATATGTCGAAGCGAGGGGTATTTCCGCTGTCATGATAAAACGAGGAGTAGTGGCGCCGCTGTCATACTATCGCGATGAAGAATATTTGCTGCTTAAGCGAGGGATATTATACCGCTAATATGGCGTAGTGATGAGCTTTCCGCTGTCATATGATAGCGATGGAGGATATTTGCCGCTTAAGCGAGGGATATTATGCCGCTGGTATGACAAAGCGAAGTAGCGAAGAGGGATATTTGCCGCTTTATAGCGAGGGATATCATGACGCTAGTTTATTGGCGAAGGATCATGCCGCCAGGTATATATAGCGATGGTTTATTCCGTTATTCTATTGGCGATGGTTTATGTCGTCGGGTATTTATAGCGATGGTACATTCCGCTAGTTTATTGGCGATGGTTCATGCATCCAGGTATTATATAACGATGGTTTATTCCGCTATTCTATGGGCGATGGTTTATGCCGCCGGGTATTCATAGCGATGGGTTATTCCGCTATTCTATTGGCGATAGTTTATGCCACCGGGTATTCATAGCGATGGGTTATTTCGCTATTCTATTGGCGATGGTTTATGCCGCCGGGTATTCATAGCGATGGGTTATTCTGCTATTCTATTGGCGATGGTTTATGCCGTCGGGTATTTATAGCGATGGTACATTCTGCTACATCTATTGGCGATGGTTCATGCCGCCGAGTATCATATAACGATGGATCATTCCGCTACATCTATTGGCGATGGTTCATGCCGCCAGGTATTATATAGCAATGGGTCATTCCGCTACATCTATGGCGATGGTTCATACCGCCGGATATCTATAGCGATGTTTTATGCCGCTGACTCTATGGCGAGGGATCATGCCACTGACTCTATAGCAAGGGATCATGCCTCTATGTACGTAGCACTGGATTACGCCACCTACGAGCGATGGGTGCTGCTTGCGTACCACTGGCGGATGATGGATACAGGTATGCCGCTATCTTGTTAGCGATGGGGTATGGTATATTACTGTTTTATTAGCATTATTGTGGATGTCATGCGTTGATATACATATACCGTCACGTGTTTGACGATGATATTATGGATGTCGTGTATCGACATATACTGTCACGTGTTTGACGATGAGATTATGAATGTCAGGTGTTGACATGTACCGTCACGAGTTGACGATGTTATTTTGGATGTCATATATTGACATATACCGTCACGGGATGACGATGACATAGTGGATGTTCTATGTAGACGGGTAGCGTCGTGTTGACGAATAATACGTCTGGGTGTATGTATTTAGTCATATGATTTGAGTGATGTTGGTGAGCACAAGGTGGTGTCTACGTCACCGGTTGACGAGACTGTTACGCCAAGCAGGTTTGCTCGATGGATTACTGGATGCATTGTACCGGTGAGTGTACCGCATCATGCAATAGAGGTAAATATTTTTTCGAGTAGCGATACCTTTGGGTATACTTGCTGGAATGGCTAAGGCCAAGTGATTGGTGGTAAGAGTAGTCATTGAGGAAACTACTCGCTTGTCGTTGTGATGTGTGGTAGACATGGTCACACCCACCCTGAGGGTGAGGAGATAAATCCTAATGGTTAGGATTGCATTGGGATTGAGCAAGGACACCGGGATGTCCATTATGCTTTGGTGTTTTAGAGAAATATTGGGTGATGACCCACTACTCTAATGGTTTGTATGGTATGGTACACCGGGATGGAACATATGGCATGTTGGCAGGTTTGGTATAAGCCTATGGGGCGGCGAATTGCTAGCTATGTATTGTTGCAGTGATGTAGTGTGCTTGTGGTAGCCATTACACTGCTCGCTAGAACCGAGTTTGGTGAATCATATGATGATACGATGAGGGTAATAGTGGACTCTAGTAGTCACTATGTCGCATGAGGTTTGAGCCAGGGAATCCCTCACGGGGACGTTTATACGTCAAATGTTAAGGGACTTGTATTGGGACAACTCAATCCTGTTGGGAGTACCAACGAGAGTGTCGACAGGTCATTTTTGGCTCGGGTTGAGCATCTTTCAAATAGCATGCAATGGGAGTCACAAATGGATTGTGAGATATAGTTAGTGAGGTGACACTACTATATTGATTTTATCTCTTGGAGAGATTTGAATTGTACTGTCATGGAGACATCTAATATTGGTTGAGGGTTGATTGTGAATCAACCAGGGTATGCCCTACTAGTGTTGGACTAGATGATGTCTTTATTTTACCGGCGAGACTTCCGAGGAGGCGTCTCTGGGGAGATGCTCAAGGTTCTTGGAGTACTATGGCATTAGTACAGAGCATCGTTAGATGTGTATACGGATTTTAATTTGGTAATAGTGGCATTGAGGCACTATTCTGAACCAGTTATGTATTTGTTGGTTCAGGATATAATTTGGTATAAATATATCCAGTTTCCGAACAGTGGTTCGAGGTTGGAAGGTCATGGTACATGCCATTTTCCTTGAGAGGAAGGCGGTATTGATATACCTACCTTTTGGGAATCTTTGTAGACTCGATGAGTCGGTTGGTGTAGTGTTGATGTTTGAATCACACCTTTGATTTTAGTTTGTCAATCATCATTCTCCATTGAGTGAGAAAGATTGAGGATTGACAGTTGAGGTTGTGACTTTTGGGGTATGATTGGTGATACCCGAGTCGATTGCATTGAGTATGCATGTTGTATTGGTGCTTAAGTATGTATACCAGTGTGGGTATACAAATACCAGCATTATTTTAGTCCTCGTCGAGCATCGGGTTAGTATGCTTGGATGAATGAATATCCGGTGAGAGATTGTGGAACTTTGAGATTGGTAATCTCGATGGCACGATGTATTCTGAAGAATGATCGTGAGGGTTGGTTGATTTCCCCTGAGGAGGGATTGTCGTATTTTAGGCCATGATAATTCGTTTCTGAGTAAACTGATAACATCCCTGTGTTAGGATTGTTGAATCCTAGGGTAAACGAGGGATGGCCATGTTTTTGATTTGTTAGGTGTCGCGGTTGACACGTGTGGCGGGAATGCAATTGATTGTTCTTGCATGTCCTTTCGGGAATTTGAGACCTTGTAGAGTCTCGATGATGTGTTGGACCAAGATGTGATTTCTTGGAACTTACGGATGTAGGCATCTTTAGAGATGTGTTTTTGTGTTGATCGGTAGCGGTGCCCGACCCATGTTGCAAGTGGTGCAACTGCTCCTTTGATGGAGGTAGAATTGGAGAACGGGAACCGGATTTAGTATAAGTACACTGTAGTGTACTGGTGGTTTCCTTGGTAACGATGTATGGTTAACATCGTATGCTAAATCGTAGAGATATCATCGAGGCGATATCTATTTTGGGAATCACGAATGATTCGTTTGATTTGCAGTTATGTTTGGCTGACTGCTTTTGAGATGGTTAGCATCGGGGAATGCTGATGTCTTTCTTGAATTTGTGTCGATTTGGGAGGTTACTCCATTTCAGGTGCTGGTGCGAGGTCTGTATCCTCGCGGTCGGTGTGTCGTTCATGTTATGTTCATGATTCGACAATGTGGATCCATTTGGATTGCGTGGTCTCGGCGTTACGTGGAGTACGCCTGTGCAAATTTCGGGGACAAAATTTTATTAGTGGGGGATAATTGTGATGCCCGGGAATTAATGGTGTTAATCCCGGAGTGGTAATGAATCCTTAATGGATTTTAATTGTGGCAATTATGAATTAATTACGGTATTGGGACTCCCCGGGGATTTTAAATCCGGTATTTGAAGTCGTTGGATACAAGGGATGAGATTGTATTCTCATCGTGGTGATAACCTTGGAATTTGGTCTTTGGTGGGATTGGGTTCAGAGTACTTTGTACTGGGGCTGGTAATGGAAATAGAGATTGGGAGGTAATTATTGAAAACAGATGATTTTTTAATGAGTCATGATGTATTTGTGGAGGGATTGGTATTTTCGAGTTTTGGTGCTATATATACCAAGTAGACTCGGTATTCCGTCATTGCACGGATTCCCTCTCTCTGCGCGCCTAACCCTCCCCCATTTCCCCTCTTTTTCCCTTGGAGGAAAAAAATCGTTGGTAGCTTGGCGGGTGCCGGAATTCTCGAAGATAATCAGATATTAATCTTCCCCTCATCATTGTCTTCGATTTGGTAGTGGTATTGTAGAGTTTGGTTGGTTTTGGATTTAGAATTTTTTGGTTAAAAATCCTAAATTGTGTTTTTAGAGTTTTATTGGCTTTAAATGGTGTATTTGAGGTGTTGAAGGTGTATGAGGGTGTTGGTTTTGAGTTTGGGTGTGAAAAACACCATGGAAGCTCGAGTTTTTTTGGAAAATTGCATGTCGTGATCGATCGCCGAGGGGTGCCGATCGATCGCGACGAGCAGCTGGATTTTTGGTGAAGATGCACAGTGCTGGCGATCGATCGCGAGGTCTCGGTGATCAATCACGAGTGGGTTGACGATCGATTGTGGAGACTCGCGATCGATCGCGATGAAGCACTGGTTGGCCATTGGTCAGTGGCGATCGATCGCGATAAAATCGGCGATCGATCGCCGCTCGAAGGTTGATGTTTTTTCGAAAATTTTGGAAAATGTCGGGATTTTGGAATCGAGGTTTAAGTGGCCCATTTCCGGGACAATGTCTACATTCCAATGAGAATGCTATACTTTTAAATGGATTGGTTGGAGCCAAAATTTGATAAAACGGAATTCTCGGTTGAGTTTTTTGGCTATCATTTAAACTTATAAAATGGAATATTTTGGGTATTAAGCATGCTTAACCCGGGGTCTTTTAAAATGGTAAATCGTCATGGATTGACAATAAGTTTGGGGGTTATGAACGTGCTTGGGCACGTGGTTGCATGCTTGTGTTTAATTGTGAGTTATTTATGTGTTAGCACATAATTCATCGGGTCGTGGGACTGAGGCGATGTCGGACTCGAACTACGGAATTATAAGGTACGTATAACGTACGAAAATTAGCCTGTTATAATGTTGCAACTGTGAAATGCATGGTATGTGGTATTGCTATAAATGGATATTGAAATGCATGGTATATGGTACTTACAATAAATGGGTAGTGAAATGCATGGTATATGGTAATTGCGATAAATGGACATACATTGGGAATTATATGGTGCCTCTTTTGAGCGAGCAATGATTGGATGTTGTTGCCATTGAGCGGCCATCGGTTATGACGCCGCTATTGTGGAGCGAGCTATGAAATAGAACTATGGAATCATTGGCTAGATACATGTGATGTCTACTCTTTTTGATGATTTAATCATATTTGATTATTGAACTGGTATAGTAGGAATGGTTTTAGTTGATCAATGAGATGATCAACTGGCTTTTGAGAATTTAATGGTTTGGTTATTTTCAGAACATGGACAATACATGGGATCCCGGATGAGGATGATACCATCCAGGGAGTATCATTTAAATTCATGGCATTTACATTCTATAAATTATGAACTGTAATATTATGATTATTTGATTGGTGGTATTGGTATGCTCACCCCGTGTGGGGCTGTCTCTGTTGGGGCAGGTGATACAGGTGCAACAATAGCTTTGGAGTTGAGCTCGGGCTGTTGATTTGAGGTACTTCCAGGATTGAAGTAATAGAGCTAGTTGAATAAGCACGTAGATCCAGAGTTGAGATCGAGCTGTGCATGGGAGGTGCTTCCAGGATTGGAGTACCAGTAACGGTATTTGGTAGAGTATCTTATACATTAGATACACGTTCATTCATTGGGTGCTCTCATGTGAGCACGTTTTTACGTGTATGGAATGTATAAATGGGCGTGACTTTTCTCTCTTCATTTATTGTCTGCATGCAATTAAATACGGAATTGCTAAATGAACTGAGAGTATGTTAGTGTATTATTAGGGTGCATACTATGAAAGTGGTTTTGGTATGGGAAGTTGAATATTATGGGGTTCTAATGCAAGAAATTTTATAGATGGTATATGATGCTATGCTTGCATGTGGTTTCCTTCCCATGATAATATGATTGTATGCACTAATTGCATGAATTAATACACTAATAACGGGTTAAGGGCACGGGGGTCCTTACATGTGGTATTTTAGAAATTTATTAAACACTTAATCAAGTCAAAATAAATATTATTGAGAAATTAAGTTTAATAATCTTGAATAATGTGGTAGGAAATCCTTGATACATTTGAAGACTTCTTGGGATAGTTTGTAGCTTGAATAATCTTAGGAAGCTTCGAGGTACTGATCGCTATTATTTTAAACAGTATTTTTCCAATATAGCGATTGCGTACACAAGTTCACGGTGTCATGTTTTAGTATAATGATATGAAAAGTATATGTGATATCCCCAAAATAATTATGTGCATTTTGGCATTTATTTATGATTATGTGATATTTATGGTGTTAATTAATTTAGTGTTGGATTAATTAATATGGTGAAATGCTTAGTCATGCGGTGGGCGTGACCTGGTAATGCATTTCAGGGTACATGTGATGCATGTTGGGAAATTTGGTGTTGGCATGGTTTAACAGTGATGTGTAATGATTATTTTGGGTAAAGCATGTATTTAATTGGAGTTATGGTGCATTTCTGGAAATGCCTTTAAAATATCATGTTGGAGATATTTTATACATCATGCTAATTAATGGGGTTCTATGTTATTATTAACCCCAACACTTATACCCCCACTACACTTCATAACCCCCACTCCTTATCAAAATTCACTCTCAACCCTATCCCCAAACCCCAATCCCGATTTTGGCAAGAGGAGGAGGAGGAAACCTTTGCAAAATCTTTATTTGTGGGATTCTTGGTAGGATTTGAAGTCCATAAGAGGTATGGATTCCTCCTTGTTGATTTTATGAAGTTTTATTTTGAAATGGTTTTTGTTTTGGGATTTAAAAATGGTTCATTTTTGGGTTTGTGTTGTATTTGGTTGAGTATTGGATTTTTGGTGGTATTAAGGTGCATATTGAAGGTTTATAGTGATTTGATGTTGTGGGTTTGTGGGTATTTTAGTTGGTGTGGATTGGGGAAGAAGAATGGTATAAAAATGGTGATTTTCGGGTTACAGGTAGCGGCGATCGATCGCCCGTTTTTGGCGATCGATCGGGCGCAAGCAGTACCCGGCAGAAGCTCTTGGCGATCGATCGCCAATGTTGGGCGATCGATCGATGGGTCTCGCGATCGATCGCGCTAAACATGGCGATCGATCGCCTAAGACTGAATTTTGTTGGCTCGGGCAGTGTGATCTCGCGATCGATCGGGCTATGTAGCGATCAATCGCGAGTCACAAAAAATGTGTATTTGGTTATTTTTGTGGGATTTTTGGTATCGGACTATTATTGGCTTCTAATATTAGTTTGTGTGAATATGTAGAACCATCCCAGGTGGCCACACAACCTAGGAGATAAAGTCCCACGACACACCACATTTTGGTACAAAGGTACGTAGTGAGACGTACGAGCATCGGACGGTAAAACGTTTTTTTACGCATTGAATTGATTATGCATTATGGTTGCATACATGGACTTGGTTATACATTATGGTTGCATACATGGGCTTGATTATGCATTGTGGTTTCATACATGGTCTTGGTGATGCATTATGGTTGCATACATACATGGAATGCATTGGTGCATGTGATTGTGAGTCGAGGTTATATTCCAGTGATGAAGAATACTTGCCGCCTTCATGTCGAAGCGATGATAGAATACTTGCCGCTGTCATATTATAGCGAAGAAGAATATTTGCCGCAAATATGTCGAAGTGAAGGATAATTCCGCTGTCATATTACTATTGCGAGGGATATTATGCCGCTAATATGTCGAAGCGAGGGGTATTAATGCCGCTGTCATGTAAACGCGAGGGGTATTATGCCACTGATATAATAAGAATGGAAATTGCCATTGGTATTCATGGAATGGATGCATGTCATGACATACATTATTGGTATTATGATCTATTGATTATGATTGTGGCACAGGGACAACCAAAGGGAGCATTAAAATGTATTAAATACAGGAAGTGATTTGTATATACGGTTTATGCATTTCTATATTACAATCATATTATTGTGAATATGGTTTGTTACATGCTCATGGTTTTGGGGTTGTTCCTGTAGGTACATTTTGGGCATAAAGGGCTAAGGACGGGTTGATACGGTGAGCTCGAGAGGGGTGCATTTTGGTATAGAAGATGGGATTCTTTTTTGTATAGTCTCTACACTAGGAGAGTATAAAGCTATATGATTAACATTCATTTGATTGGGAATGTAATTAATCCTTTGGAATTTATTTTGGCACAGTAATCTTAATAGCTCAAGGCATCAACACAAAATTTTTTTTACTCTGGTTATGCATGCTTAGTTCTTATTGTACCTAAATCCACACTTAAGGAACCAGGATCCTTACAATTTGTGCACTTAAGGAACTAGGCTCCTTACAGTATAAGTGTCGAACCCACGAAGGCTAGGAAATAAGTACCAAACTCCCATAGTTAACTATATTTAGCCTACGAATATTAGTGATTATGATTAACTAAATTGACCAATGACACGAAATTCAACCACTAAGTAGTAAAGAAATATAATCAGTAGAAACAATTATCAAGACTTCCTAAAGCATATAGTTAAGAATTGAATTCAAACGTTTTAAGGTGAACAGTTTTCCTAAAGCACTTGTATACCTTGGTCCGGTTATAACAAATCTAATACTAAGATGCAACAAGGCAATGATCATGCACTTATTTAACACTCAATATTGTATGTCGATTTATGGAAACTTATAGCCTTCGATTTTGCTATCACACATGTATTTGACTTTATCTTTCGATCTTAGTCTGAATTCCACAGTTTAATTTACTATGTCGTTCCGCAATCTCCTATGGTCAATTCAATCGCAATAAATAATCAATCAAGGATGATTAATCCATTGAAAGCATGAACAACAATAAATTAAACTCAAAGAATTGTAAGAATCCATCAAAACTTAATTAAAATTGTGGGTTCAAAACATGGGATCCCCTAAGTCTTGACAACAAAACTTAGCCAACTATAGTTATCAAATAATAATGAGAAATCATGTTTTTCAACAATCTAAACATTTATAGTTTGATAAAAACAAAGAGCAAAGTTTAGGATTACTAAAGTAACGATAGGTGTTGAGTCCTTGCGTTGCTCTGTCGTCCATTCTCTTCCGATGTCTTCTTCTTCCATGGTTTGATGGTATGGATGAAGTAAGAGGATGGAGATGGTGTGGAGGCTTTGTTTTAGGGTTCAAATCTGATCAAAAGTCCATCTTTTCATCCAAGTTAATCCCATATATAGTAGTATAAAGTTTTGCAAAGTTTGGACACAAAATAACCAAGAAGGAAACAAAATCTCGAAATTTTCGGGTTCGGCGATCGATTGATGCAAGTTACCAATCGATCGCCAGACTATTCTGATTTTATTTTTCAAATTTCTCAAAGCGGCGATCGATCGGTAGGAACTGGTGATCGATCGCGAGAATCTTCTGGTCAACGGCGATCGATTGGTAAAAACTTCCGATCGATCGTGAATTCTAAAATTTGACAATTTGCAATTTCGTCCCTCATTTTTCGTGTTTGTTCGGTTTGGTACTTTTTCATCATTTTAAGCTTAATTCCTCCACTTTTATGCATTTGGACCTAGATTCCTGAAATATACAAATATTTACCAAAAAACGTAATATTTTTCAGGAATCACTACAAAAACGCCCATAATCTTAAATCAATTTAAGCGTAAAAATCACACTTACCAACTCCCCCAAACTTAAAATTCATCGTCTCGAGCAAGAAATAAGATCACAAAGTAGAGTTCAATATTGAAGATTCAAATAAACCAATTCGTAGTCAATCATGTAACTCAGACATCTCACTTATAGAGAAGTCAATCAGAAAGTTCAACACATTGTGTTTTCTCCTAGATCAAGCAACATGTCTCTGAATCAAAACGAGTGTGTGTGCTATTGTCACTTTCAAGTTTCATCCTACTTTCATAGATCAAATCATGCTAGGTAATGAAAGTTAAGATTTTCCTTGAGCACCCCATAGTCCTATTTTCAAATACTTCTCCACTAATGTAGTCACTCCCTAGACTTGGATCAATAGGTCTTTTAAAGCTTGTAATGTTAGGCTTAGTTGTTTGGCTTCAAAGAAAAGATAGGATAGCACAAATAAGAGAGTATAAGCATGTAATGTTCATATTTTTAGCACAAAATTGAGCTTCACTTCTTTTTCTTATAGCCTATGCCACTTTGGGTCTTATTTAGTCGCTTTTTTTCTCAAGGTTTTATCTACCTTTTTCTTTTCTCATTCATCAAATTTTCAACAATGAACTCATCAAAATATAGCAATTCAAGTGCATCTAATGACATTCATTATATACCCTTTAGATAAGGATACTTTTTTTCAATTTAAGCTCAAATAGGTAGGTATAATGAGTTGCCAAAAACAATGTTGAATGGAGCTAATAGTATGTTAAACATACTCCATTCTTTTACAGTTAGGCTCAAAAGTGGATACTAAGGATCGATATATACATGATAAGCTTGAAAGGCTCAAACAGTCCAAAGATCACCTAGATCATCTCCTAATCAAGTTCATGACTATAAAATTTTGCCTTGAAGTGTCATCATCAAATAAGTTCTAAGGTACTCTAAGATGCTCAAAAACAATTCATCAAGTTCACAAAAAATTTCACTACTACAAGTGCAATTCACAAGATTGTGACTCAAATGTGCTTAATATATTCCTCATCTTTGACATGCTTCTCAAAACAAGATATTCATAAACAAGTTTTACAATCATCAAAACCCAAGTTGACATGCATAGTGAGATTAATATCATCATGGATATAGACCACTACTATGATTCATTCTTATCTCACAAACTGAACTCATTTTCAAGAAAAATATTTGTTGGTGCTCAAGAAACGATACAATTCCAATGAAAAAACATGACACAATAATGCACTCCCCCAAACTTAATTCATGTATTGTCCTCAATGTACTAGGCATGGAAAATAAGACAAAGCAATTACCGTTGACAACAACCATCATCGTCAGCTCGTGGGGCATATTGTTGGAACACGATAGCACGCATGGAGTCTCGCCAAAATCAACAACAAAAGCAAAAACAAACCAAAACAAACAAAAAACAAAGCAAAATGATAAGAAAACGTTCTTGATTTATAGTCTCAAGCTGGACTTTTTACCATGTAAGCTCAAGTGCCGCAAGGGCCAGTGGGGGATGATTTTCCGTCATCCTTGTGGTAATGTCGTAACCACTTTTCTGTCACGGTGAACAGCGCCCCGTGGTCATCTCTTAAATTGATAGTGTCACATGGTAGAACATCGACAACTGTGAACGGTCCAGCCCATGGCGAGTCCGCCTTCCATGAAAAAAGTCTCATTTTTTTCCTATTCATTTGCACCAAATCACCCTCACGGAATTTGCCTCCTTTTTTATGGCCATTCGATGGGACCTCCACCTTCTTCTCGCTCTTAACCTGCATCGCATCAACATATAATGTATCAATTATTTGACATTAAAACATCGGTGCTCAGTGCGTGTAGTGTTCAAATCTTTGAACATGTCAAAAATAACTTGATCCTCCCTACTTGGAGGATCAACTTCCCTTCTTGGACATCAATCAATGCCCTTCCAGTAGCTAGGAATGGTCTTCCTAGGATCAAGGGCATGTCTGCGTCTTCCTTTATGTCCAACACGATAAAATCCATCGGGATTTTGAATTTATCAACCTTGACTGGTACATCCTCAACTATCCCATGAGGGTACTTGATGGACTTATCCGTCATCTGCAGTGACACATTTATCAATTTTAGCTCTCCTAAGCCCAGCTTCCTGTAGATAGACAAAAGGTATTAAATTCACATTTGCACCCAAATCACATAAGGATTTCTTAATAGAACTAGAGTTAATTTTGCAAGGTATAGTGAAACTCCCTGGATCCTTTAACTTAGGAGATGAATCATTTTGAATGATAGCAGAGCACTCCTCAGTTAAGTTTATCATCTAGTGCTCTCCCAGCTTCCGTTTTTTTGATAGAATCTCCTTCAAATACTTAGCATAATTTGGCATGTGCCGTATAGCATCAATGAAAGGCATCTCAATGTGGAGATTCTTTATCAAATCTAAAAACTTAACAAATTTAGCATCTATCTTTGCTTTCTTATATGCAACGGGGAATGAGAGTGGGATATCTACCTTAGCAGGTGGTGTGATGGGTGTAGGGGTCTTAGTAAACTTACCTATGTCGCGTGTTTGCACCTCTTCTTGCTTGATGTCCGCCTCACCTTTCAACTCAACGTGTACATCCTTCTTCTCACCGACCGCCTTTCCGCTCCTCAATGTGATGGCATGGACTTGCTCCCTAGGGTTTGTCTCAGTGTCACTAGCTAGTGATCCTTGTTCTCATCCGGCTACGATTTTTGCTAGCTGGCCCACTTGGACTTACAAGTTCTTTATCGACGCCTCGGGATTGTTCATCGTTGTTCAGCTGACGATATGGACTTGGTTAGTAGCTCCTCCATGCTTGGCTTTGGTGCATACCCGGTGGTGGTTGGGTATAGTTCCTCGGCCCCATATTGTACGTATTTGGGTAGGGGTAGGTCTTTGGAAAGCTTCATTAGTTGTAACGAAAGGGTTACCTACTTGGCATTCCGGGCCCGGATGTCCTCCTTGGCAAAGCTCGCATGTAACAGTTTGAACTTGCATTGTATGCATGCTCAAACCATCAATCTTCTTGTTCAGCGCTTCCAACTGGGCAGCTAGGGCAGTGAGTTCACTCACTTGATGCAATCCGACTTGCTTCTTTGGCACGTTCCTCTCGGACTGCCATTGACAGCTATTAGCAGCCATCTCCTCCAACAACGTATAGGCCTCCTCGGACATCTTCCTCATCACAGTACCTCCTGTTGCAGCATCAATCATAGAACGGTTATCATAAAATAAACCGTTATAAAACGTTTGTACCTAGAGCCAGATAGGGAGGCCATGATATGAGCATCTCCGCAGTAGATCTTTGAAGTGCTCCCATGCTTCATACAGCGTCTCGTGATCGTATTTGGCAAAAGTTGTGATGTCATTGCGCATCTTGGCGGTCTTGGATGGTGTAAAGAACTTTGACTGGAATAATTGTGCCATCCCATCCCACGTAGTAATAGAACCTGCAGATAACGATTGTAACCAAGATTTAGCTTTATCACATAAAGAAAAGGGAAACAAACGTAACCTGATGGCGTCGTCAGTAACTCCATTATGTTTAAAGGTATCACAAATCTCCAAGAAGTTGGAGATGTGGGCGTTGGGATCATCAGTAGCTGCTCCTCCAAACTGGACCGAATGTTGGATCATCTATATGTTAGCAGGCTTGATCTCGAAATTGTTAGCCTGGATGGTTGGTCTCGTGATACTCGACAGTGATCCATGGAATAAAGGGTGGGCATAGTCCATGAGTGATCTTGCAACTGGTGGTACTGAAATCTCCTCGTTATTAGCCATGTGTGATCTTGCTTGCCTTAGCCTCTTTTGACAAGTGTGTTCGATCTCGGGGTCAAAGGCTCAAGTGTAGGCTTGATACTCCTTAGCATGCACTAGAAGATAACAACCTGCAAAGATCCACACAAGAAACAAACAATAGAAGTGTAGAGAGAATGAGAAAAATATCGAAAAAAAAGAATGACTAAACTATAGTCAACTAATTTCGTTTGATATTATTAGATTAGTCCCGGGCAACGGCGCCAAAAACTTGATAGCTATTATTTGAAATAGTATATTTCCAATGTAGCGATTGCGTACCGCAAGTGCACGGTGTCAAGTTTTAATATAATGATATGAAAAATATAAGTGTCGAACCCACGAGGACTAGGAAATAAGTACCAAACTCCAATAATTTAACTATATTTAGCCTACGAATATTAGTGATTATGATTAACTAATTGACTAATGACACGAAATTTAACCCAACAAGTAGTAAAGAAAATATAATCAGTATAAACAATTATCAAGACTTCCGGTTCACCCATGCAACCCTCCACAATTCGCCTAAAGTTAAGAATTAAATTCAAACGTTTTAAGGTGACGAGTTTTCCTAATGCACTTGTTAAACCTTGGTCTGGTTATAACAATCTAATATAAGATGCAACAAGGCAATGATCACACACTTATTTAACACTCAATATTGTATGTCGATTTATGAAAACCTCTAGCCTTCGATTTTGGTAAATCTATTGCTATCACACATGTATTTGACTATATCGTATAACAATCTCCTATGGTCAATTCAATCGCAATAAATAATCAATCAAGGATGATTAATCCATTGAAAGCATGAACAACAATAAATTCAACTCAAAGCTTTGTAAGAATCAAAACTTAATTTAAATTGTGGGTTCAAAACATGGGAGCCCCTAAGTCTTGACAACAAAACTTAGCCAACTATAGTCATCAAATAATAATGAGAAATCATGTTTGTCTTCTTCTTCCATGGTTTGATGGTATGGATGAAGGTAGAGGATGGAGATGGTGTGGAGGCTTTGTTTTAGGGTTCAATCTGATCAAAAGTCCCTCTTTTCATCCAAGTTAATTCCATATATAGTAGTGGAGAGTTTTGCAAAGTTCGGACACAAAATAACCAAGAAGGAAACAAAATCTCAAAATTTTCGGGTTTGGCGATCGATCGCTGCAAGTTACCGATCGATCGCCCGACTATTCTGATTTTATTTTCAAATTTCTCAAAGCGCCGATCGAACATTAGGAACTGGCGATCGATCGCGAGAATCTTCTGGTCAGCGACGATCGATTGGTAAACACTTCCGATCGATCGCGAATTCTAAAATTTCACAATATGCGATTTCGTCCCTCCTTTTCCGTGTTTGCTCGGTTTGGTCCATTTTCACCATTTTAAGCTTAATTCCTTCACTTTTATGCATTTGGACCTGGATTCCCGAAATATACAAATATATACCAAAAAACGTAATACTTTCCATGAATCACTACAAAAACGCCCCTAATCTTAATCAATTTTTAGTGTAAAAATCACACTTATTAGGTACGTAATGGGATTTGCATTTTTCGCAAATTATTTTAAGTATTTTATGTTATTTATTTTTGAAATGTTTTGGGATAGCAAGCATGCAAGATTATTTTTTTAAAAAATGATTTTGGATAGAAATGTGATTTTGTTGAAAAGGGGAATTTTGAATAGCATTTTATTGTGTGTGAAAAAATATTTTGAGACACCATGCTTGTCTTGATTCAGTGAATATGATCTGAGATTGTGAACTGAGGATGTTCTTTGTTTCTTTTGTCTCGCTTGCGACGAAGGTAAAAATACGCACACTTTTGAGCTCGTTGGCGAACAGAATAAATAAACGCATTTTGTTTTGCTCGAAGGCGGAGGGGGTATAATATCTGCCGATATCCTTCAGCGGGTATAGTCTGGAATGATATCATCGTGTCACCTTCTTAGTTGAGTATGCATCTGTTTCATTACAGCATGGCTATTGTGTGGATATTATGTGGCTTTCATATGATTATCTGTTCGTTATTCGTTGGTTAACTGTGCAGTTATTTCCGTTATGAACCTGCTTTGTGAAAGTTAGCTCTGTTAACTGCTCAGATTAACCTATATGTGTGAGAGTTATTTTGATATGAAAATATATTATTTTTCGTCACATTATGGAAAAATGATTATTTTACTGCTTTTGCCAAATATTTTACTATGCTTACTATAAAATGTAACGACTCACCTTTACCTGTAATGTGACATATTACAGATAGTGTCGAGGACATAGATGAGATGGACGGGGAGCATATCTAGAATGATATTGAAGTTTAATTATTATGTGAATGGAATTCTAATTGTTTTGAGCACTTTGATACATTATTATTCCGTTTTAGCTGGTTTTTGAGGTTTTAATTTTATTTTGATTTGGGGATTATAGCTGATTTTAATGGTTGAGTTTAAGTTGAGTTTAATTGTTGGTTGAATTTGAGTTTTTGGTTGATCACGGAGTGCAATTATTAAGAGGAGACTCTGCCCGTACCAAGTTCAATGTTAGCCAGATTAGTCAACATTTATATGTTTTGATGCAACAACAAGATGTTATTTGTAACAAGTAGTTTTGTTGTCAGCAGTCAAAGTAAAACTTTATTAAGTCAACAATTGTTAGTTCGTTATAAAATTGGAACCTTTCCACCAAACAGAAATTCGAATTGATAACTAATTTTTGAAGTGAAGCCCTTGTATTCAAGCAATTGAGCACGGCGGGCGACCCGTTGGGACGGGCTGTCACAATGATAATTTAATTTATAAATTCATTATAATGAAAAAAATAATGTAACTGCAAATGTATAATTGGCGAGCTGATAATTGATAACAATATACAGCCGATAAAGATGAAGAAGTTGAAGATGATATTTCTATTATCTAGCCTCATTTTCGAAAGAAAAGTTTTAAAGCAGTGATAATAGCCAATAAAATAAATAATATTGTATTGAGCTATGAGAAAACTATACAAAAATTTCTTACTATGTTAAAAGAGTCAGAAATGAGATTTAGTGTTACTATCAATTTAAACAAAAAACAAATGGTAGTTAAGTCATTTTTTTATGATGATTTCACATATTATTCATAAATATGATATGTATTAAGAAATTATTAATTTATATGTTGGGAAAATATTTCTAAGTTTTGGTGATAACAAACGTCTACTACTTGGAGCGTTTACTGCAACAAAGAAGCATACTGATGAAAACCATTGAATGACTCTACAATCGTCTACCGGGTACAAAGATTGAGAGATATCGTCTATCAGGTACAAAGACTAAGAGATATCGTCTACCGAAAATAAGAGTAGAAGTCATCATCTACCAGATGCAGAGAATAAAGGTCTAATGGAACAGAGTATCTAAGTCCATAGTGTAAATTTCTAGGAGATACCAGCAGACAGTCGAAGACATTAGTTGACTTTAGTCCAGCAGACTAAGTAACTAATAAGTAACCAGCAGACGATGGAAAAGACATAAGATGCTTTAGTCCACAAACTAAAATCTTCAAGGAGAAGTCAGCAGACGTATAAGGCATAAGGACAAAACTCGAACAGGCTCACTGTGATAATAGTACAACCACTATCATATCAGCGCCAACAATTTTGTCAGATTGAACTAACCATTGATTAACAAAAATGGAAAGAAGACAAAAAAGAATTTGGATGAAAATCAGGAAGCTGATGTTGCGCGGTTTCTTCCATTTAAAGAATAGTTGTCGTTAGACTTTCAAGTCTATAAATACGTCGAAGAGAAGAATGAAGAAAGCTCTCAACACTCCAAATATTGAATCCACTTCATTCGAAAGCAACCAAAATATTCAACACACTTATTGAAATATTCTGAAGTTCTGCAAGAACATTATCCAAGCGTCATTGAGAATCTTGAAGGTCTAAACATTCAGGTCTACTGCTCAAGAACACTCTAAGGAAAAACAGAGTTTTATATTTTGTGAGAGTGTTGTAAAGAAAAATCATATTATAATCTGTGTGATTAATGTGTTGCTAAGAGTTTAGGCAAATCTGTGTGGGTGCCTAAAATGTTGTATACTGTAAAATGTAAACCAAAGTCTTCTAATGTAACCTTCCTGTAAAGGAAGAATGGGAGACGTAGAAGCGTTGGTGCTTCGAACTTCCAGAAACAACTCCTGCGTTATTTACTTACAGTACCTTATCCTTCTGTTTCTTAGTATCTACTGATCAGTTATAAACTCAGAAGTAGACACTTCCGCACAATTTTTAGTTGTCTGCTGACTTGCAATCAATTGAGATCTTACTGCAGTACTTAATAGTATGCTGTATTTCGAAGAATAAAAATTGATTCTAGTGTTTATTCAACACCCATTCTAAATATTATTCCGATCCTAACAAGTGGTGTCATAGCAAGATCTTCTCAATTGTGAGAATACCAGAACTGATGGCCTCATTTAGCAGGATTCCTATGTTTAAAAAGGATGAATATGATGACTGGAGAATTCGGCTGCAAGCACATCTAAATGCTCAGGATGATTATATGTGGTACGCCATCACTGAAGGACCAATGACGATCATGAAAGTCAACACAACAGTCTCTAGTGGTGAACCTCAGATGGTTGAAAATGAGAGAGCATCATGGACCAATGGAAAAGAAAAGGCAAATTTTGACAACGTGGCCAAGGACATCTTGTTCAAAACATTGGACAATAACATGTTCAATAAAATCAAAATGTGTCCTACTGCTAAAGACATATGGGAAAAGATAGCACAACTATGTGAAGGAAGTGATCAGACTAAAGAGAATAAGCTTACTGTTGCTCTACAAAAGTTTGAGAACATTAAGATGATATCTGCAGAAACTCTTAATGAATATGATGAAAGTGTGACATGAATTATCAATGAACTCAATATCCTAGGTAAGGAACTGTCAAACGTAGAAGTTACCTTAAAAGTCATGAGAGGTCTTCCAAGAGAATGAGATGTGAAGACCATAGCCATGAGAGAATCCAAAGATTTAAACAAGATCGATCTGCACGATCTTTTTGGTGACTTAAAGGCATACGAGTTTGAATTAGACATTCGAGTTCATGATGAACCAAGTACCAGTAAACCAACGAATGCCCTTACTGCATCAGAGTCCTTGTCTACTGCAACAGAGATAACTCCTGAACAAATGCGTACTGATGCAATGGCGATGTTTGTCAAGAATTTGGCAAATTCATGGGGAAAAGCCACGTCTTGGCAAATTCATGAGGAAAAGCCACAAGACGTATCTTACCCAAGGAAGCAGAACTTCAAGGACAGATCAGAAGAAGGTGATCGTGTCTGCTTCAACTGTCACAAACCAGGACATTTCATCGCTGATTGTACCAAACCAAAGAAGGATGATCAAAAGAGAACTTCCAAGGACTACAAGAATTCTAAGGAGAAAAGAAGATCATCTAGAAGAGACATAGATCAAAAAGTACTTGTTGCTGAGGAAAACAAAAGCAAGTGGGCTGATTTAGAATCAGAAGAATCATCAAGCTCTTCAAGTGAGAGTGAAGATGAAGGAGTCCACTGCCTCATGGCAAATGATGACAGTGAGGTAACTGATTCTAACCTTTCTTAATTTACTAATATTGAACTCACAAATGCACTGCATGACATGATAAACTAGCCCAATCGAACAGCGGGATTATAAACTTGATTATGAACAATCAAGGGAGCTGGAATGCTTAAGGGCAAAAGTAAGTCTACTCGAAAAAGAAAAGGACGAAGCTAAATATTCACACCAGAAACTTATCAATTTGGTTCGCACATGGAACACATCAATCGCTAGAAAAGATGAAATCTAGAGTCGATTAGGCTTGCTAGCAATCTTGCTGGCATAGGCTATATCAACCATTCCAGTAAAGCTTCTAGCACAGGATCTCAAATGTGTCTGGCAAAAAACAAGTTTCAAACAATGAACTTTGTTAGATCCAACACAATATATGAACCAAGTGAGTTGGAGATGGAACATGTCAAGACAATACCCAGTAAGGAACAAGTATCACATAAATGTATTGGTTACATCATGTCAGTAGAGAAGACTAGACCAGTATAGAAGTCCAACAATGGACATAAGCCTACTGGTCAAGTAACTTGAGAGGCAAAAACTAACTGGTATCTTAATTGTATGCATATTCAAAAGAGATAAATGCTTCCAAACAGGAATCAAAAACCAAACAGCATGCATACACTCATTATCACAAATAACACCCTAGAACACCATCACCTTTTACTGCACACACATTTCAGGACACACACAGACCCAAGGGTTCAGGATTATCCAAGTGTGGATCCCGAAAGGGCTAATCATGTCTGGACCCAAGTATGATTGGGTACCAATGATATCATCGCTTTAATGGTAGAGATCTAAAATCCAACAAGTTCGGAGCTCAGAGTGGTTCGTGGACATTGGATGTTCTAGACATATGACAGGAAGTGCATGTCTACTGTCTGAGTTAGCAGACACTACAAAACCAATAATAACGTTCAGTGATAACGTGAAAGGTAGAACCATGGGTAAGAGTAAGATCATCAATGGTAACATTATTATTAAATATGTAGTGTTAGTTGAAAATTTATGCTATAACCTGATTAGCATTAGTCAACTATGTGATAATGGAAACTCAGTACAATTCAATCAGTACACCTGCACAATAAGATCCACCGATGGTAATATACTGCTTGTAGGTAAAAGGCATGATAGCACATATAGGATTTATTGGAATTTTGATCATACAGCCTCACCTACTTGCTTTGCTGCCTTAAATAGTTCCAAAAATTGACTTTGCACAAGTGTTTGAGTCACTTAAAACTATTGCCAGTCTACGAAAGCTTGATTTAATTGATGGATTCCCCCGATAGAGTTCTCAAACGATAATATCTGTTCAGCATGCTAGCTTGGTAAGCAGATCAGATCTACCTTTAAGAATAGAGGTAGTAAATCTTCTTCTTGGTGCCTAGAGTTGCTGCACATGGATCTTTTCGGTCCTATACTAGCAACAAGTCTAGGGGAAATGAAGTATTCCCTAGTGTTGATAGATGACTTCTCTCATTTGATGTGGGTCATGTTTCTAAGTGGCAAAGATCAAGCTACTCCAAAGTTGATCAAACTACTGAAAAGACTACAAACCAAGAAGTCGTGTGGGATAGATAGAATTCACAGTGATCAAGGTACTGAGTTTACCAACCAGTCACTTGAATCATATCTAGATGACCTTGGTATTAAATACAAATACTCTGCTGCTAGAACCTCGCAACAAAATGGAGTTGCTGAGCATATGAATCGCACTTTGAAAGAAGCTATGTTTGCAGAGTCAGAAATCTCTCAGAGACTTTGGGCAGAAGCACTCAATACAGCTTGCTATACGCAGAACAGATCGATGATTAATAAACGAGCTAACAAAACACTGTATGAGATCTAGAATGACAGTAAGCCAAAATTTTCTTATTTCCATGTGTTTGGTTGCAAATGTTTTTTTCATAACAATGGAAAGACTCATCTCACCGCTTTTGATGCTAAATCTGATGCATTAATGTTTCTTGGCTACTATGCTATTAGTAAGGCTTTTAGAGTGTTTAATAATAGAACACTCACATTAGAGGAATCTATTCATGTCAAATTTGATGAATCCCTTGATAATTCTACATCTGAATTGCAAATCAATAATTTGAGTAATCGATTAGAAAATATGCATATTGATGATGATGAGTTGGATTACAGTGGAAGGGTCGACTGTATTTTAGAACCACCGGAAGCACAAGTAGAGGTACCTACTGGTCCACAAGAGCTAAACCCTGCTGCCGAGGACGCTGCTGTATCTACCCCTACTGCGGTAGATATCGCAAATGCCAACGATGAACCCATCTAGTCTACTGATATACCGACTCAAATACCTACTGACGAAGGAACAAATCCTCTTGGACCTCCACTCCAGAAGAAGGATCATCCATCTATGCAGGTCATAGATAACCCTACTGCTCCTCTATGCACCAGAGGACAGATGATTAATGAATTTATTCATGCTGCATTCATCTCTTATATAGAACCTAAGAAGATAGATGAGCCATTTTAGATCCAAGTTGGGTATAAGCTATGCAAGAAGAACTTAATCACTTTGAGAGAATTGGCACTTCGTACAACGTCCATTGCATCACACTGTTATAGGTACCAATGGGTATTTAGAAATAAATTGGACAAAAATGGTACAGTAATCATGTATAAAGCAAGATCAATTGCACATAGATACAAATAGGAAGAAGGCATCGATTTCGATGAAACTTTGCCCTTGTAGCCCGATTAGAAGCTATTAGCATATTTTTTGCATTTGCTGCATTTAAGGACTTTAAAGTCTATCATATGGACGTTAAGAGTGCGTTTCATAATGGCAAACTCCAAGAAAAGGTTTATGTTAAACAACCTCATGGGTTTGAAAACCATCAGCAACCTTCCTTTATTTATAAACTAGACAAAGCTATGTATGGTCTGAAACAAGCTCCTGAGCATGGTATGAAACTCCATCAAAATATTTGACTGAGCACAACTTTACCATTGACACGGTGGACAAGACCCTTTCTAAATTCACAAAGGGTGACCATACTTTACTACTTCAGATATGTTGATGATATTATTTTTGGTAGTATTAACCCAAAGCTTTGCGAGAGATTCTCTAAAATCATGCAGGATCAGTTTGAGATGAGCATGATGTGGGAGTTATCGTTTTTCCTAGGATTGCAATTCAAGTAGTCTGCCGAGGGAATTCTTAACCAGTCGAAGTACACCAAAGAGCTATTAAAGAAGTATGGTATGTGCACTAGTTCAGCAGCAGCCACTCCCATGAGCTCATCTGCTAATCTACATTTGGACGAAGCATCCATACCAGTAGAAGTAACCATGTATCACTGTATTATTGGATCTCTACTGTACTTGACATCCGACAGACCTGACATCATGTTTGTTGTATGTATGTGTGCTCGCTCCCAAGCTAATCCGAAGCAATCACATTACACTGTTGCTAAGAGGATTCTTAAATATTTAAAAGGAACTGAAAATGTTAGCCTCGGGTAATTTTTAACCCAAGGATTCCACATTTTATTTAATTGGATATTCAGGTGCTGACTATGCGAGACGTAATATTGATATGAAGAGTACCAGTGGATATTGTCAATTCCTAGGAGATAGATTAATTTCATTGGGTTGCAAGAAGCAGACATCCATCACAACGTCTACTGCTGAGGCAGAATATCTTGCTGCTGGAAGCGGTTGTGGTCAACTACTATGGATTCAACAACAACTAAGGGATTATGAAATTGAGTCCACTGAGGCACCAATTTTTGTGATAATACATCTGTTATAGCTATCACGTATAATCCAGTTCTTCATTCTCGGACCAAGCATATTGACATTCGTCATCACTTCATCCGAGATCATGTAATGAAGAAAGAGAGTCGGTTGGAATACATATCTACCGAACAACAAGCAGCAGATATCTTCACAAAACCCCTACCGGACGCTAAGTTTTCCTATTTTCGCAATATACTTGGTTTAATTGATACAACTAAGTAATCTTCATTATTTATTTCTCTTCTTGCTTGTGTGAGGGGGAATTACATTGTAGTTGCATGAACTTAGGGGAAATATTATTTGAGAGGGAAGTCGTGTATCTTTCGAAGGTCTACTGATGCCAAGGTGGTAAAACAATTGTGATATCCCCGAAATAATCAATTGCAATTTTGGCATTAATTATGTTTATGTGATTAATTATGGTGATAATTAAATTATTTGTTGGAATTAATTATCTTGGTTAAATGCTTAGTCACATGGTAGGCGTGACTCAGTGGTGCATTTCAGAATGCATGTAGTGCATGTTGGGAAATTGGGTGTTAGCATGATTTAATTGTGGTGGTTGATAACTACTTGGAAAGCATGTATTTTAATTGAGATTTTGGGTGCATTTTGGTAAAATGCTTTTAAAATATCATGTTGGGGTATTTTATACATCATGCTAATATTTGGGGTACATGTTTTTAATTAACACTCACCTTTATACCCCACTAACCCCACCTCACCTTTCGCTTTACCAATCCCCAAATCACTCTCCCCAACCCTAACCCCTTTCACCATTTTCGAAATTGGCATAAAGAAGGAGGAGAAATCTTCACAAAAGCTTGATTTGTAAGACTTTTAGTGAGATTTGGAGTCCATAAGAGGTATGGAACCCTCCTTGATGTTTTAATGGTGTTTGGTTTTGATTTTGACATGGTATTTTGAGTTTTTGAAATGGGTTTGTTTTGGGTTGGTATGGTTTTGTTTGGATGTTGGATTTTTGGTAGTATGGGGGTGTATGTTGGAGGTTTATGGTGTTTTTGTATTGTTTGATTAATGGTATTTGAGTTGGTTTGATTTGGAGAAGAAGAAATGTGAATAGTGCCCGAAAATCGAGTGTGCAGGTTTCCGCGATCGATCGGGACATTCTCCCGATCGATCACGAGCACCATGGGAGGCGGCAGTAGGCTTCCGCGATCGATCGCGAGTTTGGCGCGATCGATCGGAGAGGCCGCGATCGATCGGCATAAACTCGGCCATCAATCGCGGATTGGAAATTTTTGTTGGCCTTGGCAGTGTGATCTCGCGATCGATCGGGGCTTTATGGCGATCGATCGCGAGACACCAAAACATGTGTTTTTGGTTATTTTTGTAGGATTTTTAGTATTGTAGCGAGGAAAGAATATTTGCCGCCAAATGTTGAAGCGAGGGTATTGCCGCATGTGGTATTTGCGCGAGGTTATTCAATGCCCTAATATGTCGAAGCGAGGGGTATTAGTGCCGCTGTCATGACAAGCGAGGTGCATTAAAATACACTATTATAACAGACTAGGGATTGGTGATTGGTGATAATGAAATGGTGTTATGTCATGACATGTGTCGAACCATTAAATAATCTATTGATTATACTCATGAGTTATGATACAGTGACAACCAAAAGGGAGCGTTTAAAATGCATGGGAAAAACAGGAAGTGTTTTATTACGGTTTATGCATTTACGCCTTACATTCATATCGTGTTGAATATGGATTATTATATGCTCATGTTTTGGGGGTTGTCCTTGTAGGTATATTTTGGCATGATAAAGGGGCTAAGGCGGGTTGAGGCGGTGAGCTTGTGAAGAACGCTTTTGATAAGGAAGGAGAGGATTGTTTTTGTATAGTGTCTACTCTAGGAGTAGTGTAAAGCTATAGTGAATAACATTCATTTGATTGAGAATGTAATTAATCCATTTGAAAGTCCTTAACTTGGCATGTAATTCTTAAGGCTCAAAGTCTCAACACGAATTTTTATACTTTGATAACGTATGTTAGCTCTAATTATGCCTTTAATCCGCACTTAAGGAACTAGGGTCCTTACAACAATTGTCTGCTGCAGTAGAGTTTGCTACTTAACAATTAGACTCTACATACCAGGGACATTACCATGTATGCTAAGCTATCAATAACCTTCCTTAATTATTTAACCAATTGGAATGTCGGATTTCAAAATTTATCTCTTATTAATGCTAAATTAATTCGGTTCCGTTTTAATCAAGTCTGTTTCTTTCCATTTCTTTTTTATTGCCTAGATGAGCGACATGTGTCCATGTGCCTCTTCATCTATAGTACGACTTTACATCTCCCTTATTCTTCAACCCCCATTAGAATTTTTGAACTTTTACTTTCGTTTCAGTTTTCTCCAGTAACACGTCTTCAAAGCATTTTTTTCCTGATTTTTTTTACTTTTTATCTTTGAGGAATCATCATATCAAAGACCAGCCAACCAAGTTTCGTCACCAACACTGTCCACATTGATTTTGAATCCGTCTACACAAGCTCTGATGGCGACATGATAAGCGCATTCAAATGTCTGGAAAACTCAGGGCTGACGGTTATGTTGAATATGACTCCATTATTCTACAAGGAAGCCCTAATGGAGTGTTACACTTCAGCGAGAGTGGTCAACAACACAGTGGTCGCCGCTGTATCAAATAATTCGGTGACTCTCACCCAAGAGGATTTCACTACCCAACTGAGCCTTCCCATGCCGGGCACTGTTTATCTGATATCTCCATCTCCATTGGAGATGAGATGAGTACTTTGTTTATAGAGTCTGGCCACCGGCAGCGAACCCCCTCAGTTCAAGAAGATTTTGATGAAGAATCAATTCCGAGTGCTGGCAGACATTGTTGCTAAGGGTCTACTGTGCAAGGCCGGTTCTTTTGACCTCATCACTCCTGAGAAATTTGTAGTGATGTGTACCATCATCAAAGGGTTGAACGTCAACTGGTATGTGATCCTGTTTCAAGTCCTGATTGGTATGATTGAATTGGCCAAGGGTCATTCAGGTTTTGCTCTTCCTCTTAGTCGTATTTTGGAAAGTATCTATTATAGTCTTCATCCAACTCGACTCATAAATGCCAAGTATCTTTTCGCGCACCGGAAACCAACCAGCGGCGAAGGAGGTCCTTCCAAGACAGCTCCCACCAAGAGGAAGAAGCCTCAAGTGGTGAGTGATTCTGAACAAACCATCTCAGAGTCTGCTGAGTCCTCTCCTCCTCCTCCACCGGAGAAACCCAGAACCAAGAAGAGGAACCCTGCTGCCTCAAAGGAAACAACTGCAGTTACTAAGGCTTCACTCACAGCAGAGTGGCGTCTGCTGTTCTTATTTCTTGCACATAAATTCTTCCCACTGCAGAAGTGGTTGATATTGCTGCTCCAGAGAGAGCTGATGATGAGCCTACTGGTCCTTTGACTTCCATCTTTGCTATCCCTACTGCACCTCCAGCACAAAAGGATGTTATAACTATTGCACCAGTGCCTACTGTATCATCCTCTGCCGAGCTGCCACTCAGTTCTCGAAGAGGGCAAGGATCATTCGCATTAAGTTTACGGACTCCAAAGATTGGTTGCATCTTCTGCCTCCCACCTCCCACTCCAGAAGGAAGAGACAAAGATCATATTCAAGCAGTATCCACTCCAGTAGCAACAGAAATCACCTTGGTTCTTGACGAAGTGGAAACACAGGTTCAAGATCAACTATCACTGTTTGATCAATGGGTTAAGACCCGGATGAAGATCCGACTTAACGATTTCAACGGGATCTTGAAGCAAGCAAGAAAAGATGAGTATCAGATTCTTAAATTCCAACAGACCTAGGATGTTGAAGAGTGTCCACGTCAACGAAAGGTCTACCGCCTAATGCACTACATCAGTGGACTAGAGACTCAGTTTGATCCAGCCTCCGGCACCACTACTAATGATATAGCGGTTCTCCACTCTTTGGAAGTCCGCCTTACTCTGGCTAAGTAGACTCTACATGATCTCAAGGTTACCTTGGGATTACACTCTTGCTCTCACCGGTTGGGTCCAGCTCTATTTGGTTACTGACGAGCAAATGATTGCAGTAGAGGTCTCCCTGGTTCAACCACGCAGTCCCAGCAGAAGAATTTTCCTCTACTGAAGAATTACCACTTACCACTACCAACCCACCTTCTGTGTCCAGTCAACATCCAAACCTACTGGATGTTGATCTCTTAAACTTAGACACCGTCATTGAGTCAGTGGTTCATCAAGTCAATATAGCATCAGCAGATGACGACTCCACAAACTTCATGACTTCTTCAACCAATGCCTTAGCTCTCATTCATTCTTTCCCTTCTGAACCTGAACAAACCCAATACAACCTACTATTGCCCCCATTTTCTCCGCCCCACTAATAGAACCCTTAAACCAAATTCCTTTTGACTTCGCAAATTTTCAGTTACCAGCTCCTCACCTATCCCCACAGATTACAAGTCTGGAAACGCTGAGGTGCTGTTCACTAACATTGTCCTTGCTGATCCTGCTGTATCTGTTGTTGTATCTATTGATGTAACTATTGTTGTATATGCTGTTGTACATGCCGATGCATCTGGTGCTACTACTACTGTTGTACCAGTTTCTGCTCCTGCTGAGTCTGAAAGAGGTGCTTCTTCTTCTGATGTTCAGACAATCGACAGCTATTAACCGGAAGAATTATTTGAATTTCCTGATTTTGAAGTCGAAGATATCCTCCAATGTGAGTAATCAGCTGAATCATCTAACGAAACTTATCTCCAATCTTGCTGGTGAAGTTCAAAAGTTAAAGCATGAAGAACGAGATGTCAGTCGTGTTATTGGAAATTTACGGAGACATGTTGATGCTCAGTTTCAGGAAATCCCAAGAGATGTCCGATATCTTTCTGAGAAGGTTACAAGATTCCAACAGTTTGTCGTGGATACCTTCTCAGACTCCTTCTCCAGACTAGGCTAACCAGGCTAGAACTCAGCCAGTAAAATGAATACCTTCATGCTGCTTCAACAATGGAGCTTGGAGGGGAGATTGAAGACATACATCAGAAATTCTCTGAACAATTAACCTATATGAAAGCAGCTTTCTCATCTCAATTAGAAGATTTGAGTCCAGTATGCCAACTGTAACACTTTCAAGACCAGGGCTACCGGCATCCAGCAGACATCAAGAGCTGACCAGAAGAGATCCAGCCCCAGAAAGGCAGCCATCTACTGGACGAGGACAACCTAGCTGACAGAGCTCTTCTTCACAGCAGAGAACACAAACTTCAAGACAACAACCTTTTGACACCTCCCAAGACTTTGACCACACCAGACGTTGGTTTGGCCACACT
Source organism: Haberlea rhodopensis (assembly GCA_907163345.1). NCBI lineage: Eukaryota > Viridiplantae > Streptophyta > Magnoliopsida > Lamiales > Gesneriaceae > Haberlea > Haberlea rhodopensis. The sequence goes on along the minus strand of CAJQUN010000132.1, from coordinate 702,497 downwards.
TAATAATGTAATTTTGTCTTGAATTATTATTTATTTATGTTTTATTTAATAAAACGATTTGTCTGTTGTTCAATTCTTAGCTTCTGCACTTCACTTCAGGATTGAATGCCACGAGTCAATGTGTCATATCAATCCACAGTAGTTAACAATGCCAAATTTGGCTATAAATACCACCTTCACTGATTCACACTTATTCACTCTACCCATGTCTAAATATAAATTTCAGTTTAAATTATTGCAACCTTCTGCAATCCTTCTTTGTGGGTTTATTACTTATCTACTTCAATCTGACATGGGTTGATTACTTATCTAACACCCCTCTGCCTAGTTCTTACACGAATTTCAGAATTTTATGGTCTGTGTCTCACCAGCTTGGAAACTCATAAGCAGATGAACGGAGTGTGATGACAAAAGGGGGAAGACAGACTATATTGAGCAGATGATTACTTTGAAGATAACTTTAGGTCTTGTTACTTAGGTTTTCTTTGTAAGAATTCTCTGTATTGACTTTTTCTCCCCCCTTCAGTTTGATTACTACTCGTAATTTGCTTATTTAACTAACATATAAATTGCTGCTCTCCACTATTATCTTTTTAAGTCTTAACAGATATATCTGCTGATCGACGTTCAAATCTCCACTGCCAAGTTTTGTAACCACAAAAAAAGGGCGAAATTCTTTGGAAAACATTACTAAGTTTTGGTGGTAACAAACGTCTACTACTTGGAGAGTCTATTGCATCAAAGAAGCCTACTAATGAAAAGACCATCGAATGACTCTACAATCGTCTACCGGGTACAAAGACTGAGAGATATTGGCTACCGGGTACGAAGACTAAGAGATATCGTCTACCAGAAACAAGAGTAGAAGTCATCGTCTTCCAGATGCAGAGAATAAAGGTCTAATGGAATAGAGTATCTAAGTTCACTATGTAAATCTCTAGGAGATACTAGTAGACAGTTGAATACATTATTTGACTTTCGTCCAACAGACTAAGTAACTAATAAGTAACCACCAGACAATGGAAAAGATATCAGGTGTTTTAGTACAACAGACTAAAATCTTCAAGGAGAAGTCAGTAGATGTATAAGGCATAAGGACAAAACTCGAACATGCTCACTCTGACAATAGTACAACAGAGCGCCACCCTACTATATCAGCGCCACCAATTTCGTCAGATTGAACTAGACGTTCATTAACAAAAACGGAAAGAAGTTTGGATGAAAATCAGGAAGCTGATTTTGGGCGGTTTCTTACATTTAAAGAATAGTTGTCGTTAGACTTTCCAGTTTATAAATACATCAAAGAGAAGAATGAAGAAAGATATCAACACTCCAAATCTTGAATCCTCTTCATTCGAAAGCAAGCAAAACATTCAACACACTTATTGAAATATTCTGAAGTTTTGCAAGAGCAGTATCCAAGCGTCATTGAGATCTTGAAGATCTAAACATTCAAGTCTACTGATCAAGAACACTAAGGAAAAACAGAGTTTATATTTTGTGAGAGTATTGTAAAGAAAAATCTTATTGTAATCAGTGTGATTATTGTGTTGCTAGGAGTTTATGCAAATCTGTATGGGTACCTAAAAGGTTATGTACTGTAAAGTGTAAACCAAAGTCTTCTAGTGTAACCTTCCTGCAAAGGAAGAAGGGGAGACATGGAAGCGTTTGTGCTTCGAATTTCCAGAAACAACTCTCGTGCCTTATCCTTCTGTTTCTTAGTATCTACCGATCAGTTCTAAACTCACAAGTATAGTAGACAATTTCTGCACTATTTTTAGTTGTCTGCTGATTTGCAATCAATTGAGATATTACTACAGTACTTAACAGTCTGCTGTATTTCGAAGAATAGAGAAATTGAGTCTAGTGTTTATTCAACCCCCTTCTAAACACTACTCTGATCCTAACATTATATATTACATGTTGTCTATATGAATTCTTGTTTATATATTATTTTAAGTGAATTATTAATTCAAACAATATTCCCAAGTCAAGAAAGCCAAATAATTTAAAAGATTTTATAATGGAGCAATTAAGATATACTTATTTAATTATTATATATATATAATGCAATATCAAATAGTGAACACAAAGTCCTGGTATCTCATTAGTAAGATCTTAAGCTTATATGTGAGAGGTCTTGAGTTCAAATTCTTCCACCTACAATAATTTTTAATTAAAACTGAAAAATTAACCAATCGTCCCCCACACCCACATATAAGTGGGGACGGTCACCCCCACCCACAAATATGGGGGCCACCGAACCCCCCTGAAATGATGGTCGCCCCCTCCTTCCATTGGCGACAGATCATGGGTATTTGTTGGGTGTGACCGATCCTGCAATAAGCGATCGAGAATGGGTTAGATTGCTCGATCGATACATAAGAAGCATTGAGTTGACGGTTACAAATCGTCGGTTTTAACCAACGGTTCACGATGTTTTGAGAGCTTAAACAGCAGCCGCCCCATACGGTGATGGTCATGTTACGATTTTGACCTGGGTAACCGGGTCAACGGGTAACCGGCCCGTTGACCCGCTTACAGGTGCGGGCCGAGCCACAGTTTTTTAAAACCGTGGTCATGTCTAGTTATACCGTTGAAAGGAATAAGTTTTGTCCATATGTAAACTGCTGGTAGGGGTGCTTAACGGGGCGATTCTGGGCACCGAATCGGGGTAACTGATTCCGAACCGGTAAGTTACCGGTCAGATCAATTCTAATGTTTCGGAAACGGTAGCTTGACGGTTTCGTGCCACCCGGTTCCTGTTGCTGATTAGAACAGGCACCGGGTGAATTTGTTTTTTTTTTTTAAAAAAGAATTTGGTGTAAACAACAGCTGCAAGAATTTTTTTTAAATTTTTATTATTATTATTTTTTATTTTCCGATTCCAACCCGGAACCGGTAGTTCCGGAATCGGATCCAATCTGGTTTTCCAACCGGATTGGTCAGGTTCAGAAGAAACCATATCCGGGACAAGTTGAAACCAGTCCAACCCAGCCTGGTAACAACCTGACTGCTAGGCACCGAAATTAAAACATTATACAAAAGATTCAGTTTCGGTCCCACCTCTCATTTGGATTTAGAATCGTCTCTTTCAAAACAAAAAAAAAATTGTGGTTAGTTCTATCAAAGCGTAAGATACTCCAAAACCAAAATAGAACATAAATTTTTATAAGCTGCATATACCAATAACATAATGCAGAGTGACTACTTGAATTAAATTTTGAATCCAACCATATACAAATTAGTCATAGTGGCAGGTATACATTACAATTAACATTACACATTGTATTGTTGTGGTTCATCAATTTTATTAAAGAGGGAACATCCCTATCGTTTGGGGCAAATGAATGCGAGTACTCCACAACTTTTCAAAATCGTGAATCATTTCTCTCCCACTTAACATAACAGAATAACAAAAGCTCGGGTGAAGATGTGAGGGCCCGATCCTAATGTAGTATTTAATTAACACATAATGATTAATTTACGTAAACAGTGGAGGATTTATTTCAAATGTTATGTAAAATGGCCCTAAAAAATTTTCGCTTTTATGTGATACATATATAATGATACTGAAAATATGTAATTTCAGTTTCTCAATTAAACATGTTGCTCATCACATAAGCAAGTATTTAACCAACCAGTAATAGAATACTTAAAATACAGATACTCAGGGCATATCCCGGTAATTAAAAAGTAGTCTAACAATTACTGGGACTTAGACTCAACATACCAAACCTGAACTCAGGTATTCTAAGATGCTTCCTCACGAGCATCCAACATCTGACTACCTGTACCACCTGTCATGTCCGAACAACAAAAGACATGACACCCCCCACTACGGGGGTCAGTGTCAAGAATGATAAAGTATCATGCAATGCATACCATGTATGAATGCGATGTATGAATGGGTATAAAGAATCAAATCTCAAGATACCAATATCGGAGAACAAATGAAGGTATCATCAATCAATATCAGCTCGAGCAGAGGGTGACAACACACACACTTTGTGCTAGGAGAATCATCCCGTGTTGTGCTCGTCATCCCTCGTGTCTAGGTCCGGTAGCAATGCGGGTGACTACAGTTGCTACCTAAACTGCCTGTCATCACCATGCACGTCATCCCCGACACTCAGAGTAAATCAACTCAGTCATCATCAAGGATATCAAAGAAGTGGATATATCAATATGATATGCCCATGAATCATCTATGCATCATATGACATATGCAACTCAATATATTATGCAATCTCATGTTAAAGTATATACATATCATGTAGTTTCATATATCATGTAATCCAATGCATCTCGACATATCATATAGTCACATAAAAATCATATAGTGACAATTAAATCATATAAATCAATTAATGGCATATAAGGTCATAAATTAGCATCATCGCACGTCTTTGCCAGACGTCATGATAAATCTCATTTCAACGTACGTCAACCAAAGCTATTCTACCAAGACCTTCTCGAGTCAACCCAGGAATCTATTAGCTTGGTAACGTAAATTCCAAAATGACACTAAGTGTTCAAATAGTGCATTGAATCAATTGCAACTTCTAAATATTGACCCTTATTGATTTTCTTAATTTTCAGCCTGACCCATTTTCGTAGAAATATCACTAAAATTACATACGACATCAAAACGACTCAATTCCGGTGCTCAAAGTTCAGAAACGCAAAATACTACATTTCATCTATTATGAGTCAAGCTGATTCAACCATCTAAATGGGGTTTGAACACTAAAAACGTAGCCTTTGAAAATCTGTTGTCCACCTTGAGCGGGTTTAGTAAAATCGTCATAACCTTTTCGTTTCAGATCCAAATGGAGTGATTCCAGTGGGAAATTACAGACAACTCAATGTACTAAAATTCTTATTTCTAGACAAATTTTGAAATTCCTAGCAAAAAATACTCAGGAATTCAAAGAACACACTGCATGTGTATTTTCGCCCACATGCAGGGCTCACAATGAGCACTAATAGTATAAAATTCATAACTAATTGAAAATGAGTCCGAAATAAGGCCTTTTATTTTTTATATCGACTAGAATTCAAAGACCTACAACTTTCATTTGAAGCCGGACATCAAATTCTGAATAAAACTTGCCCAGAAAGTTGAATTACAGTCTGCATGCAACATGCATTAACAGTAGAGTCAAAAATGAGCACTTAAAGTAAAATCAAAATAACTTTTACTTCGGAGATCCAAATTCCATGTTTCCTTTTTTTAAATTTCATAAAATGAAAAGATCTACAACTTTTATTTGAAAACCAACAACAAATTCAAAAGACAAATTTGTCAAAGGTTCGGAATTCTACACTGCATGTGCATTTTCGGGGCAGAGCCAAACTGGCACTCCTTGGTAAAATGAGCATATCTCACTCATGTTAAGTCCAAAGTGTCTCAAATTTTAACCATAGGAAGATAACTCAAATACCTATAACTTTAAATTAGAACTCTAAGTAATATTCAGACTCTAAGTAAATCGAACATTTGAACACATCTACTGCATGCAACATGAAAATCAGCAGATTGAAGATTACAACATCTTTCTTGGCTAAGGCCTACAATTTCAACCCTAACCTTGACCCTAAAGAACAAAAGTTAGAAGAAAAGGTTTATACCTCCTGAATCTTCAAAGTTTGAGGTCCAAGACCACCCAAGTTGCTGACCTAGCAAGAAAACTCCACCATCCTTGCAAGATCTCTCTCAAAATGGCTCAAAACCTGAATTTTCTTGATGCCTTCTACTTCTCCCATCTTGTAGTTCAAAGTTCTTATATTGCATGTGACATGCACTCAAATTTGAAGAGGATTTTAAGCTCAGAATGGCTGATAATTTTTGAAATTTGGATGAGATAATGAAGAGAATTTTGTTGGGGAGAGAAGAGAGAGAAATGGTGTTTGCATGGTAATTTTTTGTATCAAAATCAAATCTGAAATGAGGGTGTAGGCGTGTGTGTCCATGCTAAAATGCATGATTTTTAATGTATTTGATGTATTGTGGAGTCCATATGTCAATACATCTCTATCTTGCAAGATTAATGGTCCAAAATCAAGTATTAAACATGAGTTAAATTAATTAGTGGCATGTGTTCTCCAAGTGCCATGTGATCATGCACATACTCATGCACTAAAAACATGTTCCACTAGTTGGTTGACTCATCGTAGTCCGGGACACCTTAATTCAAAGTTTGCACGTTTAATTATCCGGGTTTGCATAATCATCGTTAATCTGGATTTATTAGCATCGGGGCCTTACAGAAGACCTCTTTGACCAACAAAACCTGAGATCAGAAATTTGGTGTGATATGAGCTGGTTAGGGTGGTGTGCGTTTATCGCGTACGCCCAAATTAACCCCACTTTTTATAAAACTAATGTAGTTGTGAAAGTAGGGATCGATCCCACGAAAAAGGGTATTCCCTTGTGTTAACGCAAAAACTAAATAACAAAGTAACAATTAGGGGATTTTTAAAAATTCTTAACTATAATTTTATTAAACTAAAGCAAACAAATCACTAGATTATCAAGATTACAAAGCAATTCTTGGTTTTTGGTCAACCGTACCTTTGGAATTATTCACTTGATCATCAAATCACTAAACATTTTAATTCATTTAATTATTCATTAATTGGAAACTTAATTCCTCATTTACCTTAATCGTAGTCAAATAGAAAACAACATTCAATTCGACTTTTATCAAATCTTCCAAAACTACAGCCGTTAAGATTAAATCAATGATAGCTTCAAAACTAGTAAGTATGATGAATCTAATCAATAAAAACTACAGCCGTTAGAATTAAGCATCCAATCGTTTTTCCTAAGAATTTAATAACACCAACAACATGTAATTATCAATATTAGTTGCTTCTTAATTAGCATTAGATTGTTTAAGTGATTACTAGGTGATCAATCTATCAATCAAACACAACACTCAAAATAATCAAAATCTGAAAAATAAATTGAAATTGAATTAAAAATCCAACAATCAAACCAAAATATTCACAAGTGTTTTTACTCCAAAGGCAAGTATCCCTCAACCAAAAATCAAAGTGTTTAGCTACTCATAATTGGATTAAAAAAAATTCAAATATATTCTAAAAAGCATTAAACTAATTGTAAAAACAAGAATTACTAAAAGGAATCATGATTCTGGAGCGTCGATTTTGTCTTCGTTCTTCGTTCTTCAAAGAGCTCTTCACAAAAGTTGAGAGAAAATTTATTTTACTTCTAAAATTATGTTCTAAAGTCTGAATTCTAGTCTAAAGAGTCTGATTTTTGACTTTATAGAGGTGGGAAGACTGATGGGGTAGGTTAGAGTCCATGTAAGAAGGAAAGAAATCAAGACTCCAAAATTTCCAAAACACTGCTGGCGATCGATCGCTACAAGCTAGCAATCGAACGCTAGCTTTATTTTTTCGGCAGATTCATTAGGCGATCTATCCCCCATTTTTCGATCGATCGTGTGGCTCCAAAATACTTTGGCGATCGATCGCTCCATTGTACCGATCGATCACTGACCCGCAGATTTTGTTGCTCAACTTTCTTCCTTGCTATTGTTGTTTCAAATAGTTATCCATAGGCGATCGATCTCCTCCTTCATGCGGTCGATCGCTTCTTCCAAAATTACATTTTTAGCATTTTTCTTGATCTACCTTGAGTCCTTATCGTCTCCAAAGCTTTCCTTGGTCTTTAGTCGCCTTTTTTAGCTCGATTTTCTTCGATTTCACCTACATTTAAACAATTATACGATTATGTAGCATATGTAAAGAATTATCCATCAAAATATACCGAATCGTAGACAATTAAGCACAATAGATGTGTCTATTTCTAGTCACATCAAATACCCCCATACTTAATCTTTACTCGATCTCGAGTAAATCAGGCAAAACTACAATCTTTTTGCTTTGGCTCATAGGTTCATAACAAACTAATTGTTCTCACTTTTATGCCTCAATAATTATAAATATACATAGTAATGAAAGTCGGTGAAAAGTTAATAGTGGAACAAGTTAAATCCCTAAACATTTCATACCCAATAAAGTAGCGAACGTCGTGCGTGGTCATAAACTAGTGTCATGTGCAAATTATAGATCCAATAGATGCAAACATATAATAGCTCAAGTCATAAACTAACACAAGTATAAGCTCACTTACACACTCTTATCCACTATCTTAGCCACTTTGCAAACATAAATCAAGTAGGTCTTTATTAGCTTGTAGCTTGGCCTAGGTATTGGCTTATGAAAGAAAGGGTAAGCTATATCAAACAAGATAGTATAATGTTATGCACAATTTAAACTTCTCTTCTTGCATGATTGTTTTTCAAACCTTGTTTATTTTTGCAAGGTTTAACTCAATCTTTTCTTCTTTTGTGCCTTGGCTCCCTTGGAGTCATATTTTTATCAAATTTCTCAAGGCGTCCCTTTTCTTTCATGCGTTTCATTCTTTTGACAATAAAGCTCACAAAACATTTGAATCATTGAAAACATAAGCGCATGTGAATGAAATACATCATACTCCCTTCAAAGGTGTGGATTAAAATCACATTTAGGCTTATTAGGGAAGGATGATAGGCTAGCCAAAGAATGTCAAATGGGGGTCGTTTGTATGCTTATCATACAACCATTCTTTTGCATTAAAGCTCAAAAAGGGTACTAGTGATTGATTTTCTTTACATGGTAGGCTTGAAAGGCTCAAACTGTGAGACCCCGTTATCACATCAAGATATTAAGGTGCAATTTAGAGAACTAAACATACATGCGATTATATCAGAGTAATGTGCCGTGTTGATTAACCTGAGCTTTAGAGATTACAGTACCAAAATGTTCCAAAAGGAAAGACGTACATCCTACAAAGGTACTACATCATAGTCTTACTCTACTCAGTAGAAGCTATACAAAAACTCTAACATGCTAATCCTGTAGCACTCCTTACAGCTCAGCATATCAACCCCGGCCCTGGTTCTCGTCAACAAAAGCACCTACAAAGACAACCCCCAACACATGAGCATAACACAATTCATATTTAACATAATATGAAAGTAAGGCATAAATGCAAATCTTAAACACAAGTCCTTCCTGTATTTCCAGCATTTATATCGCCCATTGGTTGTCCCTGTACCATAATTCATAATAGAAACACATTATATGAATGTATGGATATGCAATGTCATGACATTCCTTTTCCCTTAAATCCTTATTTCATCCTGAGCCCTTATCATTAGTACATTTTAATGCTTCTTGCTACTCCATGTAAGCGGAATTCTTCATCGCTTCCAATGGACTTTAGCGTTGCTACTCCATGTAAGCGGAATTCTTCATCGCTTCCAATGGACTTTAGCGTTGCTACTCCATGTAAGCGGAATTCTTCATCGCTTCCAATGGACTTTAGCGTAAGCCATTAAAATCCTTACTAAGATAACTTTGACTCGTGAAATACACCTCTTATATTTCACAACATACATATGCAAAAACAATGCATAAAAACATGTATCATAATCTTAATGCACCACATTGCATTCATCATGTGTCATAAGACAAACATAAAGTACATGTTACCGTTGGGATGCCCGTACGTCGCTTACGTACCTTTCAAAAGATAGAGGAGTCAATCGACTTTATCTCCTCGGTTGTGCTGGCACCTGGGATGGTTCTACATAGCCACACAACACAATATTAGGCACCTCATAATAATCCGGAAGCAAAACCAAATAAAAAACCAAACAAATCCTTTAATATCATCTCGCGATCGATCGCCCATGAGCCCCGATCGATCGCGAGATGCTACTGCCTCGCATACCAGAAAAATTCAATCCGCGATCGATCGCCACTATATTGGCGATCGATCGCCAAAACTTACTGGAACGTCGCGATCGATCCTGCCTCCTTGGCGATCGATCGCCAACCTTGTTCCTTCGGCGATTTTCCAGAATTGCTTAACACCGATAATCATACCCTTAAATCTAACATGTAGGACAATATACATACCAAGACCATCATGCTAGCATTTGAACTACACTACCCTGAGTGTATTCAAACCAAATATACACCCTTAGCATAAACCTACATGCATAAACATCGATCATTAAAACAAGTACTGGATCAACTTTTTCTGGAAACAGGGCACATTTTCATTTCCAGAATTCTTGAGCACCTCTTTTCATGCTATTAAAACTAACACATATAACATAAACCTTGCTCAACTAAACATGCCATGGGTTTCACAAAACTACCAAGCATGTTTTTACATCAAAGTTTCTCCAATATATAAGCTTATCATGCATGATAACACCTCCTCAAAAACACTCCCAACCCACGTTTTCCAGAAAAACAGAGTAAATCTCTACCCAGATTTTTGAGCACTACTTTTCACAAGCTTAAATCTTCCACATAAAACATACATCATGCTTAAGGAAAATTACAGAGAGACTCATAAAAACACCATGTAAGCATTTAAATCACAGGTTTCAAGAAACATATGCTAACATGCCGTTTTTCACCATGCTCAAAAGTAGAACCAAACCAGTTTTTCCAGAAAGAAACAGGGTAGTTCCTCACCCTACTTTGCCCCGATTTTTGAAGGATTTCCAGGCGATGGAAATGGAAGGGCTCCTCCTAAAATTGCTTAGCAGCTGCTGGATGGTATTTTGGAAGAGGAGGTTCGAAATTTGGAGTGCTGGAAAGGTGTTAAATTATTGAGCCAAGTGGAAGCATGGCCAGCTCATGCTGAGTCAAAGTATGGGTTGGGGGGGGGTGGTTAAGTGTTGGGTGGTTTGATGTGTTATGTTTTGGTCCCGATTTGGCACGATGTACTTAAAATATCCCCACATGATATTTATAGTATTTTCTCAACAAAATACTTCAATTACCCTTTTTGCATGCTTTACCAAAACAACAATACACACCCCAAAAACCCAATACATGTTACATGCACCCTGAAGTAATTCTCCCCAATATAATTCATCCAATCCCATGAATTAACACATTAACATCACAATATAACTTAAATGATTAAAATCACATAATCATTTCGGGGATATCACAATACTCCCCTACTTATAGGATTTCGTCCCGAAATCAAACATGCTACTATCCAGAAATAAAACAGTAAATAAACGCATACCAGAAAACAGTTCTGGATAGTACTGCACCATGTGTCGCTCTGTCTCCCACGTGGCCTCCTCGTCACCCCTACGATCCCACTGTACCTTGATCATAGGAATAACCTTGTTCCGAAGTCTGCGGTCTGCTCTATCCAAAATCCTGATAGGCCGCTCCACATAAGAAACATCGGACTCAATCTGAACCTCTGAAGGCTGCAACACATGTGAGGGATCTGGCTCATACTTCCTCAGCATAGACACATGAAAAACGTCGTGTATGCCAGACAGAGAGGGCGGTAAAGCCAACCGGTACGCCAGAGTACCAATACGCTGTAAGATCTCATACGGCCCTACATACCTCGGGGATAACTTCCCTCGCATCCCAAACCGTACTACGCCTCTGAAGGGTGAGATCTTTAAAAACACTCTGTCGCCTAACTGAAACTCCAACGGTCTACGCCGCTGATTGGCATATGCTGCCTGTCTATCCTGAGCTGCCTTCATCTTTGTTCTGATAACCTTAACTTTCTCTTCCATTTCCTGAATCAACTCAGGTCCTCCAACCGACTTACGGTCCATGTCATCCCAACACAAGGGTGACCTACAACGCCTACCATAGAGGGCCTCGAAAGGAGCCATCTGAATACTTGCCTGGTAGCTGTTGTTGTAAGAAAATTCCACCAAGGCTATCGAGTCCTGCCACGAAGTGTCGAACTCCAGCACACAAGCCCTCAACATATCTTCGAGCGTCTGTATCGTACGCTCGGTCTGTCCGTCCGTCTGGGGATGATAGGCTGTGCTCAACCTCAACTCTGTACCTAGAGCTGTCTGCAGACCCTCCCAAAAGTGAGATGTAAACCGCGGATCTCGATCTGACACAATCGAAACAGGGATCCCGTGCAGTCTCACCACATCTTTGACATATAACTGCGCCATTCTTAAATGCGTGAAGGTCATACAGTAGGGAATGAAATGAGCACTCTTAGTCAACCTGTCCACGACTACCCAGATGGCATCAAAACCCGAAACAGTCCTCGGCAAGTGGGTCACGAAATCCATAGATACGTGCTGCCACTTCCACTCGGGTACTTCTAAACTTCTTAGTTCACCTCCAGGCCTTTGTCTCTCAGCTTTTACTTGCTGACAAATCAAACAACGCTTGACAAAAGAGGTGACATCCTGTTTCATACGCCTCCACCAGAACTGGCTGCGTAGATCCTTATACATCTTTTTCCCACCTGGATGGATACTCATCCTGCTGCAATGAGCTCGCTGTAATATACCTTGGCGTAACTCGGGTGTATCTGGAACCACCCATCTGTCGCCGAGCCTCAGAGAACCGTCATCAGCCACTCTGAATCTCGATGGCTGTCCTGAATGAACCACTAACATCCATCTCTGAACCTCTACATCGGTCCCCTGAGCCTTCCTGATGTGATCAAATATAACAGGCTCAGCTAGCAAGGTCAAAACCTGTACTGGTGAAGAAGATACATCATAATCGAATCCCAATTGGCAGTAGGAGCCAAACATAGCTGACAGAGACATAGCATCCTCTGCTGTGCTCCTCACCTTCCGACTCAAAGCGTCGGCTGTCAAATTTGCTTTTCCCGGGTGATATTCGATTTCACAATCGTAGTCCTTCAGCAGGTCCATCCATCTCCTCTGCCTCATGTTCAGCTCAGCCTGTGTAAACAAGAATTTCAGGCTCTTGTGATCAGTGAAGATGGTAAATGAGGTACCGTATAAGTAGTGTCGCCATATCTTCAAGGCGAACACTATAGCTGCCAACTCCAGATCATGGACTGGATACCTCGTCTCATGTGGCTTCAACTGTCTCGAAGCGTAAGCCACTACATGTTTGTCCTGCATCAGCACGCACCCTAATCCCTGTAGAGATGCATCGGTATAAAGAACAAATCCTTTGTTCTCCTTGGGTATCACTAGAACTGGCGCAGTAGTCAGTCTGTGCTTTAATTCCCGGAAACTCTGCTCACAAGCCTCTGACCAACAAAATGGGACTCCCTTCTGAGTCAGCTGGGTAAGTGGCTTGGCGATCTTTGAGAAACCCTCGACGAAACGTCGATAATAGCCAGCCAGACCAAGAAAACTTCGAATCTCACTGACTGAAGTAGGGGTAGACCAATCCATAACTGCCTCTATCTTCCTCGGGTCTACTGATATCCCCTCTTGGGATATGATATGGCCCAAAAATGCAACACTGTTCAGCCAAAACTCACACTTGCTGAGTTTGGCGTATAACTGATGATCTCTGAGGATCTGGAGTACTATCCTCAGATGATCGGCATGATCCTCCTCATTCCTCGAATAGACTAGGATGTCATCAATAAACACGATCACAAACTGATCGAGGTACTCCTGAAATACTCTGTTCATCAGGCTCATAAAGACTGCAGGTGCATTTGTCACACCGAACGGCATCACCAAGAACTCATAGTGCCCATACCGAGTTCTAAAAGCCGTCTTTTGAACATCACCAGCTCTAACCCGTACCTGGTGATAGCCTGACCTCAAATCTATCTTGGAGTACACCTCCGTACCCTGAAGTTGGTCGAACAGATCATCAATCCTCGGAAGCGGATATCTGTTCTTCACTGTAGCCTTGTTCAGTTGCCTGTAGTCAATGCACAGACGCATTGATCCATCCTTCTTTTTCACAAACAAGACTGGCGCACCCCAAGGCGATACACTAGGGCGGATGTATCCCTTGTCGAGGAGCTCCTGTAACTGTACCTTCAGCTCCCTCAGCTCTGCCGGTGCCATCCTGTATGGGGCACGAGAAATGGCTGATGTCCCTGGCAGCAGCTCAATAGCAAACTCCACATCCCTGACTGGCGGAAATCCCGGAATCTCATCTGGAAACACATCACTGAACTCCGCCACAACTGGAATGTCCTCGGCTCTCACTTCCTTCTCCTCTGAAGCATTCATAGCATAAATAAGGTACCCAGTATGACCACGTTCCAATAACCGCGACATCTTAACCGCCGAGATTACTGGTATCCTTGGACGAGAGCCGTCCCCATAAAAAGTCCACTGGAACCCCTGATCAGACAGAAAACGAACCATCCTCTTTTGGCAATCTACCATAGCTCGGTATCTGCTCAACACATCAATGCCGATAATGCAGTCAAAGTCTGCCATCTCTAACTGAATCAAATCGGCCCTCAGATCATTGCCCTCAAAATAAATGAGGCAATCTGATAACTGTCGATCCGCAATCACATGCTTCCCCGTGGGTGTCGAGACCATGAGAGGCGTGGGTAACAGAGACGAGCACAAATGGTGTCCTTCCACAAAGGCAGTAGATACAAAGGAATGGGAAGCACCTGTATCTATCAATATAAGTGCAGGGTACGTAAGTAAATGACACGTACCAGCAATGACCTCCTCTGGGGCTGCCTCGGCCTGCTCCCTGGTCAGTGCATACACCTGTCCCTGCGGCGGTCCTGTCGTCTGACCTCCCAGGGGTCGTGGTGCAAACTGCTGCCTCTGTGGTGCCCTCCCAGCATCAAACCTTGGCCTATTCGGCCCTGAATCCGTCTGAACTGCCCGATTGGGGCAACCCCGAGCTATGTGGCCCATCTTGCCACAGATATAGCAACCTCGACAGTCACGTAACAAGTGCCATCCTCCGCAGTTGGTACACCTGGTTACCTCTGTCCTGTTTCCCTGTGGATGCCCCCGGGTGTTCTGTTTCTGTCCATGAGACTTCTTCCCACTAAACCTGGAAGATGATGAGGCCCCACGAGCCTTAAACTGATCCCCTCGTGGCTTCAGACTATCAGTAGTAGGCCTCTGTGATGGTACAAAAGGGGGTACAGCATCCTTGTATGCGTCTACGGCAATCTCTGCCAACTCTGCCCGTGTCAGGGCGTCGTCAAACGAGCTGGGGTTGTTAGAGATAACCCTATCGAATAGCTCCGGCCTCAGACCTTTCAGAAAGTTCCTCATCTTGGCATGGCTGCTGACAGCAATATGAGGTACATACCTCAGCAGTGAGGAATACTGCATAGCGTAGTCTGCTACGGACATGCTACCCTGCTTCAAACTGTTGAACTCATCTTCCTTCAATTGTCTGGCAGCCGCAGAGAAATACCGGTTAAGGAACCGGGTCCGGAATACAGTCCAGTCAACTGCCATACCTAGAGCTCTCAGCTCCATCACGGTGGTCTTCCACCACATAGCAGGCTTCTTAGCCAGCTGAAACTCTGCTAACCTCAGCCATGCCGTGAGTGCACAAGGTGCAGTCACAAGTATCTGCTCTATACGTTCCAACCATTCCTCAGCTACTTCACCAGACTCAGTCCCCTCAAACATGGGCGGATGGAAACTCAGAAACTGCTTCAAACTGAGCTCCCCTGGCAGTAATATCTGTACACTGGGCTCCACGCCCACAGCAGGTGGTGGTAAGGGGTTCGGCTGAGCAATACTGGCATGTCTACTATCCATATCTCCTACCTCTTCATTGAGGTCCGCCATGCTGCAACACAATAGTTAACAACAATACCAAAAGCAGTTCATAATATAAGCCGTTAGATAACAAGAGTAAAATATTCAAAGCATGTTAGTATAACACGTATACAACCATATGCATCACATGCATAAGCATGCCTAAATGAATACCTAGCCAACTTGTCTCTAAAGGCTACCCTTCACTCTTCCCTGGTTACCTAACCACTGCTCTGATACCACTAAATGTGAGACCCCGTTATCACATCAAGATATTAAGGTGCAATTTAGAGAACTAAACATACATGCGATTATATCAGAGTAATGTGCCGTGTTGATTAACCTGAGCTTTAGAGATTACAGTACCAAAATGTTCCAAAAGGAAAGACGTACATCCTACAAAGGTACTACATCATAGTCTTACTCTACTCAGTAGAAGCTATACAAAAACTCTAACATGCTAATCCTGTAGCACTCCTTACAGCTCAGCATATCAACCCCGGCCCTGGTTCTCGTCAACAAAAGCACCTACAAAGACAACCCCCAACACATGAGCATAACACAATTCATATTTAACATAATATGAAAGTAAGGCATAAATGCAAATCTTAAACACAAGTCCTTCCTGTATTTCCAGCATTTATATCGCCCATTGGTTGTCCCTGTACCATAATTCATAATAGAAACACATTATATGAATGTATGGATATGCAATGTCATGACATTCCTTTTCCCTTAAATCCTTATTTCATCCTGAGCCCTTATCATTAGTACATTTTAATGCTTCTTGCTACTCCATGTAAGCGGAATTCTTCATCGCTTCCAATGGACTTTAGCGTTGCTACTCCATGTAAGCGGAATTCTTCATCGCTTCCAATGGACTTTAGCGTTGCTACTCCATGTAAGCGGAATTCTTCATCGCTTCCAATGGACTTTAGCGTAAGCCATTAAAATCCTTACTAAGATAACTTTGACTCGTGAAATACACCTCTTATATTTCACAACATACATATGCAAAAACAATGCATAAAAACATGTATCATAATCTTAATGCACCACATTGCATTCATCATGTGTCATAAGACAAACATAAAGTACATGTTACCGTTGGGATGCCCGTACGTCGCTTACGTACCTTTCAAAAGATAGAGGAGTCAATCGACTTTATCTCCTCGGTTGTGCTGGCACCTGGGATGGTTCTACATAGCCACACAACACAATATTAGGCACCTCATAATAATCCGGAAGCAAAACCAAATAAAAAACCAAACAAATCCTTTAATATCATCTCGCGATCGATCGCCCATGAGCCCCGATCGATCGCGAGATGCTACTGCCTCGCATACCAGAAAAATTCAATCCGCGATCGATCGCCACTATATTGGCGATCGATCGCCAAAACTTACTGGAACGTCGCGATCGATCCTGCCTCCTTGGCGATCGATCGCCAACCTTGTTCCTTCGGCGATTTTCCAGAATTGCTTAACACCGATAATCATACCCTTAAATCTAACATGTAGGACAATATACATACCAAGACCATCATGCTAGCATTTGAACTACACTACCCTGAGTGTATTCAAACCAAATATACACCCTTAGCATAAACCTACATGCATAAACATCGATCATTAAAACAAGTACTGGATCAACTTTTTCTGGAAACAGGGCACATTTTCATTTCCAGAATTCTTGAGCACCTCTTTTCATGCTATTAAAACTAACACATATAACATAAACCTTGCTCAACTAAACATGCCATGGGTTTCACAAAACTACCAAGCATGTTTTTACATCAAAGTTTCTCCAATATATAAGCTTATCATGCATGATAACACCTCCTCAAAAACACTCCCAACCCACGTTTTCCAGAAAAACAGAGTAAATCTCTACCCAGATTTTTGAGCACTACTTTTCACAAGCTTAAATCTTCCACATAAAACATACATCATGCTTAAGGAAAATTACAGAGAGACTCATAAAAACACCATGTAAGCATTTAAATCACAGGTTTCAAGAAACATATGCTAACATGCCGTTTTTCACCATGCTCAAAAGTAGAACCAAACCAGTTTTTCCAGAAAGAAACAGGGTAGTTCCTCACCCTACTTTGCCCCGATTTTTGAAGGATTTCCAGGCGATGGAAATGGAAGGGCTCCTCCTAAAATTGCTTAGCAGCTGCTGGATGGTATTTTGGAAGAGGAGGTTCGAAATTTGGAGTGCTGGAAAGGTGTTAAATTATTGAGCCAAGTGGAAGCATGGCCAGCTCATGCTGAGTCAAAGTATGGGTTGGGGGGGGGTGGTTAAGTGTTGGGTGGTTTGATGTGTTATGTTTTGGTCCCGATTTGGCACGATGTACTTAAAATATCCCCACATGATATTTATAGTATTTTCTCAACAAAATACTTCAATTACCCTTTTTGCATGCTTTACCAAAACAACAATACACACCCCAAAAACCCAATACATGTTACATGCACCCTGAAGTAATTCTCCCCAATATAATTCATCCAATCCCATGAATTAACACATTAACATCACAATATAACTTAAATGATTAAAATCACATAATCATTTCGGGGATATCACACAAACGCATCAAAGATCGCCTATATCACTTTCAACGCAAGTAGTCTAGACATACGCCTCAAAGAGCATGTAGTTAAGTTCTAGCATGTATTAGAGACTTCTTAAGACTATAACAAAATTCACACAATCTTCACTAAGCTATGCACACTTCACAAGTCATAACAATATTGTGCTCAATATATTCAACTACTAAGTCAAAGTAAAATTTGTATTATAGTTCAAAGTATTCCAAGGTTAACAATTCACCTATGTTCAAAAACATGCATGCCATTAATTAGGTTTCATCATTGGCTAGTGATTCTAAGCATGCATTCATTACTAGCTGTGAGCTTAAAATTTTTCAATTTTTTTGATTTTTTTTGTATTTTTGTAATAAGAAAAGAAATAACACACCACTAATCCCTCCCCCATACTTAAATCTTACATGTCCCCAATGTAAGGCAAAAATACAAGAAAAGAGAAAAGTCTAACTACTAAAGCAATAAAAATAAAAAGGAGAAATGAAACTAACTTCCCTTGGGTTGCCTCCCAAGCAGTTCCTCTGTTTAACGTCGGTGGCCCGACGCCAGTCCTCATGATCAGTCAAAGTTAGGTGGATCCTCTAGAGTCACCTTGATGTTCACTTGTCCACCTTCCTCGTTTTGGACACCCTCGTAGTAATGCTTCAATCGGTGACCATTCACCTTGAATGTCTTAGTGGTGTCCAAACGCTGAATTTCCACTGCACCATGAGGATATACATTGTAACGATAAAAGGTCCATTCCATCTAGAACGGAGCTTACCTGGAAAGAGTCAAAGACGTGAATGGTAAAAGAGAAGTTTTTGACCAACTTCAAAGCTCCTCCTTGATCTCATCTTGTCATGGAAGTCCTTTGTATTTTCCTTGTAGATCCTTGCACTCTCATATGCCTCATTCCTTATCGCCTCTAATTCTTGTGATTGTAACTTCCGATGCTCTCCACTCTCATCATAGTTCATGTTGAAATTCTTCACAGACCAGTATGCTCTATGCTCCAACTCTACAGGAAGATAACAAGGTTTACCAAAAATTTATCGATATGTGGACATACCTATTGGAGTTTTGTATGCAGTCCTGTAGGCCCAAAGTGCGTCATCCAGTCTTAAGCTCCAATCCTTCCTTGTTGGGTTGAGAGTCTTTTCCAAGATGGCTTTGATTTCTCAGTTATAGACCTCGGCTTGGCCACTTGTTTGCGGATGGTAGGCGGTGGAGACTTTGTGGGTCACATATTACTTCTTGAATAGTTTTTCCACCATCCGATTGCAAAAATGTGCACCTCTATCACTGATTATGGCTCTCGGGATTCCAAACCAAGAGAAAAAGTTATGTTTGATAAAATCTTAAACAACCTTGGAATAGTCAGTCCAGGTGGCAATAGCTTCCACCCATTTCGAGACATAATCAACAACAAGAAGTATATAAACATGATCATAAGAGATAGGAAAGGGTCTCATAAAGTCGATACCCCATACGTAAAAAATCTCACAAATAAGAATGGGTTGTTGAGGCATCTCCTTTCTTTGGGATATATTACAAGTCAATTGACATTGAGCACATTTCTGCAAAAATAGTAGGCATCACGAAACATGGTGGGCCAAAAAAAACCCACATTCTAGTACCTTCCTAGACGCCCTCTTTGCTCCAAAATGTCCGCCACAAGCATATGAATGTCAGAACTTAAGAATGTCATTTACCTCAGTCTCGGGAATGCATCTTCTAATGATTTGATACGCGCAATTCTTCCATAGATAAGGATCATCTCATACATAGTACTTGGCATCACTCCTTATCTTAGCTCTTTGAGACCTAGACAGTTCAGAAGGTAGTACATCAGAAGCTAAGAAATTCACAATATGGGCATGGAAAGTAGATGCTCATTCGGGAATTCCTCCTTCAAACAAAGCTCCTCATCCAGATGCGGTAGACGGCTTAAGTGATCTGCTACTTTGTTCTCGCTGCCATTCTTATCTTTGATTTGTATGTCAAATTCACTCGAGAGCAAAATCCATCTTATCAACCTTGGTTTTGCCTCCTTCTTCATCATCAAATAGCGAAGAGCAGCATGATCAGAATAAACAATGACTTTAGTACCAAGTAAATAAGATCGAAATTTTTCAAGAGCAAAATCAACCGCTAAAAGTTCTTTCTTAGTAGTGTAATAGTTCTGTTGAGCATCATTCAAGGTCTTTGATGCATAGTAGATGGCATGTGAAGCATTCCCCATTTTTTGGCCTCAGACAGCACCAACCGCAAAGTCACTAGCATCACACATGATCTTGAAAGGCTTACTCCAGTCTGGTGGTTGGATGATGGGGGTAGAAGTCAATGACTCCTTCAGTCGATCAAAAGATCTCTTGCTCGCTTCATCCATCTCAAAAGTGACATCCTTTTGCAGTAGCTTTGTGAGACCCCGTTATCTAACAACGTTATAAGGTGCAATTAAGAGAACTAATCATGCATAAATCAGAGTAATAGATCGTGTTGATGCCCTGAGCTTAAGAGTAACAGTACCAAAGATTCCAAAAAAGAATTAGTTACATTCCTATCAAAAGAGTGTGAAACTATAGTTTTACTCTACTCTATGTAGAAACTATACAAAAGGAAGATTTTGTTCTGCTATCCCTGAAGTACTCCTTACAGCTCACGCATCAACCCCGACCCTGGTTCTCCATGCCAAATGCACCTACAAGGACAACCCCCAACACATGAGCACATAATAATTCATATTCAACACAATATGAATAAAAGCGTAAATGCGTAAACCATAAATACAAAATACTTCATGTATTCCAATGCATTTAAAACGCCCCCTTTTGGTTGTCCCTGTACCATAACTCATAATCGAATCAATGAATGATACTATGGTTTTAAACAAATGACATGACATATTTCAATTCCTCAAATCATCGAACCAATCCCTAGTCCGTCTATCACAATGTATTTTAATGCCCCTCGCTTTACATATAAGCGGCATAGAATAACCTCGCTTCAATGGACATGCGGTACTCCCACCCCTCGCTTCACATTTTAGCGACAAATATTCTTTCCTCGCTTCATATGATATCCTCGCTTCAATGTGACATGCGGTACTCTCACCCCTCGCTTCACATTTTAGCGGCACAAAACAAATAAATAGCGACAAGCATTAAAATCATCAAGGTGATAACCATGACTCATGGGATGCGCATCAATCAATCAACATATACATATGAAATCATAATGTATGAATCAACATGTATTTGCATCTACCATGCACAAGTCAATACAAACTTGCATCTACAATGCATACCCCAATGCGTATATAAATTACATGTTACCGTTGGGTGCTCGTACGTCTTCTACGTACCTTTCCAAAATATGGTATGTTGTAGGACTCTATCCCCTGCGTTGTGTGGCTATCTGTGAAGGCTCTACACAAGTGTACAATATTAGATGCCAATAATAGCCCAATACCAAAAATCCTACAATAATTAATCAAAACACAAAATTTGGCTTCTTGCGATCGATCGCCAATAAGCCCCGATCGATCGCGAGATGCTACTGCCTCAACATTCAAAATTCTGTATTCCGCGATCGATCGCTGAAGACATGCCGATCGATCGCTGACTTCACCGATCGATCGTTCAAATCTCGCGATCGATCGCCGAATGTTTCTGCCTCGTACTCTGGTTCTCACGATCGATCGGGAAAACGCGCCGATCGATCGCCAATACGTGAAATCGCGAATCAACACCAATTTTCGAGCACCTTCCCAAAGCTATCATAAAATACACCATAAATCATCATCCCCCGACAAGTCATCATGCAAAATACACCAATATACTACCATGTAGCTACACAAAACAAGTATAACAACAAAAGGCTACTAAACATGCCATTTCTACACAACACTTTAACAAAACTCAACCAAAATTTACCCAATGCAAGATATGGTTCCTCACCCCTTTTTGCTCCAACTTTTGCAAGGTTTTTCACCAAGAAAATGGCAGCCTCCTTCTTCCTACTTGCTTAGCAGATACTGGACGAAATGGGGGTGAAGGATTGGGGAAGAAGGAGTGATAGAGGTTGAGTGAAAGGAAGGCAAGTCGGGGTATGGGGGCATCTGCAGATGGTATGGGTTGAGGGGGGGGGGGGGGGGTGGTTATGAGTGGGTAGTGGTTAAATGTGTGGTTGTAGCATGCTAAATAAATTAATTGTGTCCCGGTATTTAGCATGATTTATTAAAATATCCCTACATGATATTTTATAACATTCATTCGATAAAATACATCAAACTTCAATTACACATGCTTTACAGAAAACAACCAACACCCACCCCAAATAATCATGCCATAACTCAAATTCCCAACATATATCACATACACCCTGAAATGCATTACTAGGTCATGACCACCACATGACTAAGCATTTCCCAATATTAATAAATCATCACCAATAAATTAACACCATAATCCTCACATAACGTAATTAATGTTCAATTACACATAATCATTACGGGGATATCACAATACTCCCCTCCTTATAAGCTTCCGTCCCCAAAATCAGCATGCACTTACCCAAAACAAACAAAACATAAATCACATACCAGAAAATAGTTCCGGATAGTGCTGCACCATGTGTCGCTCCGTCTCCCACGTGGCATCTTCGACACCCCTACGGTCCCACTGAACTTTGACCATAGGTATAACTTTGTTCCGAAGTCTGCGGTCTGCACGATCCAGGATTCTAACAGGCCGCTCCACATAAGATACATCGGACTCTATCTGAACCTCAGAAGGTTGCAACACATGAGAATGATCTGGCTCGTACTTCCGCAACATAGATACGTGGAACACATAATGTATACCAGACAGAGAGGGTGGTAAAGCCAGTCGGTATGCCAAAGTACCAGTACGCTGTAAAATCTCGTACGGACCAACATACCTCGGATATAATTTCCCCCGCATTCCAAATCGCACCACACCTCTAAAAGGTGAGATCTTCAAAAAGACGTCGCCCAACTGAAACTCTAACGGCCAACGCCGTTGATTAGCATACGCTGCCTGCCTGTCCTGGGCTGCTTTCATTTTTTACCTTATCACCTTTATCTTCTCTTCCATTTCCCGGATCAAATCTTGTCCTCCGACTGATTTGCGATCCACGTCGTCCCAACATAATGGTGACCTACAACGTCTACCGTAGAGAGCCTCAAAAGGAGCCATATGTATGCTTGCCTGGTAGCTATTGTTATAAGAAAATTCTCCAAGGCTACTGAATCCTGGGAAGAAGCATCAAACTCCAACACACATGCCCTCAACATGTCCTCGAGTATTTGGATAGTGCGTTCGGTCTGGCCATCCATTTGAGGATGGTATGCTGTGCTCAACCTCAATTCTGTACCCAGAGCTGACTGAAGACCTTCCCATAAGTGAGATGTAAACCGCGGATCTCGATCAGACACAAACGAAACAGGGATCCCGTGCAGTCTCACCACATCTCGAACATATAACTGTGCCATCCTCAAATAGGTGAAGGTCATACTGTGTGGAATGAAGTGAGCCACTTTAGTCAATCTGTCTCAATGCTCAGATGACCGCCTCCACATAAATCACAGAAGACAGCTTGAGCTTGCATCGCTGCTGCACCCATGCTATCTATCTTCCGGTTCATAGCTTCCAACTGAGCCGAAATGGCAGTAATCTTGTCCACTTGATGGACTCCTATTGGTTTCTGTGGCGTGTTCCTTTCCGATTGCCACTGATAGCTATTGGACGCCATTTCCTCCAATAAGTCATATGCTTCTTCCGGTGTCTTCCTCATGATCGATCCCCCCAGATGCTGCATCTATCATTGATTTGCTTAGCAGAAAACAAACCATTGTAAAAAGTCTGTACCTGCAGCCATATGGGTAGACCGTGATGTGGGCATCTCCTCAATAAATCTTTGAAACGATCCCACGCCTCGTATAAACTCTCGGGGTCGAATTGCCCGAACTTGGTGATATCGTTCAGCATTTTTGCCGTCTTGGTAGGGGGGAAATACTTTGATAAGAATGCTTTAGTCATCCCCTCCCATGTTGTAATCGATCCTGCAGGTAATGAATTTAACCAAGATTTAGCTTTGTCTCTCAATGAAAAAGGGAAGAGCCTTAACCTGATGGCGTCGTCGGAGACGCCATAATGTTTAAAAGTGTCACAGATCTCCAAGAAGTTGGAGATGTGAGTGTTTGGATCGTCAGTGGCAGCTCCCCCAAACATTACAGAGTGCTGTATCATTTGGAGAATTGCAGGCTTGATCTCGAAGTTATTCGCCTGGATTGTCGGCCTAGTAATGCTGGATAAAGATCCATGGAATGCTGGCTGTGTAAAGTCCATCGTCGATCTCGGGTTTTGTGCATCGTTATTGTCGGCCATTGCTCGAGCTTCTCGTAGTCTTCTAAGTAGAGTTCTCTCTATTTCAGGATCAAATGGCTCGAAAATGGGTTCCTCTCTTCTGAGCATGCACTAGAGAAATGGTTCCTGTACTGGATCAGACAAAAGGAGACAACAACAAAAATACAAAATCAAAAACAAAAAACAACTAACGAAAACGAAAAAGAAAAACAAAAATGCAATAATACAAATTGGCTAAATTAAAATTAACTAATCTCGTATGATATTATACAGATTAGTCCCCGGCAACGGCGCCAAAAACTTGACCGCTCTTTTTTTTAAACAATTATTTCTCAGTGTAGCGATTCTACCGCAAGTGCACGGTTGTCAAGTTTTAGTATAGTTAAATGAAAGTAAGGGTTGTCGAATCCACAGGGACTAACGTAGAAGTACCAAATAAAACAAGTACAATTATATTTAGCCTATGATTAAAAAGGAGGTAGATTAACTAATGCAAATTTAGAACTAAAGAACCCAAATAAAACAAGAATAAATAAAATAAATGGCTTCCGGTTATGCAAAGGAATTTCGCTCGAGAAATTTATATAGCTCTTCGTTCAACTATGTTTTCGTCAATGATTCGTTTGAATAAGCAACTATTAAACAATCGATTCTTAAGGTGAAAGGCTTTCGCTGTTATTCAATACACTCTTTCGAGCTGTAAAGAAACTAATGTCAACTTAGAACAAGTAACTCTCGTTCACTTATATACTAATCCGATATTGCATAAATCTTCAAAACCTAATTACTCTAAATCTCTCGATTCAAAGTGCTCACGTATGTGATTTTATCTCTCGATCTCAATCTTAAACATACATCATGAATTATTGTAGCGTATTATAACGTTATCTCTCGATCTCGGTTATAACTCACAAATTCAATCAAAGTTAGCTAGGCTTTGATATCATTAAGCCTATAATTCATGAACAATAAGAAATCAATCCACTCAAACACATTCGAATCAATAACTCAAACACAATTATACTCAAACTCGATAAAATAAACTCAATTCAATTCGAATCAAATAAATGAGATGTTTAATTGTCTCTCAACCTCAAAAACATCAAATGAATATGAAAATCAAATAAATCAGAGTTTCGAAATACGATAAATGTGGGAACAAATTTGTGCGTTGCACCGTAATCTCTTCTCTTGCTCCTTCCTTGCACTCCGGAAATGACTTGCTCAAGCTCGGACGGAGAACGGAGGAAGATGGCTTTTCCTCGGGTTCTTCTCGGCGGCTAATAAGGTTCTCTCCTCTTTATTTTCGGCTCTTTGGCTGATATGGAAATGATCTCTTTCTGATATGGAAATGATCTCCCATTTAAAACCACCGAGAATCCATCAAATATGGAAGATAAGATTTTTTAAAAATTCGCGTATCGATCGATCGAAAAGATTGTCCGATCGATCGGTGCACTGTTCATTTCAGCGTTTTAAACTCTCTGCCTCGATCGATCGATCAAAATTTTGGTTCCGATCGATTGACGCTTCGATAAACTTGTTGCAGAATTCTCTGCCCGGATCGATCGATCGAGAAATATTCTCGATCGATCGGTGCTTTGCAAAATATGAATTCTTCTCTTTTTCCCTTTTTCGCCTCGATTTCACCCGTTTTCTTCATTTTAGCTCATTTCTACCATTTCCAACCTATTTTCCTGAAACAAGCAAATAAATACCAAAAAGCGTAATTTCATCCAGGAAAAAGTATGAAAAACGGTAAGAAATTACAGCTAAAAACACGTAATATCTAAGCCTATCAAGTCCCCCAAACTTGGACTTGATCGTCCTCGAGCAAGCAATAACCTCAAAAAGTAGAGTTAAACTTAATACTTTGAATGAATCATCTTTACAACTCAAAGTAATCCTACTTACACATCAATAAGAGTCATTCAAAGTTCAACAGGAAGTGTTTTCTCCTAAGCTAAACAATACATTGCAACATCGGAACATGCGTGTGTGATATTGTCAATCATGAGGTATAATCATATCTTTAAGATCAAAATGTGCCATAAAAACTCAAAGTCAAGATTACTATGGATTACTCTACATATCTACTATCCAGCACTTCTCCACTAATGTAATTATTCCCTAGACTTGGATCAGAAGGTCTTTAAAAGCTTATAGTGTTAGGCCTTTTGGTGTCGGCTCCAAAGAAAAGGTAGGATGAATGCAAAGAAGAGAGTATAATAGAATCAGTTCAAAAATTTTCGCACAAAATTGAGCTTCTCTTCAACTTTTTCTAGCCTTGGCCACTTTGGGTCTTATTTGAATGTTTTCAAAAAAATTTTAAAGGCTTTTCTGTACATCTTTTCTTATTGTTCATTCTTTTGTTCATTTTGTTTTTCACAATGAACTCATCTGCATATACAATTCAGTGCAATGAATGAGATTCATTATACTCCCTTAGGGACGGATAAAATTTTTCCTTTAGGCTCAATCCAAGGTAGGTATAATGAGTTAGCCAAAAATGTCGAATGGGGGTCTAATTATATGCAATGCATATACCATTCTTTTTCAATAAGGCTCAAGAGGGGACACTAAGGAATGATGTAGACAAGGTAAGCTTGAAAGGCACAAACGGTCCAAAGATCGCCTAAATCATCTCCAAGTCAAGTTCCTAATTATAAAATTTCGCCTCAAAGTGCTTTCAAATAAATTGTAGAGTTTTCTAAGCTGCTCAAGACAAATCATAGTTAACACAAGTTTTCACTTTATTCAATACATACGTCACTCAATCATGACTCAAAACGTGCTCAAACTATTCCTCAATTTTGACATAAGTTCAACAAAGGATATATACAAACAAGTTAAAAAATTTCATGACTCCTATCTAGATGGGGATTAATTTCATCATGTAGTACCGTTGCAAATCGAACTCATCATTTCTCAAGAATAACTCATTTAAAAAAAAAAATTGTTGATAGTCCTCAAGGACGAATTAGTCTCATAAGAGTGCAGTCATGCAAGAAAAGAAACAAGACAAGCAGCAAAAAGTGCAAAAATATTACAAATATAAACAAAGCCCCCAAACTTAATATGTGCATTGCCCTCAACGGACAAGAAAAATAAGCGTAATGGCAAAACACATACCATCACGACGATCATCACTGATCGTCGTCCTCATCATGCTCCGAAGGGGGAACTGGGTAGTGATGCTCCTCACCCTGGTATGGTGGAAATGGTGGGTACTCAGCAGGTGGGGGTGCATGGGGCTGATATGGTGGGAAGTATGGCTCTGGCGGGAAATGGAATCCTGGGAAGCCCTGGGCTAGGGCAGTGTTCCATGCACTCTGGTAGTGCATGAACTCCATCTGACGCTGAGTTACCTGCTTATGGTCCAACTGCAATGCTCTCTGCATGCTGTGTATGTCCCGCTGCATGCTATGGATGCTCTGTTGCTCCAGGCAAATGTCTTGGAGATCCCTGTGAAGGGACTCCAAAGTGATGCGTGTACGCTCTGCAGCAGAGGAAGATGATGCTCCGGCATGTCTGGTGTCCGAGGGTCATGGCTCAGCCCTTCTTCGGCCTGTAGGGGGTGGTGGACCATCAACAACAATCGGGGTCTTCGGTGGAAGTAACTCCTCGTCTTCCCCCCATTGCACTCCGCATCTCTGGCATAAAGCAGTGATGGTAGATGGAAACTCTAGTGCGGAGGTAGGTGGGCTGCTACCGATATCATGGATGTGATCACTAATAATCTCGCCCAAATCCACGTCCTGCCCTGTGAGAATGGTAAATACCAGGGCCGCTCTGTCCTTTGTCACCTCAGAAGTGTGGGTCGAGGGCATGACCCGTGAGGTGACAAATGAGAACCACACTTGGGCCTCTGGTGTCAAATGCTTCTTGAGAACCACCTGTGGCTCTCCTTTATCGTTCCGCTGCCAATCTTCTCCCGGCATGCCAATAACTGCAAGTACCTCATCATAATTTATTGTACTCTTTCGGAAGAATTGGTACGCACAGTTATGTATGAATGGCATCCGGTACACATTATTAATTGTTGCCTGATCAACCAGCACATCCGTCCCTCGGACAAAAACATCTGCTCTGCGTCCTGGTGGGATAACTCGGAGATTCGTGTAGAATTCCCTCACCAGTGGAACCACAGCATCCATTGGTGTTTGAACAAACTAAAACCACCCTCGTCGCCTTACTGCCCTTATGACAGGACATTCAATCTTGTCCATACTCATGCCCCTTTCACGACTGAGGGGTTTCTTGTGATAATTGGGATACAACTCAGCTGCCGTGGCATTGACAAACTTCCGTTCGTCATGCTCTTGCTCAGAAGTGGTGGCCTTCGCCTGTTTTTGCTTCTGTGAGGCCTCCGCCTGCTTTAACTTCTTTCTTGGAGCCATTTTATTGCTAAGTTTTTCTCAGTTATTCCGCTTTACTACAATAAAACACCACACCCAAAACACAACAATACCAACACCCCGCAACACAACAACTCCCCCAAACTTCGATTCTCCTTGACCCAATTTAACAACAACAGAGTAAATGCACCAAAGGATGAAAAAATACAAAATTTAAAACCAATTACCAAGAAAAATCTGATCTTTGATGAATTTGGCGCTTGGCTCAGAATTCTCTTTTGGATGCAATTCTACCCAATTCGGTTTGCAATACTTCAGATCTGCAAATAAAATCTCATCAGAAACAATTCTTACTTCAAAGATTTGAAGTAATTTGAAATTTGGAGAGAAAATTGATGAAAGATGATGAAAAAAAAATGGAAGAGGCGATGTGGTTTTTGTTGGAGAAGAGAGGAAAAGGTTTGATAGTGTTGTGCAGACTGTGCGTCGGTGCCCCTTTTTTTTTCAAAATTTTATCTCGTACGATCAATCGAGAATATATCTCGATCGATCGGTCGAGGCAGTCAATCGCTTCGCCTTTAATACTTCCGGGCGATCGATCGAGATTTTGTCTAGATCGATCGCCAGCACCAGACTACCAAAATCAAATTTTTCTAAAAACTTTTCCTCTCGGGTTTCTTCGCCTACATCTTTATTGATCTTGTTTTTACACCTGCAACTAAATCGCACGGATTCATTCACGAAACATCTAAAAACAAATTAAAAACAACCAAACTACAATGAAAAAGAAGGGGAAGAAAGTTCTTAATTTATAGTCCCAAGCTGAACTGTCACCTCCTTCTCTGTTAACTTGATTGCTCCTTCGGATTCTTCTCAGAATCACTCGGGAGCGTACCTTGTGTCCTTCCAGAAATCAATGTTGCCAGCTGCCCTATCTGCACTTCCAAGTTCTTAATCGATGCATCCTGATTCTGCATCCTCACCTCAGTCGACGAAATCAGTTTGGCCATCAGCTCCTCCATACTCGGTTTTTGTGTGAACCCCGACTGTGGTTGTGGATTCAACACATTCTCTTGGTTTGACCACCTCAGATTTAGGTGGTTCCTCCACCCCGGGTTGTATGAGTTTGAGTATGGATTGTTTTGCTGCCTGTTCCTATGAAATTCACAGCTTCAGTAGTTTGATTAAATTGGTTACCTGCTTGGCACTCAATGCTCAGATGACCGCCTCCACATAAATCACAGAAGACAGCTTGAGCATGCATCGCTGCTGCACCCATGCTATCTATCTTCCGGTTCATAGCTTCCAACTGAGCCGAAATGGCAGTAATCTCGTCCACTTGATGGACTCCTATTGGTTTCTATGGCGTGTTCCTTTCCGATTGCCACTGATAGCTATTGGACGTCATTTCCTACAATAAGTCATACGCTTCTTCCGGTGTCTTCCGCATGATCGATCCCCCAGATGCTGCATCTATCATTGATTGGTTAGCAGAAAACAAACCACTGTAAAAAGTCTGTACCTGCAGCCAGATGGGTAGACCGTGATGTGGGCATCTCCTCAATAAATCTTTGAAACGATCTCACGCCTGGTATAAACTCTCGAGGTCGAATTGCCCGAACGTGGTGATATCGTTCCGCATTTTTGCCGTCTTGGAAGGGGGGAAATACTTTGATAAGAATGCTTTAGTCATCCCCTCCCATGTTGTAATCGATCCTGCAGGTAATGAATTTAACCAAGATTTAGCTTTGTCTCTCAATGAAAAAGGGAAGAGCCTTAACCTGATGGCGTCGTCGGAGACGCCATAATGTTTAAAAGTGTCACAGATCTCCAAGAAGTTGGAGATGTGAGTGTTTGGATCGTCAGTGGCAGCTCCCCCAAACATTACAGAGTGCTGTATCATTTGGATAATTGCAGGCTTGATCTCGAAGTTATTCGCCTGGATTGTCGGCATAAAGATCCATGGAATGCTGGCTGTGCAAAGTCCATCATCAATCTCGGGTTTTGTGCATCGTTATTGTCGGCCATTGCTCGAGCTTCTCGTAGTCTTATAAGTAGAGTTCTCTCTATTTCAGGATCAAATGGCTCGAGAATGGGTTCCTCTGTTCTGAGCATGCACTAGAGAAATGGTTCATGTACTGGATCAGACAAAAGGAGACAACAACAAAAATACAAAATCAAAAACAAAAAACAACTAACGAAAACGAAAAAGAAAAAGAAAAACGCAATAATACAAAGTGGCTAAATTACAATTAACTAATCTCGTATGATATTATACAGATTAGTCCCCGGCAACGGCGCCAAAAACTTGACCGCTCTTTTTTTTAAACAATTATTTCTCAGTGTAGCGATTCTACCGCAAGTGCACGGTTGTCAAGTTTTAGTATAGTTAAATGAAAGTAAGGGTTGTCGAATCCACAGGGACTAACGTATAAGTACCAAATAAAACTAGTAAAATTATATTTAGCCTACGATTAAAAAGGGGGTAGATTAACTAATGCAAATTTAGAACTAAAGAACCCAAATAAAACAAGAATAAATAAAATAAATGGCTTCCGGTTATGCAAAGGAATTTCGCTCGATAAATTTATATAGTTCTTCGTTCAACTATGTTTTCGTCAATGATTCGTTTGAATAAGCAACTACTAAACAATCGATTCTTAAGGTGAAAGGCTTTCGCTGTTATTCAATACACTCTCTCGAGCTGTAAAGAAACTAATATCAACTTAGAACAAGTAACTCTCGTTCACTTATTTACTAATCCGATATTGCAAAAATCTTCAAAACCTAATTACTCTAAATCTCTCGATTCAAAGTGCTCACGTATGTGATTTTATCTCTTGATCTCAATCTTAAACATACATCATGAATTATTGTAGCGTATTATAACGTTATCTCTCGATCTCGGTTATAACTCACAAATTCAATCAAAGTTAGCTAGGCTTTGATATCATTAAGCCTATAATTCATGAACAATAAGAAATCAATCCACTCAAACACATTCGAATCAATAACTCAAACACAATTATACTCAAACTCGATAAAATAAACTCAATTCAATTCGAATCAAATAAATGAGATGTTTAATTGTCTCTCAACCTAAAAAACATCAACTGAATATGAAAATCAAATAAATCAGAGTTTAGAAATACGATAAATGTGGGAACAAATCCGTGCGTTGCACCGTAATCTCTTCTCTTGCTCCTTCCTTGCACTCCGGAAATGACTTGCTCAAGCTCGGACGGAGAACGGAGGAAGATGGATTTTCCTCGGGTTCTTCTCGGCGGCTACTAGGGTTCTCTCCTCTTTATTTTCGGCTCTTTGGCTCTCTGATATGATCTCATTCTTATATGGAAATGATCTCCCATTTACAACCACCGAGAATCCATCAAATATGGAAGATAAGATTTTTTAAAAATTCGTGTATCGAT
This sequence comes from Haberlea rhodopensis, assembly GCA_907163345.1. Classification (NCBI taxonomy): domain Eukaryota; kingdom Viridiplantae; phylum Streptophyta; class Magnoliopsida; order Lamiales; family Gesneriaceae; genus Haberlea; species Haberlea rhodopensis. The sequence continues at coordinate 670,141 of CAJQUN010000132.1, read as the reverse complement.
CGATCGAAAAGATTGTCCGATCGATCGGTGCACTGTTCGTTTCAGCGTGTTAAACTCTCTGCCTCGATCGATCAATCAAAATTTTGGTTCCGATCGATCGACGCTTCGATAAACTTGTTGCTGAATTCTCTGCCCGGATCGATCGATCGAGAAATATTCTCGATCGATCGGTGCTTTGCAAAATCTGAATTCTTCTCTTTTTCTCTTTTTCGCCTCGATTTCACCCGTTTTCTTCATTTTAGCTCATTTCTACCATTTCCAACCTATTTTCCTGAAACAAACAAATAAATACCAAAAAGCGTAATTTCATCCAGGAAAAAAGTACAAAAAACGGTAAGAAATTACAGCTAAGAACACGTAATATCTAAGCCTATCAGCTCGCTGTAAGATCCCCTTACGCAACTCCGGCGTATTCGGAACCACCCATCGGTGACCAAGCCTCAAAGAACCGTCCTCAGCCATCCTGATAACCATCTGTGGACCTCTTCGTCTGCTCCCTGAGCCTTCCGGATTTGATCATAAATGTTCGGCTCAGCTAATAAAGTTGATACACGTACTCGTGAAGCAGACACGTCATAATCAAAACCCAACTGACAGAAGGAAGCCATCTGTAACGACCCTAGTTCCTTAAGTGCGGATTAAGGCGTAAATAAAAATTTCCATGCATAAACAGAGTATAAAGGTTATGTTGATGCCCTGAGCTATTAAATTACAGTGCCAAAATAAAGTTCCAAAAGGGATTAGTTACATTCCCAACCAATGGATGCTAATTCTATAGCTTTACACTACTCCTAGAGTAGATACTACGCAAAAGAATAGGCCTGCTACCAAGAGCACTCCTCACTAGCTCATCGCATCAACCCGCCTTAGCCCCTTCCGCCCAAAAGTACCTACAGGAACAACCCCAAAACCATGAGCATGTATATAAATCATATCCACAATAATATGATCATAATTCAATGCATAAACCGTAAATGCAATTCACTTCCAGTATTTAACACAATTAAAAGCTCCTTTGGTTGTCCCTGTATCACAATAAAAATCAAAGAATTATAATGCCAATATGCATGTCATGACATGTATCCATTCCGTGTATATCAATGGCCAATTTCCAGTCTTATTATATCAGTGGCATAATACCCCTCGCGTTAACATGACAGCGGAAATACCCCTCGCTTAGACAATACCAGCGGCACTAATATCCCTCGGTATAAATATGACAGCGGTCGTGTTCTTCGCTTCATATTAGCGGCAAATATTCTCTCATCGCTACGGTATGACAGCGGCAAGTATTCACATCGCTACGCCACTGGCGGCAAGTATTCTCCATCACTGGAATATAAATCCCGACTCACAATCATATGCAACAATGCATCCAATATACACATGCAACCAAAATGCATGACCAAACCATGTATGCAATCCATGATGCATAAACAAGACCCCATATGCAACCACAATGCATAATCAATTCCATGTGTGCAACCGTAATGCATAACCAATTCAAAGCGTAATAAATACGTTTTACCGTCCGATGCCCGTACGTCTTACTACGTACCTTAGTTCCCAAAGTGGAGATGTCGTGGGACTTTATCTCCTTTGTTGTGTGGCTACCTGGGATGGTTCTACACAATCACATGAATCCATATTAGAAGCCAATAAATGAACCATTACCAAAAACATCATCATTTAGAACAAAATCCCAAAATCCACATTTTATGCCTTGCGATCGATCGGTCCCCAAGCCCCGATCGATCGCTAAGTGAAGAAAAATAGGCATCCAAGTACTGCCTCCACCGATCTATCGAAACTTTTTATCGATCGATCGAGACATCACACAGATCGATCGGAACAAATTTTCGATCGATCGGTAAGCTCATTTCACGCCTTGCACAGGCTCTGCCCTGCTCGATCGATTGGACCCATTTTTCGATCGATCGAGCAGCCCTGTTCCTGCGAGAAACTTCCATGTATGAGCTTCCAACAACACCTAAACTCATATACAACCAAGATCAACCACCCAACACATCATTAAACCCACAAAACAACACGAAAATACATCCCCCAAACATAAACAACATGTTGGACCAAGATCCACCCTTTTAACCCCAAAAACAAGCTACAAACTCAACCAAAACTCAACAAGACTTTACCATAATGAAAGCTTACAACTTGGGCTTTAAGTTTTTAGCAAGAACTCCCAAAAAGACCCCTTTTCCAAAGCTTTCTCCTCCTCTCTTGTTTCAGAAACGAAAATGGAAGTTTTTGGATGAAAGGAGAGGGTTGTAGGGACATAAAGCTGATAGAGAGGAGTGATGGGATGTAAAGGTGTGTGCAAGTGGCTCCCTTGCCATGGTATGTGATTTAAATGTGTATCAAAACACAAGCATGATATATAAAATACCCCAACATGATATTTTAAAAGCATTTTACCACAATGCACCAAAATCACCATTTAAAATCATGCTTTACCAAAAATTACAAACCAACACATTTAAACCATTATAACACCCAATTTCCCAACATGTATAACATGCACCCTGAAATGCTCTACCGGGTCACGCCTACCATGTGACAAGCATTTCACCAAGATAATTAATCCCAACACAAAATCTAATTATCACCATAAGATCACATAAGCATAATTAATGCCCCAAATTGCATATAATTATTTCGTGGATATCACAATACTCCCCTACTTAAAAGATTTCGTCCCCGAAATCGCATGCACTTACCCAAATCAAAACCAAACATAATTCACATACCAGAGAATAATTCCGGGTAGTGCTGCATCATATGCCGCTCCGTCTCCCACGTGGTCTCCTCGACACCCCTGCGATCCCACTGAACCTTGATCATCGGTATCACTTTGCTCCGGAGTCTACGATCAGCCCTATCCAAAATCCTGACTGGCCGTTCCTCATATGATACATCAGAATCCAACTGAACCTCGGAAGGCTGTAATACATGCGACGGATGCGGCTCATACTTCCGCAGCATAGATACATGGAACACGTCGTGAATACCCGACAACGACGGTGGCAGTGCCAAACGGTAAGCCAAGGTACCGACGCGCTGTAAAATCTCATACGGTCCAACATACCTCGAAGACAATTTATCACGCATACCAAACCGAACCACACCCCTGAAAGGTGAAATCTTCAAAAAGACCGTGTCTCCTAACTGAAACTCCAACGGTCTCCGCCGTTTATTCGCTTAGGCTGCCTGCCTGTCCTGGGATGCCTTCATTTTCTGACGGATAATCTTTACCTTATCCTCCATTTCCCGAATCAGTTCGGGTCCTCCTACCGCTTTACTGGTCAAGTCATCCCAGTACAAAGGCGACCTACAATGCTTACCATGCAAAGCCTCAAACGGAGCCATCTGAATACTCGCCTGATAGCTGTTGTTGTATGAGAACTCTACCAAGGCCAAAGAATCTTGCCATGAGGCATCAAACTCTAATACGCAAGCCCTCAACATGTCTTCGAGCGTCTGTATAGTACGCTCAGTCTGACCATCCGTCTGGGGGTGATATGCGGTGCTCAATCTCACCTCAGTACCCAATGCTGACTGGAGACCTCCCCAGAAATGAGATGTGAACCGCGGATCTCTGTCAGACACAATAGACACCGGAATCCCATGCAATCTCACTATGTCCCTGACATATAACTGAGCCATCCTCAAGTGTGTGTACGTCATACTGTAGGGAATGAAGTGAGCTACCTTTGTCAGCCTGTCAATGATCACCCAAATGGCATTACAACCCGAAATAGTCCTCGGCAGGTGGGTCACAAAATCCATAGATATATGTTCCCACTTCCACTCCGGTATCTCTAAGCTCCTTAGCTCGCCACTGGGTCTCTGCCTCTCTGCCTTAACCTGCTGACATATCAAACACCTCTTGACATAAGCGATCACATCACGCTTCATCCGCTTCCACCAGAACTGATCACATAAGTCCTTATACATCTTCCTCCCTCCTGGGTGGATACTGAATCGGCTACTGTGAGCCCGTTCCAAGATCCCTTTACGCAACTCCGGCGTACATGGAATTACCCATCGGTTACCAAGTCTCAAAGAACCATCCTCAGCCACTCTGAACTTCGATGGCTGCCTCTGAAGTGCCAATGATGAGCATCTCTGAATCTCATCATCTGTCCTCTGAGCTCTCCCGATATGCTCATAGATATCTGGCTCAGCCAATAAGGTCGATACATATACAGGCGACGTATCTACGTCAAAGTCATAACCCAGATGGCAATAAGAAGTCATCATAACCGACAAATGCATGACATCGTCAGCAGTACTCCTCACCTTCCGACTCAAGGCGTCTGCTGTCAAGTTCGCTTTCCCCGGATGGTACTCAATTTCACAGTCATAATCTTTGAGTAGATCCATCCACCTCCTTTGACGCATCTTCAATTCCGCCTGAGTAAACAAGAATTTCAGGCTCTTATGATCCGTATATATGGTGAAGGACGTACCATACAGATAATGCCTCCAAATCTTCAGGGCAAATATAATAGCCGCCAACTCCAAATCATGGACTGGGTATCTAGCCTCATGCGGCTTCAACTGCCTTGATGCATAAGCTACCACATGTTTATCTTGCATCAGTACACAACCCAAGACCTGCAGTGATTCGTCAGTATAAAGGACAAACCTCTGATTCTCCGTAGGAATCACCAATACCGGCGCCGTCGTCAATTGGTGCTTCAACTCTTGGAAGCTCTCCTCGCCAGCCTCTGACCAAAAGAAGGGTACTCCCTTTTGGGCCAACTGTGTCAGTGGCTTAGCAATCTTAGAAAATCCCTCGACGAAGCGTCGGTAATAACCCGCCAAACCAAGGAAACTCCGTATCTCGGGCACAGAAGTTGGTGCAGTCCACTCCATCACAGCCTCAATCTTTCTGGGGTCCACTGAGATTCCACTGCTAGATATGACATGCCCCAGAAATACTACACTGCTCAACCAAAAATCATACTTGCTGAGCTTGGCATATAATTGATGATCTCTGAGGATCTGGAGAACCGTCCTCATGTGTCTCACGTGTTCTTCCTGGCTCCGGGAGTAGATGAGTATATCATCAATAAACACAATGACGAACTGATCCAGATAGGGTTGGAACACCCGATTCATCAAACTCATGAAGACAGCCGGGGCGTTCGTCACACCGAACGGCATCACTAAGAACTCGTAGTGCCCATACCGAGTCCGAAATGCTGTCTTTTGTACATCCTCCTCCCTGACCCGTATCTGGTGGTACCCGGATTTCAAATCAATCTTGCTATACAGCTTCGTACCTTGCAACTGATCAAATAAATCATCAATCCTCGGGAGAGGATACTTGTTCTTTACAGTGGCCTTATTCAATTGCCTGTAGTCGATGCACAAACGCATCGAACCATCCTTCTTCTTCACAAAAAGAACCGGTGCGCCCCAAGGCGATACGCTAGGGCGTATATATCCTTTATCAAGGAGCTCCTGTAACTGTTCCTTCAATTCCCTCAACTCCGCCGGTGCCATCCGGTAAGGTGCACGAGAGATAGCAGATGTCCCCGGTAATAACTCAATCCCAAACTCGACTTTCCTAGCCAGTGGGAATCCTGGAATCTCCTCCGGGAACACATCGGCAAATTCCGCTACCACTGGTATATCCTCAACTCTTAATTCTTTGCTCTTTCCCGACGTGTCCACGGCATAGATGATATAACCCGTGTGTCCACGTTCCAATAATTGGGACATTTTAATTGCCGAAATCAACGGAATCTTCAGCACGAGAACCGTTGCCATAGAAAATCCACTGAACTCCCAAATGAGATCTAAACCGTACTATCCTTTGTCGACAATCTACCACCGCCTGATATCTGTTCAGAATGTTGATGCCCACAATGCAGTCGAAATCTGACATACTCAAAACAATCAAATCTGCCTTTATCTCATTGCCCTCAAAATAAATGAGGTAGTCCATCAGAAACTGATCCGCAACAACTTTCTTTCCGGTGGGTGTCGAGACCAAAAGAGACGTGGGTAACGGAGACGTGCACATATGATGTCTTCCCACAAAATCCGCAGACACAAAGGAGTGCGAAGCACCTGTGTCTATCAAAATAAAGGCGGAATATGTAAATAGAAGGCACGTACCAGCTATCACCTCCTCTGGAGCTGCATCGGCCTGCTCCCTGGTCAACGCATAGACCTGTCCCTGAGGTGGCCCCATCGCCTGTCCTCCCATCTGTCGAGGCACCATCGGCGGCCTCTGCTGTACTGTCCCGGTAGAAAACCTCCCTCTGCCTCCTCTAAGATCCACCTGACCATCACCATTCTGACAGAACCGAGATATGTGGCCCATCTTGCCACATTTATAACAAGCCGTACAGTCTCGCATGTGATGTGGTCCTCCACAAAAGTGACACTTCACCACTCCACTCCTACTCGCTTGAGTCTGCCCTCTGTTGCTAGACGCACCACCCCTCCGGTTATCCATTCGTCTCCCACCAAGCCGAGAAGATGAGGAAGAAGCCCCACGAGGTTTAAATGATTCTCCTCGTGGCCTCAGATTATTAGACACTGGCCTCGGTGGTGGGACTTGTGGGGGTGCAACGTCCGGGTAAGCACTGACTCCGATCTCCGCTAGCTCCGCTCTAGTGAGAGCATCATCAAAAGAAGTGGGGTTTTTGGAGATAACCCGATCAAAAAGTTCCGGTCGTAGCCCCTTTAGAAAGTGCCTCATCTTGGCATGCCCATTTGTTGCAATGTGGGGAACATACCTCAACAAAGACGAGTAATGCATGGCATAGTCCGAGACTGACATGCTCCCCTGTTTCAGGCTCGTGAATTCATCCTCCTTTGTTTGCCTAGCCGCCGCAGAAAAGTATCGGTTTAGAAACCGAGTCCTAAATAAAGTCCAGTCAATCACCATACCCTGAGCTCTCAGTTCCATCACCGTCGTCTTCCACCACATAGAAGACTTCTTCGCTAGTTGGAATTCCGCCAACCTCAGCCACGCTGTCCTAGCACAAGGAGCGGACACAAATATTTGCTCTAATCTCTCGAGCCACTCCTCAGCTTCTTCTCCTGTCTCCGTCCCCTCAAACATGGGCGGGTGGAAAGTTAGGAACTGACTCAGACTAAGCTCCCCTGGTAAAATCAACTGAGCTACCGGCTCTACGCCCACAGCAGGTGGAGGTAAAGGATTTTCCTGACCAATACTAGCGTTCACGCTCCCAACATCACCAACCTCTTCATTAAGGTTCCCCGCATTCATAGCAGACATACTGTAAAACAAGGGTTAACAACAATTCCAAACAATATACATGTTATGCGGTTAGATAACATGAACGATAATAAGCATGTTAGTATAACAATTTATACACCAACATATACTACATGCATCAACATACTCAAATGTAAACACTTAGCTAACCATGCTAAGGCTACCCTTCACTCATTCCCGGGTTCTCTAACACTGCTCTGATACCACTAATGTAACGACCCTAGTTCCTTAAGTGCGGATTAAGGCGTAAATAAAAATTTCCATGCATAAACAGAGTATAAAGGTTATGTTGATGCCCTGAGCTATTAAATTACGGTGCCAAAATAAAGTTCCAAAAGGGATTAGTTACATTCCCAACCAATGGATGTTAATCATATAGCTTTACACTACTCCTAGAGTAGATACTATGCAAAAGAATAGGCCTGCTACCAAGAGCACTCCTCACTAGCTCATCGCATCAACCCGCCTTAGCCCCTTCCGCCCAAAAGTACCTACAGGAACAACCCCAAAACCATGAGCATGTATATAAATCATATCCACAATAATATGATCATAATTCAATGCATAAACCGTAAATGCAATTCACTTCCTGTATTTAACACAATTAAAAGCTCCATTGGTTGTCCTTGTATCACAATAATAATCAAAGAATTATAATGCCAATATGCATGTCATGACATGTATCCATTCCGTGTATATCAATGGCCAATTTCCAGTCTTATTATATCAGTGGCATAATACCCCTCGCGTTAACATGACAGCGGAAATACCCCTCACTTAGACAATACCAGCGGCACTAATATCCCTCGCTATAAATATGACAGCGGTCGTGTTCTTTGCTTCATATTAGCGGCAAATATTCTCTCATCGCTACGGTATGACAGCGGCAAGTATTCACATCGCTACGCCACTGGCGGCAAGTATTCTCCATCACTGGAATATAAATCCCGACTCACAATCATATGCAACAATGCATCCAATATACACATGCAACCAAAATGCATGACCAAACCATGTATGCAATCCATGATGCATAAACAAGACCCCATATGCAACCACAATGCATAATCAATTCCATGTGTGCAACCATAATGCATAACCAATTCAAAGCGTAATAAATACGTTTTACCGTCCGATGCCCGTACGTCTCACTACGTACCTTAGTTCCCAAAGTGGAGATGTCGTGGGACTTTATCTCCTTTGTTGTGTGGCTACCTGGGATGGTTCTACACAATCACATGAATCCATATTAGATGCCAATAAATGAACCATTACCAAAAACATCATCATTTAGAACAAAATCCCAAAATCCACATTTTATGCCTTGCGATCGATCGGTCCCCAAGCCCCGATCGATCGCTAAGTGAAGAAAAATAGGCATCCAAGTACTGCCTCCACTGATCTATCGAAACTTTTTATCGATCGATCGAGACATCACACCGATCGATCGGAACAAATTTTCGATCGATCGGTAAGCTCATTTCACGCCTTGCATAGGCTCTGCCCTGCTCGATCGATCGGACCCATTTTTCGATCGATCCAGCAGCCCTGTTCCTGGGAGAAACTTCCATGTATGAGCTTCCAACAACACCTAAACTCATATACAACCAAGATCAACCACCCAACACATCATTAAACCCACAAAACAACATGAAAATACATCCTCCAAACATAAACAACATGTTGCACCAAGATCCACCCTTTTAACCCCAAAAACAAGCTACAAACTCAACCAAAACTCAACAAGACTTTACCATAATGAAAGCTTACAACTTGGGCTTTAAGTTTTTAGCAAGAACTCCCAAAAAGACCCCTTTTCCAAAGCTTTCTCCTCCTCTCTTGTTTCAGAAACGAAAATGGAAGTTTTTGGATGAAAGGAGAGGGTTGTAGGGACATAAAGTTGATAGAGAGGAGTGATGGGATGTAAAGGTGTGTGCAAGTGGCTCCCTTGCCATGGTATGTGATTTAAATGTGTATCAAAACACAAGCATGATATATAAAATACCCCAACATGATATTTTAAAAGTATTTTACCACAATGCACCAAAATCACCATTTAAAATCATGCTTTACCAAAAATTACAAACCAACACATTTAAACCATTATAACACCCAATTTCCCAACATGTATAACATGCACCCTGAAATGCTCTACCGTGTCATGCCTACCATGTGACAAGCATTTCACCAAGATAATTAGTCCCAACACAAAATCTAATTATCACCATAAGATCACATAAACATAATTAATGCCCCAAACTGCATATAATTATTTCGGGGATATCACACCATCATAGCTGACAAACACATGACATCCTCTGCTGTGTTCTTCACTTTCCGACTCAAAGCGTCGGCTGTCAAATTTGCTCTACCCGGATGGTACTCGATTTCACAATCATAGTCTTTCAGTAGGTCCATCCATCTTCTTTGTCTCATATTCAGCTCAGCCTGCGTAAACAAGAACTTTAGGCTCTTGTGATCGTTATAGATGGTAAATGATGTACCATATAAGTAGTGTCGCCATATCTTCAAAACAAACACTATATCCGCTAACTCCAAGTCATGGACTTGATACCTTGTCTCATGCTGTTTCAACTGCCTTGACGCGTAAGCCACTACGTGCTTATCTTGCATCAGTACGCATCCTAAACCCTGAAGGGATGCATCAGTATAGAGACCGAACCGCTTGTTCGCCCTGGGAATCACCAATACTGGTGCCGAAGTCAAACATTGCTTCAACTCATGAAAGCTCTGCACACAAGCTTCCGACCAAAAGAATGGAACTCCCTTTTGAGTTAGCTGCGTCAGTGGTTTGGCAATCTTAGAAAACCCTTCGACGAAGCGTCGATAATACCCGGCCAAACCAAGAAAACTCCGAATCTCGAGTACTGAAGTAGGCGTAGACCAATCCATTACTGCCTCTACTTTCCTAGGGTCTACTGATATCCCATCTCTAGAGATAATATGACCTAGAAATGCTACGATGTTCAGCCAGAACTCACACTTGCTGAGTTTGGCGTACAACTGATGATCTCTGAGGATCTGAAGCACCGTCCTCAAATGATTGGCATGCTCCTCCTTGCTTCTCGAATAGACAAGAATGTCGTCAATAAATACGATCATGAACTGATCAAGATACTTCTGAAACACTCTGTTCATCAGGCTCATAAAGACAGTCGGGGCATTCGTCACACCGAACGGCATAACTAAGAACTCGTAGTGCCCATACCGAGTCCGAAACGCTGTCTTTTGAATGTCATCAGCTCTAACCCGTATCTGATGATATCCTGACCTCAAGTCAATCTTGGAATACAGTTATGTGCCCTGAAGCTGATCAAATAGGTCATCAATCCGTGAAAGAGGGTACTTATTCTTAATCGTCACCTTATTCAACTGACGGTAATCGATGCACAAGCGCATCGAACCATCCTTTTTCTTTACAAACAGGACTGGCGCACCCCAAGGCGATACACTAGGACGTACGTATCCCTTGTCGAGAAGTTCCTGTAATTGTACTTTCAGCTCCCTCAGTTCCGCCGGTGCCATCCTATAAGGAGCACGAGAAATAGCAGATGTCCCTGGTAGTAACTCAATCCCGAACTCAACATCTCTGATCGGAGGGAATCCTAGAATTTCATCCGGAAACACATCGGGAAATTCCGCGACTACCGGTATATCCTCAATCATCAACTCTTCCTTTTTCTCCGATACGTCCATGACATAAATAAGATATCCAGTGTGACCCCGTTCCAACAACCGTGTCATCTTAACTGTTGAAATCAACGGAATCTTCGGACGGGAACTGTCCCCATAGAAGATCCACTGCAATCCCTGATCGGATTGGAAACGTACCATCCTCTGACGGCAATCAACCATGGCCTGATATCTATTCAGCACATTAATGCCCATAATACAATCAAAGTCTGACATATCCAGCAAAATCAGATCAGCCCTCAAATCATTGCCCTCAAAATAAATGAGGCAGTCAGATAGCAGTCGATCCGCAATCACATGCCTTCCGGTGGGTGTCGAGACCATGAGAGGCGTGGGCAATGGAGACGGGCACATAAGGTGTCTCTCAACAAAGGCATAAGATATGAAAGAGTGGGAAGCACCTGTATCTATCAAAATAAAGGCAGGGTACGTAAATAAATAGCACGTACCAGCAATCACCTCCTCTGGGGCTGCCTCTGCCTGCTCTCGAGTCAGTGCGTACACTTGACCCTGCGGTGGTCCCACTGTCGGACCTCCCGGTGGTCGGGGCACAATCTGCTGTCTCTGAGGTACTGTCCCGGCATCAAATCTCGGCCTACTCGGTCCAAAGTCCGTCTGTCTTCCCTGATCGGGGCAATACCGAGCGATGTGGCCCATCTTGCCACAACTGTAACAGGCAGGACAATCACGTGGCAAGTGCCGTCCTCCACAGTTGTTACACCTGCTTTCTCCTGTCCTATTTCCTTGCGCTGGTCCTCGAATACTTGGCACATTATTCCTCTTATTTCCTTGCTTCTGATTCTGAAACCTCTTCCCACCAAATCGAGAAGATGAAGAAGCCCCACGAGGCTTAAACTGGTCCCCTCGTGGCTTCAGACTATCTGCAACTAGTCTTTGTGGTGGTATAGGTTCCTTGTACACACTCACTCCAATCTCTGCCAGCTCCGCTCTAGTTAGAGCATCATCAAACGATGGGTTGTTGGAAACAACCCGGTCAAAAAGCTCCGGTCTCAGACCCTTTAGGAAATGCCTCATCTTGGCGTGACCATTTATAGCGATGTGAGGCACATACCTCAGCAGTGAAGAATACTGCATGGCATAATCTGATACAGTCATGCTACCCTATTTCAAGTTAGTGAACTCGTCCTCCTTCAATTGTCTGGCAGCTGCAGAGAAGTACCGATTAAGGAATCGGGCTCTAAACACAGTCCAATCCACCAACATGCCCTGAGCCCTCATTTCCATAACTGTTGTCTTCCACCACATGGAAGACTTCTTTGCTAACTGAAACTCTGCCAACCTCAGCCTGGCAGTCCTTGCACAGGGCGCTGATACAAATATGCTCAAGTCGTTCTAACCACTCCTCGGCTTCTTCCCCTGACTTCGTTCCCTCAAAGAGCGGTGGATGGTAGCTCGAGAACTGGGTCAAACTAAGTTCCCCTGGTAGCAGTATCTGTGCACTAGGCTCTACGCCTACAGCAGGTGGCGGTAGAGGATTCGTCTGAGCAATACTGGCATTGACACTGCCTACATCTCCCACCTCTTCATTGAGGTTCTCAAGTTTAATAGCCGCCATGCTGTAACACAGGGGTTAACAACAATACCAAAAGCAGTTCATAATATAAGCCGTTAGATAACAAGAGTAATAATATTCATAAGCATGTTAGTATAACAAATTATACGCAAAGTATGCACTACATGCATAAACATGCCAACCAATGAATACCTAACCAACTTGTTTCTAAAGGCTACCCTTCACTCGTTCCCTGGTTCTCTAACCACTGCTCTGATACCACTAAATGTGAGACCTCGTTATCTAACAACGTTATAAGGTGCAATTAAGAGAACTAATCATGCATAAATCAGAGTAATAGACCGTGTTGATGCCGTGAGCTTAAGAGTTACAGTACCAAAGATTCCAAAAAGGAATTAGTTACATTCCTATCAAAAGAGTGTGAAACTATAGTTTTACTCTACTCTATGTAGAAACTATACAAAAAGGAAGATTCTGTTCTGCTATCCCTGAAGCACTCCTTACAGCTCACGCATCAACCCCGACCCTGGTTCTCCATGCCCAATGCACCTACAAGGACAACCCCCAACACATGAGCACATAATAATTCATAATCAACACAATATGAATAAAAGCGTAAATGCGTAAACCATAAATACAAAATACTTCCTGTATTCCAATGCATTTAAAACGCCGCCTTTTGGTTGTCCCTGTACCATAACTCATAATCGAATCAATGAATGATATTATGGTTTTAAACAAATGCGTAAACCAATGCACAATAGAATAACCTCGCTTCAATGGACATGCGGTACTCCCACCCCTCGCTTCACATTTTAGCGGCAAATATTCTTTCCTCGCTTCATATGATATCCTCGCTTCAATGTGACATGCGGTACTCCCACCCCTCGCTTCACATTTTAGAGGCACAAAACAAATAAATAGCGGCAAGCATTAAAATCATCAATGTGATAACCATGACTCATGGGATGCACATCAATCAATCAACATATACATATGCAATCATAATGTATGAATCAACATGTATTTGCATCTACCATGCACAAGTCAATACACACTTACATCTACAATGCATACCCCAATGCGTATATAAATTACATGTTACTGTTGGGTGCCCGTACGTCTTCTACTTACCTTTCCAAAATATGGTATGTTGCAGGACTCTATCCCCTGCGTTGTGTGGCTATCTGTGAAGGCTCTACACAAGTGTACAATATTAGATGCCAATAATAGCCCAATACCAAATATCCTACAATAATTAATCAAAACACAACATTTGGCTTCTCGCAATCGATCGCCAATAAGCCCCGATCGATCGCGAGATGCTACTGCGTCAACATTCAAAATTCTGTATTCCGGGATCGATCGCTAAAGACATGCCGATCGATCACTGACTTCGCCGATCGATCGCTCAAATCTCGCGATCGATCGCCGAATGTTTCTGCCTCATACTCTGGTTCTCGCGATCGATCGGGAAAACGCGCCGATCGATCGCCAATACCTGCAATCGCGAATCAACACCAATTTTCGAGCACCTTCCCAAAGCTATCATAAAATGCACCATAAATCATCATCCCCCAACAAGTCATCATGCAAAATACACAAATACTACCATGTAGCTACACAAATTAAGTATCACAACAAAAGGCTACTAAACATGCCATTTCTACACAACACTTTAACAAAACTCAACCAAAATTTACCCAATACAAGATATGGTTCCTCACCCCTTTTTGCTCCAACTTTTGCAAGGTTTTTCACCAAGAAAATGGCAGCCTCCTTCTTCCTACTTGCTTAGCAGATGCTGGACGAAATGGGGGTGAAGGATTGGGGAAGAAGGAGTGATAGAGGTTGAGTGAAAGGAAGGCAAGTGGGGGTATGGGGGCATCTGCAGATGGTATGGGTTGAGGGGGGGTGGGGGTGGTTATGAGTGGGTAGTGGTTAAATGTGTGGTTGTAGCATGCTAAATGAATTAATTGTGTCTCGGTATTTAGCATGATGTATTAAAATATCCCTACATGATATTTTATAACATTCATTCGATAAAATACATCAAACTCCAATTACACATGCTTTACCAAAAAAACCAACACCCACCCCAAATAATCATTGCATAACTCAAATTCCCAACATACATCACATACACCCTGAAATGCATTACTAGGCCATGACCACCACATGACTAAGCATTTCCCAATATTAATAAATCATCACCAATATATTAACACCATAATCCTCACATAATGTAATTAATGTTCAATTACACATAATCATTTCGGGTATATCACAAGCTTACACAAAGGTGTAACTATCTTAGCGAAGTCTTTGATGTACCTCCTGTAAAAACCTGCATGTCCAAGAAAAGAGCTCATATCCCGAACACAAGTAGGATAGGGTAAAGACTGCATAACATCAATTTTAGCTTTGTCGACCTCTATGCCATTCACAGTAACGGCATGACCCAATACTCCTTGTTCTACCATAAAATGACATTTTTCAGAATTTAGAACAAGGTTAGTCTCAATGCATCGTTTTAACACAAGTGTGAGGCTAGCTAGACAATCCTTGAATGAGTTAACGTAGACAGTAAAATCATCCCTGAACATCTAAAAAATATGCTCAATAAACTCAAAAAAGATGCTAACCATACACCGTTGAAACGTGGCTGGAGCATTGCATAGTCCAAAGGGCATGCGTAGGTAGGCGAATGTGCCAAAAGGGCATGTGAAAGTAGTCTTTTCTTGGTCCTCCGGTGCAATTGCATTCTGAAAATAACCCGAATAACCGTCAAGAAAACAATAGTATGAATGACACGATAACCTCTCAAGCATTTGATCAATGAAGGGTAGAGGAAAGTGGTCCTTTCTAGTCACAGTGTTGAGTTTCCGGTAGTCGATGCATACTCGCCATCCATTTTGAATACGTGTGGGCACAAGTTCATCATCTTTGTTGTTTGTGACAGTAATACCGGTCTTCTTTGGCACCACTTGGACTGGACTGCCCATTGGCTGTGGAGATAGGGTAGATCACCCCAACCGCTAAAAGCTTCAAAATCTCCTCCTTCACCACATCCATCATGGGCGGGTTAAGCTTCCTTTGGGGATGACTTGTAGGGCTCCCTCCTTCTTCAAGTAGAATGTGGTGCATGCATGTTGAGGGACTGATTCCCTTGATGTCAGCGATGACCCAACCTATTGCAGTCTTGTGCTCTTTGAGCACGTGAATGAGATCTTCTCTTGATCATCCCCCAACTTGCTAGAGATGATCACCGTTAGTGTATCTCCTTCACCAAGGAATACATACTTGAGATGGCTTTGTAGTGGCTTCAACTCAATAATGGGTGCCTGCAAAACAGATGGAAGAAGTCTAGTGTTAGAAATAGGTAGTGATATGAAAGAAATGTTACCTGGCTGAATTAGCTCAGGTGCTTCATCCAAGGCATCTATGGTGTCTTTCGAATCATCCATGATGAATGACTCTACATTATCCTTTTCCATAGCCATGGTCAGAGTGACTTCCAGTTCATCCTTCCCTACAATCTCAAGAACTTCCTGTGACAAATAGTCAATAACATCGATAGAATATACAGTGTCATCATTATTGCAAGGATATTTCATGGCATCATAAATGTTAAAAATAACAATCTCACCATCAAATTCCATAGTAAGGGTACCACTATGCACATCTATCTCGGTCTTAGAAGTTTTGAGGAATGGTCTTCCTAATAAAATGGGACTACTCTTATCACAACTCTCCATATCAAGCACATAGAAATCCGCAGGGAATACTAATACGTTCACTTGCACAAGCACATCTTCAATCACACCCCTAGGATATGCACTAAACCTATCCGCTAATGAATAACTACTCCAATAGGGTTCAAAGGACCAAGTTGTAGAGAAGTGTAAATAGAATATGGCATGACATTGATCGATGCTCCTAAATCTAACATGGCCTTTTCAAGGTGAGTGTTACCAATTGTGCACGGGATAGAGAACATACTTGGGTCCTTACACTTGGTAGGAATCTTCCTTTGTATCACAGCTGACACATTTTCACCCAATTCAATCTTTTGGGATCCCTTCAACATATGATTTCTCTTCACAGTGCATAAATCTTTTAATTTTTTTGCATAACGAGGTACTTGTTGAATTGCATCAAGCAAATGAATGTTTACCTCACACCGTCGAAAAGTTTCTTATAGACCTTTAAGTCCAGCATCTTTCCTATTGTTTTTCAATGCTTGGGGGAAAGAGGGTGGCACTTTATATTTGGAAAAGGAAGGAGACTTACCTCTTGGTACCTCTTGTTCCACGATGGTCTTGTCTCCAACTTCAGCTTCCTTTTCTTCATCACTCTTTGGTATATCTTTCTCCATCTTCTCCGGTATCTCCAATTCTTTACCACTCCTAAGTGTGATTGCACTTGCATTTTCCTTTGGGTTCACCACTGTTTGGGATGGTAAGGTGGTCGATCCATGGTCTTCAACACGATTGAGTACGAGGGCTAGTTGACCCAATTGAGCGTTCAAGGTTTGAATACTGGATCTCGTTTTGTGTTGAAATTTTGTAACATTATGAGCAAGATCTTGAATGATATTTTCTAACCTGTCAGTAGTAGAAGGGAAATTTGACTGTTGTGTCCTCTGAAAAGGTGGCCTGTATGGTGGTGGATGTTGTGGCACTTGAGGTGGAACGTGATTCATCGACTGTGGTCCATAGCTCAAGTTAGGGTGGTCTCTCCTTCCTGGGTTGTATGTGTTGTATGTGTTGGAGTAAGGGTCATATTTGCGTTGAGGTTGCCCCGGAAATCCACCTGCTGCATTCACTTGCTCAGTAGATGTCTCTTGAAGTGATGGGCATGAATCCGTGGTATGACTCATCACCAAACATATTCCACACGGCTTCACCGTCTGTCCCTTTCCTCCTGCCATTTGATGAACAAGAGAGGTGAGGCTAATAAGTTGTTCAAGGTTAGACACATTTACCTCTCCTTGTTTCCTTTGAGCTGGCTTAGCTCTAAAGTTGCCAAACTGCTGTGAGTTGGCTGCCATGTTGGCTATCAGGTTTCTCGCATCCTCCGGTGTCTTATCCACAAAATCTCCACCGCTCGCAGCATCAACCAAGTTCCTGTCACTGGATAACAAACCCTCATAAAAATATTGAATGAGTAAATGTTCACTTATCTGATGTTGTGGGCAGCTTGCACACAACTTCTAAAGCGTTCCTAGTACTCATGCAGTGTCTCTCCAGTGTATTGTCGAATAGAGTAGATCTCCTTTTCTATATTAGCCACCCTCGATGCTGGGAAGTATTTCTCAAGAAACATCCTCTTCAGTTCATTCCATGTTGTGATCGAGCCTGGCGGTAGGTAGAATAACCAATCCTTCGCAGCATCCTTTAGAGAGAAAGGGAAGGCTCTCAGCTTGATTTGCTCCTCGGTAATACCAGTCGATTTCATGGTCGTGCAAACCACATGGAACTCCATCAAGTGCTTATGAGCATCTTTACCTGCAAATCCATGAAAAGAAGGCAACAAATATACTAGTACAGATTTCAGTTCAAAATTGACATTTGTTGCGAGAGCAGGAAAAGTAATGCAAAGAGGTTGTTGGTTCAAATCTGGATTGGCCAGTTGTCGTAAACTTTGATTCGCGGCCATGTTGTTCATATCTTCCTCTTCTTGCCTTCGATTTGCTCTCCTTCTCCGATGTAGCTTCCTCTCGATCTCTAGATCGTAGTGAATATTATCTTCTTGATCTGATGGATCACCTGTAATCGTGAACAAACGACGCGAGCATAAAATGAAATAAATAGAATAAAAAAAAGTTAACACAAAAGTAAACGCCTTCCCCGGCAGCGGCGCCAAAATTTGGTGTGCGTTTATCGTGTACGCCTAAATTAACCCCACTTTTTATAAAACTAATGTAGTAGTGAAGTAGGGATCGATCCCACGAAGAATAATATTCTCTTCTGTTAACGAAAAACTAAATAACAAAGTAATAATTAGGGGGTTTTTTGAAATTCTTAACTATAACTTAATTAAACTAAATCAAACAAATCACTATATTATCAAGATTAAAAAGCAATTCTTGGTACCTTAGCAGGTGTGATGGGTGTTAGGGGTCTTAGTAGACTTACCTTTCCGCGTGTTTATCCTCTTCATGCTTGATGCCCGCCTCGCCTTTTAGCTCAACGTGTGCACTTTTCTTCTCAGTGACCTCCTTTCCGCTCCTCAATGTGATGGCATGGACTTGCTGTAAGGACCCCCGCCCTTAACCCGTTATTAGTGTATTAACACATACCATTAGCGCATACAATCATATGATTATGGTAAGGAAACCACATGCGAGTATAAAACCGTAACCCATCTATCAAATTTCTTGCATAGAACCCCATAATGTACACCTTCCCAACCAAAACCTTTACCATAGTATGCACCTTAATAATAATACACTAACATTCTCTCAGCTCATTTAGCAATTCCGTATTTAATTGCATGCTACCCAATGAATGAAGAGAGAAAGCCATTGCTCATTTATACATTCCATATACACATAAAGACGTACTCACATGAGAGTACCCAATGAACAAGCGTGTATCTAATGTATAAAAGGCTCTACAGATACCGTCACTGGTACTTCAGTCCTGGAAGCACCTCCCAAGCACAGCTCGATCTCAACTCTGGATCTATGTACTCATTCAACCAGCTCTGGTACCTCGATCCTGGAAGTACCTCCAATCAACAGCCCGAGCTCAACTACAAAGCTGCTGCTACACCTGTATCACCTGCCCCAACAGAGACAGCTCCCACAAGGGGTGAGCATACCAATACCACCATCCAATAATCATAATATTGCAGTTCATAATTTACAGAATGTAAATGCCATAATTTAAATGATACTCCCTGGATGGTATCATCCTCATCCGGGATCCCCTATATTGTCCCTGTTCTCAAAATAACCAAACTCGTCAAATTCCCAAAGCCAGTTAATCGCCACATAGATTAACTATTGCCATCCCTATTATGCCAGTTCCATAATCAATATGGTAAAAATATTATATAAAAGAACGTAGATATCACATATATCTAACCAATGATTCCATGTTCCTATTTCATTGCTCGCTCCACAATAGCGGCACTCTAAACTCCACGCACACTCAACAATAGCGGCGTCATAACCGATGGTCGCTCAACGGCGACAGCATCCCCAAATCATTGCTCGCTCAATAGCGGCACCGTATGGTTCCCAATGTATGTCCATTTAACACAATTACCATTTACCATGCATATCACTATCCATTTCTAGCAAGTACCATGTGCCATGCATTTCAACGTCCCTTTATTGCAAATACTACATACCATGCATTTCAATGCCCATTTAATGCAATTACCACTTACCATGCATTTTACAGTTGCAAGATTATAATAGGCTATGCTCGTACGTCATACGTACCTTATAATTCCGTACTTCAAGTCCAATCCTTGCTTGAGTCCCACGACCCGATGAGTTAAGTGCTAACATGCAAATAACTCTCAATTAAACATAGGCATGCAATCACGTGCCCAAGCACGTTCACAAATTCCAACCCTATCGTCTATCCATGACGATTACCCAAAATATACCATTTAACAAGTTTAAAAGATAGCCAAGAATTCAACCGAGAATTCCGTTTTATCAAACTTTGGCTCCAACCAATCCATTTTAAAAGTATAGCATCCCCATTGGAATGTAGACATTGCCCCAGAAACGGCCCCTTTAAACCCCGATTCCAAAATCCCGACATTTCCAAAAATTTTCAAAAAAAAAACAAAAATCCACTGGCGGCGATCGATCGCCACTTTTGGCGCGATCGATCGCCCCTGTCCAGTGGGCAAAATCGCCTCTTCGCAATCGATCGCTACCTCTCGCGATCGATCGCCAACCTGCTCGCGATCGATCGCCTAGACCACGCGATCGATCGCCTGCACTGTTCATCTTCTTCGATTTTAACAGCTGCTCGTAGCGATCGATCGCCCTACCTCGGCGATCGATCGCCCTACCTGCAATTTTCCGAAAAATTCGAGCTTCCATGGTATTTTTCACACCCAAACTCAAAACCAATACCACATACACCACCAACACCTCAAATACATCATTTAAAGCCAATAAAAGTAAAAAAAAACTCAACTTGGATTTTTAACCAAAAATCCCTAAATTCAAAACCCACCAAAATCTCAATCAAAATCTACAATACTACTACCAAATCGAAGACAATGGTGAGGGGAAGATGAATACCTGATTATCTTCGAGAAAACCGGCTCCCGAGCCAAGCTACCATCGATTTCCCATCAAGGGAGAAGATGGGAAATGGGGGGAGAAGGGTTTGAGCGATGAGAGAGGGGAGAGAGGGAAAGGTTCCGTGCCAAATGACGGAATAACGAGTCCACTTGGTATATATATAGTACCAAAACTCCAAAATACCAATCCCTCCACAAATACATCACGACTCATTAAAAATCATCTATTTTCAAAAATCACCTCCCAATCTCTATTTTCATAGACAGCCCCAGTACAAAGTACTCCTGACCCCAGATCCCTCCAAAGACCATGTTAGGATCGGGGTAGTGTTTAGAAGGGGGGGGGGGGGGGTTGAATAAACACTAGATACAATTTCGATTTCTTTTTCTGGTTAACTGTAAACTGTTAAGTATTACAGTTGCTTCTCAATATCAGGCAAGTTAGTAGACACTTGTTGTAGTGCGGAAGACGTCTACAAAACTTGTGAGGAATAAAACTGAAGTAATAAAGCAATAAACAAATAACACGAGAATTGTTTCTGGAAGTTCGAAGCACAACGCTTCTACGTCTCCCCTTCTTCCTTTGCAGGAAGGATTCACTAGAAGACTTGGTTTACACTTTTACAGTATACAACCTTCTTAGGCACTAACACACTTGGCCTAAACTCCTAGTAATCACACACTTCTTTACTTTGATTACAATGGATTCTATGACACTCTTTACAGAATACACTTTCTAGCTTTGAGAGTTTTTTGAGCAGCAGACTTCAATTGAAGATAATCTGTCACAGATTCAGTTTTGCTGTTTGTCTGCTCTTTGCTGAACGTTTGGAATATCAGTCGGATGACTTTAGTGTTTGCTTTGAAATATATCTCTTAGTTGAAAATCGCTCAGCGCTTCTTTATTCTCTGCTTGGATGTATTTATAGGTTTGGATGTCCAACGGTAGCCTTTCTGTATATGGAAGAGATTAACTTTCCAATTTCATATTGTCTTCTTTCCTATTTTGTAAAGCAACGGCTCTTTTCACTCTGACGGTAATGGTGGCGGAGATATAGCAGGGTGCGCCGCTCTGTTGTACCTTTGTCAGAGAATGTTGTACTGATTTTGTCTCGTTGCTTAGTGCTCTAACTGGAAGCTTAGACTTCTGCTGGTTTTCTTTGTTCAACTGGTCGTTCATCCTCTTATGACCAGTTGATGTCCTTGTACAGTGAGAGACTATTCAGTTGATAGTTGTCCAGTAGATGTTCATCCAGTTTAAGTTTATCTTGTTGATAGCTTGAACTGTTGATGTCTTCATCCGGTGGATGTCCATCCAGTTGATGTCTTGTCCGGTTGATGACTTCATCCGGTTGATGTCCATCCAGTTGATGTCTTCATCCGGTTGATGACTTCATCCGGTTGATGTCCATTCAGTTGATGTCTTCATCCGGTGGATGTCCATCCAGTTGATGTCTTGTCCGGTTGATGACTTCATCCGGTTGATGTCCATCCAGTTGACGTCTTCATCCGGTTGATGCCGGTTGATGTCCATCCAGTTGATGACTTCATCCGGTTGATGTCCATCCAGTTGATGTCTTGTCCAGTTGATGACTTCATCCGGTTGATGTCCATCCAGTTGATGTCTTCATCCGGTTGATGACTTCATCCGGTTGATGTCCATCCAGTTGATGTCTTCATCCGGTATAAGTCTTTTTCCAGTTTGTCTTTAATATCCGGTAGGACTTTATCCAGTTTGTAATTACCAAAACTTTAGAAATCGTTTTCCCAACAATTTCCCCCTTTTTGGTGATGACAAAACTAAGCAAAGATCTATTTCCAGTTTGAGTAAATAAGATGAGAATCCTGAAATTACTTGAAGACATAATGGAAAAGAAATTTTCATTAAATATAAGCAGATTACAAGTTGTAATCAAACTCGACAATTGAGAGAGATTCATCTTTACTTAAGATGAATTCTAATAACTTGACTAGAATCTAAGATCAATTTAGTTTACATAATTTAGCTGATACAAGACAAATCTTTAAACAAGTATTGTAGACCCGGAGAGCTTCGATCCATCTGGTGTCAGAGAGGAAGAGCTCGATCCACCTTATTTCAGAGAGGAAGAGCTCGATCCACCTTGTTTCCGAGAGGACCTAATAAAAATACTCTATCTCTGCCGGTCTACCTTGTTTCAGAGAGAAGGTCGGGAAGAGTCATATGAATATTCATCAGGCAGCTTCCATGGTCCATGGATTCACCTAATGAGAATAGTCTATCTCTGTCTTCCCCCTTTTTGTCATCAGCACCCAGGCATCTGCTGTTAGTGGTTCCTGACTGATGAGGAGCACCAGAACAGGATCAAAGCGCTGAAGCTTAACAGAGCTGGGTTAGATAAGTAATCAACCCATGAGGGGTTGATTTAGATAAGTAATAAACCCATGAAGGTGAAACAAATCGAACAGAAAACCAGGGAACTTTGAATAGCTTGAAGGTAAGCATGTTAAGTGAATGTGTGTTCTGTGAGCAAACAAGAGTCGATATTTATAGAAATGAAAAGGTTGCAATTAATGTGAATGTATTTAAGTGGAACAGTAAATACAAAGAAAAAGTCAATAAAAGCAGTAAATAGATACGAGTAATTAATGGAAGAGTCAGAGAATGATACTATTTGCGCCCGAACCAATGTTTGGAATAGTCGCGTTTCTCGGTAGGCGGTTGACGTGGACTCCGAGATCTTTGTTGAGCAGTTGGTCTGGACTGAGTGGGAGCTCCAGTTGCAGGGGATGAATGGGCAGCGGAACTTGAACCTCGCTGCGTGGAGGGAGCAGTTCGGCTGGGTTCAGGTAATCTGCGAATAATTTGAGGAGCTGCAGGCAGGCTGTTGCAAATATCTTGAATTTGAGATGCAAATGCTGCCTGCATAGTGGCCAACTGATCAGTCAATGTTTTCTTGGCGTCGTCAATCTTTTCTCCAAGAGCCATTGAGGTGGCAGCATGAAGAGATTCATTGTTCTGATTGATCTGAAGACGCGCCTGGCCAATTCTAGTAAAAGCATCCGCCACTGCATTCTCAGCAAATGTTTGAAGTCTGGTGACGGTAGTAGTTAAACTACTTAAGTCCCGGTAGACTTGCTGGAATTGTGAGTCATTGTGCTGCTGATGAGTGCCTAGAATGAGAGTTGCAGTTCGTTCTTCTTGTTTAAGCTTATGAACATCGCTGGCTAGGGCTGATATGGCAGTGGATAGATTGGCTAGCTGTGCAGCAATGTTCGGAGGTTCGTCCATAGGGTTGGTAAAGACAAAAAAATCTTCAGAAAGCTCTTGAACCATGGACGGATCTGCAGCAATCAGTGGAACATCAGTAGGAGGGACAAGGGCGCTGAGATGAGCATCGTCAACTGCAGCGGATGGCAATATAGAAGCTTCAACAAGTGGTGCAGCTGTAGACTCTGAGATAGTGAGAGCCAATTGGGCAGCGTCTTCATTTGGTGGAGCAGTTAAAATGGTTGTGGGTTGATCAACCACAGCAGCTGACATCTGGGTGTGATCATTTGAGTGCGAAGACTCGCTAGGTTCATGATTTGCAGAGGATATGGTAACTTGCTGAACCACTGTCTGTATGACTGCATCCACATTGGTGTGATCAACATCCATTGGCTGGGGCTGTTGATCCTTGTGAGAGCTGGGAGGAGAGGAGACGCCGAGAGCAGTTGGAGAGGGGAGTTCTTGAACCGAGGAGGCTACTTCCAAGGCAGTTGGTGCGGCCTCCGCTCTAGGGGAAGTAGTCTCCAGAGCAGTAGAGGTGAGCTCCACAGAAAATGGAACAATCTCCAAATTTGCAATGATGGAGTGTAGATCCTGCTGATCAGGACTGGCAACAGTTGTAGTAGAGGAGCAAGAATGAATACCAGTGGATATGCGAAGGTCATGAAGAGCAAGCTCAGCCATTTCGAGCTTGGGTCCAAGAGCATTTAGAACCGCTCTATCATGATTCGCTGTTCCGGAATTCCCGTCAAATTGTTGAAGGCGAGTTTCAACCAGGGCCTGAAGTTCACCCACATAGATCATCAGGCTGAAAACTTCTCGCAGCTTCAAGCTTGTTTCAGGGTCTGAGATTTGCAGATACGCTAGTATTTTGTTCTCATCTCCCCTAGCCTGATCCAGAATTTGATCAAAATCATCTAAGCGAACCTTGATACGGGCCTTTACCCATCGATCAAAAATCTCCAACTGTGGTTGCAGTTTGGCTTCAACTGTATCCATTACCATTTGAATCTCGAAGGCAACAGGAGTGGACACTGGAGCCGTAAGAGATTTTCCTTTTCCAGCAGGGGTGGTCTTGGGATGACAGTATGGACATAATGACTTGGGCGTCCTGAAGCTGATAGAGCCTGGTGCTTGCTGAGTGCTTACCAGTGTTGTCTAAGTGTCAGCTGGAACCACTGAAGGAACAGGCACCATGGCTAAGGAAGCAGGTGGTTCCTCAGTTGAAGGGATGACAGGGCTGGGTTCCCTATCAGGATTTACATCTGTAGGATCGGCGGAGGATATAGTGTCGGAGGCGGCAATGTCTAACTGTCGGGCAGTCTGAGGAGCAGCTTTTCGTGTTCTTGGCTTCTTAGGAGGTGGAGGAGGGGGAGAGGACTCAGCGGATTCCGATATAGTCTGTTCAGAGTCACTTATAACCTGAGTCAAGCGACGCTTTGTTACTCCGCCTTCTCTGCCACTTCGTTGGCGATGAAGCTGAAGATACTTATGAGTGATGAGCCTCCCTGGATGAAGGTGAGAAAGAGCTCCTGTCTTAAGGTGTTTGATCTCAAAAAGACTGCTGAGTGGGAGAGCAAAACCTGATTGACCCTTGCCAGATGCGACCAGACTAGTCAGTATTTGAAACAGCACAGCTGACCAGTTTATCTCCAACCCTTTGCATATAGCGCTCATAACGTCAAACTTCTCAGGGGTAATTATATCAAATGATCCTGCCTTACAGAGGAGCCCCTTGGAGATTATGTCCGCCAGTTGTCTATAATGACTCTTCATCAAAACTTTCCGGAAAGGAGGACGTGGAAGGCGATGAGTAGATTCCGAGACTGTGAGACGCATTTCTTCTCTTAGTTCTGCCGGAATAGTAGAGAAATCAGAAAGTCCGGTAGAGGGTAGGCACAGGTGAGTGGCAAATTCTGGTTGGGTGATGGTGACGGATTGTCCAGAGATGGACGCCACCACGGTGTCATCCACAACTTTGGCAGTAGCAAAGAACTCTTGTAGTTCGTTCTTGTAAAAGGAAGGGGTCTGGCTCAAGATTACCAGGAGTCCGGAGGTATCCAGCCTTTGTATCAACTCCTTGGTTTCTTCATCAGAGGATGTGGATATTGAGTGAAAATCAACGTGAATAGCATTGGTGATAAAACTCGGCTGAACATTCTTCGACATATTAAGTGAGTAGGAGGAAGAAGCAGCAACAGTTTGTTAGAGTAAGTTTTCTGAAAGAGAAAAATAATCGCAGTGATTTGTTGGAGAAGAAGAGTAGTGAAACTAAAGGCGGTGAAAAAGGAAGTATATGTAACGTCGTACTGTAGATGAGCGGACACATGTATACGTGGCGATCATCTAACGGTTTAAAAGGATTTAACAAATAAATGAAAGAACAGGATTTAGGCGGGAGTGAAATAATTTATTTTTAACCAAAAGTAATTTTGAATTCCGACGTTCATTAGGTTAATGAGTATCGAGGGTTTTTTTTGTCAAAGCATATTTGGTAACATCAACTGGTATGTAGGGTTCGACTGGTAGGAAAACATCCACTGGTTGTGGAGTCCTACTGGTTCAGATACACCTACTGCAGCTGACCATTGTATTACCAGCTGAGCTTAAATAACCATGATAAAATTATAACAGAAATTCCCCCTAAATTTATGCACATAAACTAACTAATTCCCCCTGAATTCATTACCCAAAACAAAATAATCAAGAAGTAATTTCAATTAAACCAAGAATGTTTCGAAAGTAAGAAAACTTAGCGTCCGGTAGAGGCTTTGTGAAGATGTCTGCTGCCTGTTGTTCTGTAGAAATATACTCCAGCCGAATTTCTTTCTTCATGACATGATCTCTGATAAAGTGATGACGGATGTCAATATGTTTAGTACGAGTATGAAGAACTGGATTGTACGTTATGGCAATGGCAGATGTATTGTCACAGAAAATAGGAGCCTCTGTAGACTCAATTCCATAGTCTCTGAGTTGTTGTTGAATCCATAGCAGTTGAGCACAGCAGCTTCCAGCAGCAAGGTACTCTGCTTCTGCAGTGGAAGTTGCAATGGATGTCTGTTTCTTGCAACCACATGATATCAATCGATCACCAAGGAATTGACAATACCCACTGGTGCTTTTCCTGTCAATTTTGCATCCAGCATAGTCAGCATCTGAGTATCCGATAAGATTGAAGGTTGAGTCCCTTGGATACCATAGACCGACATTCTCAGTGCCTTTCAAATATTTGAGGATCCTTTTGACTGCAGTGAAGTGCGACTGCTTGGGATTTGCTTGAAACCGGGCGCACATACACACTGCAAACATAATATCTGGTCGGCTGGCTGTCAAATATAGTAAAGATCCAATTATGCCTCGATACATTGTAACTTCGACTGGTATTCCTGAATTATCCAAGTCGAGTTTGGCAGATGAGCTCATTGGTGTAGCAGCAGCTGAGCTGGTACTCATTCCATATTTCTTCAGTAGCTCTTTAGTGTATTTAGACTGATTGATCAGGATTCCTTCACTAGATTGCTTGACTTGCAGTCCTAAGAAAAATGATAGTTCTCCCATCATGCTCATCTCGAACTGGTCCTGCATAATTTTAGAGAATCTTTCGCACAATTTTGAGTTAGTACTACCGAAGATAATATCATCAACATAAATTTGAACAAGCAGAGTATGATCTCCCTTTGTAAATTTAAAAAGGGTCTTGTCCACCGTGCCAATAATAAAATTGTGTTCTGTCAAATATTTTGACAAAGTTTCATACCAGGCACGAGGAGCTTGCTTTAGACCATACAAGGCTTTATTGAGATGAAAAACATGAGATGGCTGCTGATGGTTTTCAAATCCAGGAGGTTGTTCAACATAGACTTCTTCCTGGAGTTTGCCGTTAAGAAATGCACTCTTAACATCCATCTGATAGACTTTAAAGTCTTTAAACGCAGCAAATGCAAGAAATATGCGAATTGCTTCTAGTCGAGCTACAGGGGCAAAGGTTTCATCGAAATCAATGCCTTCTTCCTGTCTGTAGCCCTGTGCAACTAATCTTGCCTTATTTCTGATTACTGTACCGTTTTCGTCTAATTTATTTCTAAACACCCATTTGGTGCCAATAACAGTGTGATGCTGTGGTCGTGGTACTAGATACAATACTTTGTTTCGCTCAAACTGATTTAGTTCCTCCTGCATTGCTTCTACCCAACTTGGGTCTAATATAGCGTCATCAATCTTCTTAGGTTCTATATGAGATATGAATGCAGCATGAAGAAATTCATTAATCATTTGTCCTCTGGTGCGTAGAGGAGCAAGAGGGTTACCGATGACCTGCTCAGGTGGATGATCCTTCTTCCACCGGAGCGAAGGTCCAAGAGGATTGAGTTCTTCAGTTGACTGGATGTGAGTAGGCAGATCAGAGGTTCTGATTGACCCATCTTTCTCATTAGTTCCTTCTACTGCAGCAGGGGTAGATGCAACTGTTTCATTTGTAGCTGGCTGCAGTGCTTGTTGGCCAGCAGACTCCTCTGCTTGAGTTTCAGGAACTTCTGGTTCTAAGGAGCAGTCAGTCCTGCTTCTGTAATCAATCTCATCATCAACATTTTCGTCAATGTAAGTGCTTTCCAGTCGATTACTCAAGTTGTTGATTTGTATATCAGATAGTGTACAGTTAGTAGGTTCATCAAATTTTACATGCACTGATTCTTCTACATTAAGAGTTCTATTATTAAATACTCTGAATGCCTTACTAACTGTAGAATAGCCAAGGAATATTCCAGCATCAGATTTGGCATCAAAGGCTGTGAGATGAGTCTTTCCATTGTTGTGAATAAAACATTTGCAACCAAACACATGGAAATAGGAAATATTTGGCTTACTGCCATTCCAGATCTCATAAGGGGTTTTATTTGCTCGCTTATTAATCATTGATCTGTTCTGCGTATAACATGCTGTGTTGACAGCTTCTGCCCAAAATCTCTGCGATATTTCTGATTCCGCGAGCATGGTTCGCGCACCTTCTTTCAAAGTGCGGTTCCTACGCTCAGCAACTCCGTTTTGTTGAGGAGTTCTAGCTGCAGAGTATTCGTGTTTAATACCAAGGTCATCTAGATATGATTCGAGTGATTGATTGGTGAACTCAGTACCTTTATCACTGCGAATTCTATCTATCCCACACGATTTCTCATTTTGGAGTCTTTTCAGTAATTTGATCAGCTTTGGAGTAGCTTGATCTTTGCCACTTAGGAACAAGACCCACGTGAAACGAGTGTAATCGTCTATAACCACTAGAGTATATTTCATTCCCCCTAGACTTGTTACTGGTATAGGACCAAATAGATCCATATGCAGCAACTCTAGGCACCGAGAAGAAGATTTACTCCCTTTGTTCTTAAAGGAGGATCTGATTTGCTTACCAAGTTGGCATGCTGCACAGATCTTATCTTTTGAGAACTCAATTTGGGGCAGTCCAACAACTAGATCAAGTTTACGCAGACTGGCAATAGTTTTAAAATTTAAGTGACTCAACCGTTTGTGCCAAAGCCAATTTTTTGATGAATTCAGAGCAGCTAAGCAAGTAGAAGAGATAGGCTGATTAAGATTCCAATCAATTTTATATGTGTTATCATGCTTTCTACCTACAAGTAGTATACTACCATCAATAGATTTGATTGTGCATGAGTACTGATTGAATTCTACGGAATGACCATTGTCACACAGTTGACTTATGCTAATCAAGTTGTAGCATAGATTTTCAACTAAAAGAATATCTTTAATGATGATGTTACCGTAGATAATCTTACCCTTACCCACGGTTCTACCTTTCGCGTTGTCTCCAAAGGTTATTCTGGGTCCGGTGGAGTCCACCAGTTCAGACAGTAAGCTCGCGTTCCCTGTCATATGTCTAGAGCACCCGCTGTCCAGAAACCATTCTGAGCTCCGAACAGGATGCATTCTAGTTTCCTGCAATTAAAGCGATAGCATGATTGGTACCCAATCCTACTTGGGTCCTGGTAGGATTAGTCCTTTCGGAACCCACACTTGTATGACCCTGAATGACTTAGGTCGGTGTGTGTTCTGAAATGTGTGTGCATTTATAGATATAGGTGATGATTTTGACTGTGGAGTGTGATAATATGTGTATGCATGTGCTTTTGGTTTGTAGTTCCTGTTATTTAGCATATACCTCTTCTGGACAGGTTTACAGTTGTAGTACCAGTTGGGTTTAACCTCTCTAGCTGCTCGACCAGTAGGTTTAAGTTCATTTCTGAACTTTTGCCTCGGTTTAGCCTCTTTGAGTGGTTCTACATAACCGATACCTCTGTGCTGTGCCTGTTCCTTGATGAGTGTTGCTTTAACAGGTTCTTTAACCAGTTCGTAAGGGTCATATACTGTGCTAGATCTTACAAAGTTCATTGATTGAGCCTTGCCTTTTGTTAGACACAGTTGAGGTTCATTACCAGATGAACTGCTATCATTGCTATTATAGCCTATGCCAGTTAAATCACCAGGCAGCCTTATAGACTCAAGCATTTCATCCTTTCTGGTAGTCGATGCATTCCAAATGCTAACCAGTTTGCTAAGTTTCTGGTAAGCCTTCTTGGCTTCATCTCTTTCCTTCACTAGAAGACTGGCTGTTTCCCTTAGGCAGTTCAACTCCCTTGATTGTTCACAATCAAGCTTGTTTTCATGCGTTTCAGTTTGGGTTGTATGCTCAGTCTTATAGCTTTCAAAAGATTCATATAGCGTCCGATACTCATTTATCATGTCCTGCAATGCATTGGTGAGTTCACTATGTGTAAATTCAGATAGGTTTGATTCATGTACCTCATTTTCATTATTTGCCATTAAGCAGTGGACTTCCTCGTCTTCACTCTCGCTGGATGAGCTAGTTAACTCTTCTGAGTCTGATTCAGACTCAGCCCATTTGCTCTTACTTTCTTCTGCCATCAAGACCTTTTGATCTCTGTCCTTTTTGGATGATCTTCTGGTTTCTTTGGATTTTCTGTAATCCTTGGATCCTCTTTTGTGATCATCCTTCTTGGGTTTAGGACAGTCCGCAATGAAGTGTCCTGGTTTGAGGCAGTTGAAGCATACTCGCTCTTCTTCTTCTGAATTTCCTTTGGAACTCCGCCTCCGAGGATATGATTGATAAGATCTCTGATTTTTCTTCATGAATTTCCCAAATTTCTTTACAAACATTGCCATAGCATCATTACACATCTTTTCTGGAGTCATTTCTGTAGGGGTGGGCAGAGACTCAGATGCAGTGAGAGCTTTTGTTGGTTGACTGGTGCTTGATTCATCTTCAACCCGAATGCCTAATTCGAATTCATAGGCTTTTAAATCAGCAAACAGATCATGTAGATCTATTTTGTTGATGTCCTTCGATTCTCTCATAGCAATGGTCTTGACATCCCATTCTCTTGGTAGACCTCTCATTACTTTGAGAGTGACTTCTCTGTTGGGTAACTCCTTACCCAGACTGTTTAGTTCATTGATTATTCCAGTCACTCTTTCATCGTACTCGTTGAGAGTTTCTCCATTTATCATTTTGATATGCTCAAACTTCTGGAAAGCCACGGTAAGCTTGTTTTCTTTGGTTTGATCATTTCCTTCACAGAGTTGAGCAATCTTCTCCCAGATTTCTTTAGCTGTTGGGCACATCTTTATTTTGTTGAACATATTTTTGTCCAAAGTTTTGAATAGAATGTCCTTAGCAACGTTGTCTAGGTTTGCCTTTTTCTTGTCTTCATTTGACCATTGAGATCTTTCCTTTTCTACCATTTGTGGGTCTCCACTTGTGATAGAAGCAGCTGTATTGATTTTCATGATCTTCAAAGGTCCTTCAGTGATTACATACCACATATCATCATCTTGAGCACTTAGATGTGCTTGCATACGGATCCTCCAGTCATCATATTCGTCTTTCTTGAACATTGGAATCTTGCTGAATGAGGCCATCAGTTTTTGATAAATGGTAATTTCTTAAGATTGAGAAAACCTATGCTCTGATACCACTTGTTAGGATCGGGGTAGTGTTTAGAAGGGGGGGGGGGGGTTGAATAAACACTAGATACAATTTCGATTTCTTTTTCTGGTTAACTGTAAACTGTTAAGTATTACAGTTGCTTCTCAATATCAGGCAAGTTAGTAGACACTTGTTGTAGTGCGGAAGACGTCTACAAAACTTGTGAGGAATAAAACTGAAGTAATAAAGCAATAAACAAATAACACGAGAATTGTTTCTGGAAGTTCGAAGCACAACGCTTCTACGTCACCCCTTCTTCCTTTGCAGGAAGGATTCACTAGAAGACTTGGTTTACACTTTTACAGTATACAACCTTCTTAGGCACTAACACACTTGGCCTAAACTCCTAGTAATCACACACTTCTTTACTTTGATTACAATGGATTCTATGACACTCTTTACAGAATACACTTTCTAGCTTTGAGAGTTTTTTGAGCAGCAGACTTCAATTGAAGATAATCTGTCACAGATTCAGTTTTGCTGTTTGTCTGCTCTTTGCTGAACGTTTGGAATATCAGTCGGATGACTTTAGTGTTTGCTTTGAAATATATCTCTTAGTTGAAAATCGCTCAGCGCTTCTTTATTCTCTGCTTGGATGTATTTATAGGTTTGGATGTCCAACGGTAGCCTTTCTGTATATGGAAGAGATTAACTTTCCAATTTCATATTGTCTTCTTTCCTATTTTGTAAAGCAACGGCTCTTTTCACTCTGACGGTAATGGTGGCGGAGATATAGCAGGGTGCGCCGCTCTGTTGTACCTTTGTCAGAGAATGTTGTACTGATTTTGTCTCGTTGCTTAGTGCTCTAACTGGAAGCTTAGACTTCTGCTGGTTTTCTTTGTTCAACTGGTCGTTCATCCTCTTATGACCAGTTGATGTCCTTGTACAGTGAGAGACTATTCAGTTGATAGTTGTCCAGTAGATGTTCATCCAGTTTAAGTTTATCTTGTTGATAGCTTGCACTGTTGATGTCTTCATCCGGTGGATGTCCATCCAGTTGATGTCTTGTCCGGTTGATGACTTCATCCGGTTGATGTCCATCCAGTTGATGTCTTCATCCGGTTGATGACTTCATCCGGTTGATGTCCATTCAGTTGATGTCTTCATCCGGTGGATGTCCATCCAGTTGATGTCTTGTCCGGTTGATGACTTCATCCGGTTGATGTCCATCCAGTTGATGTCTTCATCCGGTTGATGACTTCATCCGATTGATGTCCATCCAGTTGATGTCTTGTCCAGTTGATGACTTCATCCGGTTGATGTCCATCCAGTTGATGTCTTGTCCAGTTGATGACTTCATCCGGTTGATGTCCATCCAGTTGATGTCTTGTCCAGTTGATGACTTCATCCGGTTGATGTCCATCCAGTTGATGTCTTCATCCGGTTGATGACTTCATCCGGTTGATGTCCATCCAGTTGATGTCTTCATCCGGTATAAGTCTTTTTCCAGTTTGTCTTTAATATCCGGTAGGACTTTATCCAGTTTGTAATTACCAAAACTTTAGAAATCGTTTTCCCAACAGACCAAATTCCAAGGTTATCACCACGATGAGAATACAATCTCATCCCTTGGGTCCAAAGACTCCAAATATAGGATTTAAAATCCCCGAGAGTCCCAAAACCGCAATTAATTCATAATTGCCACAAATAAAATCCATTAAGGATTATTACCACATCGGGATTAACACCATTAATCCCCGGGCATCATAATTATCCCCCACTAATAAAATTTCGTCCCCAAAATTTGCACGGGCGCACTCCACAAACGCTGAGACAACGCAAACCAAACGGATCTACATTGCCGAATCATGAACATATCATGAACGACATTCCAACCGCGAGGACACTGACCTCGCACCGAAACCTGGAATGGGATAATCCTCCCAAACCATTGCAATCGCAACAAAATGTCAGCATACACCTAATGCTAACCATCTCAAAAGTAGTCAACCCAAACTTAACTGCAAAACAAAGAACCATTCGTGATTCCAAAATAGATATCGCCTCGAGGATATCTCTACAATCCAGCCCGCGATGTTAAACATACATCGTTGCCAAGGAAACCACCAGTACACAATAGTGTACCTAACCATAACCGGCTTCCGTTTCCAAACTCACCTCCAACAAGGAGTAGTTACACCACACTGCCACACAGATTGGGCAACCACACGGCTACCGACCAACACAAAACACATCTCTAAAGATGTTTACATCCGGGTGTTCCAAGATGATCACATCTTGTTCCAAACACACCATCAAGACTCCACAAGGTCTCAAGTTCTCGAAAGGACATGCAAGAACACTCAATTGCATTCCCACCACACGTGTCAATCACGACACTTAACAAATCCGAATCCTGGCCATCCCTCGTCTATCCTGGGATTTAACAATCCTTAAAACAGGGAGGCTATCGAATTAACCAGTAAGAATTACCATGGTCTTAAAACACGACAATCCCTCCTCAGGGGAAGTCAACCGGACCTCGCGATTATTCCTCAGAATACATCATGCCATCGAGATTACCAATCTCAAGGTGCCACAATCTCTCACCGAAGATTCATTCATCAAAGCATATAAATTCGATGCTCGACGAATACCAAGAAAATGCTGGCATTCGTATACCTACATCGGCATACATGCCCACGCACCAACACAACATGCATACTCAATGCAATAGACTCGGGTATCTCCAATCATACCCAAATCCCAAAACCAACTGTCAAACCTCGATTATTCTTACCCCACGGAGAATGATGGTTGACAAACCAAAACCAAAGGGTGTGATTTCAACATCAACACCACACAAACCAACACAACGAATCTCCCAAAAGATTCAACCGGTAGGTATAATAATACCGCCTTCCTCTCAAGAAAAATGTCACGAATCCATGATCCCCCAATCATCGAGCCACCGTTCGGAAACCTGGATATATTTACCAAAACATATCGCGGAACCAAAAGTACGCAATTGGTTCAAATAGTGCATCAAAGCAACTATTACCAAATCGAAACCCGTATACGCCATGTATACTCATCCTAGATATGCTCTATACTAATACCATAGTACTACACAATTTCGAGTATTTCTCCGGAGACGTCTCCTCGAACGTCTTACCAGAAGTACGAAGCCATCACATCGTCCAACACTAGTAGGGCTTACCCCGGTTGATTCACGATCAACCCTCAACCAATACCAGCTGTCTCCATGACAGTACAATTCAAATATCTCCAAGAGATAAGATCAATATAGTAGTGTTACCCCACTAGCTATATCCCACAATTCCAGTTGTGACTCCCGTTGCATTCCATATGCAAGGATGCTCAACTAGAGCTAACAACGACTTGTTGAAACTCGTGTTGGTACTACCAACAAAATTGAGTTGTCCCAGTACAAGTCCCTCAAAACAATGGGCGTATAAACGTCCCCGTGAGGTATTCTCTACTTCAATCATCCTGCCACAAGAAGACTACAAAAGTCTACCATAACCCTCAACGTATCACCATACGATTCACCAAACTCGAATCCAACGAGCAGTATAATGGCTATCACAAGCACGCTAAAGTACTGCAACAATACCTGGCTAGCGATTCGCTGGCCCCATAGGCTTATACCAATCTATCAACGTGACACACGTCCCATCCCGGTATACCATACCGTACAAACCATTAGACCTGTGGGTCATCACCCAACATATCTATAAAACACCAAGCATAATGGACATCCAGTGTCCTTGATCAACTACGAAGCGATCCTAATCCGTTAGGACTTATCCCACACCCTCAGGGTGGGTATGACCATGCCTACCACACATCACAACAACAAGCGAGTAGTTTCCTCAATGACTACTCTTACCACCAATCATTTGGCCTTAGCCATCCCAGCGAGTATACCCAAAGGTACCGCTACTCGTAAAATATATAATTCAAACATGTGATGCGGTACACTTCCTGTACGGCGCACCCAATAATTCTTGGAGCAACCTGCTCGGCATAATGGTCTCGTCAACTGGTGACCCCGACACTACCATGTGCACCTCAACGACACTCAAACCATATGACTAAATACGTACACTCAGGCGTATTATTCATCAAAACGACGCTACACGTCTACATAGAACATCCACTATGTCATCGTCATCTCGTGACGGTATATGTCAACATATGACATCCAAAATAACATCGTCAAACAGATGACGGTACACGTCGATACACGACATTCATAATCTCATCGTCAAACACATGACGGTATATATAACAACACATAGTATCCACAATAATGCTAACCAAAGTAATATGCCATACCTCATCGCTATCAAGATAGCGGAATACCTGTATTCATCGTCCACCAACGGTACACAAGCAGCACCCATCGCTCGTAGGCGGCATAATCCAGCGCTACGCACATAGCGGTATAACCAGTCGCTATAGAATCAGCGGTATGATCCCTCGTCATAGAGTCAGCGGTATGATCCCTCATCATAGAGTCAGTGGTATGATCCCTCGTCATAGAGTCAGCGGCATAAAACATCGCTATAGATATCTGGCGGTATGAACCATCGTCGTAGATGTAGCGGAATGTACCATCGCTATTTGAATGCCCGGCGGCATGACCATCGCCAACAGAATAGCGGAATAAACCATCAATACCTGGCGGCATGAACCATCGCCAATAGAATACCCGGTGTAAGGAC
Organism: Haberlea rhodopensis; assembly: GCA_907163345.1. NCBI lineage: Eukaryota > Viridiplantae > Streptophyta > Magnoliopsida > Lamiales > Gesneriaceae > Haberlea > Haberlea rhodopensis. The sequence goes on along the minus strand of CAJQUN010000132.1, from coordinate 633,376 downwards.
CCTAGTTCCTTAAGTGCGGAGTAAAGGCATAATTAGAGCTAACATAAATTATCAGAGTAAAATGATCGTGTTGAGACTATGACATGCCAAAAATAAGGACTATCAAATGGATTAGTTACATTCCCAATCAAATGAATGTATTTACTATAGCTTTACACTACTCCTAGAGTACACACTATACAAAAGTAATCCTGTCCTTCATCTACCAAAAGTGTTCTTCACAAGCTCACCGCCTCAACCCGCTTTAGCCCTTCTTATCATGCCAAAAGTGTACCTACAAGGACAACCCCCAAACATGAGCAATAATATCATTCATATTCAACACAATATGAATATAAGGCGTAAATGCATAAATCACAATAAAACACTTCCTGTTTTCCCATGCATTTAAACGCTTCCAGTTTGGTTGTCCCTGTACCATAACTCATGAGTATAATCAATAGGTTATTTAATGGTCTACACATGTCATGACATAATACCATCTCATCAACACCAAATACCAATCACCAATCCCTAGTTTGTCCATCACAATGTATTTTAATGCCCCTCGCTTATTTACATATAGGCGGCATAGAATAACCTCGCTTCAATGGACATGCGGCGCTCCCACCCCTCGCTTCACATTGAGCGGCAAATATTCTTCCTCGCCCTATATGATAACCACGCTCAAATGTAACATGCGGCGCTCCCACCCCTCGCTTCACATTTAGCGGCAACAACCAAATAGCGGCAAGCATTAAAATTATCAAGGGATGACCACGACTCATGGGATGTGCACCAATAACCATCATATGCATATACAATCATCATGCATAATCCAACATGTATTTGCATCCACAATGCATAATTCCATATATACTCGCATCCACAATGCAAAAACAATGAGTATATTAGATACATGTACCGTTGGGTGCCCGTACGTCCTCTACGTACCTTTCCAAAAGTAGGATGTGGTAGGACTTCACTTCCTTGGCTGTGTTGCCACCTGGGATGGTTCTACATATTCATACAAATCAATATTAGAACCCAATATTAGTCCAATACCAAAAATCCTACAAAAATAACCAAAAACATCACATTTTGTGACTCGCAATCGATCGCTGCAAAGGGCCGATCGATCGCGAGATCACACTGCCCGAATCCCAATTATTATTCTTTCGGCGATCGATCGCCACACTTGGCGCGATCGATCGCCAACCTCGCCGATCGATCGCCCAAGTGTGGCGATCGATCGCCAAAAGCCTCTGGAGCACACTGCCAGCTCGCGATCGATCGCCAAAAACGGGCGATCGATCGCCGAGTCCTGCACTTCGAAAAATCGTCATTTTTGCTCCAAAACTCATTTCCAATCCATACCAACTCCCCCTACCATCAAACCAATAACATCAAACACAATAAAACCTTCCAAATACACTTTAAACATCTCAAAAACTCAACATTCAACCAAAGTAATAACAACCCAAAATAACCCATTTCAAACCATATCAAAACCCTCACAAACTCAATCCAAACACAACAAAAACATAAGGAGGTACCCATACCTCTTGGGGACTCCAAATCTCCCAATAAACTTCACAAATCAAACTTTTGGAAGGATTTCTCTTCACCCCTTTGCTAAAAATCGAAAATGAGGAGGGAAGGGTTTGTGAGAAGTGATTTTGGGGAAAAAGAAAGAGTGATGGGTTTTTGAGGGTTGGGGGGTATTAGTGGGTTATTTGGGGGATTAATTAAATTGCATACCCACTATTAATCATGATTTATAAAAAATACCCCAACATGGTATTTTAAAACATTGCACCAACATGCACCAAAATCGCAATTAAACTCATGCTGTCCATTTAATTGATAACCATAACAAATAAATCATGCTAATATACAATTCTCCCAACATGCCCAACATGTACCCTGAAATGCACTCCCGGGTCACTCTTTCCATGTGACCATGCATTTCCATATGATAATTAATCCCAACACACATATTAATTATCACCATAAAAATCACATAACATAATTAATGCCCAACTTGCATATAATTATTTCGGGGATATCACACCCGGCGGCATGAACCATCGCCAATAGAATAGCGGCATGAACCATCGCTATGAATACCCGGCGGCATGAACCATCGCCAATAGAATACCCGGCGGCATGAACCATCGCCAATAGAATAGCGGAATGAACCATCGTTATGAATACCCGGCGGCATGAACCATCGCCAATAGAATACCCGGCGGCATGAACCATCGCCAATAGAGTCATGAACCATCACCAATAGAATACCCGGCGGCATAATCGTGGACTCAAGAGGTACTCACATTCATGTAGCACTTTGTTCCTTTCGGACCCAAGAGGTGGCTCACATTAAATGTAGCACTTTGTTCCCGATCGCATCGCTACGTCATGACAGCGGCATCATCGCTTCGACGTGACAGCGGCATTTACCATCGCTTCGACACGACAGCAGCATCATCGCTACGACATGACAGCGGCATCATTGCTTCTTCGTGACAGCGGCATTTACCATCGCTTCGACACGACAGCGGCATCATCGCTTCGACATGACATCGAAAATACCCCTCGCTTCGACATATTAGAGGCATAATATCCCTCGCAATAGTAATATGACAGAGGAATTATCCTTCGCTTCGACATATTTGCGGCAAATATTCTTCATCGCTATCATATGACAGCGGCAAGTATTCACATCGCTACGCCATGCATGCAACCGTAATGCATAACCCGTATTCCAATAAACATCGCCATGAGTGTATTTTGATGCACCTCGCTTCAAATGTGACATGCGGAATGTTACTATCGCTTCAACATTTAGCGGCAAAGCATTAAAATCATCACTCTGATGTATATCTATGCAACCGTAATGCATAGTCCATGTCTCATATGACCCTGCAACCACCATGGTTAGCAACAACATATTCCAATTATGAACACATATCATAAATGCACATAAGCAATATAGTAGTGCCACACAACACTAACTATCATCATGCATAAGTATTTGCTTCTCATTTCCATCAACATGTTCCTAGGCCCTCAACAGCCACAAAGAGCTAACCACTGCTCTGATACCACTTATGTAAAGACCCCCGCCCTTAACCCGTTATTAGTATATTAACACATGCCATTAGCGCATACAATCATATGATTATGGGAAGGAAACCACATGCGAGTATAAAACTATAACCCATCTATAAAATTTCTTGCACTAGAACCCCATAATGTTCAACTTCCCAACCAAAACCTTTACCATAGTATGCACCTTAATAATAATACACTAACATTCTCTCAGCTCATTTAGCAATTCCGTATTTAATTGCATGCAACCCAATGAATGAAGAGAGAAAGCCATTGCTCATTTATACATTCCATATACACATAAAGACGTACTCACATGAGAGTACACAATGAACAAGCGTGTATCTAATGTATAAAAGGCTCTACAGATACCGTCACTGGTACTTCAGTCCTGGAAGCACCTCCCAAGCACAGCTCGATCTCAACTTTGGATCTATGTACTCATTCAACCAGCTCTGGTACCTCGATCCTGGAAGTACCTCCAATCAACAGCCCGAGCTCAACTCCAAAGCTGCTGCTACACCTGTATCACCTGCCCCAACAGAGACAGCCCCCACACGGGGTGAGCATACCAATACCACCAATCCAATAATCATAATATTGCAGTTCATAATTTACAGAATGTAAATGCCATAATTTAAATGATACTCCCTGGATGGTATCATCCTCATCCGGGATCCCGTGTATTGTCCCTGTTCTCAAAATAACCAAACTCGTCAAATTCCCAAAGTCAGTTAATCGCCACATAGATTAACTACTGCCATCCCTATTATGCCAGTTCCATAATCAATATGGTAAAAACATTATATAAAAGACCGTAGATATCACATATATCTAACCAATAATTCCATGTTCCTATTTCATTGCTCGCTCCACAATAGCGGAATTCTAAACTCCACGCACGCTCAACAATAGCGGCGTCATAACCGATGGTCGCTCAACGACGACAGCATCCCCAAATCATTGTTCGCTCAATAGCGGCACCGTATGGTTCCCAATGTATGTCCATTTAACACAATTACCATTTACCATGCATATCACTATCCATTTCTAGCAAGTACCATGTGCCATGCATTTCAACGTCCCTTTATTGCAAATACTACATACCATGCATTTCAATGCCCATTTAATGCAATTACCACTTACCATGCATTTTACAGTTGCAAGATTATAATAGGCTATGCTCGTATGTCATACGTACCTTATAATTCCGTACTTCAAGTCCAATCCTTGCTTGAGTCCCACAACCCGATGAGTTAAGTGCTAACATGCAAATAACTCTCAATTAATCATAGGCATGCAATCACGTACCCAAGCACGTTCACAAATTCCAACCCTATCGTCTATCCATGACGATTACCCAAAATATACCATTTAACAAGTTTAAAAGATAGCCAAGAATTCAACCAAGAATTCCGTTTTATCAAACTTTGGCTCCAACCAATCCATTATAAAAGTATAGCATTCCCATTGGAATATAGACATTGCCCCTGTCCAGTGGGCAAAATCGTCTCTTCGCGATCGATCGCTACCTCTCGCGATCGATCGCCTGCACTGTTCATCTTCTTCGATTTCAGCAGCTGCTCGTCGCGATCGATCGCTCTACCTCGGCGATCGATCGCCACCTGCAATTTTCCGAAAAATTTGAGCTTCCATGGTATTTTTCACACCCAAACTCAAAACCAATACCCCATAAACCACCAACACCTCAAATACATCATTTAAAGCCAATAAAACTCAAAAAAAAAACTCAACTTGGATTTTTAACCAAAAATCCCTAAATTCAAAACCCACCAAAATCTCAATCAAAATCTACAATACTACTACCAAATCGAAGACAATGGTGAGGGGAAGATGAATACCTGATTATCTTCGAGAAAATCGGCTCCCGAGCCAAGCTACCATCGATTTCCCATCAAGGGAGAAGAGGGGAAATGGGGGGAGAAGGGTTTGAGCGATGAGAGAGGGGGAGAGGGAAAGGTTCCGTGCCAAATGATGGAATACCGAGTCCACTTGGTATATATATAGTACCAAAACTCCAAAATACCAATCTTTCCACAAATACATCATGACTCATTAAAAATCATCTGTTTTCAAAAATCACCTCCCAATCTCTATTTCCATAGACAGCCCCAGTACAAAGTACTCCGGACCCCAGATCCCACCAAAGAACAAATTCCAATGTTATCACCACGATGAGAATACAATCTCATCCCTTGGTTCCAGCGACTCCAAAAATCGGATTTAAAATCCCCGAGAGTCCCAAAACCGCAATTAATTCATAATTTCCACAAATAAAATCCATTAAGGATTATTACCACACCGGGATTTACACCATTAATCCCCGAGCATCACACTTGCTCCTAGGGTTCGTCTCAGTGTCACTAGGTAGTGCTTCTTGTGCTCGCCCGGCTATGATTTTTGCTAATTGTCCCACTTGGACTTCCAAGTTCTTTATCGACGTCTCGTGATTGTTCATCCTTGTTTCAGCTGATGATATGAACTCGGTTAGTAGCTCCTCCATTCTTGGATTTGGTGGTGGTTGGGGATAGTTCCTCGGCCCCGTATTGTACGTATTTGGGTAGTGGTAGGTCGGTGGTGGTCGGTTCCCTACAAAGTTAGCAGCTTCATTAGTTGTAACGAAATGGTTACCTGCTTGGCATTCAGTGCTCGGATGTCCTCCTTGACAAAGCTCGCATTTAACAGCTTGAACTTGCATTGCATGCATGCTCAAACTGTCAATCTTCTTGTTCAGTGCTTCCAACTAGGCAGCTAGGGCAGTAAATTCACTCACTTGATGCACTCCAGCTTGCTTCTTCGGCACGTTCCTTTCGACTGCCATTGACAGCTATTAGCAGCCATCTCCTCCAACAGCGTATAAGCCTCCTCGGGCGTCTTTCTCATCACAATACCTCCTGATGCTGCATCTATCATAGAACGGTTATCAGAAAATGAAAATGTTTGTACCTACAGCCGATAGGGAGGCCATGATGTGGGCTAAGATTTGAATTCAAACGTTCTAAGGCGACGAGTTTTCTTAATGCACTTGTTATACCTTGGTCCGGTTATAACAAATCCAATACTAATATTACAAGAGGTTACTTCTGTATCCTTACTGAACAATTAATATTGAATGTCAATCTATGAAAACTACTAGCCTTCGATTACTAGATATCTATCACACGTGTGTTTGACCTTATCTCTCGATCTCAGTCTGAAATCCATGGCATAAATTATTATATCGTATTGCAATCTCTTATGGTCAATTCAATCGCAATAATAATCATTCAAATGTTATCAATCCTTCAAAAGCATGAATCACAATAAATTATGCACAAAGATATGTAAGAATCAATCAAAAACCTTAAATTTGAATTATGGTTCATACAAAGGATCCACTTAGTCTTGACAACACACTTAGCCTAGAATCGTCATCAAATAATAATGCATCAAATTGTTTTGCAACATTCTAGAGGTCAAAAATCTAATGCAAATATAGAACAAAAGTTAGAGATACGAAAATAACGAGAGGCGTTGCTCCGTCGTCCCGTCTCTTCCGATGCGTCTTCTCTTCAATGGATTTGTGGTGTATGGATGATTAGAGGGGATGAAGATGATGGTGACTGATGATTGTAGGGTTTATTATGAGCCAAAAAGTAATCTTTTTGTCCAATACAAGTCAGATATATAGTTGGAGGAGTTTCGCCAAACTTGGACACAAAATAACCAAGATGGAAATCAAATCTCGAGTTTTTCGGGTCTGGCGATCGATCGCGACAAGTGGCCAATCGATCGCCAGACTATTCTGCCTTTTATTTTTCAAACTCTTCATCGCGGCGATTGATCGCCCTTAAGTACCGATCGATCGCGAATTACTTCTGGTCCGAGGCGATCGATCGCCCGAATATGCCGATCGATCGCGAGTCCTGAATTTCAACAATTTGCGATTTCGTCCCTCCTTTTAGGCGTTTGCTCGATTTGGTCCTTTTTTATCATTTTAAGCTTATTTCCTCAACTTTTATACATTTGGACCTAGATTCCTGAAATATACAAACTATACCAAAACGCGTATCCATGAATCACCACAAAACGCCCATAATCTCATATCAAATTAAATGTGAAAATCACATTTATCAGGGACCACACCCAACATAATAAAACACCAAATATTAGAATTTAGCACTATATAACTACAAAGAATACACTTTTGAAATAGCTAGCAAAGAAACTAAAACTACTCATTTCTTATATCTATTCCCAATCAGCTTCACGTCGACAATCAAAGAAACAAAAAAATATGATAGAATCCTCAACAGCTACCACACATGGAAACAGCCACAAGGCAAAAAAAAATAAACTCAAATACTGGCAGAGAGAGGTCGATGTCCGTCGCAACGGATATGGGGCAAATTCTCATCTTAGTATCGCCGTGGATGATAAGGAGAGGGCGGATATAAACCTGTTACAAAAAATAGATTGGATTAAGTTCTGTAAAACAAAAAATGTTATTTAGTTAGCCATTTGGCTCCATAAAAGCTATAAAATAGGTTAACTTTTACCTGGAGGGCAGTAGTATGGGTCGTTGGGTGGTGGAGAATAAACTGAATGCAGAGGATACACTAAAGAAGATGCTCCGGGTGGATACGTTGGAGGATATGCAGGTGGTTGATGATATGAGGGTGGGGGATATACTGCTGGACTAGGAGGGTATGACGGAGAAGGAGGTGGGGGATATTCTGCTGGATTAGGAGGGTATGACGGAGGAGCCGAAGGTGGGGGATATACTGCTGGATGAGAAGGGTACGACAGAGAAGGAGCCGGAGATGGGGGATATACTGCCGGATTAGGAGGGTATGACAGAGAAGGAGCCGGAGCTGGGATACTTGTTGGAGGATACGAAGAGACTGGAGGTGCCGAATAGAGAGGGACTTGAGGAGCTGGCGCTGCCGAATATGGCGAAACTGATGGAAGATGACTTGTAACTTGCTTCTGAGAAAACAAGACGTGGTGATAAACTTACAACAATCAATGGGACTCATACAAACGAAAAGGACGATTTGACTTACATGGGCATTAGCATAGTGGAGTATTAATCGAACTTCTCCAGCATGCCTATAGAAAGAAAAACTCATCTATAAGCTGTCTATAAATATTTATTTTGGCGGGGTTGCATATGTGGATAAACGCAGTAAACTTAAGTTCATTCAAAAATTTTGAGTAGCAAGAAGGCATAGATCTAACTGAAAAAAGAGAAGTTTTCTAGACAATGCAAAGACATGGTGCATTTAAACAAACGCATGCAGTGTTTCCTAGGAAAGATAGTATTCACAGGATCCACTCAGTGCTCGGAAAATAGATGAATGGTCAAAACAAAGTGTCAAAAGTACACTAAAATCCAATCTACATCAATCTTTGGTTTCATGCCTTAACAGTTTTTAGAGATTCTCAGTCACAAGCATACAAGCTCTCTAAAAGGGTGCCCCTCAAAAGAAAAAAAGTATTTATAATTTTTTCAAAAAATGTTAGTTTTGCCTCCTCCCAAGTTCCAAATAAATTAAGTAGCCCCAACTAAACTCCCTCTCAAATGAATTGAATTGCCTTGTTAAACTCGTTGGGTCCCCTCAACACAATTCAGGATCCACTGATTATAACAATCAACATTCTAGAATAACTTTCAAAAAGCACATGCAAACAACTACACTCACTCCTATTGCTGCTAACGCAATTCGCAACATAGTGTCATCGCAGATTTTACCTGCCCCTTTTGTCCTGAAGAGCCCACGCGCTATCGTCATACCCACTGGATAGAACTCTCTGTAACTGAATTCTAGATACGCCAAATTCAAAGGTAAAAAATAATGAAACAACATGCTCTAAATAGCCATAAGAGAGATAAAAATCATTACTTTCCGTTTCCTATGAAATCATCGTAAGTAAGAGTATTACTGTTCCACACATTAACACTGAATTCCCTCAACCCTTCTATTAAGGTAAGCACGAATTTCTCTTGAAAAGTAGGATTCTTCCCTCCATCTACACAATGTTATTCACCCAAAAAATGATTCAAACAAAGATAGCAAAACTCTTGAATAGAACTGAGATAAAAATCAGCAACTCAAGATACACAAAATTTAATGTTAATATATATGAGACAAACCTTTACAAGTACGCGTACGAAACTTGGAGCTGCCATATTCAATACAAACGTAGGGATCTTGCCTGGTGATCCATTCAGTATTTTTCAATTTATTACAACCAACAACTGAAATCCAATCCAAAAGGTAATATTAAATAAAAAATTTCGTAACACTAAAAATTAAACATGATATATATTCATAAAAAGCAAAATCTAGGCATAAATCGTACCTGTAATCTCCAGGGGTTGACCTTGGATGCCGGAAGTCGACATTGGATCAACGACTATGAGGAAGAATCTAGGGTTTAGCTTTTATTCAATTGCTCCACCGGAATGGTTAATTTATACACTTAATGATGCAACAATTAAAGAACTTGAAATTGATGAATTCGATAAAATTAGAGTTGACGAAGAAAATTTAGCTGTGAGTTTTGTGATCAAAGAGGATTTATAGTGTGTGAAGTTTTCTTCCCAACACACCAGGCGCCGCGTATGAGCTTAATTGCCGCCATAGAAACTGAAAACATGCCTGTGGCTTGCATTTCGGGAACCGCGTTAGGTAATTAACGAGTAAGTGTTAGAACTACACGTGCCAAGAAATTTCGGGACAATAGCTCACACATTATACTCAAAACCGGACCGAACATAGAATCGATATCCTTACTGATTATATGTTCGATCGATTCGATCGGTTGAACCATTATTTCAATCGGTGATGATGTCAGCATTATGTAGTATCTATTTATTTGTTTATAAAATATATATATAATGTAATCGTTATAGTTTCAAGTTGTTCACAATAAAAATATCATTACGTCAACATAAGATGTCAAACTTCAAAAATCAGATCAAACCAAATGTACACCATAAAAATAAAAATAATAAAGCATCTAAAAAAACAACAAAAAAGAACAATATTCCAAAATTATAAGAAAATGTTTTAAAAAAGTTATGAAATGATTCACATCATCTTTTATAATTTATAAGAAACTATACATATTTATATATAATATACAAGAAATCTTTAAAGAATTATATGGAATTTTTGATAAAGGCATACAAAATATTTTTTTTGTAATTATTTCAATAACAATAAATTATATATAATATATTTGTTCTAAAAATGTGAATAATTTTAACAAAAATAAAAAAAAAAGAAAAATTTTAAAAAAAGAAAAAAATGAAGGAACTTGTCGGTTCAACTGTCGACCGATTTATTGGTTGAACCATTTTTTTTTCCGATTTGACCCGATTCTCACTGGATTTTTAGTTTGGTGGTTATAGAGGATGGTGGGACCAAGCATCGGTTGAACCGATCGAACCGATCCGGCTTTCAAAACACTGACATTATGTTTGTTATAATTTTGTTATTAATAATCATTTAAAAAAAATCAAATATGTATATAATATTTAAAGTATTCATAATATAATCATTAACAAAGCATCATTTCAAAAATATTGGCTTCGCTGATTTTGATAAAAATAATTTTAAAAATTAAACAAGTTTAAAAAATAAGGTAAAACAATGTGGTTAAAACCAGGCCGGTCAGTTCAACCGGCTGAATAGGTGATTGGTGCCATATTCAGTCCGATTGATCCCCTAAAACCATTGTGTTAAAAAACTGGTAAAATTGGGGTGAACCGTTAAAAACCAGTCGACCACGATTCCTTCATTTTTGAATGATTTTGTTGATCTTGATAAAAACAAGTTTTAAAATAAGGTACAACAATGTTGTTAACAGTGTTTTCAAAATCGGACCGGACATGAAATCGGTGCTTTTACTGGTTGCAAGTTCGATCGGTTAAACCGATTGAGCCAATGGTTTAACCGGTGACGATGTCAGCATTATGTAATGTACAGTTTAAGTTTGTAAAATAAATATGTCATATATTTGCTATAGTTTCAAGTTGTTCACAATAAAATAAATATCATTACACCAATATAACATGTCAAACTTATAAAAAATCAGATCAAACAAAATGTCTAACATAAACGAAAAACAATAAAACATCTCAAACAAAACAAGCAATACCCAAAAGAACAATGTCCCAAAATCATAAGAAATTATTTAAAAAATTATGAAATGATTCACATCTTTTATAATTTACGAGAAACTAAACATTTTATGTATAATATACAATTGCATCTTTATGAAATTTTATGAATTTTTTGATACATATATAAATACTATTTTGTAATTATTTAAAAACAATAAATTATATATAATATATTTTTGTTCTAAAAATTTGATTTATAATTCTAACAATATAACAAAAATTAAAATTTTAAGAAAAGAAGAAAAATGAAGTAACAGATGGTTCAACTGGTCGATCGGTTCACCGACTGAACCAGTTTTTGACCCGTTTAAGCCGGTTCTTACCGATTTTTTAGCAGGGCGATTTTAGAGGGTCAATCGTACCGGATCAAGCATCGGTTACCGGTTGAACCGGCCGGTTCCACCCATATTTCAAAACACTGGTTGTTAAAACCAGACCGGTCAGTTCAACAGGCTGGACAGGTGTTCGATGCCATATCCGGTCAGGTTGATTCCCTAAAACTGATGTGTTAAAAGACTTGTAAAAAACCGTTAAAAACCAGTCGACCAGATTTGTGATGCTTGAATTTAATTTGGGTGTTAAAATTTGATTTTTATTATTAATGTTAGTCTGAAAAGCATGAAAATAATGAATTGTGTGGTAGTTTGCCACCTAACCTTTTGAGAAGGACTAATATGTAATTTAATTAGTGGGAGAGATTTGTAACTAATCTTGGTCAATGTATATTGTGCAGAGAAGGGAAAGATTAATCTTGAGTGTATAACACTCATCACTCAAAAATTTCCCACATCTCATTCCCCCACCTCTTTCACGCCATTTTCCCCTCTTGGTGCAAGATTTTGCACATTCCTTTTCAACTTGAAATTTGTTGAAGAAACTTGGGTAAATGTATTGCTATGCTTTATAGTTGTTATTAGTTGGATTTGGGCATGATTTGTAAGATTATTTTTGGTGTATTAAGCTTTGAAAAAAAGTCTGAAATTGCAGGGTTGTGATTGTTGTTTGGGTCCGAAATTTGGTGTTATTTTGTGACCTAGTACGTGTTGCTATTGTTGGTAAAGTTTATTGTGAAGGGCTGTGGTGTGGTTTGAGGTATTGGTGAAAAGAGTGAGGTTTTGAGGTGAATAACAATGGTGATTTTCGAAGTTCGGGGCCTACCGATCAATCGGTAGCAATGTACCGATCGATCGAAACTTTGGTAGCAAATCTTGAAATTTAAATGGGTTACCGATCGATCGGGAAGATTTAAAAAAATAAATAAATCTTTTCTTAGTAGGTGTCGGAGAATTTGTTGGTCCGTAGTTGTTTATTTCTTGGATTTGAGATTTTAATATTAAGCATAAGTGTTATGCTAAAGGAATGGAGTTTCATTATTTAAAGGCTTTGAAAATGAATTTCTATTGCATTGTTGAATTCATGTAGAGCATGCTCAGACCTCTGGACAGATAGGAGGATAACTTGATATCAATCGTGAACAATGAATTAATGTCCTAAATGTGGAATATTAGAAATGTTTAGTTACTACTTACTTGAGTTAGTCGATAGCTTGAATGAACAAAGTGTAAATTGGATTGTTGGTGATAGATGCATGAAGAAACTATATGATAAATGACATTAATGTCGAAAGCTATTAATGTGAAATTAATATTGAATTGATATTTCAATATAGATACTACCCTCCGGTTGTCAAGAATGAGTTAATCATGTTGACGACTTTAAGTTACGTAGGGACGTACGGGCAGGTATGCCATGAAGTAATACTATGATAATGCATATATGTGATGTCAACTATGAACTGTAATATGCAATTATACGAAATCCTAGTATGTAAATATTGTTTGGTGCTTGTGGCACGGTGGATATGTAAATGCGCATAATCTGAATATGTGAGTTAAGTTTTGATGCATAGGGCATGTGGGATATGAGAAACCATTGAGAATGGTTGTGGTGGATAGGCATGATTGCCTTTAATTTGTGATTGGGTATGATCATGAAATAAGTGATGTATCGTAAATGAAACGATTTGTCTTAAGGTTGGGTCATGGTTTAAATAATGATATTGAACTTGACGATTATGGATTTGTGGAATATTGAAACAAGAACAGTATGGAAAGCCTTCATTTGCAGATTTATACAGGGAGTATACTTTATAGATTATTAATAATATTATTTTGTTGCATTTTGATTTTGTATATTGATCTGAGTATGACTTGTGAGTTGGAGTGTGCTCACCCTGTGTGTGGTTTGTTTCTGTTGAAACAGGTAAAACATGTATGACATTGATTCTGGTGAGTTCGAGCTATGGAATTAGAAGGCTTTCATGGGTGTGGTGCCAATATTGATAAAGGGTGATGCGAATTTATGCACGTAGATATACATTAATTTATTCAATGCTCGTCTGTGAGCATCGGGTAAATGTGCATATTGTCTATAAAAATGTCTTGAGACTTCTCTTTTCATTTGGACTTTGCATACAATCTATTTGGGAGAGAAATTGCATTATGAGTTGAGTATTTGTGAGGTGCATTATGATGTGTGTATATGGGAATTGTGATTTGACTGGAAATAAGATTTACGGGGAGACTTTGGTGCAAATTTTTTTATAGAAGTCGTACCATAAATTGTAATATTTACTTGAGATTTTCCCGATGTTGATAAATAATGTATACACAAATTATGATAAAATGCATAATGACAAGATTAGCTTACATTAGTGGTATCAGAGTAGTGGTTAACTCTTCGGGCTGTTTACGGGCCTAGGGATGTTTTGAGAGAGTTGAATAGCACATTATTTAGACATGATTGTGATTTTGTGTTCATTATGTGCAACAATTATGTACTTTTATGTGCATTTATGATATTAGGTGATGGAAATTGGTATTATTGCTAACCATCGTGGTTGCAGGATCGTATGGAATACGAGGAAAGTGATATTGAGACATAAACTGTGATGCTAATGAACATACGCACCTAAGATAGTATTGTTTGAGGAGTGCAATATGCCGATAACTTATTTAAATCTTTGCTTTGACTTCTGTAGTAGCATTAATGTGTCGTTAAATGAACGACGAATGATGTACTATACTGATATAATTCAGTGATGATAGTAACTTGAGTTGTTGCTAATGAAAGAATAAATGAAGTTTATGAGATTTTGCACATGTTATATATTTATAAACAGTGCTGAGAAGTCTGATTTTTTAGGAAATGAGAAAACGAGAAAAGAAATATGATATCTGATGATATTAAATGGTGGACAATACGGTACTGTTGATATGGGACGATGGGCGATGTGATGATTGGGTACGGTTATGTTGTGAATATGAGAATGCAGGTATATGTTTGTGGGGTCTTCCCACCTTAACAGTGATCAATAGACATAAGAAGGACTAATCATGCATTAATAACATTCTAAGGTTCTGGTTATTACATGAGCTATCAGAATTACAGGCCAAAATAAAGGACATCAAAAATAAATTCATTACACTTCCAAAAGAATGTTCATGTTTAGATTTATACTACTCCTAGAGTAGATACTAATTCGAGACTTGATTCCTATACATTCCCGTGTTCCTCGTAGCTCACTGCTCAACCCGACCCCTTAGTCCTTTAGTCCAAAAGCGTACCTACAGGGACAACACATCATAAGCATATACAATTTCATTTAACATCATAAAACATCATCGTAAATGCATGAAACATTGGTTAAGTAAATATGCTGGTTATTCATTAACTTCTTATCGTTGTCCCTGATTCATAATCATGCATATGGTCATCTTACCCTGTGGCATCTTACCACATTATAAACATCGCATGGCCTCTTACCATGTGGGGCATCTTACCCCGTGGCATCTTACCACAAATAGTATCGCATGGCCTCTTACCATGTGGGGCATCTTACCCCGTGGCATCTTACCACAATTAATATCGCATGGCCTCTTACCATGTGGGGCATCTTACCCCGTGGCATCTTACCACAATTAATATCGCATACATCTTATAAACATCGTAAACATCTTATAAACATCATCATTTCATCATGTATACTCATGCAATAAAAGTATAGTCGTAGTGTAAAGATGTGTTTTACCGTCCGATACCCGTACGCCTCTTACGTACCTTTTCAAAAAGAGGAGGAGTCAACAGACTTTATCTCCTTGATGGTGCCGGTACCTGAGATGGCTCTACAAGACCACACAATACCATATTAGATGCCTCAATACCATCTCACATCATAAACTTAACAAAATAAAACATCATTTTATTTTTCAACATTCTGCCTCTCTCGATCGATCGGCCCCGAGGTCTCGATCGATCGAGAAACTGTGCACAACAGTGCTCAACCATTCTGCCTCGATCGATCGATCGAAACATTTTACCGATCGATCGAGGAGCTTCACCGATCGATCGAGAAATCCATCGATCGATCGGCACCTGAAATTCAAAACATGCTTTAAACATTCTGTCTCGCTCGATCGATCGGGACCAAAATCTCGATCGATCGAGAGCTCTGAAAAATCGGGACTTCCCCAGATTTTTGAGCACCTCTTTTCACACCATCATTTCTACTTCATAACATAACATACTTGCTCAATCAAACATGCTAGGAGCATTATAAAACTTCTATGTAAGCACTTAAATTCAAGGTTCAACAAAAACTAAACTAGCATGCAACATAACCTCATCATAATCTTCAACCTCAACCAACTTATACAGAAACAGAGCATGTTCTTCCTTGCCCATAATTTCGAGCACTTACTTTCATAACAAGAAAACCAACACATAACGTAAGTAATATACCCGAACAAACATGCTAGGAGCTTCATAATACTTCCATGTAAACATACATACCAAGGTTTCGTTCATACCTACACTAGCATGCATAGAAATCCTCACTACAAAAACCCAACTCAACCCGAAAACCCAGAAAACAGGGCACCAACTTACCCCTCTCTTTTGCTCCCCTTTTTGCAAGGATTTGCACACCTTTCTACCAAGGTTTCCTTGCCTTAAAGCAGCTTGTTCTTGGATGAGAATGGAGGAGAGGAGGAGGAGAGAAGGAGATGGAGGTTGATTGAGTGGTAGCATGGGTTGAGCAAGTGGGGGGTATGGGTTGAACAAGTGGGGCAGGGTGAGGTGACCGAGTGATGGGGGTGGGGTGGTGTGGGTTGGGTGGTCATGTGGTGTTTAATTGTGTCCCGGTACTTGGTACGATGTATTAAAATATCCTCACTCGATATTTTATAACTTCATTTAAATTAATACATCCTTTAAAACACCTATCATGCCCCCTAAATCATATCATCATATCGTAATTATATTCCCCCAAATTAATTACACCACAACCCTTAAACTTAACATAAATCATCATCATAGCACATAATCATATAACATTTCGGGGGTATTACATTACTCCCCTACTTATAAGATTTCGTCCTCGAAATCCACATGCATCATCATAATGGAACTAAACATTAAAAACATACCAGAGAATAGTTCCGGATAGTGCTGCACCATATGCCGTTCCGTCTCCCACGTATCCTCCTCGACACCCCGACGATCCCACTGAACTTTGACCATCGGTATAACTTTGCTTCGTAGTCTGCGATCCTCTCGATCCAGAATTCTGATTGGTCGTTCTACGTAGGACACATCTGAGTCTAACTGAACTTCTGTAGGCTGTAAGACATGAGACGGGTCTGGCTCACACTTCCGTAACATGGAGACATGGAAAACATCGTGTATGCCAGACAAGGATGGCGGTAGAGCCAAACGATATGCCAAAGTACCGATACGCTGTAAAACTTCATATGGCCCAACATACCTCGGAGATAACTTCCCCCGCATCCCAAAACGAACCACACCCCTGAAGGGCGAGATCTTTAAGAAGCCCCTGTCTCCTAATTGGAATTCCGGCGGTCGTCGCCGCTTATTTGCATAGGCTGCCTGCCTATCCTGGGCCGCTTTCATCTTTTGGCGTATCAATTTTATCTTACTTCCATATCCCTGATCAGATCCGGTCCTTCGACCGCTTTGCTAGTCAAATCCTCCCAATACAGCGGTGATCTACATCGTCGTCCATACAGAGCTTCAAAAGGAGCCATTTGAATGCTCGCCTGATAACTGTTATTATAAGAGAACTCCACCAGCGGCACTGAATCCTGCCACGGAGTATCAAACTCCAAAATACATGCCCTCAACATGTCCTCGAGCGTCTGAATGGTACGCTCTGTTTGGCCGTCTGTCTGAGGGTGATAGGCCGTACTCAATCTCACCTCTGTGCCCAAAGCTGTCTGGAGACCCTCCCAGAAATGTGAAGTAAACCTCGGGTCCCTATCAGACACTATCGAGACTGGAATACCATGCAATCTCACCACATCCCGTATATACAACTGGGCCATCTTCAAGTATGTATATGACATACTGTAAGGTATGAAATGAGCCGTCTTCGTCAGCCTATCTACGATCACCCAGATCGCATCGAATCCTGAGGCCGTCCTCGGCAAGTGGGTCACGAAGTCCATATATATATGCTCCCACTTCCATTCAGGAACCTCTAAGCTCTTCAGCTCACCACCAGGCCTCTGCCTCTCTGCCTTTACCTGCTGGCAGATCAAACATCTTTTAACGAAATTGATCACCTCACGCTTCATGCGTCTCCACCAGAATTGATCGCATAGATCTTTGTACATCTTCTTTCCCCCTGGGTGGATACTGAACCGACTACTGTGAGCTCGCTCCAATATTCCTCTACGCAGTTCTGGTGTATCTGGGACTACCCATCGGTTGCCCAGTCTCAAAGAATCATCCTCAGCCACTCTGAACTTGGATGGCTGACCCTGAAGTACCAATGATGTCCATCTCTGAACCTCACTATCCGACTTCTGGGCCTTCCTGATGGCCTCAAATATATCTGGCTCCGCCAATAAGGTCGACACTCGCACAGGCAACGTGTCTACATCGAAATCATAGCCCATATGGCAATAAGAAGTCATTAAGGCCGACAAACACATAACATCCTCTGCAGTACTCTTCACCTTCCGACTTAAGGCGTCTGCTATTAAGTTTGCTTTACCTGGAGGGTACTCAATCTCACAATCATAGTCTTTGAGCAAATCCATCCACCTTCTTTGCCTCATATTCAACTCCGCCTGAGTGAATAAGAACTTCAGGCTCTTATGGTCTGTATATATAGTGAAAGACGTGCCATACAAGTAATGCATCCAGATCTTCAAGGCAAATATGATGGCCGCCAGTTCCAAATCATGCACTGAATATCTAGTCTCGTGTGGCTTCAGCTGCCTCGATGCATAAGCCACCACGTGCTTATCTTGCATCAACACACAGCCCAAACCCTGCAGTGACGCATCCGTATACAAGGCAAACCTCTTATTCTCAGACGGAATCACCAGTACAGGCGCTGTAGTCAAGCGACGCTTCAGTTCTTGAAAACTTTCATCACAAGCCTCAGACCAAAAGAAGGGGACTCCTTTCTGAGTCAGCTATGTCAGGGGTTTGGCAATCTTCGAGAAACCTTCGACGAAACATCGGTAATAACCTGCCAAACCGAGGAAACTCCGTATCTCCGGTACAGAAGTGGGTGCTGCCCACTCTAACACAGCTTCAATCTTCCTGGGATCTACAGATATCCCATGGCTAGATATGACATGGCCCAAGAATACCACGCTGTCCAACCAGAACTCGCACTTACTAAGCTTTGCATATAGCTGATGATCCCTAAGGATCTGAAGTACTATCCTCAAGTGCCTTACATACTCTTCTTCAGTCCGAGAGTAAATAAGTATGTCGTCAATGAAGACTATGACGAACTGATCCAAATATGGCTGAAACACTCTGTTCATCAAACTCATGAAGACAGCTGGGGCATTCGTCACCCCAAAAGGCATGACCAGGAATTCATAGTGCCCATATCTAGTCCTGAACGCCGTCTTCTGAACATCATCTTCTCTTACTCGAATCTGATGGTACCCCGACCTCAGATCGATCTTACTGTAGAGCCTCGTACCCTGCAACTGATCGAACAAGTCATCGATCCTCGGAAGTGGATACTTGTTCTTTACTGTAGCTTTGTTCAGTTGTCTATAGTCAATGCATAGACGCATCGATCCATCTTTCTTCTTAACAAATAAGACAGGCGCACCCCATGGCGATACGCTAGGGCGTATGTATCCCTTGTCAAGGAGTTCTTGCAACTGAATCTTTAACTCCTTTAACTCGGCTGGTGCCATTCTATACGGGGCACGAGAAATTGCAGACGTCCCTGGTAGTAACTCAATCCCAAACTCGACCTCTCTCGTCGGTGGGAATCCGGGAATTTCCTCCGGAAAGACATCAGCAAACTCCGCCACTACGGGCACATCCTCAACCTTTAGCTCTTTCCTCTTTTCCGTCATATCGACAGCATAGATAAGATATCCTGCATGACCTCGTTCTAATAACTGTGCCATCTTGACAGCAGATATCAACGGAATCTTTGGGCGAGAACCATCCCCAAAGAATGTCCACTGGACTCCCATAACAGACCTGAAACGGACAGTCCTCTGCCTGCAGTCTACCACCGCCTGATACTTGTTCAGAACATCAATGCCCACAATGCAATCGAAGTCTGTCATTCCCAGCACAATCAAATCTGATCTTAACTCATTATCCTCAAAATAAATGAGGCCATCATAGACAATCTGATCCGTAGTCAAATTTCTTCCAGCGGGGGTCGAGACCATAAGAGGCATGGGCGACGGAGAAGTGCATATGTGGTGCCTTTCAACAAAATTCGTCGACACAAAAGAGTGTGACGCACCTGTGTCTATCAATATAAGAGCAGGGTGCGTAAATAAAAGACACGTACCCGCTATAACCTCCTCCGGAGCTGCTGTAGCCTGCTCCCTTGTCAAAGCATACACCTGTCCCTGAGGTGGCCCCGTGGGCTGACCTCCATACTGCCTCGGTGCGAAAGGGGAACGGTGCTGTGCCGCTCTGTCCGCAGGCCTCCCCGTAGAGTTCTGCTGTCTTCCCCTGTTGGGACACTGTCGAGCAAAGTGGCCTCTATCGCCACAGACATAGCATCCTACGCAATCCTTTGCCAAATGTGGTTGTCCACAAAGAGTGCACTGAACTCTTCCAGATCTGTCTCCCTGAGGCTGTCCTCTCCCGGATGGAGCATCATTCCTACGGTTCCCTTTCCATCGATTCTCGGGCCTCTTGCCACTGAATCTCGACGCTGAAGTGTTTCCCTAGGCTTAAACTGATCACCACTGGGCTTCAAATTGTCAGAGGTGGATTTTTGAGGGGGTGCTGGAGGTGGCACTGCATCAGGATATGCGCCAACTCCCAGTTCGGCTAGTTCAGCTCGTGAAAGCGCATCGTCAAAACAGGCAGGGCCATAGGTAATTACCCTGTCATATAGTTCCGGCCTCAAGCCCTTCATGAAATTCCTCATCTTCGCTTGAGGGTTTGCAGCAATATGGGGCACATAACGCAGTAAGGAACAGTAATGTAGAGCATAATCAGATACAGGCATGGTACCTTGCCTTAAACTGGTAAACTCATCCTCCTTGGCTTGTCTTGCAGCGGCTGAGAAGTAGCGGGTCAGAAACCGCATTCGGAACATCTTCCAACTTATTTCCTGCCCCAGAGCCTCTTGCTCAATTACGGTGGTCTTCCACCACATCAGTGCCTTTTTGGCCAGCTGAAATTCTGCTAATCTGATCCAGGACGTCTTTGCACAAGGCGCTGCTACAAATATCTGTTCAATCCTCTCCAACCACTCTTCAGCTTTTTCCCCGGATTCAGTTCCTTCAAACATCGGCGGTACATCATAAATTGAGCCAATCTCAACTCCCCGGGTAGCAACTGTTGTTCAGAAGGTTCTTCGCCCAAGGCTGGTGGTGGCAATGGATTCGTACGCCCAGCACTTGCATTTACACTAACGGCGTCACCCACTTCTATATTTGCTGCCATGCTGCAACACAAGGGTTAATAATAACACCAAAAGCAGTTCATAAAGCACATCGTTAGATAATTAAACATGTTAGCATAACATAGGAACTTCATATGCAACATACATATAAAACATGTTCAAAAGTAAGCACCTAGCCAACTTATTGCTAAGGCTACCCTTCACTCATTCCCGAGTTATCTAACCACTGCTCTACCACTAATGTGGGGTCTTCCCACCTTAATAGTGATCAATAGACATAAGAAGGACTAATCATACATTAATAACATTCTAAGGTTCTGGTTGTTACATGAGCTATCAGAATTACAGGCCAAAATAAAGGACTTCAAAAATAAATTCATTACACTTCCAAAAGAATGTTCATGTTTAGATTTATACTACTCCTAGAGTAGATACTAATTCGAGACTTGATTCCTATACATTCCTGTGTTCCTCGTAGCTCACTGCTCAACCCGATCCCTTAGTCCTTTAGTCCAAAAGCGTACCTACAGGGACAACACATCATAAGCATATACAATCTCATTTAACATCATAAAACATCATCGTAAATGCATGAAACATTGGTTAAGTAAATATGCTGGTTATTCATTAACTTCTTATCGTTGTCCCTGATTCATAATCATTCATATGGGCATCTTACCCTGTGGCATCTTACCACATTATAAACATCGCATGGCCTCTTACCATGTGGGGCATCTTACCCCGTGGCATCTTACCACAAATAGTATCGCATGGCCTCTTACCATGTGGGGCATCTTACCCCGTGGCATCTTACCACAATTAATATCGCATGGCCTCTTACCATGTGGGGCATCTTACCCCGTGGCATCTTACCACAATTAATATCGCATACATCTTATAAACATCGTAAACATCTTATAAACATCATAAACATCTTATAAACATCATCATTTCATCATGTATACTCATGCAATAAAAGCATAGTCGTAGTGTAAAGATGTGTTTTACCGTCCGATGCCCGTACGCCTCTTACGTACCTTTTCAAAAAGAGGAGGAGTCAACAGACTTTATCTCCTTGATGGTGCCGGTACCTGGGATGGCTCTACAAGACCACAAAATACCATATTAGATGCCTCAATACCATCTCACATCATAAACTTAACAAAAAACATCATTTTATTTTTCAACATTCTGCCTCTCTCGATCGATCGGCCCCGAGGTCTCGACCGATCGAGAAACTGTGCACAACAGTGCTCAACCATTCTGCCTCGATCGATCGATCGAAACATTTTACCGATCGATCGAGGAGCTTCACCGATCGATCGAGAAATCCATCGATCGATCGGCACCTGAAATTCAAAACATGCTTTAAACATTCTGTCTCGCTCGATCGATCGGGACCAAAATCTCGATCGATCGAGAGCTCTGAAAAATCGGGACTTCCCCAGATTTTTGAGCACCTCTTTTCACACCATCATTTCTACTTCATAACATAACATACTTGCTCAATCAAACATGCTAGGAGCATTATAAAACTTCTATGTAAGCACTTAAATTCAAGGTTCAACAAAACCTAAACTAGCATGCAACATAACCTCATCATAATCTTCAACCTCAACCAACTTATACAGAAACAGAGCATGTTCTTCCTTGCCCAGAATTTCGAGCACTTACTTTCATAACAAGAAAACCAACACATAACGTAAGTAATATACTCGAACAAACATGCTAGGAGCTTCATAATACTTCCATGTAAACATGCATACCAAGGTTTCGTTCATACCTACACTAGCATGCATAGAAATCCTCACTACAAAAACCCAACTCAACCCGAAAACCCAGAAAACAGGGCACCAACTTACCCCTCTCTTTTGCTCCCCTTTTTGCAAGGATTTGCACACCTTTCTACCAAGGTTTCCTTGCCTTAAAGCAGCTTGTTCTGGGATGAGAATGGAGGAGAGGAGGAGGAGAGAAGGAGATGGAGGTTGATTGAGTGGTAGCATGGGTTGAGCAAGTGGGGGGTATGGGTTGAACAAGTGGGGCAGGGTGAGGTGACCGAGTGATGGGGGTGGGGTGGTGTGGGTTGGGTGGTCATGTGGTGTTTAATTGTGTCCCGGTACTTGGTACGATGTATTAAAATATCCTCACTCGATATTTTATAACTTCATTTAAATTAATACATCCTTTAAAACACCTATCATGCCCCCTAAATCATATCATCATATCGTAATTATATTCCCCCAAATTAATTACACCACAACCCTTAAACTTAACATAAATCATCATCATAGCACATAATCATATAACATTTCGGGGGTATTACAATGTTGATTTATACACGTTCATTGACTTTCATATTCTTATTTGTGATATTTGAGAATATATACTTGCCGATGTCATATCGAATCGATATAAATATTGTGAATGCCGCTGATATGTCGAAGCGAGGGGTATTATTATTGGACCATCATGTTGTTGACGATGAGTATTATTGGACCGTCATATTATTGACGATGGGTATTATTGGACCGTCATGTTATTGACGATGAGTATTATTGGACCGTCATGTTATTGACGATGAGTATTATGAGACCGCTATGTTATTAGCGATGAGTATTATTGGACCGTCAAGTTATTGACGATGAGTATTATTGGGCCGTCATGTTATTGACGAATAGTATTATTAGACCACTATGTTATTAGCGATGAGTATTATTGGACCGCCATGTTATTGACGATGAGTATTATTGGACCGTCATGTTATTGACGATGAGTATTATTGGACCAATATGTTATTACCTATGAGTATTATTGGATCGTCATGTTATTGACAATTATTATTGGACCGTCATGCTATTGACGATGAGTATTATTGGATCACTATATATTAGCGATGAGTATATCAATATGTGTATTGATATGAAATTATGGAATATGTATGTGAAGAACATGGACAATT
The DNA here is from genome assembly GCA_907163345.1 of Haberlea rhodopensis. Lineage (NCBI taxonomy): Eukaryota > Viridiplantae > Streptophyta > Magnoliopsida > Lamiales > Gesneriaceae > Haberlea > Haberlea rhodopensis. The sequence continues at coordinate 609,193 of CAJQUN010000132.1, read as the reverse complement.
TAAAGGATCAAGTGTGGATCCACTATGTACAGGAAGTGTTATTACATCTTCTTGTTTTTTATTAAGTATGTGATTATGAGATTATGTATGCCCGTAGTGCGATGATATATGTATGTCGCTGTATACGTAGTGATGATGTTATGCCGTTGTATACGTAGCGATGAATTATGCCGTTGTATACGCTGAGTTGATGTTATGCCACTGTATATGTAGCGGTGAAATTTTATACTACTATTGTGTTAGCAATGAGTATTGATGATATGTTGATTACAGATGGTAGTGAACATTGTGTTATACAAATCTATATTATTGTTCCTTGGGTACATGCAATTTAGGCCCAAGAGGATATTGGAATGGTCCAGGAGGACGATATGTCGAGAGCATTCCCAGCCAATGGAACAACGTGACGGATAATTTTATATTAATATTTTGGACTGATCAAGTATGTAGTGTACTGAGGATATTTGTACATTGTTGATATTGTCGTTGTGCGAGTATATTGAGATTATTGCGATGCTATAGTTATATCGATTAACGATGGATCAGGATATTTGCCACTGTCATACCGTAGCGTGGGTCGCTGGTATGTCGAAGAAATGTATATCTATTGTGAGGGCCTTCACACTTGATTAGGTACAGGCCCTCACATTTGGTATCAGAGCATAATCTAGGATATGCTCGAACTAGAGTTAGGACATGCGTGTCTTGGCACAAAATAACGTGTTTGCGCGTGTGTTTGACTACATGAAATTACGTGCTATTATATGTTCTGTCTTCCTTGACATGATATTAGATAAGGAGCATTTAGAGATATGATGAAATATGCATGAATGTTGATTGACTTATCATTAAGGCATTCATATTTCGTTTCTGATATTTTTATGCTGAGTCACGAATTGGCAAGTATAACAACGTTGAGACACGCGGATGTGATAACACTCGCTATTGTCATATTGTTACTTTTATTTTGGGAATTAAGCCTCATACTTGATCGAATTATATCGAAATTTGATTCCGACAGAGCGAGGATGTGTGCAACGTGTACGTCTAGTCCTTGTGAATATTGTCTTTTGTTATGACGGACAAGAATCGACAAGACAAAAGAGTATGTAAAGATGAACAATGAGTTATGCTATACCGAAACGGTCACATAGAGCTGGGATCGTGACAAGTCAAGAACGTGGAAGTGAAGATCATCGTATTTATTTCTAGAATATTGTTTCATTTCGATTTCTTCTGGAAATTCTATCTATTCGTGCCCGCATGTTGAGAAATACGTGCCTACCTCACTGTTGATTTGGTTTCTTTCAAAAGAAGAACAACCTGGGAAGAGAACTCGAAAGTGATAAGTTGACTAAGTGGTGAACTTTCCATTAGTACAATATCGAGTATTATGAATGAACTTGTAATGATAGATTACGATCAACAAGGCTCTGGCTTGCGCCTATGAAACTGAATGATCGATCATGATGAGAAGGAGCACTTCAGTATTCCTAAGTAATCTCGGGATGCTGTGTCCATGAATGGGGTCATAACAGTGGTAGTCCCAGCAGTAATAGCAGTAGAAGATGCTTCAAATTCAAATTGCAAAGGCATAAGTCGAAAAGGCGTGAAGATTGAGAAAAAAGTAGTTCATCTGGATCAGTGGTCCTAGAAGTTATTACGTGATGCAACTTATTGAATCTTGTGAACGTCATGGATGAAGATAATCTACTGATCAGAAATTTGTTGGTACTATCAAAGTACAATTTGATTTTCTTATTGGCATGTAAACTCTCATGAATCATTGAGATACTGAATCATATTTCCGTGGTACAATGAAAGTTGGACCATAATACAATGCTAAGTGTAACTTTTATGGCTGAAGATCACACTCTAAAATACCATTAGCATCGGTCGTGGATATGTTTATCTTGTTCTCTTATAGAAGTGAGGGATGTACAGATTTTGTGATCGATACTACTCGACGATGCACGGACACTGACACGGCGACATTGACACGACACGACACGGACCGGCGACATGGATTTTCAAAATTTTCAGGATAAGACATGGCTGGGACACGCATGTGTCTTTGTGATATATATATATATATTACATATTATATTACAAATACTAGAAATTCATATTTTTTAAATTCTAAAACCATGTAAAATTAACAAAAAGATTCTTACCAAATTCAAGAAACATATAAATGCATGTCACTGGAATCATCATAACATCTGTTAGGATCGGTCCGGAGTGTTTAGAGGGGGGGGGGGGGGGGTGAATGAACACTCCTTGTAAAATTTAATCCCTTGTGATTTCTTTCGGATTAGTGAAAGAAATCTGTTTCTTAATCAACTCTTATATAGAACAGACCACTGAATGTATAAGTGCGGAACGGTCTGTTTTTATATTTGTTAGAACGGCTCGATGGCTTGAATGAAAGAACAAGTGCAGAAAGATAAGACACAGGATATGTTTCTGGAAGTTCGAAGGTGGTGTAATCCTTCTACGTCTCCCCTTCTTCCAATTAAGGAAGGTTTCTACTAGAAGACTTTGATTTATACAATCTTGTTGTACAAACCCGATTCAGCTGGATTTACCTCACTACCAGACTGAAACTCCTAGTCACTCGATCTGTTCAGATACTCTCTGTCTGACAGTTACAATTTGTTTCTCACTTCTATTTTTCAATACAGAATACACAAGATGCGCACAGTGATCCTAAATGATCAAATATTACAATGTAATCGTGCTTAAGAATAATTTCAGCTCGAGAGATTCTGAGCTTGAATGCTTGTGCTGTTTTTTGATTGATCAGCGAGAGTCTTGTGTTTATCTGTATTGTTGTTGCATCCTTTTATAGTTGCATGTACCAACGACATTATTTCCCTTAATCTGCAACTCTTGACTCTGCTTAATCTCTGAGTAAGCTACAGTCTTCTTCTTCAGGATACTTGCCGTTCTGGTTCATGCTTTCGGCGACTGTCAGGTAAGCTCTTCTTTTTCTTCTTACCTTTTATAGTAATCTTCAGTCTTTGGTCCTTTGTAGCATTAATTGCGACATTAAATGCTACAATAAATAGCCGTTAATGATTCGAACTGAAGAGTCACTCTTTATGCATCCTTGACTGCTCTGATCTGATAAAGATTGAGATCGATCTGAAGCTTCGATCTAGTCAGTCTGATATCTATCGATCCGGTCTGATATGTGATATGCCTTATCAGCTTGTTCTGTTTTGAGCTATCGATCTGGTCAGTCTGATTACCCTCGATCCGGTCTGATATGCTTTGTCATCTTATCAGCTTGATCTGTTTTGGGCGATCGATCTGGTCAGTCTGATTTCTCTCGATCCGGTCTGATATGTTTTGTCATCTTTAAAATCTCATCGATAAAGTTCGGAACTAACAAATTCCCCCTTTTTGATGATGACAAAACCTAGCTTCTAAGTTTTTTTAACCAGTCTGATAAGAACTCTGAAGCGTATACTTTCGGATCGATTACTTCTTCATGTTCAAAATAAATGAACATTATTAAGTTGGATCGATTAAGCCTTTTATTTTAGTTCAAAATAAATGAACAAGGACTTAACAAAGAAAGATTTCTTTATTGATCACCAACAATCTTGCATACAGACAGTCTGAATATTTAAGCAATCTATTTTCTTGAAGACTGAGACTGATGTGGCTTGAAGTATTTTTTCTTTCCCCCCTTTTTGTCAGCAGTAATCTCTTGGAGAAAATCTACAACTTGTGCTAGCTGAGTGCTGATAGCGTCAAGACGAACGTCTTGAGCGCGGAGGGAATTGGCGACGGATGCTCTAACTTCAGTGGCCAGCTCGATCTGCTCTTTTCTTAGGCTATTTTTATAGGAAGCTTGCTGAGAGAACAGATCATTCAGTCCTCGCTGAAGGCTGCCGATACTGGCTGTCATCTTCTCTTTGAATGAATCAAAGTCCAAAGCTGTAAGCCTCTGACCTTGATGAACTTCTATAACACGTTGAGGGAGTGACAGGCAGTTGTCAGATAAGTGCTGAAGGGTCCTTGCCAGGGATGGAGGTGCATCAGATAGTCGGCTTGGAGAGTGATCTGATGATGACAATGCATGATCATCTTCTTCAGCAATCGGTATAATTGAAGATACAACAGCTTGGTGGCTTTCGGACCGGATCAAAGTAACCAGAGCCGAAGAAAATGCTTGTATAAAAGCCATATCTTCATCTAATTGGACTGGAGGAGTGCTGGGTCTGGAGGGCTCCTCGATTTGTAGAGCTGCAACAACTGTGGACACCACCAGATCCGGATCGATGAACTCTGGTGCGCCAACTGTTGCAAGTTCTGCGGTTGGACTGATTTGAACGTGGGAGACTGATGATCCCAAAGGAATAGATGTTGTTGGAGAGTCCAACAAGACATTCAATGGTTCATCTTCTGTAGCAGACGGAGCATTAGGCAATGGCTGCTCCGCTGTCTGATCGGCTACTAGTTCTGCAGTCTGATCTGCTGCGCGATCTGCTGTCTGATCTGCTGCGCGATCTACAGTCTGGTCTGCTGCTCTAGAGGGAATAACCTCAATGAAAGGTTCTGCCAGAGTCTTGCTTGCAGAGGGATGATCCGGGCTGGTTACTGGAGTGGATATGCTGATTTTCTGTCGTTGAAATCGGACAGCTAAATGGAGAGCATGAATATCCATCTCTAATTGAGCAATAACAGCCCCATCATCTCTGGCAGTTGGAGCATTCGGATCGAAGTTCGCTTTCTTAGCAGCTAAGAGCAGAGTCGCCAGTCTGAATCTTTGATTGGCCTTAAATAGCTCTTTGCGCTGCACAGCAATCCGAACATCATCGGTCTCTGTCCCCTTCAGAACTTCTTCTTCCATTTTCTGAAGGCGTCTGAGTTTGCCGAAGAACATCTCAATGTGGTTGATCGTTGTGTACTCGACGTACTCATCAAAAACCACAATGAGCTCCTTCACTTGCTCTTCAATGTCCTCCATAGCAATGTCAATTACTGTCTGCGCTGCAGATTTGGGCTTAGAGGAGAGTGGTTCGGACAGAATGACTTTGCCCTTGCCGGTGGAGGAAGGGGACTTGATCCCTGATTGGGTATAGTCTCCCAACTCAGTGATAACAATCCCTTTGACCACGGGAATGGCAGAGGGGACTCGGATGGTTACGTTGGGTGCAGTGGTTGAAGTGGTTGAAATTTGGGTTGTAGGTTGGGGTGCAGGGGTGGCTTTTGTTGGAGGCAATATGGGTAATGTTTTGATTGGTTTGGTAATCTGGGTTCTTGGCTTCTTGGGAAGGGGCTTGGCTGGTGGCGAGGGAGCAGACTGAGTTCCTTCAGAGTCAGTCTGGATAGTTAAATTTCGCTTGACCCGAGGTTTGCGAGCAACAGCATGTTCTTCTCCCTTCTCAATCTTGACTGCCACCAGATTGGTAGGGGTAGGTGGAGCACTCTTGGACTTCAGCAGTGCTAGCCCTTTGGAGTTGAGAATTTTGAAGGGACTCAGAGCAGACTGCTTCCCCAGCTCAATGTCCAAGGTTTCCAGTAGCTTGCTGAGAGGAACAGCAAAGCAGAAGGCCTGTTTGGAGGCAATCACTGTTTCCAACAGGACTCCAAATAGAATCACGGACCAGTTCATCTTCTGTCCGGAAACAATAGCAGCCATGGCCCTGAACTTCTCGGCAGTGACGGCGTCAAAACTTCCAGCTTTGCCCAATAATGGCTTGCCCACAAGTTCGCACAGCACCTGGAAATGAAAGAGCATTTCTTTCTTTTTGAATGAGGGCTGTAGGCGGTGGCCAAATATAGAAATCTTCCCCTGAAGAGCTGTGAGAGAAGCTTGAGGAATCTGCCCAAACTCAGTCAGTCCGGAGTTGGGAAGACCAAAGGTCTTGGCCAGCGTCATCGGCGAGATTTCAAATGTTTTGCCCTTTACAGAGGTTTAGATAGATGTCTTCTGGGATACAGCATTGGCAAACATTTCACGAATCTCTGATTCGTAAACCACCGTGCCACACTCCAGAAAATTCCGTAATCCAGACGATTCCAAAGCTCGGAAAATGGAGACCATCTCTGCATCTTCAGCCCTGTAAATATCATTGAACTCAACGGAGAAGAGTTGTGAGTTATGGTAGCCATTGGAGTAAAATGGAAGAATATACGAAGAGTTTTGAGAGGTTATGAGAGAGTTAGAAAGCAGACAGCGGTAAATGGTAAAAAGTGAATGAAACTGAAATGTTCAGCCCGCTAAATAAGAGAGAGAAGACACGTGTCTTTATCTCGAAGACTGATAATTAAATAATTCAAAATAAATGGTCAGGATAAAAGGCGGTTAAAATTTGCAATCACTCCGGGCTGTTTTTGTTTTAAATAAATACAAAATAAAGGATTTATTGTCCAGACAGATCATAGGACCGGTCTGTGTCTTTCTGAACATTGTATTATCGATCTGTGCCAACAAAAATCTTTAAACGCGAAAAGAAGAAAACATCTAAACTATCAAGATAAGTCAATTAAACCAAGAATTTGACGAAAATAATTAAACTTAGCCTCAGGGAGCGGTTTGGTGAAGATGTCTGCTGCTTGCTGCTCTGTTGAGATGTGCTCGATCCGAATCTCCTTTTTGCCAACATGATCTCGAATAAAATGATGTCTTATATCAATATGCTTTGTTCGAGAGTGCAGAACTGGATTATATGTTATAGCGATTGCACTTGTGTTGTCGCAAAATGTCGGAGAGTTAACAGCTTGGATGCCATAGTCTTTGAGCTGGTGTTGAATCCAGAGCATTTGAGCGCAACAGCTTCCAGCGGCAAGATATTCTGCTTCAGCTGTAGATGTGGCAATTGATGTTTGCTTCTTACTGAACCAAGAGATCAATCTTTCACCTAGAAATTGACATGATCCACTGGTGCTTTTACGATCAATCTTACAGCCAGCGTAGTCTGCGTCTGAATATCCGATCAAGCTGAAGTTAGAATCTTTGGAGTACCAAAGACCAACGTTCTGAGATCCTTTCAAGTATTTCAGAATACGCTTAGCAGCAATAAAATGTGATTGCTTTGGTTCTGACTGAAATCTGGCGCACATACAGACTGAGAACATAATATCAGGTCGGCTCGCTGTAAGATATAAGAGCGGCCCGATTAGTCCTCTATACATAGTCACTTCGACTGCGTTCCCCCTTCGTCTTTGTCTAACTTGATTGTAGGACTCATTGGAGTGGATGCAGTTGAGCATGTATCCATTCCAAATCTCTTAAGCAGCTGTTTGGTATACTTGGTTTGGTTGATGAAAATGCCATTGCTGAGCTGTTTGACTTGGAGACCCAAAAAGAATGAGAGTTCTCCCATCATGCTCATCTCAAACTGTCCCTGCATCAACTTGGAAAATTTCTCGTATAATTTGGGGTTAGTTGACCCAAAGATTATATCATCAACATAAATCTGAACTAACAGGGTATGTTCCCCCTTAATAAATTTAAAGAGAGTTTTATCTACTGAGCCGATCTGAAAATCATGGTTCAGCAGAAATTGAGATAGAGTGTCATACCAGGCTCTTGGTGCTTGTTTAAGACCATATACTGCTTTATTCAGTAGGTATACATGATTAGGGAATGAGTGGTTCTGAAATCCAGGAGGTTGTTCAATGTAAACTTCCTCCTGAAGCTTACCATTAAGAAAGGCGCTCTTGACGTCCATCTGATATACCTTGAAGTCTTTAAAGGCAGCATATGCAAGAAAGATTCTGATTGCTTCAAGTCTGGCCACTGGTGCAAATGATTCATCGAAGTCAATTCCTTCTTCTTGTCGGAATCCTTGTTCCACCAGTCTGGCCTTGTTTCTAACCACAGTTCCATCTGCGTCCAGCTTGTTTCTGAAAACCCATCTGGTTCCAATAACAGGCAGATCGCTTGGTCTGGGGGTTAGACTCCAAACTTGATTTTGTTCGAATTGATTAAGCTCTTCTTGCATGGCCTTAATCCAGTTGAAATCAGTCAGAGCTTCATCGATCTTCTTAGGTTCCAGAGTTGAGATGAAGGCAGCATGAGTGAACTCATCCATCATCTGTCCTCTGGTTCTAATTGGTGCAGAGGGACTTCTAATCACTAGATTAGGTGGATGCCTCTTAGTCCATCGATAGCTTGACTCTGGATTGTCTGGTCCAGCCGGATGAGTAGTAGTAGCGGTATGATCAGCATCTGCTTTGATATGAGAGTTTGGATCATCCGGATCGGCTCGATCTGAAGAAGATTCATTGCCTTGATCCGATCTGGCTGGCACTTCAGGTTCTGGTGGATTGTCTATTGACCTGTTAGCTACAATCTCATCATCACTGTTAGCTTCGAGATGGATGCTTTCCATCTGATTTTGAATTGATTCTTTGTTACCCTCAACACACAAAGATTCATCAAAAACTACATGAACTGATTCTTCTACAGTTAAGGTTCGATTATTAAAAACTCGATAAGCTTTGCTAGTTGATGAATATCCTAAGAATATTTCATTATCTGACTTAGCTTCAAATGCTGTAAGATGATTCTTACCATTGTTGTGAACGAAGCATTTACAGCCAAATACATGAAGGTGAGAAATAGACGGTCTGTTACCAGTCCATATTTCATATGGAGTGAGATTCAGCTTCTTGTTAATCATAGACCGATTTTGAGTGTAGCATGCAGTATTTACAGCTTCTGCCCAGAACTTTTGTGAAATTCCAGAATCAGCAAGCATTGTTCTTGCTGCTTCTTTGAGGGTTCTGTTTCTTCGTTCTGCAACTCCATTCTGTTGAGGAGTTCGAGCGGCTGAAAACTCATGCTTAATTCCATGATCTTCTAGAAAGGATTCAAGATTCTGATTTGAAAACTCAGTGCCTTTGTCACTTCGAATCATGTCTATGCTGGATGATTTCTCATTCTGAGTGCGTTTCAGCAGCTTGATCAACTTCGGACCGGTCTGATCTTTACTGCTAAAAAATATAGTCCATGTAAAGCGTGAGTAATCATCAATAACAACAAGAGTATACCGCATTCCCCCTAAACTTGTTATTGGTATAGGACCAAACAAGTCCATATGCAATAGTTCTAAACAACGGGAGGAGGATTTGGCATTCTTGTTTTTGAAGGATGATCTGATCTGTTTGCCCATTTGGCAAGCTTCGCAGATCTTATCCTTAGCAAAATCGATCTTGGGCATACCTATAACTAAATCATGTTTACACAGGCTAGAATAGTCTTAAAATTGATATGATTCAAGCGTTTATGCCATAGCCAGTATTTATTATCATTGTTAGCGATGAAGCAAGTAGGATTATAGGTTGAGCATGATTCCATTTAATCTTATACGTATTTCCATTTCTGATTCCTACAAGCATGGTCATACCATCTGACGATTTAACAGTGCAAGTGTGTTTATGAAATTCTACAGCATAACCATTATCACAAAGTTGACTTATACTAATCAGATTATAGCACAGATTTTCAACTAACAGCACATCATTGATAATAATGTTACCATGGACAATCTTACCCTTGCCCACGGTCTTACCCTTTGAGTTATCCCCGAAAATGATCTTGGGTCTAGTACATTCTGTAACTTTAGACAGCAGCTCGATGTTTCCAGTCATGTGACGAGAACACCCGCTGTCCAAGTACCAGTCTGATGCAAGTTTCTTCGGTACCTATCATCAAACATAATTATTGTTGGTACCCAATCCTATTTGGGTCCAGAACGGATTAGCCCTTTGGGAACCCACACCTGTATCAGCTTTAATGGCTTGTGTGTGTGTGGTGTGCTGCGAGCTGGTCTGTTTCGATGTTGTGTGTGATAATGTGTGCGATATGGAAACCTTTGATTCTCATGGGGTAGTCTATATCTTCGTTGAACTGGTTTTGAATTATAGTAATTGTATTGTCTTCCTTGCCTTCGATCTTGCACCCTTAGATTTGGTCTGAAAGACGCAAAGCTTGCTGGTGCCTTTTCTTTGGCTTGGTTGACATATCCAATTCCTTTTCTCAAACCTTGATTCACGAAAGAGACTCCCGTTTGAATCATAGGTGCTTCAGTCTCATATACTGTGCTGGATTTAACAAATGTCATTTGTTTGATTTTGTTCTTTACCAGCAACAGTTCAGATTCATCTTTGGTGGATTCTTTGGTGTCAAAGCCTATGCCGGTGAAATCACCAACGTTTCTTTGTACCTCTTGTAATTCTTCCAAAGATGTTTTGGATTTTGTCCATGTTTTGAATATATGAGAAAGCTTAGCATTTTGTGTGCTAATTCTCTTATTTTCTTCATGGAGCTGATCATAGGAGATTTTCAGCTTATTCAGCTCGATCTGGAGATTGTTGCACTCACCCTGCTCAGAGCAGCTTGGTTTGTTGTGCTCATCCATTTGATCATTGACTTTAGCTTTATTTTTCTCAAATGATTCAGCTAAGATCCTATAATCATTAGCCATGTCTTGCAGTGTGGACATGAGCTCTTCACGTGTAAATTCATTTGAGTCAAAATCAAATACCTCATCTGTCTGACTCATCTCTTCGTCTACCATTAGACATTGAATATCTTCTTCGCTTTCGCTGGAAGAATATTCAGAGCTTTCTGAATCGGAGTCAGTCTGAGCCCACTTGCTGTTTCCTTCTTCAGCTACTAGGACCTTTTGGGACTTTCCATGATTTTTGGGGTCTTTGTAGTGCTTCTTTTTCCTGTCATCGCGATGCTTCTCCTTCTGTTCTTCTTTCTTCGGTCTGGTGCAATCTGCGATGAAATGTCCGGTCTTACCACAATTGTAGCAAGCCTGATCAAGCCTGATCATTAACAGCATCGTCCTTTCTTGATTTATAAAGAGAGGGTTTAAAATTCCTCTTATTTTTAGACATGAATTGACCAAATTTCTTGATAAATAATGACGTAGCATCATTACTTATGTTCGATAGATCGATCTGATGTGGAGGCGATCTGGTCTGGAATAGCTGCCAGTGCTTTGTTTGGTTGAGAGATGAATGGCTCTGCTTTACCTCTGCTTATCAGTTCGAACTCATATGCTTTAAGATCTGCGAACAGATCATGAAGTTCAACCTTGTTCAGATCTTTAGACTCCCTCATTGCAATGGTCTTAACATCCCATTCTTTTGGCAGGGCTCTCATAACTTTCAGAGCGATCTCTCTGTTTGAGTATTCCTTGCCCAGACCATTCTGTTCATTAATGATACCAGCGACTCTTTCATCAAACTCATTTAGAGTTTCTCCACTCTTCATCTTTATGCTCTCAAATCTTTGAAAAGCAACAGTCAGCTTGTTTTCTTTGGTCTGGTCGTTGCCTTCACATAGCTGTGCTATCTTCTCCCAAATTTCTTTGGCAATAGAGCACATTTAGATTTTGCTGAACATGTTCTTGTCCAATGTCTTGAACAAGATGTCTTTGGCAATGTTGTCGAGATTTGCTTTCTTTCTTTCCTCATTCGTCCAGAGGGATCTGTCCTTCTCTACCATTTGTGGTTCTCCACCAGTAATGGCGACTGCTGTATTGACTTTCAGAATCTTCATTGGTCCATCAGTGATGATGAACCACATATCGTCATCCTGAGCTGCCAGATGAGCTTGCATTCTGATTCTCCAGTCATCATAGTCTTCTTTTGAGAACATAGGAATTTTGTTGACTGATGCCATCAGCTCAAGTGTCTTTGTGCTGATTAAGATAACCTGGCTCTGATACCACTTGTTAGGATCGGTCCGGAGTGTTTAGAGGGGGGGGGGGGGGCGGTGAATGAACACTCCTTGTAAAATTTAATCCCTTGTGATTTCTTTCGGATTAGTGAAAGAAATCTGTTTCTTAATCAACTCTTTTATAGAACAGACCACTGAATGTATATGTGCGGAACAGTCTGTTTTTATATTTGTCAGAACGGCTCGATGGCTTGAATGAAAGAACAAGTGCAGAAAGATAAGACACAGGATATGTTTCTGGAAGTTCGAAGGTGGTGTAATCCTTCTACGTCTCCCCTTCTTCCAATTAAGGAAGGTTTCTACTAGAAGACTTTGATTTATACAATCCTTTTGTACAAACCCGATTCAGCTGGATTTACCTCACTACCAGACTGAAACTCCTAGTCACTCGATCTTTTCAGACACTCTCTGTCTGACAGTTACAATTTGTTTCTCACTTCTATTTTTCAATACAGAATACACAAGATGCGCACAGTAATCCTAAATGATCAAATATTACAATGTAATCGTGCTTAAGAATAATTTCAGCTCGAGAGATTCTGAGCTTGAATGCTTGTGCTGTTTTTTGATTGATCAGCGAGAGTCTTGTGTTTATCTGTATTGTTGTTCCATCCTTTTATAATTGCATGTACCAACGATATTATTTCCCTTAATGTGCAACTCTTGACTCTGCTTAATCTCTGAGTAAGCTACAGTCTTCTTCTTCAGGATACTTGTCGTTCTGGTTCATGCTTTCGGCGACTGTCAGGTAAGCTCTTCTTTGTCTTCTTACCTTTTATGGTAATCTTCAGTCTTTGGTCCTTTGTAGCATTAATTGCGACATTAAATGCTACAATAAATAGCCGTTAATGATTCGGACTGAAGAGCCACTCTTTATGCATCCTTGACTGCTCTGATCTGATAAAGATTGAGATCGATCTGAAGCTTCGATCTAGTCAGTCTGATATCTATCGATCCGGTCTGATATGTGATATGCCTTATCAGCTTGTTCTGTTTTGAGCTATCGATCTGGTCAGTCTGATTACCCTCGATCCGGTCTGATATGCTTTGTCATCTTATCAGCTTGATCTGTTTTGGGCGATCGATCTGGTCAGTCTGATTTCTCTCGATCCGGTCTGATATGTTTTGTCATCTTTAAAATCTCATCGATAAAGTTCGGAACTAACAACATCACTCATACTAACACCAAATACATATTACTTTAACTAATACAAAGTTTAACAAACACGCCCAAATAAAATATAACACCAAAAATATTTTTACCAAATTCAATAATAATATATATAAATGTATGTCACTGAAATCATCATAGTATCACTCATACTAACAACAAATTTATATTACTTCAATTAAATAGAGTTTAAGTAATACCTCTAAATTTTATTTTAGCCAAAAACTTTTTAAATTGTACAATTATTACCCAAAGTGTCCTTTCTGTGTCGGACACGTCCATCAACCATGTCCGACACGGGTGTCCGCTTTTAAGGGGAGTGTCCGACACAGGTGTCCGATTTTATTTTATTAATGACGTGTCCGACACGTGTCCGAGAAGTTTCGGTGTCCGAGAAGTGCCGACACTGTACCGAGTGATTTTAGGAGTCTCCGTGCATCATAGATGCTACTAAAGAACAGCCGTGACAATCAGATATTCCGATGTTAAAGGAATTTACTGATGTGTCTTTAAATGAGATTCCAGGCCTTTCCATTTTAAAAGGAGAATTGATCTCAGCAGTGAATCTATGCCTGATATTGTGCCAAATTCTAAACCACTGTACAATATGGCATTGACAACACTCAAGAGTTGAAAGAGCAAAAGCAGAATGTTCCTAATAAATAGGGCACATACGTTTGAGTGTGTCACCGTAGGGAGCATCTACTATGAGAATATGGATTGATTATAGGTAACTCAATTGGGTTACTATTGAGAATAAACCCACACTGCTTAGAATTGATGACTAAATTGATCAGTTTCGAGGAACGTCAGTTTATGCAAGGACTGACCTTTGATCAAGAGTACTAACAACTTAGAGTTAGAAAGCCAGATGTCTAATAATGCTTTTATTCTGAAGAATGCACCAGTAGAGATTTGACGAATATAGTGTCCAGAAATATCTTGGACATATCTGTGCTTGTATCAATCGATAATATCTGGGTGTACTGAAAAACCAATAAAGACCATAAAGATCACTTGCGATTAATTCTTCAGACACTTCGTAAAGCTCAATGCAATCGAAGTATGAATTTTGGTTGGATCGAGTTATGTTTTGGGTCATGTGATATCTGCCCAAAGAGATCTGTAGATCCAAGTAAAGTGGAAGTGGTGATAAATTGGCCAAGACCAACAAATTTACCGAAGATTCGAAGTTTTATGGGTTTGACGGGCTATTACAAATGTTTCATTGAGGGATTCTCTCAGATAGCAAGACCTATCACCTAGTTACTAAGAAAAATCAGAGTTTTATTTGGTCAAGTTGTGAGGGCTCGATCCTAATATGGTGTTTAATTATCACACAGTGATTAATTTACGTAAACAGCGGAAAAATAATTTCAAATTTCTTCTTAAATGGCCATAAAAAAAATTTCGCTTTTAGGTTATACATATATAATGATACTGAAAATATTAAATTCCAGTTTCCCAATTCAACATGTTACTCATCACATAAGCAAGTATATAGCCAACCAGTAATAAAATATTTAAAATACAGATACTCGGGGCATACCCCGTTAATTTAAAATATAATTAAAAAGTACTCTTACAATTACTGGGACTCAAAACATAAAACATAAACCTGAGCTCGCTCTCAAGGAGCTCTGGTATTCATCGATGCTTCATCTCGAGCATCCTAGTACGTCAACCTGTACCATCTGTCATGCACATACAACAAAGACATGACAGCCCCCCGCGAAGGGGGTCAGAACCCAGTACGAGAAATAAATAGATCATGTCAAGAATGACAAAGTATCATGCAATGCATACCATGTATGAGTGCGATGTATGAATGGGTATAAAGAATCGAATCTCAAGATACCAATATCAGAGTCCAAAGGAAGGTATCATCAATCAACATCAGCTCGAGCAGAGGGTGACATCATACACACTTTGCGCTAGGAGAATCATCCTGTGTTGTGCTCGTCATCCATCGTGTCAAGGACCGGTAGCAACGCGCGTTACTACAGTCGCTACCTATACTGTCTGGCATCGCCGTGCCAATCGTCCCCAACACTCAGAGTAAATCAACTCAGTCGTCATCACGGATATCAAGGAAATGGATAGATCAATATGATATGCCCATGAATCATATATGCATCATATAACATGTGCAACTCATTATGTCATGCAATCTCATGTGAAAATCAATACATATCATGTAATTCACATATCATGTACTACAATGTATCTCAACATGTCATATAGTCACATAAGAATCATATAGTGACAACTAAATCATATAAATCAATTAATGACATGTAAAATCATACAATAATATCATTACACGTCTTCGTCAGACGTCATGATAAAACTCATTTCTACGTACCTCAGAACCCAAGTTAATCTACCGAGTACTCCTCAAATCAACCCCGAAATCTATTAGCCTGGTCATGTAAATTCCAAATAACACTAACTGTTCAAATAATGCATTGAATCAAATGCAACATCTAAATATTGACCCTTAGCATTTTCCTTAAATTTTCAGCTGACTCATTTTCGTAGAAAAATCACTATAAACTCATACGATGTCAAAACGACTCGATTCCAGTGCTCAAAGTTCAGAACTTAAAATAATACATTTCATTTATTATGATGTTGTGATGTCCCCGAAATGATTAATTGTGTTTAAGGCATTAATTGTGTTCATATGATTAAATATGATTAATTATGGTGGTAATTGCCTTATGTGTTAGAATTAATTGCCATGTGGAAATGCTTGGTCATGTGGACTGGTGGAGCATTTCAGGGTGCATGTTGGGCATGTTGGGATAATTGTTATTAGCATGATTTATTTGCTATGGCTAGCAATTAATTTGGAAATCTTGAGTTTAATTGATGTTTTGGTGCATTTTGGATTAATACTTTAAAAAATATCATGTTGGGGTGTTTTATACACCATGGGATTGTGGAATACATTTTAATTAAACTCAAACCCTTATACCCCAACCCCCACCTTTACCAAATCACTTTACCTTTACCAAACCACCACCCAAACCCTTCCTTTTTCTTCATTTTCGTTTTTGAGCTTAAGGGTGAAGAGAAATTCTTGCAAAAAGTTGATTTGTGGAGTTTAGTGGGAGATTTGAGGTCCCCAAGAGGTATGGATGCCTCCATGTCATTTTTGTTGTGTTTGGTTTAGTTTTGAAATGGTTTTAATTGATTTTGAAATGGGTTTGTTGTGGGTTGATGTTGTTTTGGTTGAGGGTTGGATTTATGTTTGTTTGAGGTGTATTTTGAAGGTTTATGTTGTTATTTATGTTGTTGGTTTGATGGTTTAAGTGTTGGTATGGGTTGGAAGGAATTTTGGTGCAAAAATGGTGAAAAATCGCGTGTCTGTGCGAGGCGATCGACCGCCTGAAAAGAGACGACCGATCGCCTATGGGCAGTAGCCAAAATGCAGGGCAGGCGATCGATCGCCTGAAATGAGGCGACCGATCGCCGATAGGCAGTAGCCAATTCAAGGGGTAGGCGATCGATCGCCATATTTGGCGCGATCGATCGCCGCGAAGAAAAATTTGAGGCGATCGATCGCCTCAGCGAAGCGATCGATCGCCAGCTGTGGAATTTTGAAAAATGATTTCTTTTGACGAATTTTTGGTATTCGACTATTATTTGGCTTCTAATTGATTTGTATGGTTGTGTAGAACCATCCCAGGTACCAACAACATCGAGGAGATAAAGTTATACAACTTCTCCACTTTTGAAACTAAGGTACGTAGTGAGACGTACGAGCATCGGACGGTAAAACGTGTTACAACTTTGATGATGTATATTGTGAATATTGTGTCCTTATATGTGATGAAATATGTGAAATGATAGTGTTATATCATGATATTGGAATCAATTGTGTTTGATTATTGTGGTAGAATTGATGAATGTTCCGGTAGCCTTTATCTCCGAGCGAGGGAGGTACTTGCCGCTGTCATATGAAGCGATGGTAGTATGATATTTGCCGCTGTCATGTCTAAGCGAAGTAACATGCCGCTGTCATTGTCGAAGCGAGGGATATCATATGATGCCGCTATATGTCGAAGCGAGGGGTCCTAAAATTCCGCTGTTGTATTGGGACCGGAACAGTCACAATTCTAGTGATTAATGTGGAATATTGTGGATATAATTGGAAACGCGTTATCGATCATTATATTGTGAACTAATGATTTTGTGCATAAGTTTGTGAAACAGGAACGACAGTGAAATGTGCTAATGTGGTAATTGAGGAGCATATCTATTATTTGTCGCATGCGCTTAATTATTGTATTAAGTTGAATTGTGTTAAGTGGATATATATATGCTCATGGTGAGTTGTTCCTGTAGGTACGCTTTTGGACAAAAGGAGCTAAGTGTTGGGTTGAACTGTGAGCTGGAGGAGACTTGAAAGAAGATAGAATACAGGTTTTTTGTTAATCTTAACATTCATTTTGGGAATGTAATTAACTAACTATTGAAGTTTTATTTTTGGCCTGTAATTACATTGAGCTCACATAACAACCAGAACTCTAAGATGTCTCTAATACATATTTAGCCCTGTTATATCTTGATTTCACCGTTAAGGAACTAGGGTCCTTACAGATGTCAAACTGATTCAACCATCTAAATGGGGTTTGAACACTAAAAACGCAGCATTCAAAAATCTATTTTCCAGCCTGAGCGGTTTTTGTAAAATCGTCATAACTTTTTCATTTAAAATCCGAATTGAGTGATTCTAGTGGAAAATTACCGTCAACTCAAAGTACTACAATTCTTATTTCTAGACATTCTCCGAAATTCCTAGCCAAAAGTGTTCAGGAACCCAAAGAATATACTGTATGTGCATTTTCGCCCACATGCAGCACACAGTTTGAGCACTTAAAGTATAAAATTCATAATTAATTGAAAATTAGTCCAAATTAAGTCCTCTTTTTATTTCAACTTCAATAAAATTCAAAGACCTACAATTTTTGTTTGCAGAACGACACCAAATTAGGATTAAAATTTGCCCAGAAAGTCGAATTACAGTCTGCATGCAACTTGCATGAACATACCAAGGCGAAAATGAGCACTGAAAGTAAAATCGACATAACTCTTACTTCGGAGACCCAAATGCATGTTTTTTTTTTTATTGCATAAAATTGAAAGATATACAACTTTGATTTGAAGATCGACAAAAATTTTGAAAGTATAACTTGTCAAAAGTTCGGAATTCTACACTGCATGTGCATTTTCAGCACATGCAGAGCCAAAACTGGCTCTCTTTGGTAAAATGAGCATATCTCACTCATTTCAAGTCCAAATTGCCTCATATTTTAACCACAGAAAGAAAAGAATACTCAATTATCTATAACTTTTGTTTGGGACTCAAAGTCAGATTTGGATGTGACACGAAAATTCGGAACTATCTAATGCATGCAACAACATTTTTTGCTGAATCTTAAGACAACTTGACTTTCACTTCTAATTTCATACCAAAGCACTAAAACTCTACCCAACAACCATAAATTCTAAGCTAAACACATAAAGATGATGATATACCTTCAAGGATTCCAAACACTCCCAACACCTTGATGCTTCTCTTGATTCCTACCCAATTTCTATGCTTGCATGCAAGATTGGAGCAAGCTTTGATGGAGGAAAAAAGAGAGATGGGTTTCAAAATTTTGGGGAAGAGAAGGGGGAGAAGTTTGAGGAGTGAGGTGAGAGTGGAAATCAGATTGTTATGTTAATAAACAAATGACAACACCCATGCAATTAAATAAGGTGATGGGCGATGGGAATAAGGTGGGAAATGGGCTTGTTTAATCAATTTTTTATCCTACCATGTCCATGTGTCACAAGATGATGTTTTATCATCTTTATTATAGGTGAATGGCCGAAAATTATATACTCTTTGGTATAATTTTGATGTATTTTATTTTGGTTATAAATAAGATGTTGTGATCCGGAACACCTCAATTTGAATTCTTAGCTTTTAATCACCCGGGTTTACTAACTCGAGGTTAATCATATTTAATTAGTATCGGGACCTTACACAAGTGATTGTGAAAGCAATATTCAAGAACTGAAGCTGAAATTATGTAAGGCGCCGATGCTAATTATTCCGGATTAATGATGATTAAGCAAACCCGGATAATTAAAAAAAGTACAGACTTTGAATGAAGGTGTTCCAGACTATGATCAGTCAAGCAACTAGTGAACATGTTTTCAGTGCATGTGCATGTGCATGGTCACATGGCACTTGGAGAACACATGTCACTAATTAATTAACTCATGTTTAATACATGATTTTGGATCATTAATCTTGCAAGACAATGATGTATTGACTCATGGATTCCACAATACACTAAACATTATAAAAATGCCCCAAACATGTGAAGAATTCAGCCACGTCATTTCAATGCAAGACCATTCCTCTCTCTTCCCACTCACCTTAAAATGTCCTCCTCCATCTCATTCGAAATTTCAGCCATTTCCTTCTCTCAAATTCTTGTGAATTTGTGGATGCATGTTACATACAATATAGGTTTTAGAAGCTACAAGGCTAGGGAAGAAAACCCCTCAAGAATTTTCAAGTTTGAGCAAATTGGAGAGGTAAAAGCTAGGTTTGAGCTAGGATGTTTGATGGTCCTTCAAAATATTCAGTAGGAGTGAAGGTATAACACTTTTCTTGAGCTTTATATACCTTCGTGTTGATTAAGGATCGAAATTTATGAGTCTTGGCATGAGAAATGTAGTGAAAACTTGCTGTCAAGTATAAATAAGCTTCGAATTTGAAGTTGGTGTCCCTAATAAAAGTTGTAGTATTTCCACTTAGCTTTAATTGGCCACCAAAATCAGATAATTTGGAGTTAAGATGAGAACGTTATGATGACTTTACTATACTGTGCTCAAATTGAGTCTGCATGTGAATGCATGTCACATGTAGTGTTCTATGAATTTCTTGGAATAAATGGCTACGAATTTGAAGTTTTATGTTCTAATAGAAGTTGTAGTATTCGGTGTTACTTGCATTTGGAATGAGTCTCACTCCAATTGGAGTTCATACGCAAAAGTAATGCTAATTTTACCACATGATGCTCAATCTTGAAAAGCATTGCATTCGAGTTTTTAGGCTGTTACGTTTTGAAAAGAATGTACCTCAAGACGAACTAATTAGCTTAAAGCTCATAAAATATGTATTGTAGGATTTTGAATTAGCTAATTCTCCCACTTGAATCAGGTCATTTAAATTTCTTATGAATTATTTATGAAGTTACAACGAAAAGTGGTCAATATGAAATTTAGAATTTCCCCCTGTTTTGCATAAATAATGTTTAGACCCAATTTGCCTCAGGTAAATGAACGAATTTGTGGAAGTGTCAAACATATTAAATGTCATATTTTGGGTTAGCTTTAAAGCTAAATTGGACCTATGTCATTTGATTAAGCTTTTAAAGAATTATGGGTTTGTCATTGGATGCATGTTTCTGAAATTTAGAGTAAGCTTTGAACAAGATCTTTAGAATAATGATGTTCATAGTCTTGGTCTATTTGAATGATTTGGTCAGGTGACTATAGCCCGAGGTCAATTTGAGGAGTACAGAAATTCTTGATATTTGTTTGACTCGGTGGAGGTACATAGAAAACCGGTTCTATCGCGATGTCTGACAAAGACATGTGATGTACCCGGGGTATGATTTACTTGTCATTATTTGATTCCTATGTGATTATATGACATGTTGAATTGAAGTATATGTGATTATATGATATGAACTGCATGATATGAGATGATATATTGAATGACATCATGAGATTTCATGATACATTGATGCACAGATCATATGAGATGGCATGATACATTGATGCATGGACATTGGACATATCATATTGATCCTACCGTTCCATTGATTTCAGTTGATATTGATGAGATCTGTAGTGTCATGCGGTCGATGGGCACAGTGATAACAAGAAGTTTAGATAGCAACTGTAGTCACGCGTGTTGTGTGTGTCGCCACCCACTGCTCGAGCTTGATATTGTTGATGATACCTTCTTTGGACTCTGATATTTGGTATCTTGATATTTGATTCATTGTCCCATTATGCATAACATTCATTTATGCATTGCATTCATGAACGGCAAGCATATCATGATACTTTGTCATACTGTTGTGATTTTACCTGTTTCTCGTACAGGGTTCTGACCCCCTTCGTGGGGGGCTGTCATGTCTTTGTTGTATGGGCATGAAAGTTGGTACGGGTGGACGTACGACGGATGCTCGAGAGGAAGCATCGATGAATACCAGAGCTCCTTGAGAGCGAGCTCAGGTTCATGTTTTACGTTTTGTGTCCCAGATCTTATTGGACATTTTAAAACTATGGTTCTTTCCCTGGGAATGCCCCGAGTATTATGTGCGTAGAAGTATTACCGTAGTTTAAAACTTTAGTTGTTATGTTGAATGTTGAATAATGTATTATCTGTGAACTGAATACAAAACTAGATATATGTTCAGTATGATTATATATGTTGTATCATCGAAAAGCAAAAAAATTTAGGGTCATTCGACAAGAAATTTGAAACTAATCTTCCGATGTTTACGTAAATTAATCATTGTATGATAATTAAACACCTGATTAGATCCGGGCCCTCACAGTTGGTATCAGAGCATAATCTGTAATATGCTCTAACTATAGTAGGACGTTGTGTCTAGTCACAAATAAAATGTTTGTGCATGTAATTGACTACGTGTTTTTATATGCTTTTGCCTGCTGCGATTACATGTTAAATGATTAGATTTCATACATGTAGCGAGCAGATAGGCATCGACGGTAGATGATTTATCGATAATCAATGTAGATTGTGGATTGGATTGGATTGGATTGTAACTCGGTGATGACCGACTTCCATATTTTGGGAATTTCATTTATTGAATTAGAATTTAACCCTTGTGTTGTAGAACACTATTTCGATTTAGAGAACGATAAGATACAGGGTTGTATTGAAGAATTAATCCTTATCTCTTGTAGAAGAGAATGACATCTACATCTGGAATTTTTAATTATGAAGTTTAGATTTAATCCTCGTGTCAAGTAAAATGACACCAGAAGTAATTAATCGTGCGTTTTGTCGATTTCATTTGAGAACTAGAGACCGATAAGGCAAGATTGTATGCTGAAATGTTCGTCAAGTTCCGCTACACGCCGAGACAATAATATAGAGCGAGACTCTTGATAAATCGAGAAATTTTGTATGGAAGATCGTCGTATTTCATTTCCAGATATGTTTCCTTTAAATTCCTTCTGGAAGCTTTAGCTATCCGTAATATCTGATTGAGAAACATTGTGCCTTGTTTCCTGTAATTGCGCCTACACAAATTTTATCGGCTTTGGGGTAAGGACAGAGTTGTTGACCTATTTGTTATTGGACTTTATCGAATAAATCCAATAAATCAGAATCTTTCTTTTCTCATACTTTTTCGGAGTAGGATCTTTGTGGTTGTGTCTCTCACAAAAGGAGGACTACCTGCGAAGAGAACTCGGAATTGTCAAGTTGTACTTTATGGAGGATGAATCCGTTAGTATAGTACTGGGTATTATGGAAGAAACGTAACCGTTAGTACAGTACTGGGTATTATGGAAGAAACGTAACGACAGATTCTTTCAAGTGAGGCTCCGATTTGAGTCAATTTAACCGATAGATCGAAACTGAGATCGAGTTGATAAGAGGAAACACTTAGTTGTTCCTCAATTATCTCAGAAGCCGCATATTGATGTTTGGAACAACTCCAATACATACCAATAACAGCAGAGGCCGCAACAATTTCAGAAACCGCAAATGTTTAATTGAAACGTATGAAGATTGAGAAGATACTATTTCAAATCATCCGGAACTAGTGGTTCTAGGAGTGATTATGATTTGTTGCTAGATCTTGTGGATCAATGAGGATGAAGACAATCTAATGATCAATGTGTAGAGTTTTGAAAGTCTTGTAAGACTGTCCGATAGAGTACTATCCCAGAGTTGGCCATTAGGGATGAATAAGGCCACAATAGCAGATACTCTTTATTTGTGATGTCCGGGAATTATGGTGGTAATCCCGGTGTTGTATTAATCCTTGATGGATTTTTAATTGTGGCAATTAGGAATTAATTGCGGTTTGGCATCTCCCGAGGTTGGTAAATCGGGCATTTGGGATCGTTGGATCCCGAGGTTGAGATCGTATTCTCATTCCGGTGAAAAACCTGCGAGTTGGGTTTTTAGTGTGACTCGGAATCTCGGGTGCTTTGTGTGGGCACCGGTAGGGGGTTTTTGAGTTAGAGAGAGAGTTTTTGAAAACAGATGATTTTTAATGAATCATGATGTATTTGTGGGGCTATTAGTATCTCGGGGTATTTTTGCTATAAATACCAGTTGAACCCGAGATTTTAATTATCGGAACCATTTTCCTCTTCTTCTTCTCTCTCCCCGTACCCGCGCCATTCCCGATCCCCTTTTGACCCACGCCGCTTCCAGGCGTGCGCTCGCCGCCGTCCGGCCGCCGTTCGGCGCGTGCCACCCGCCGTTGGCTTCGTCTCTTCCAGGCGCTCCTATTCATACCATTAATTTGAAGTTTGGTCGCGATTTGAGCTCGGATTTCCGCAGAAAGCGCTAGGGTTCGAACTGGATTTCTGTTCGATTTTGTGGCTCGATTTTGGTACGACTTTTGGGGCTCTTTTTCCAGTGTTTTCGGGGCGTTTTGTACTGCATTTTTGTGTCGAAAATTTATGCTTTGTGATTCATAAAATTTGGTTGCCAATTGATTCGATTTGAGCGCTGGATTGCATGGTTTTAGTTCGAATTTCTTGCTGTTGGGCGGGTTAGGGTTCGAAAATTTGGGGTTTTGGCTTGGGGATGTTTATTCATATTGTTAATTGATTAATTCATGTTTTGGATGAATTATGGTGATTATTTGGGAAGGGTTTGTGTTGAGTTGAAAGAATTGGGTTTTTAAATAATTTTGGGTTGGTTGGTTTGAGGAGTGTTTATTTGTTATATTTGAAGTGGGTTTGAGTTGTAGGCGATTTGATGTTGGAAGGAGCTCATTCATGGAGGTTCCTCGCGTTTACAGGGCTGCTCGATCGATCCGAAAATAATTTCGATCGATCGAGCATGGCAGAATGTGTTTTGTGGCGTTGGAACAGTGGACCGATCGATTGAGGATGGTTCTCGATCGATCGAGGTGAGATTTCGATCGATCGAGCTGGCCAGTGTGTTGGTGCCCCTTTTTATTGTTTCTTGGCTCTTTTGGGTGTCTTGCATGCTTTTCCCCGGGTTATTTTAAAAGGCTATTGTCATAGATTGACATTATTTTTGGGGGTATTTTACATGCTTAGCCGGGAACTTTTATAATTTGGTAATCGTCTTGGATGGACGATATGTTTGGGAGTTTTGAACGTGCTTGGGCACGTGGTTGCATGCTCATGCTTGATTATGGGTTGTTTATGTGTTTTAGCACATGTTTCTCGGGGCATGGAACTCAAGCCAGGCTTGACATGGACTACGGAATTTTAAGGTACGTATAACGTACGAGCATAGCCTTTTATAATGTTGCAAAAGTGAAATGCATGATATATGGTAATTGTAATAAATGGGCATTGAAATGCATGGTGTGTGGCATTTACAATAAATGGGTATTGAAATGCATGGTGTATGGTATTGGAAATAGATGGGTGTCGAAATGCATGATTCAGGGTACTTGCAATAATTGGATTGTGGAATGCATGGTATATGGTAACTGTGATAAATAGACATACATTGGAAATCATAGGGTGCCGCTTTCGAGCGAGCAACGATTGGGTGTTGTCGCCGTTGAGCGACCATCGGTTATGACGCCGCTATTGTTGAGCGTGCGCTGGGTTTAGAATGCCGCTATTGTGGAGCGAGCAATGTTATGGGAACATGGAATCCTTGGTTAAATATGTGTGAACTCTATGGCCTATATATAATGATTTTACACATTGATTATGGAACTGGCATGATAGAACTGTATTAGTTAATCTATATGGCGATTAACTGGCTTTGGGAATCTGATGAGTTTGGTTATTTTGAGAACAGGGACAATACATGGGATCCCGGATGAGGGTGTTACCATCCAGGGAGTATCATTTAAATTATGGCATTTACATTCTGTAAATTTATGAATTGCAATGTTATGATTATTGGATTGGTGGTATTGGTATGCTCACCCCGTGTGGGGGCTGTCTCTGTTGGGGCAGGTATTACAGGTGTAGCAGCGGCTTTGGAGTCGAGCTCGGGCTGTTGGTTAGAGGTACTTCCAGGATCGAGGTACCAGAGCTGGCTAGATAGACGCTCAGATCCAGAGTTGAGATCGAGTGGCGCTTGGGAGGTGCTTCCAGGATTGAGGCACCGGTAACGGTATCTGGGAGTATGGTATTTTATACTTTATGTACCCATACGATTATTTGGTGCTCATTGGTGAGCGACGTATATGTGTGCATGGGTTGTATAAAAGGGCAAAGGTCTTTTCTTTTCATCTATATTGTGATATGCAATTAATTGGGAACTGCTAGATGAATTGAGAAGTAATTAGTGTATATCGGGAGTACATGACATGCTAAATGGTTTAGTTGGAAAAATGAAAATGGTATGTATTGGATTAAAAGGAAAAATCTTATTATCGCTATATTATGCTAATATAGCATATGGTTATTTTCCAACATAGATGGTTACATGTACATGATTATGGGATTTATGCGCTAATTACGGGTTAAGGGCACGGGGGTCCTTACATTAGTGGTATCAGAGCAGTGGTTAGCTCTTTGGGGCTGTTGAAGGCCTAGGAACATGTTAATGGGAATGAGAAACACATACTTATGCATGATGGTTGCTTATGTGCATTTATGTTATGTGTTCATAATTGGAATATGTTATTGTTAACCATAGTGGTTGCAGGGTCTTATGAAACATGGATTATGCATTACGGTTGCATGCACGTCGAAGCGATGATGCCGCTGTCGTGCCGAAACAATTATTGGAATACGGGTTATGCATTACGGTTGCATGCATGGCGTAGCGATGTGAATACTTGCCGCTCCATGGCGTAGCGATGTGAATACTTGCCGCTGATATGAAGTGAAGAACACGACCGCTGTCATATCTTAGCGAGGGGTATTTCCGCTGTCATGTAAAGCGAGGGGTATTTCCGCTGTCATGATTAAAACGAGGAGTAATGGTGCCGCTGTCATACCGTAGCGATGAGAGAATATTTGCCGCTGATATGAAGCGAAGAACACGGCCGCTGTCATATTATAGCGAGGGATATTATTTGCCGCTGGTATGTCGAAGCGAGGTAGCGATGAAGGTATTTGCCGCTCATATGAAGCGAAGAACACGACCGCTGTCATATTATAGCGATGGTTCATTCCGCTAGTCTATTGGCGATGGTTTATGCCGCCGGGTATTCTTAGCGATGGTTCATTCCGCTAGTCTATTGGCGATGGTTTATGCCGCCGGGTATTCTTAGCGATGGGTCTTTCCGCTACATCTATTGGCGATGGTTCTTGCCTCCAGGTATTATATAGCGACGGGTCTTTCCGCTACATCTATTGGCGATGGTTCTTGCCGCCAGGTATTATATAGCGACGGGTCTTTCCGCTACATCTATTGGCGATGGTTCTTGCCGCCAGGTATCATATAGCGATGGTACATTCCGCTACATCTATGGCGATGGTTCATACCGCCGGATATCTATAGCGATGTTTCATGCCACTGACTTTATGGCTGGAGGATCATGCCGCTGATTCTATAGCGATGGGTTATACCGCTACGTGGGTAGCACTGGATTACGCCGCCTACGAGCAATGGATGCTACTTATGTACCGTTGGTGGACGATGGATACAGGTATTCCTCTATCTTGATAACGATGAGGTATGGCATATTACTTTTGTTATCAGTATTGTGAATATGATGTGTTGTTATTTACCGCATGTGTTTGACGATGAGATTATGGAAGTCGTGTATCGACATGTACCGTCATGTGTTTGGCGATGAGATTATGAGTGTCGTGTATCGACAGGTACCGTCATATGTTTGACGATGTTATTTGGGATGTCTATGTGGACGCTTGGCGTCGTTTTGGTGAATAATACATTCATGTTTATGTATTTGGTTGTATGGTTTGAGTGCCGATGGTGGGCACATGGTAGAGTCTGGGTCATTAGTTGACGAGACCTTTTGCCGAGCAGGTTTGCTCGATGGAGCATTGATGCATTGTACCGGTGAGTGTACCACATCGTATTATAGAGGTAAATAATTATCGAGCAATGATACCCTTGGGTATGCTCGCTGGGATGGCTAAGGCCAAGTGATTGGTGGTAAGAGTAGTCATTGAGGAAACTACTCGCTTGTTATTGTGATGAGAAGTAAGCATGGTTATACCCACCCTGAAGGTGTGGAATAAGTCCTAATGGATTAGGATTGCGTGGTAATTAAGCATGGACGCTGGGTTGTCCAGTGTGCTTTGGTGTTTTAGAGATATGTTGGGCGACGACCCACAACTCTAATGGTTGGTGCGGTATGGTATACCGGGATGGAACGTGTGTCACATTGGTAGTTGGTATAAGCCTTTGGGGCCAGCGAATCGCTAACCAGGTATTGTTGCAGTACTTTGGTGTGCTTGTGTTAGCCATTATAATGCTCGTTGGATTCGAGTTTGGTGAATCGTATGGTGATACGATGAGGGTTATGGTAGACTCTTGTAGTCTCTATGTAGCATGGTATTTGAGGTAGAGAATACCTCACGGGGACGTTTATACGTCATTGTTTTGAGGGACTTGTACTGGGACAGCTCAAGTTTGTTGGTATTACCAACGTGAGTGTCAACAAGTCGTTGTTAGCTCTAGTTGAACATCCTTGCATATGGCATGCAATGGGAGTCACAATGGTTTGTGAGATATAGTTAGTGGGGTGACACTACTATATTGATTTTGTCTCTTGGAGAGTTTTGGATTGTACTGTCTTAGAGACAGCTTGCATCGGTCGTGGTTTGATTGTAAATCAGCCATGGTAAGCATTACTGATGTTGGACCGAGTAATGGATTTCTTACCTCGGTGAGACGTTTGAGGAGACGTCTTCGGGGAGATGCTCGATTGTGGAGTACTATGGCATTAGTATAGAGCATCGTTGGGATGTGTATACATGGCGTATACGGATGGGTAATGGTAGTATTGATGCACTACTCTAACCAATTGTGTATTTCTGGGTTCCGGGTTATGTTTTGGTATAAATATACCCGGGTCTTCCGAACGGTAGTTCGAGGATTGGAGAATCATGGATTCATGACTTTTTCCTTGAGAGGAAGACGGTATTATGATTCCTACAGGTTGAATCTTTTGGGGAGATTCGTTATTTTGATTCGTGTGGTGGTGATGTTGAAATCACACCCTTTGGTTTTGGTTTGTCAACCATCATTCTCCGTGGGGTGAGAATAATCGAGGTTTAACAGTTGGCTTTGGGATGTGGGTATGATTGGAGATACCCGAGTCTATTGCATTGCGTATGCATGTTGTGCGGTGTATGGGCATGTATGCCGTGTGTGTATACGATTGCCAACTCTATTTTTTGTTCATTGTTGAACGTGGGTTTAATTTGCTTGGGATGGTGAATCTCCGGTGCGAGATTGTGGGACTTTGAGATCGGTGATCTCGATGGCACGATGCATTCTTGATGAATGATCGTGAGGGCTGTTTGACTTCCCCTGAGTAGGAATTGTCGTGTTTTGGAACCATGGAAATTCTTGTTGGATAATTCGATAGCCTTCCTATTTTTAGGATTGTTGGATCCAAGGATAAATGAGGGATGGCCGAGTTTCGGATTTGTTTAGTGTCATGGTTGACACGTGTGTAGGAATGCAATGGTTTGCCTTGCATGTCCCCTATGGAACTTGAGACTTCGTGGAGTCTTGATGGTGTGTCGGGACCAAGATATGATTTCTTGGAACACACCGGTGCAAACATCCTCGATGATGTATTTTGTGTGGATCAGTGACCGTGGGTAACCCGGTCCGGGTTGCAAGTAGTGCAACTACTCCTCTGGAGGAGATGGGCTGGGAAACGAAGACTGGTTTCTTTTTGTGAGTATACTGTTGTATGCTAGTGGTCCCCATCTTGACGATGCGTGTCAAGCATCGTGGGCAGGTGGTGTATATCACAATATGATATCTTTGTCAGAACCAATGGAGATTTGGTTGGTTTGCAGTTTTGGTGAACTGACTTGTGGGACGATTCACGTCGAGGTATGTTGTTATCTTTCGGGTTTGTATTGGTTTTGACGTTGCGCTATTTTAGGGCTTGGAGCGAGACTGGTATTCTCGCAGTTGTTAATTCGATTCTAAGGTGGTTCAGAATCAGGGTCTTGGCTTTGTTTTGTTGGTGTAGTCCTGGTGTTACGTGGAGTACACCGGTGCAATTTCGGGGACGAAATATTAGTAGGGGATAATTGTGATGTCCGGGAATTACGGTGGTAATCCCGGTGTTGTATTAATCCTTGATGGATTTTTAATTGTGGCAATTAGGAATTAATTGCGGTTTGGCATCTCCCGAGGTTGGTAAATCGGGCATTTGGGATCGTTGGATCCCGAGGTTGAGATCGTATTCTCATTCCGGTGAAAACCTGCGAGTTGGGTTTTAAGTGTGACTCGGAATCTCGGGTGCTTTGTGTGGGCACCGGTAGGGGGTTTTTGAGTTAGAGAGAGAGTTTTTGAAAACAGATGATTTTTAATGAATCATGATGTATTTGTGGGGCTATTAGCATCTCGGGGTATTTTTGCTATAAATACCAGTTGAACCCGAGATTTTAATTATCGGAACCATTTTCCTCTTCTTCTTCTCTCTCCCCGTACCCGCGCCATTCCCGATCCCCTTTTGACCCACGCCGCTTCCAGGCGTGCGCCCACCGTCGTCCGGCCACCGTTCGGCGCGTGCCACCCGCCGTTGGCTTCGTCTCTTCCAGGCGCTCCTATTCATACCATCAATTTGAAGTTTGGTCGCGATTTGAGCTCGGATTTCCGCAGAAAGCGCTAGGGTTCGAACTGGATTTCTGTTCGATTTTGTGGCTCGATTTTGGTACGATTTTTGGGGCTCTTTTTCCAGTGTTTTCGGGGCGTTTTGTACTGCATTTTTGTGTCGAAAATTTATGCTTTGTGATTCATAAAATTTGGTTGCCAATTGATTCGATTTGAGCGCTGGATTGCATGGTTTTAGTTCGAATTTCTTGCTGTTGGGCGGGTTAGGGTTCGAAAATTTGGGGTTTTGGCTTGGGGATGTTTATTCATATTGTTAATTGATTAATTCATGTTTTGGATGAATTATGGTGATTATTTGGGAAGGGTTTGTGTTGAGTTGAAAGAATTGGGTTTTTAAATAATTTTGGGTTGGTTGGTTTGAGGAGTGTTTATTTGTAGTGTTGGATGGTTTTGGTTGGTTTTATGTTATATTTGAAGTGGGTTTGAGTTGTAGGCGATTTGATGTTGGAAGGAGCTCATTCATGGAGGTTCCTCGCGTTTACAGGGCTGCTCGATCGATCCGAAAATAATTTCGATCGATCGAGCATGCAGAATGTGTTTTGTGGCGTTGGAACAGTGGACCGATCGATCGGGATTTGGACCGATCGATCGGAGGATGGTTCTCGATCGATCGAGGTGAGATTTCGATCGATCGAGCTGGCCAGTGTGTTGGTGCCCCTTTTTATTGTTTCTTGGCTCTTTTGGGTGTCTTGCATGCTTTTCCCCGGGTTATTTTAAAAGGCTATTGTCATAGATTGACATTATTTTTGGGGGTATTTTACATGCTTAGCCGGGAACTTTTATAATTTGGTAATCGTCTTGGATGGACGATATGTTTGGGAGTTTTGAACGTGCTTGGGCACGTGGTTGCATGCTCATGCTTGATTATGGGTTGTTTATGTGTTTTAGCACATGTTTCTCGGGGCATGGAACTCAAGCCAGGCTTGACATGGACTACGGAATTTTAAGGTACGTATAACGTACGAGCATAGCCTTTTATAATGTTGCAATAGTGAAATGCATGATATATGGTAATTGTAATGAATGGCATTGAAATGCATGGTGTGTGGCATTTACAATAAATGGGTATTGAAATGCATGGTGTATGGTATTGGAAATAGATGGGTGTCGAAATGCATGATTCAGGGTACTTGCAATAATTGGATTGTGGAATGCATGGTATATGGTAACTGTGATAAATAGACATACATTGGAAATCATAGGGTGCCGCTTTCGAGCGAGCAACGATTGGGTGTTGTCGCCGTTGAGCGACCATCGGTTATGACGCCGCTATTGTTGAGCGTGCGCTGGGTTTAGAATGCCGCTATTGTGGAGCGAGCAATGTTATGGGAACATGGAATCCTTGGTTAAATATGTGTGAAATCTATGGCCTATATATAATGATTTTACACATTGATTATGGAACTGGCATGATAGAACTGTATTAGTTAATCTATATGGCGATTAACTGGCTTTGGGAATCTGATGAGTTTGGTTATTTTGAGAACAGGGACAATACATGGGATCCCGGATGAGGGTGTTACCATCCAGGGAGTATCATTTAAATTATGGCATTTACATTCTGTAAATTTATGAATTGCAATGTTATGATTATTGGATTGGTGGTATTGGTATGCTCACCCCGTGTGGGGGCTGTCTCTGTTGGGGCAGGTATTACAGGTGTAGCAGCGGCTTTGGAGTCGAGCTCGGGCTGTTGGTTAGAGGTACTTCCAGGATCGAGGTACCAGAGCTGGCTGGATAGACGCTCAGATCCAGAGTTGAGATCGAGTGGCGCTTGGGAGGTGCTTCCAGGATTGAGGCACCGGTAACGGTATCTGGGAGTATGGTATTTTATACTTTATGTACACATACGATTATTTGGTGCTCATTGGTGAGCGACGTATATGTGTGCATGGGTTGTATAAAAGGGCAAAGGTCTTTTCTTTTCATCTATATTGTGATATGCAATTAATTGGGAACTGCTAGATGAATTGAGAAGTAATTAGTGTATATCGGGAGTACATGACATGCTAAATGGTTTAGTTGGAAAAATGAAAATGGTATGTATTGGATTAAAAGGAAAAATCTTATTATCGCTATATTATGCTAATATAGCATATGGTTATTTTCCAACATAGATGGTTACATGTACATGATTATGGGATTTATGCGCTAATTACGGGTTAAGGGCACGGGGGTCCTTACATTATTGGAAGTGGTTTTCAGAAGTGGCTCTCGGTTTTGATCCACCAAGTTCAACCAATAGGCCAGACAATCGAAGAGTGGGAGTAATACTCCACAACTTTTTCCGAAAACCTCAGCAAGCCAGGGTGTTTGCTTGGACAGAGGATCAAGTTAGAAAGAGTTTGGAAGTATGATAGCAAGTATATGTTTTCATTTTGATCGCATTGAAAGATTTTATTTGACTATCACATCAGCTGATAGATTCACTCACAAGTTATGTTGCATTAACTGTGGTATACAGTACGATGAGAGTTCATGATCAGGAACTTGATGATGCTACCAGCAAATGAATCTGATTGGATACTTTACGGATTACCGAGATACTATACACATCTTCAAGAATACAGTTTGGTTTTTATCATATAATGGTCTTACGTGAATTGATATGGCCTGGTGTACCAGGCTATTACCATTAGTATCGATGATGAATAATGCTCCGATTGTTATCCTTTGAAAATTAAGGATATATGAATCACACGATTAATATCATAAAGAAAGAGCAGCAATTACCATACAACTCGATGTTATAGAGGATTTCCTAATGTGTTAGTCATATGAGATTTCAGGATTTCCCACCAGAGAGGGAACTCGTTTTCGACACTGAAATGATTCTAGGTACGAAGCTAGTTGTTAAAACACTGTACGTTATGTCATCAATAGAATTCAAAGAAATTTAAAGAGCAGTTGCAGAACTTTCTTTGTGAAGGTTACATATATTCGAGTATGTCACCATGTGGAGCACTTGTTCTTTTCTGGAGAAGAAAGATGGTATGATGACGATATGCATTGAGTACAGGTATCAGAATCAAGTCAATGTAACGAATAAATGAATGCTGACTAGAATTGATGATCTACTTGATCAACTTCAAGGAGTAGCAGTCTATAAAAAGATAAATCGTCACTCCGCTTAAGAGTCTATAAGGAAGATATTCCTAAGACAGTTTAGGACCAGATACTTGGGCAATTTAAATTTTAAATAATGCCTTTTGGTCTAAAGATAGTATCAGCAGTGTTCATGGAATTTATGATTAAAGTGTTCAAAGAACTTCTTGGACAAATTTGGAATCATATCTATTGATGACATATTGGTGTATTTAAGAACCAAGAAAGATCACAAGGAACACTTGTGAATAGATCTTTAGACACATCGAGAAGTCCGATTGTATACTAAACAATCAAGTGTAATTTCTGGTTGGATTGTGTTATTATTTTTATTTTTTTTTTGGTGTTGAGATATCAGCTTGAAAGATATCAATTAATCCAAGTAAAAGAGGGGCAGTGATAATTTTGGCCAGAGCAACCAGTGTGCAAGAATTTTAAGTTTGTTCGGTCTTGGCAGACCATTGCAGGCGTTGCATGAGTAACCCTTGCAGATAGCCAATTCTACTACTAATTGACCAAGAAGAATCAGGGTTTCAGTTGTTCCGATGAATATGAAGACAATACCCATAAACTGAGGTAGCATTTGACTATAGCTCCAGTATTAGCTTTACCATCTGGATCAAGAGACTATATGATTACGCAACCACGTCAACTAGAGGATTGGAAATGTATCCTTATGTGGTATAGAAAATATTGCCAATGCTTTAAGGCAATTCAAAACTCACGAGAATTAACATTCCGTCTATAATCTTGAGTTAGCCACTATAATCGTTGTGCTGAAGTTATGGCACCGCTATTTGGATGGAAAGCATTTCAATATTCACCCTGACTATAAGAAGTTGGTATATAAATATATGCACTCAGTCAGAGTTGAATACGGATCAGAGATGATGATCAGAACTAATGAAAGACTTTTACTGTGAATTATCAAGAAACAGATTCTTTGAGTTATAAAACTCTAGATGCCAAGGTAGTATCTATGCATGTATGACTGAATTACGACAAATTATACACATCTTTATGGGCATTTTAGCGACTAAGGGAGCATTTTATTGTACCGATTGTTGCAGTCTTGAGCCATAGTTTATATCAACGTTTTGAAGGCTCAAGAATTAGAGTCCAACAACAAGTGTTGAGAAACAACACAATTGATAATGTGATTCATGTATACGAAGTACCGGTTTACATTATTGCGGATAGAGATCCGAAATTTGTATCAAGATTTGGTGTTTCCAAGTAACCCAGGGATACAAAAAATTGTGATGGGTACTATCTACCAGACGGCCTGAGTTGATAGATGAAATGCAGACAAACCTGTAAGATTTAGAAAATATATGAAGACAGCCTGAAATAGGCAGGACAGCTTTGCCAACAAGAGAAAAATATCATTAGATTTGGAGATCAGCGATGTAGTATTCTCCAGAATCTCTTTATGGGACGATTCAGTTCGAACGTCGAGGTAGACGGTCACCTCATCCTTACTAGATCTTAGAAGATTTCGATAATACATGATGTATCTCATGTACCTATACTAAGGAAGTTAGAACCATGTCCATCTCGCGTGTTTATGACGAGAGAAAATGAACAGTTCCTTGTCCTTGAGGGACGATCTGTTTGAATTATGAACAATAACGAGAAGGTACCACATAATCGTAACCATTGATGAGTTACCATGGTACATAGAAATCATGGGATTTGGAGGCCAAGATGAGACATGAATGACCATACTTATCTGAGAACATTGATTATATCCCATGTCTAGTTCATACGACCATTCGATGCATTTGTAAAACCAAATGAATGTAAATTATGTGTTGGAATTCATAGTTTTTGGATTTCGAGGACGAAATCTTATAAGGTTGGGGGGGGGGGGGGGGGTGAGGAGGAATGTAAGGCCCCGATGCTAACTATTCCAGATTAATGATGATTACGCAAATCTGGATAATTAAAAATTACAGACTTTGAATTATGGTGTTCCAGACACGATCAGTCAAGCAACTAGTAAAACATATTTTAGTGCATGTGCATGTGCATGATCACATGACACTTGGAGAGCACATGCCACTAATTAATTAACTCATGTTTAATACATGATTTTGGGCCATTAATCTTGCAATATAATGATGTATTGACTCATGGATTCCACAACACATCAAACATTATAAAAATGCCCCAAACATGTGAAGAATCCAGCCACCTCATTTCAATGCAAGACCATTCCTCTCTCTTCCCACTCACCTTAAAATCTCCTCCTCCATCTCTCTAAAATTCGAAATTTCAGCCCTTTTCTTCTCTAAAATTCTTGTGAATTTGTATATGCATGTTACATGCAATATAGGTTTTAGAAACTACAAGGCTAGGGAAGAAGAACCCCTCAAGAATTTTCAAGTTTGGAGCAAATTGGATGGGTGAAAGCTAGGTTTGAGCTAGGATGTTTGATGGTGCTTCAATATCTTAAAGAGGAGTGAAGGTATAACACTTTTCTTGAGTTTTATATACCTTGATGTCGATTAATGATCGAAATTTATGAGTCTTGGTGTTAGGATCGGGGTAGTGTTTAGAAGGGGGGGGTTGAATAAACACTAGATATAATTTCGATTTCTTTTCTGGTTAACTGTAAACTGTTAAGTGTTACAGTTGCTTCTCAATAACAGGCAAGTCAGTAGACACTTATTATAGTGCGGAAGACGTCTACAAAACTTGTGAAGAATAAAACTGAAGTAATAAAGCAATAAACGAATAATACGAGAGTTGTTTCTGGAAGTTCGAAGCACAACGCTTCTACGTCTCCCCTTCTTCCTTTGCAGGAAGGATTCACTAGAAGACTTGGTTTACACTTTACAGTATACAACCTCCTTAGGCACTAACACACTTGGCCTAAACTCCTAGCAATCACACTCTTCTTATCTTTTGGATACAAGTGATTTTACAACACTCTCTACAGAATAAAACTTTCTAGCTTTGAGAGTTTCTAAGCAGCAGACTTCAATTGAAAATAATCTGTCACAGATTCAGTTTTGCGGTTTGTCTGCTCTTTGCTGAACGTTTGAAATATCAGTTGTATAGCTTTCTTGCTTTGAAGTATTTCTCTTAGTTTGAAAGTTGCTCAGCACCTCTTCATTCTCTGTTTGGACGTATTTATAGGTTTTGTTGTCCAACGGTAGCCTTTTTGTATATGGAATGGATTAGCTTTCCAAATACCTGTTGTCTTCTTTCCTATTTTGGAAAACAACGGCTCTTTTCACTCTGACGGTAATGGTGGCGGAGATATAGCAGGGTGCGCCGCTCTGTTGTACCTTTGTCAGAGAATGTTGTACTTACTTTGTCTTGTTGCTTAGACTTCTGCTGGTTTCTTTGTTCAACTGGTCGTTCATCCTCTTAAGACCAGTTGATGTCCTTGTTCAGTGAGAGACTTTACAGTTGATAGATATCCAGTTTATGTCTTCATCCGGTTGATGTCTTCATCCGGTTGATGTCTTTATCAGTTGATAACTTTATCCAGTTGATGTCTTCATCCGGTTGATGTCTTTATCCGGTTGATGACTTCATACCAGTTGATGACTTCATCCGGTTAGTGTCTTTATCAGTTGATAGCTTGTCCGGTTGGTATCTATCCAGTTGATGTCTTCATCCGGTTGATGACTATCCAGTTGATGTCTTCATCCGGTTGATGACTTGGTGTCTATCCAGTTGATGTCTTGTCCGGTTGGTGTCTATCCAGTTGATGTCTTGTCCGGTTGGTGTCTATCCAGTTGATGTCTTCATCCGGTTGATGACTATCCAGTTGATGTCTTCATCCGGTTGATGACTTGGTGTCTATCCAGTTGATGTCTTGTCCGGTTGGTGTCTATCCAGTTGATGTCTTTACCCGGTGAGACTTTAATATCCGGTAGGTGTATTCACCCGGTAGGTCTTTAGCATCCGGTTGATCTTTAACATCCAGTAGGTGTTTGTAATCACCAAAACTTAGAAATCGTTTTCCCAACAATTTCCCCCTTTTTGGTGATGACAAAACTAAGCAGTAATCAATTTCCTACTAGAGTAAATAAGATAAGAGTCCTGAAAATACTTGAAGACATCATGGAAAAGAAATTTTCATTAAATATAAGCAGATTACAAGTTGTAATCAAACTGGACAATTGAGAGAAATTCATCTTTATATAAGATGAATTCTTACACTTTGAATAGAATCTAAGACAAGTCTAGTTTTACATAAAATAGATGATACATGACAAATTTCTCTTTAAATAAACAAAGTAGACCGGAAGGCTTCGATCCACCTAGTTGCGGAGAGGAAGAGCTCGATCCACCTTGTTTCAGAGAGAGGTCGGGAAGAGGAAGAGTCATATGAATATTCATCAGGCAGCTCCTTTAGTTTTTATGGAATCACCTAATAAAAATATTCTATCTCTGTTGAGAATACTCTATCTCTATCTTCCCCCTTTTTGTCATCAGCACCCAGGCATCTGCTGTGAGTAGTTCCTGACTGATGAGGAGCACCAGAACAGGATCAAAGCGCTGAAGCTTATCAGAGCTGGGTTAGATAAGTAATCAACCCATGAGGGGTTGATTTAGATAAGTAATAAACCCATGAGACGGGAAAGGATCTAACAGAAAACTAGGGAATGAGAAATAACTTAAAAGTAAGCATGATGAGTGAATGTGTGTTATGTGATCAAACAAGAACCTCTATTTATAGGAAAAACAAGGTAGCAATAAATGTGAATGCATTTATGTTAAATAGTGAATACAGAGAGACAGTCAATTTAACACAGAAGTAAATAGGAGTAAGTAAGAGAGAGTCAGAAAATGATACTATTTGCGCCCTAACCAATGTTTGGAATAGTCGCGTTTGTCGCTTGGCGGTTGGCGCGGACTTCGAGATCTTTGTTGAGCAGTGGGTCTGGACTGAGGGAGTACTCCAGTTGCAGGGGATGAATGAGCAGCTGAACTTGAAGCTCTCTGAGAAGAGGGAGCAGTTCGACTGGGTTCAGGCAGCCTGCGGATAATTTTAGGAGCAGCAGGCAGACTGTTGCAGATATCTTGAATTTGAGATGCAAACGCTGCTTGCATGGTGGCCAATTGATCAGTCAAAATCTTTTTGGCGTCGTCAATCTTTTCTCCAAGAGCCATTGAGGTGGCAGTATGAAGAGATTCATTGTTCTGATTGATCTGAAGACGCGCCTGGCTAATATGAGAAACTGCTTCTGCAACCGCATTCTCAGCAAAGGTTTAAAGTCTAGTGACAGTAGTAGTTAAACTACTTAGGTCAGCGTAGACTTGCTGGAATTTAGAGTCCGTTTGCTGCTGAAGAGTTCCTAAAATAAGAGTTGCAGCCCTCTCTTCCTGCTTAAGCTTATGAACATCGTTGGTCAGTGCTGTAATAGCGGTGGAGAGTTGAGCTAGCTGGGCAGCGATGTTTGGTGGCTCGTCCAGAGGTTTGTGAAGACAAAGAAACCCTCGGATAGTTCCTGATCCATGGACGGATCGCCGGCAAGCATTGGGATATCAGCAGCAGGGGCAAGCGCATTGGGATGAGCAATGACTACTGCAGTGGATGGTAAAGTAGTAGCGTCAATATGAGGGGCCGCAGTTGAGGCGGAGATAGCTACATCCACAGTTCCAGTTTCTTCCACGTGCGGAGCATTCAGTTCAGCATTGTCTTGATCAATCCCAGCAACAGACGCTTGAGTATGATCATTGGAATGAGAGGATTCACTTGGTTCATTATTTGCAGAGGAGATGGTGACCAGCTGAACCACATTCTGAATAACTGAATCGACATTGGTGTGATCAACAATCATTTGGTGGGGCTGTTGATCATGTGGAGAGCTGGGAGCAGAGGATGCTGCTTCCAAAGTAGTTGGTGTGGCGTCTGCTCCAGTAGGAGAGGTCTCCAAAACATTAGAAGTAAGCTCCACAGTAGGAGGGACAACCTCTAAATTTGCAATAGCCATTTGTAGATCTGGCTGATCAGGGCTTGCAACAATTTCAGAAGAGGAGCATGAATGAATCCCAGTGGATATGCGGAGATCATGAAGAGCAAGCTCAGCCATTTCCAGCTTGAGGCCTAGAGCGTTTAGAACTGCTCGATCATGATTCGCTGTTCTTGAATGTCCATCAAACACTTGAATGCGGGATGTAACAAGAGCTTGGAGTCCGCCCACATAGTTCATGATACTAAAGACATCACGCAGCTTCAAACTTTTCTCAGGTTCGGGAATTTGAAGATAGGTCAGGATTTTGTTTTCGTCTTGCTTTGCCTGAGCCAGAATGGGATCGATATCATCAAAGCGAACCTGTACTCGAGCCTTTACCCAATGATCAAAAATCTCCAGTTGGGGTTCCAGTTGGGCTTTAACTGCATCCATGACCATTTGAATCTCGAATGCAACAGGAGTGGACACTGGAGCAATAAGAGATTTTCCTTTGTCAGCTGGAGTGGCCTTGGGATGACAGTAAGGACAAGTAGACTTGGGTGTTCTGAAGCTGATGGAGCCTGGGGCCTGCTGAGAGCTCACCTGAGCTGAAGGAGTGTCTATTAATGGAGCAGACACCATGGCTAATGCAGCAGTGGGTTCCTCAGTTGAAGGGAGGACAGGGCTGGGTTCTCTGTCAGAAATAACACCTGTAGGTCCGGCAGAGGAGATAGTGTCGGAGGCGGCAGTGTCTCTCTGACGAGCATCTAGAGATGCAATTTTTCTGGTCCTTGGCTTCTTAGGAGGAGGAGGAGGAGGAGGAGACTCAGCGGATTCAGAGACAGTCTGTTCCGAGTCACTAATGACTTGAGTCAACCGGCGCTTTGTTGCTCCACCTTCTCTGCCACTTCGTTGGCGATGAAGCTGAAGGTACTTGTGAGTGACGAGTCTCCCTGGATGAAGATGAGAGAGAGCCCCTGTCTTGATGTGTTTGCTCTCGAATAGACTGCTTAGTGGGAGAGCAAAACCGGATTGACCCTTGCCAGATACGACGAGGCTAGTCAGTATTTGAAATAGTACAGCTGACCAGTTGATCTCCAACCCTTTGCATATGGCGCTCATGACGTCAAACTTCTCAGGGGTAATTATATCAAATGATCCTGCCTTACAGAGGATCCCCTTTGAGATGATGTCTGCCAGTTGTCGATAGTGGCTCTTCATTAATACCTTCCTGAAAGGAGGTCGTTGAATACGATGGTCAGAGTCCGACACTGTGAGCCGCATCTCTTCTCTTAGGTCTGCCGGAATAGTCAAAAAGTCAGTGAGTCCAGTGGAGGGTAGGCACAGATGAGTGGCAAATTCTGGTTGAGTGATGGTGACTGACTGCCCAGAGATGGATGCCACAACGGTGTCATCCACAACAGTTGCTGTGGCAAAGAATTCTTGTAGTTCATCCTGGTAAAATGAGGGAGCCTGGCTTAGGATCACTAATAGCCCTGAGGTATCCAGCTTTTGAATTAAATCCTTTGTTTCCTCGTCAGATGAAGTATATATGGAGTTAAAATCGACGTGAACAGCATTTGTGATAAAACTCGGTTGAACAGTCTTCGTCATTTTGAATGATTGAGGTGAAGGAGCAGCAGCAATCTGTTAAAGGAAATTTTTCTGAAAGAGACGATTGTAGCAGTAAGATGTTTGGAGAAGATGAAGAGAAGAGAAAACTAAAGGCGGTGAAAAAGGAAGTATATGTAACGTCGTACTGTAGATGAGCGGACACATGTATACGTGGCAATCATCTAACGATTAAAAAGATTTTAACCAAAAATAAAAGGACAGGATTTAGGCGGGAGTGAAATAATTTATTTTACACAAAAGTAATTTTGAATTCCGACGTTCATTAGGTTAATTAGTATCGAGGGTTATTTTTGTCAAAGCATATTTGGTAACATCAACTGGTATGTGGGGTTCGACTGGTAGGAGAACATCTACTTGATGCAGAGTCCTACTGGTACGAATACCCCCACTGCAGTTGACCATTGTATTACCAGCTTAGCTTAAATAACCATGATAAAATTAAAACAGAAATTCCCCCTAAATAAATGCAACTAAACTAACAAATTCCCCCTGAATCCATTACCCAATCAAAATAATCAAGAAGTAATTTCAATTAAACCAAGAATATTTCGAAAGTAAGAAAACTTAGCGTCCGGTAGGGGTTTTGTGAAGATGTCTGCTGCCTGTTGTTCTGTGGAAATGTACTCCAGCCGTATTTCCTTCTTCATAACATGATCTCTGATGAAATGATGACGAATGTCAATATGTTTAGTACGAGTATGAAGAACTGGATTGTATGTAATGGCAATGGCAGACGTATTGTCACAGAAAATAGGAG
Organism: Haberlea rhodopensis; assembly: GCA_907163345.1. NCBI lineage: Eukaryota > Viridiplantae > Streptophyta > Magnoliopsida > Lamiales > Gesneriaceae > Haberlea > Haberlea rhodopensis. Next base: position 567,817 of record CAJQUN010000132.1, on the reverse strand, counting down.
CCTCTGTGGACTCAATTCCATAGTCTCTGAGTTGTTGCTGAATCCAGAGCAGTTGGGCACAGCAGCTTCTAGCAGCAAGGTACTCTGCCTCTGCAGTGGAGGTTGCGATGGATGTCTGTTTCTTGCATCCCCATGATATTAACCGATCACCAAGAAATTGACAATATCCACTGGTGCTTTTCCTGTCAATTTTACATCCAGCATAGTCAGCATCTGAGTATCCAATGAGATTAAAAGTTGAGTCTCTTGGATACCATAGACCAACATTCTCGGTTCCTTTTAAGTATTTTAGGATCCTCTTGACAGCAGTGAAGTGCGACTGCTTGGGATTTGCTTGAAACCGGGCGCACATACATACTGCAAACATAATATCGGGTCGGCTGGCTGTCAAGTATAGTAAAGATCCGATCATGCCTCGATACATTGTGACTTCGACTGGTATTCCTGAATTATCCAAGTCGAGTTTGGCGGATGAGCTCATTGGTGTAGCAGCAGCTGAGCTGGTACTCATTCCATATTTCTTCAGTAGCTCTTTAGTGTACTTGGACTGATTTATCAGAATTCCTTCACTAGATTGCTTGACTTGCAATCCTAAGAAAAATGATAACTCTCCCATCATGCTCATCTCGAATTGTTCCTGCATGATTTTAGAAAATCTTTCGCACAGTTTTGGGTTAGTACTCCCGAAGATAATATCATCAACATATATTTGAACTAGCAACGTATGATCTCCCTTTGTAAATTTAAAAAGGGTCTTGTCCACCGTGCCAATAACAAAGTTGTGCTCTGTCAAATATTTTGATAAAGTTTCATACCAGGCACGAGGAGCTTGCTTTAGACCATACAGAGCTTTATTCAGACGGAAAACATGAGATGGCTGCTGATGGTTTTCAAATCCAGGAGGTTGTTCAACATAAACTTCTTCCTGGAGTTTGCCGTTAAGAAATGCACTCTTAACATCCATCTGATAGACTTTAAAGTCTTTAAATGCAGCAAATGCAAGAAATATGCGAATTGCTTCTAGTCGTGCTACAGGGGCAAAGGTTTCATCGAAATCAATGCCTTCTTCCTGTCTGTAGCCCTGTGCAACTAATCTTGCTTTATTTCTAATTACTGTTCCGTTTTCGTCTAATTTATTTCTAAATACCCATTTGGTGCCAATTACAGTGTGATGCAGTGGTCGTGGTACTAGATACCATACTCTGTTTCGCTCAAACTGGTTTAGTTCTTCCTGCATTGCTTCTACCCAACTTGGGTCTAATATAGCTTCATCAATCTTCTTAGGTTCTATATGAGATATGAATGCAGCATGAAGAAATTCGTTAATCATTTGTCCTCTGGTGCGTAGAGGAGCAAGAGGGTTACCGATGACCTGCTCGGGTGGATGATCCTTCTTCCACCGGAGCGAAGGTCCTAGTGGGTTGAGTTCTTCAGTTGATTGGATGTGAGTAGGTAAATCAGAGATTCTGATAGACCCATCTTTCTCATTGGTTCCTTCAACTGCAGTAGAGGAGGATGCCACTGTTTCATTGATGGCTGGCTGCAGTGCTTGTTGGCCAGCAGACTCCTCTGCTTGAGCTTCAGGGATTTCTGGTTCTAAGGAGCAGTCAGCCCTGCTTCTGTAATCAATCTCATCATCAACATTTTCGTCAATATAAGTGCTTTCCAGTCGATTACTCAAGTTGTTGATTTGTATATCGGATAGTGTACAGTCAGTAGGTTCATCAAATTTTACATGCACTGATTCTTCTACATTAAGAGTTCTATTATTAAATACTCTGAATGCCTTACTAACTGTTGAATAGCCAATAAATATTCCAGCATCAGATTTGGCATCAAAGGCGGTGAGATGAGTCTTTCCATTGTTGTGAATAAAACATTTGCAACCAAACACATGGAAATAAGAAATATTTGGCTTACTGCCATTCCAGATCTCATAAGGGGTTTTATTGGCTCGCTTATTAATCATCGATCTGTTCTGCGTATAACATGCTGTGTTGACAGCTTCCGCCCAAAATTTCTGCGATATTTCTGATTCCGCGAGCATAGTTCGCGCAGCTTCTTTTAAAGTGCGGTTCCTACGCTCAGCAACTCCGTTTTGTTGAGGAGTTCTAGCTGCAGAGTATTCGTGTTTAATACCAAGGTCATCTAGATATGATTCGAGTGATTGATTGGTAAACTCAGTACCTTTATCACTGCGAATTCTATCTATCCCACACGATTTCTCATTTTGGAGTCTTTTCAGTAATTTGATCAGCTTTGGAGTAGCCTGATCTTTACCACTTAGGAACAAGACCCACGTGAAACGAGTGTAATCGTCTATTAACACTAGGGTGTACTTCATTCCCCCTAGACTTGTTACTGGTATAGGACCAAACAGATCCATATGCAGCAACTCTAGGCACCGAGAAGAAGATTTACTCCCTTTGTTCTTAAAGGAGGATCTGATTTGCTTACCGAGTTGGCATGCTGCACAGATCTTGTCCTTTGAGAACTCAATTTGGGGCAGTCCAACAACTAGATCAAGTTTACGCAGACTAGCAATAGTTTTAAAATTTAAGTGACTCAACCGTTTGTGCCAAAGCCAATTTTTGGAAGTATTCTGGGCAGCTAAGCAAGTAAAGGAAGTAGGCTGATTAAGATTCCAATCAATTTTATATGTGTTATCATGCCTTCTTCCTATAAGCAATACATTGCCATCAGTAGATTTAATTGTGCATGAATGCTGATTGAATTCTACGGAATGACCATTGTCACATAATTGACTTATGCTAATCAAATTATAGCATAGATTTTCAACTAAGAGAATATCTTTAATGATGAGGTTACCGTAGATAATCTTACCCTTACCTACGGTTCTACCTTTCGCGTTATCTCCAAACGTTATTCTGGGTCCAGTGGAGTCCACTAGTTCAGACAATAAGCTTGCATTCCCTGTCATATGTCTAGAGCATCCGCTGTCTAGGAACCATTCTGAGCTCCGAACTGGATGCATTCTAGTTTCCTGCAATTAAAGCGATAGACTGATTGGTACCCAATCCTACTTGGGTCCTGGTAGGATTAGTCCTTTCGGAACCCACACTTGTATGACCCTGAATGACTTAGGTCGGTGTGTGTTCTGAAATGTGTGTGCATTTATAAATGTAGGTGATGATTTTAGCTGTGGAGTGTGATAATATGTGTATGCATGTGCTTTTGGTTTGTAGTTCCTGTTATTCAGCATATACCTCTTCTGGACAGGTTTACAGTTGTAGTACCAGTTGGGTTTAACCTCTCTAGCTGCTCGACCAGTGGTTTTAAGTTCATTTCTGAACTTTGCCTTGGTTTAGCCTCTTTGAGTGGTTCTACATAACCGATACCTCTGTGCTGTACCTGTTCCTTGATGAGTGTTGCTTTAACAGGTTCTTTAACTAGTTCATACGGGTCATATACTGTGCTAGATCTTACAAAGTTCATTGATTGAACCTTGCCTTTTGTTAGACACAGTTGAGGCTCATTACCAGATGATCTGCTGTCATTGCTATTAAAGCCTATGCCAGTTAAATCACCAGCAAGCCTTATAGACTCAAGCATTTCATCCTTTCTGGTAGTCGACGCATTCCAAGTGCTAACCAGTTTGCTGAGTTTCTGGTACGCACACTTGGCTTCATCTCTTTCTTTCACTAGGCGACTGGCTGCTTCCCTTAAGCAATTCAACTCCCTTGATTGTTCACAATCAAGTTTGTTTTCAAGCGTTTTAGTTGGAATTGAGTGCTCAGTCTTATAGCTTTCAAAAGATTCGTATAGCGTCTGATACTCATTTATCATGTCCTGCAATGCATTGGTGAGTTCATGATGTGTAAATTCAGATAGGTTGGTTTCATGTACCTCATTTTCATCATTCGCCATTAAGCAGTGGACTTCTTCGTCTTCACTCTCGCTGGATGAGCTATTTGACTCCTCTGATTCTGATTCAGAATCAGCCCATTTGCTCTTACTATCTTCTGCCACTAAAACCTTTTGATCTCTGTCCCGTTTGGATGTTCTTCTGGTTTCCTTGGATTTTCTGTAATCCTTGGATCCTCTTTTGTGATCATCCTTTTTGGGTTTAGGACAGTCTGCGATGAAGTGCCCAGGTTTGAGACAGTTGAAGCATACTCGCTCTTCTTCTTCTGAATTTCCTTTGGAGCTTTGCCTTCGAGGATATGATTGATAAGGTCTCTGGTTCTTCTTCATGAATTTTCCAAATTTCTTTACGAACATTGCCATCGCATCGTTACACATCTTTTCTGGAGTCATTTCAGTAGGAGTAGGCAGAGACTCAGATGCAGTGAGAGCTTTTGTTGGTTGACTTGTACTTGGTTCATCTTCAACCCGAATGCCTAATTCGAATTCATAGGCTTTTAAATCAGCAAACAGATCATGTAGATCTATCTTGTTGATATCCTTCGATTCTCTCATAGCAATGGTCTTGACATCCCATTCTCTTGGTAGACCTCTCATCACTTTGAGAGTGACTTCTCTGTTGGGTAACTCCTTACCCAGACTGCTTAGCTCATTTATTATTCCAGTCACTCTTTCATCATACTCGTTGAGAGTTTCTCCATTTATCATTTTGATATGCTCAAACTTTTGTAAAGCCACAGTAAGCTTGTTCTCCTTGGTTTGATCATTTCCTTCACAGAGTTGAGCAATCTTTTCCCAGATCTCTTTGGCTGTTGGGCACATTTTGATTTTGTTGAACATATTTTTGTCCAAAGTTTTGAACAAAATGTCTTTAGCCACGTTGTCTAGGTTTGCCTTTTTTTTGTCTTCATTTGACCATTGAGATCTTTCCTTTTCTACCATTTGTGGATCACCACTTGTGATAGAGGCAGCTGTATTGATTTTCATGATCTTCAATGGTCCCTCGGTGATCACATACCACATATCATCATCTTGAGCACTTAGATGTGCTTGCATACGGATTCTCCAGTCATCATATTCGTCTTTCTTGAACATTGGAATCTTGCTGAATGAGGCCATCAGTTTTTGGTAAATAGTAGTTTCTCAAGATTGAGAAGACCTAAGCTCTGATACCACTTGTTAGGATCGGGGTAGTGTTTAGAAGGGGGGGGTTGAATAAACACTAGATATAATTTCGATTTCTTTTCTGGTTAACTGTAAACTGTTAAGTGTTACAGTTGCTTCTCAATAACAGGCAAGTCAGTAGACACTTATTATAGTGCGGAAGACGTCTACAAAACTTGTGAGGAATAAAACTGAAGTAATAAAGCAATAAACGAATAATACGAGAGTTGTTTCTGGAAGTTCGAAGCACAACGCTTCTACGTCTCCCCTTCTTCCTTTGCAGGAAGGATTCACTAGAAGACTTGGTTTACACTTTACAGTATACAACCTCCTTAGGCACTAACACACTTGGCCTAAACTCCTAGCAATCACACTCTTCTTATCTTTTGGATACAAGTGATTTTACAACACTCTCTACAGAATAAAACTTTCTAGCTTTGAGAGTTTCTAAGCAGCAGACTTCAATTGAAAATAATCTGTCACAGATTCAGTTTTGCGGTTTGTCTGCTCTTTGCTGAACGTTTGAAATATCAGTTGTATAGCTTTCTTGCTTTGAAGTATTTCTCTTAGTTTGAAAGTTGCTCAGCACCTCTTCATTCTCTGTTTGGACGTATTTATAGGTTTTGTTGTCCAACGGTAGCCTTTTTGTATATGGAATGGATTAGCTTTCCAAATACCTGTTGTCTTCTTTCCTATTTTGGAAAACAACGGCTCTTTTCACTCTGACGGTAATGGTGGCGGAGATATAGCAGGGTGCGCCGCTCTGTTGTACCTTTGTCAGAGAATGTTGTACTTACTTTGTCTTGTTGCTTAGACTTCTGCTGGTTTCTTTGTTCAACTGGTCGTTCATCCTCTTAAGACCAGTTGATGTCCTTGTTCAGTGAGAGACTTTACAGTTGATAGATATCCAGTTTATGTCTTCATCCGGTTGATGTCTTCATCCGGTTGATGTCTTTATCAGTTGATAACTTTATCCAGTTGATGTCTTCATCCGGTTGATGTCTTTATCCGGTTGATGACTTCATACCAGTTGATGACTTCATCCGGTTAGTGTCTTTATCAGTTGATAGCTTGTCCGGTTGGTATCTATCCAGTTGATGTCTTCATCCGGTTGATGACTATCCAGTTGATGTCTTCATCCGGTTGATGACTTGGTGTCTATCCAGTTGATGTCTTGTCCGGTTGGTGTCTATCCAGTTGATGTCTTGTCCGGTTGGTGTCTATCCAGTTGATGTCTTGTCCGGTTGGTGTCTATCCAGTTGATGTCTTCATCCGGTTGATGACTATCCAGTTGATGTCTTCATCCGGTTGATGACTTGGTGTCTATCCAGTTGATGTCTTGTCCGGTTGGTGTCTATCCAGTTGATGTCTTTACCCGGTGAGACTTTAATATCCGGTAGGTGTATTCACCCGGTAGGTCTTTAGCATCCGGTTGATCTTTAACATCCAGTAGGTGTTTGTAATCACCAAAACTTAGAAATCGTTTTCCCAACACTTGGTATGAGAAATGTAGTGAAAACTTGTTGTTAGAATGTTCTGCAGATTTCAGTATACCCGAGGTCTGGTATTTCGAATTTTAAGTATAGATAAGCTTCGAATTTGAAGTTGGTGTCCCTAATAAAAGTTGTAGTATTTTAACTAAGCAGTAATTGGCCACAAAAATCAGATAAGTAAGAGTTAAAATGAGAACGTTATGATTATTTTATATTGTGCTCAAATCGAGTCTGCATGTGAATGCATGTCGCATGCAGTGTGTTCTTTGAATTTATGGGACTAAATGGCAATGAATTTGAAGTTTTATGTTCTAATAATAGTTGTAGTATTAGGTGTTATCTTACATTTGGAATTGGCATCACTCAAATTGGAGCTCATATGCATAAGTTATGCTAATTTTACCACATGGTGCTCAATATGGAAAAGCATTGCATGCTAGTTTTTAGGAAGTTACATTTTGCAAAGAATGTACTTCAAGATTAACTAATTAGCTTAAAACTCATAAAGTATGTATTGTAGGATTTTGAGTTAGCTAAATTCTCCCACTAAAATCAGGTCATTTAAAGGTCGTGTGAATTATTTATGAAGTTTCTACAAAAAATGGTCAATCTGAAATTTAGAATTTCGCATTTTTTGCATAAATAATGTTTAGACCCAATTTGCCTTAGGTAAATGTGATATCCCCGAAATAATTAATTGCAATTTGGTCATTAATTATGATTACGTGATTATTTATGGTGATAATTAATTTAATGTGTTGGGATTAATTATAATGGCGAAATGCTTAGTCACATGGTGGGCATGACCTGATAATGCATTTCAGGGTGCATGACGTGCATGTTGGGAAATTAGGTGTTATCATGGTTTAATTGTGATGGTTAAATATTACTTAGTAAAACATGTGTTTAATTGAGATTTTGGTGCATTTTGGGAAAATGCTTTTAAAAATATCATGTTGGGGTATTTTATACATCATGTTAACTAATGGGGTACATGTTTAATTATAACCCCTTTATACCCCACTAACCCCACCTTACCCTTCTCACTTTACCAATTCCCAAATCACTCTTCCAAACCCTATCCCCAACCCATTTTCGTTTTTGACTAAAGAAGGAAGGAGAAATCTTTACAAAAGCTTGGTTTGTGAGATTCTTGGTGAGATATAGAGTCCATAATAGGTATGGTCCCCTCCTTGATGTTTTAATGGTGTTTGGTTTGGATTTGAAATGGTATTTGTTGTTTTGAAATGGGTTTGTGTTGGGTTGGTATTGGTTTTGGTTGGGTGTTAGATTTTTGGTTGTTTTAAGGTGTATGTTGAAGGTTTATGGTGTTTTTATGTTATTGGTTTGTTGGTTTAAGTGTTGGTGGAGTTGAGGAAGAAAATATGGTGCAAAAATGGAGATTTTTGAAGCCCGGGCAGCGGCGATCGATCGCCCGCAACCAGTACGCTCAAGACGCGCATGGCGATCGATCGCCACATTTGGGCGATCGATCGGCGGGGCTGGTGATCGATCGCGCCAATTGTGCGGTCGATCGCCGAGTGCAGAGAATTTGATACCCGGGCAGTGTGATCTCGCGATCGATCGGGGCCTTGCGGCGATCGATTGCGAGACACCAAAATGTGTGTTTTTTGTTATTTTTGTGGGTGTATTGGACTATTATTGGTTCTAATATTGGTTTGTGTGAATGTGTAGAACCATCCCACGTGGCAACACAGCCAAGGAAGTGAAGTCCTACCACATCCTACTTTTGGAAAGGTACGTAGAGAGACGTACGGGCACCCAACGGTACATGTATCTTATATACTCATTTGAATATGCAATGTGGATGCAAGTATATATGGAATTGTGCATTGTGGATGCAAATACATGTTGAATTATGCATTATGATTGCATATGTATATGATGATTGCACATCCCATGAGTCATGGTTATAAAGAGTGATGATTTTAATGCTTTACCGCTGTCACTTGAAGCGATGATAGAATACTTGCCGCTGTCATATTGTAGCGATGAAAGAATATTTGCCATCAAATGTTGAAGCGAGGGTATTGCCGTATGTCGCATTTGCGCGAGGTTATTCGATGCCGCTAAGATGTCGAAGCGAGGGGTATTAGTGCCGCTGTCATGACAAGCGAGGTGCATTAAAATACACTATTATAAAAGACTAGGGATTGGTGATTGATGATAATGAAATGGTGTTATGTAATGACATGTGTAGAACCATTAAATAATCTATTGATTATACTCATGAGTTATGGTACATGGACAACAAAAAAGGGAGCGTTTCAAATGCATGGGAAAAACAGGAAGTGTTTTATTACGGTTTATGCATTTACGCCTTATATTCATATTGTGTTGAATATGGATTATTATATTCTAATGTTTTGGGGTTGTCCTTGTATGTACTTTTTGGCATGAAAAGGGGGCTAAGGACGGGTTGAGGTGGTGAGCTTGCGAAGAGCGCATTTGAAAAGGAAGGACATGATTATTTTGTTTAGTGTCTACTCTAGGAGTAGTGTAAAGCTACAGGGATTAACATTCATTTGTAAGGGAATGTAATTAATCCATTTGAAAGTCCTTAACTTGGCATGTAATTCTTATAGGCTCAAAGTCTCAACACGAACTTTTATACTCTGATAATGCATGTTAGCTCTAATTATGCCTTTAATCCGCACTTAAGGAACTAGGGTCCGTATATTAGTGGTATCAGAGCAGTGGTTAGAGAACCCGAGAACGAGTGAAGGGTAGCCTTAGCATGGTTGGCTAGGTGGTTACATTTGGGCATGTTTATGCATGTGGTGCATATTGGTGTATAAAAATTTGTTATACTAACATGCTTATTATCATTCATGTTATCTAACGGTATAACATATGTATTGTTTTGGAATTGTTGTTAACCCTTGTGTTACAGCATGACGGCTATGAACTTGGGGAACCTCAATGAAGAGGTAGGTGATGTAGGAAGCGTGAATGCAAGTATTGGTCAGACAAATCCTTTACCTCCACCAGCTGTGGGAGTGGAACCGGTAGCTCAGTTGTTATTGCCGGGGGAGCTTAGTCTCACTCAATTTCTGACTTTCCACCCGACCATGTTTGAGGGGACAGAAACAGGGGAAGAAGCTGAAGAGTGGCTAGAAAGACTGGAACAGATATTTGTGTCCGCGCCTTGTGCGAGGACGGCTTGGTTAAGACTAGCATAATTCCAATTAGCTAAGAAGTCTTCCATGTGGTGGAAGATGACGGTGATAGAGTTGAGGGCTCAGGGTATGGTGATTGACTGGACTTTATTTAGAACCCGATTTCTGAACCGGTATTTTTCTGCTGCTGCGAGACAGATGAAGGAGGATGAGTTCACAAACTTGAAGCAAGGAGGCATGACTGTATCAGACTATGCCATGCGCTATTCTTCACTGTTGAGGTATGTCCCTCATTCTGCCACAAACGGACATGCAAAGATGATGCACTTCTTGAAGGGGTTGAGGTCGGAACTGTTTGACCGGGTTATCACCAACAACCCCACTTCTTTCGACGATGCTCTTACTAGAGCAGAACTGGCAAAGATTGGAGTTGGGGCCTATCCTAATGCTGTACCCCCACATGTGCCACCACAGAGGCAAGTTACGGATAGCTTGAGGCCACGAGGGGAGTCATTTAAGCCTCATGGAGCTTCTTCATCCTCTCGGTTCAGTGGGAAGAAATCTTTTAACCGGAAACAGGAGAGTAGGAAGAGCAATCTATTGGCCAACCGGGGACCCATGCAAGTGAATACAACGGGGGAAACAAGTATGACAATTGTGGAGGGCCACACTCATCGATCAACTGCCCAGCTTGTTACAGTTGTGGCAAGATAGGCCATATTTCTCGGTATTGCCCCAGCCGGGGAGGACAGTCAGACTTCCAGATGAATAGGCCGAGATTTGATGATAGGACAGTGCATCAGAGGCAGCAGATTATGCCTCGACCATCGGGAGGTCAGACAGTGGGGCCGTCCCAGGGGCAAGTGTATGCACTGACTAGAGAGCAGGCCAAGGTAGCCCCGGAGGAAGTGATCGCTGGTACGTGCCATTTATTTACGCACCCTGCTTTTATTTTGATAGATACAGGTGCCTCCCACTCTTTTGTATCTGTTGGCTTTGTGGAGAGACACCATATGTGCACGTCTTCGTTACCCACGCCACTTATGGTCTCGACACCCACCGGAAGAAATGTTGTTGCAGATCAGTTTCTTGCGGACTGCCTCATTTATTTTGAGGGCAATTAGTTGAAGGCAGATTTGATTGTATTGGGCATGTCAGACTTCAATTGCATTTTGGGCATCAAAATTCTGAACAGATATCAGGCAGTCGTGGACTGTCGGCAGAGAATGGTTCGGTTTAGATCTGATATGGGAATACAGTGGATTTTCTATGGGAACGGTTCTCGTGCAAAGATTCCGTTGATATCAGCGATCAAAATGTCCCAGTTGTTGGAACGTGGTCACACGGGCTATCTTATCTATGCCGTTGACACGACGGGAAAGTGCAAAGATTTGAGGGTGGAGGATGTACCCGTGGTAGCACAGTTTGCTGATGTGTTCCCGGAGGAGATCCCAGGATTCCCACCGGCTAAAGAAGTCGAGTTTGGGATTGAGTTATTACCGGGGACATCCGCTATCTCTCGTGCCCTTTACAGGATGGCACCGGCGGAGTTAAGGGAATTGAAGGAGCAGTTGCAGGAACTCCTTGACAAAGGATATATACGCCCTAGCGTATCGCCATGGGGCGCACCAGTTCTCTTTGTGAAAAAGAAGGATGGTTCGATGCGGTTGTGCATCGATTACCGGCAACTGAATAAGGCCACGGTGAAGAAGAAGTATCCTCTCCCAAGAATTGACGATTTATTTGATCAGTTGCAGGGCACTAAGTTATACAGCAAGATTGACTTGAGATCAGGTTACCATCAGATACGGGTCAGGGAGGAGGATGTGCAGAAGACAGCATTTCGGACTCGGTATGGACACTACGAGTTCCTAGTTATGCAGTTCGGCGTGACGAACGCCCCAGCTGTCTGTATGAGCTTGATGAACAGAGTGTTTCAACCATATATTGACCAGTTCGTCATAGTGTTTATTGATGACATACTCATCTACTCTCGGAGTGAGGAAGAGCACGTGAAACACTTGAGAACAGTGCTCCAAATCCTCAGGGATAATCAGTGATTTGCCAAGCTCAGCAAGTGTGAGTTCTGGTTAAGCAGTGTGGTATTCTTTGGGCATGTTATATCAAGCAGTGGAATATCGGTGGATCCCAGAAAGATAGAGGCTGTGATGGAGTGGGCTGCACCCACTTCTGTACTCGAGATACGGAGTTTTCTAGGTTGGCCGGATATTATCGACGCTTCGTCGAGGGATTTTCAAAGATCGCCAAGCCGTTGACACAGTTGACCCAAAAGGGAGTACCATTCTTTTGGTCTGAGGCTTGTGAGGAGAGCTTCCAAGAGTTGAAACACCGGTTGACGACGGCGCCTGTGTTGGTGATTCCTACGGAGAACACTAGGTTTGTTCTTTATACTGATGCATCGCTTCAGGGCCTGGGATGTGTATTGATGCAAGATTAGCATGTGGTAGCTTATGCATCGAGGCAGTTGAAGCCGCATGAGGCTAGGTATCCAGTCCATGACTTGGAGTTGGCGGCTATTATTTTTGCCCTGAATATCTGGAGGCATTACTTATATGGTACATCGTTTACCATTTATACGGATCACAAGAGCCTGAAGTTCTTGTTTACTCAGGCGGAGTTGAATATGCGGTAGAGGAGATGGATGGATTTACTCAAGGACTATGACTTTGACATAGGTACCATTCTGGAAAAGCAAACTTGACAGTAGACGCCTTGAGTCGGAAGGTGAAGAGAACTGCTGAGGACGCCATATGTTTATCGGCTATGATGACTTCTTATTGCCATCTGGGCTATGATTTTGATGTGGATACATCGCCGGTACGTGTATCGACCTTATTAGCTGAGCCAGATATTTATGAGAATATCAGGAGAGCTCAGAAGACAGATGATGAGATTCAGAGATGGTCATCACTAATACATCTGGGACAGCCATCGAAGTTCAGAGTGGCTAAGGACGGATCCTTGAGATTTGGTAGGCGTTGGGTGGTTCCGAGTACGCCGGAGTTATGTAGAGGGATCTTGGAGCGAGCTCATAGTAGCAGGCTTATTATCCACCCAGGCGGGAAGACAATGTATTAGGATCTATGTGATCAGTTTTGGTGGAAAAGAATGAAGCGTGATGTCGTCGCTTTCGTTAAGAGGTGCTTGATCTGCCAGCAGGTTAAGGCAGAGAGGCAGAGACCTGGTGGTGAGTTGAAGAGTTTTATTGATACCAAAATGGAAGTGGGAACACATATCCATGGACTTTGTGACCCACTTGCCGAGGACTGCTTCGGGTTTTGATGCCATTTGGGTGATTGTGGACAAATTGACCAAAGTGGTTCACTTCATTCCCTATGGTATGACCTTCACCTATTTGAGGATGGCTCAGTTATATGTTCGAGATGTGGTAAGATTTCACGGGATCCCTATTTCTATAGTGTCGGATCGAGATCCGCGATTCACATCTCATTTTTGGGAGGGTCTTCAGTCAGCCTTGGGAACTGAGGTAAGGTTGAGCACTGCATATCATCATCAAACGGATGGCCAGACCGAGCGTACTATCCAAACGCTCGAGGACATGTTGATGGCGTGTGTATTGGAGTTTGATACTTCGTGGCAGGATTCAGTGGCCTTGGTAGAGTTCTCATATAATAATAGCTACCAGGCAAGCATTCAGATGGCTCCTTTTGAGGCTCTTTATGGCAGACTTGTGTTGGGACGACTTGGACCGTAAATTGGTCGGAGGACCATAATTAGTTCGGGAAATGGAAGAGAAGGTAAAGGTGATAAGGCAGAAAATGAAAGCAGCCCAGGACAGACAGGCAGCTTATGCTAATAAACGGTGGTGACCGTTAGAATTTCAGTTGGGGGATAAGGTCCTTTTGAAGATCTCACCTTTCAGAGGTGTTGTGCGATTTGGAATGCGCGGGAAACTGTCTCCGAGGTATGTTGGGCCGTACGAGATCTTGCAGCGCATTGGCACCTTAGCTTACCGACTGGCCTTGCCACCTTCTTTGTCTGGTATTCATGATGTGTTCCACGTGTCTATGTTGCGGAAGTATGAGCCAGATCCGTCACATGTGTTGCAGCCTTCCGAGGTTCAGTTAGAATCCGATGTATCTTATGTGGAACGGCCTGTTAGAATGCTGGATCGAGCAGACCGCAGACTTCGGAACAAGGTGATACCTATGATTAAAGTTCAGTGGGATTGTAGGGGTGTCGAGGAGGCCACGTGGGAGATGGTGCGGCATATGGTGCAACACTACCCGGAACTATTTTCTGGTATGTGATTTATGTTTAGTTTCATTTGGGTAAGGGCGTGCGATTTTGAGGACGAAATCTTATAAGTAGGGGAGTATTGTGATATCCCCGAAATATTAATTGCAATTTGGGAATTAATTATGATTAAGTGATTATTTATGGTGATAATTAATTTAATGTGTTGGGATTAATTATAATGGCGAAATGCTTAGTCACATGGTGGGCGTGACCTGGTAAGGTATTTCAGGGTGCATGATGTGCATGTTGGGAAATTAGGTGTTATCATGGTTTAATTGTGATGGTTAAATATTATTTGGTAAAACATGTGTTTAATTGAGATTTTGGTGTATTTTGGGAAAATGCTTTTAAAAATATCATGTTAGGGTATTTTATACATCATGTTAACTAATGGGGTCCATGTTTAATTATAACCCCTTTATACCCCACTAACCCCACCTTGCCATTCTCACTTTACCAATTCCCAAATCACTCTTCCAAACCCTATCCCCAACCCATTTTCTTTTTTGACTAAAGGAGGAAGGAGAAATCTTTACAAAAGCTTGGTTTGTGAGATTCTTGGTGAGATTTAGAGTCCATAAGAGGTATGGACCCCTCCTTGACGTTTTAATGGTGTTTGGTTTGGATTTGAAATGGTATTTGTTGTTTTGAAATGGGTTTGTGTTGTTGGATTTGGTTTTGGTTGGGTGTTAGATTTTGGTTGTTTTAAGGTGTATGTTGAAGGTTTATGGTGTTTTTATGTTATTGGTTTGTTGGTGTAAGTGTTGGTGGAGTTGGGGAAGAAAATATGGTGCAAAAATGGAGATTTTCGAAGCCCAGGCAGCGGCGATCGATCGCCCGAAGCGAGTGATCGATCGTGCGCAACCAGTACTCTCAAGAAGCACATGGCGATCGATCGCCAAATTTGGGCGATCGATCGGTGGGGCTGGCGATCGATCGCGCCAATTGTGGCGATTGATCGCCGAGTGCAGAGAATTTGATACCCGGCATTGTGATCTCGCGATCGATCGGGGCCTTGTGGCGATCGATCGCGAGACACCAAAATGTGTGTTTTTGGTTATTTTTATGGGATTTTTGGTATTGGACTATTATTGGGTTCTAATATTGGTTTGTGTTAATGTGTAGAACCATCCCATGTGGCAACACAGCCAAGGAAGTGAAGTCCTACCACATCCTACTTTTGGAAAGGTACGTAGAGAGATGTACGGGCACCCAACGGTACATGTGTCTTATATACTCATTTGAATATGCATTGTGGATGCAAGTATATATGGAATTGTGCATTGTGGATGCAATACATGTTGAATTATGCATTATGATTGCATCTGTATATGATGATTGCACGTCCCATGAGTCATGGTTATAAAGAGTGATGATTTTAATGCTTTGCCGCTGTCACTTGAAGCGATGATAGAATACTTGCCGCTGTCATATTGTAGCGATGAAAGAATATTTGCCGCCAAATGTTGAAGCGAGGGTATTGCCGCATGTCGCATTTGCGCGAGGTTATTCGATGCCGCTAATATGTCGAAGCAGGGGTATTAGTGCCGCTGTCATGACAAGCGAGGTGCATTAAAATACACTATTATAACAGACTAGGGATTGGTGATTGATGATAATGAAATGGTGTTATGTCATGACATGTGTATAACCATTAAATAATCTATTGATTACACTCATGAGTTATGGTACAGAGACAACCAAAAAGGGAGCGTTTAAAGTGCATGGGACAAACAAGAACTGTTTTATTACGGTTTATGCATTTACGCCTTATATTCATATTGTGTTGAATATGGATTATTATATGCTCATGTTTTGGGGGTTGTCCTTGTAGGTACTTTTTGGCATGAAAAAGGGGCTAAGGACGGGTTGAGGCGGTGAGCTTGTGAAGAGCGCTTTTGAAAAGGAAGGACATGATTATTTTGTATAGTATCTACTCTAGGAGTAGTGTAAAGCTATAGTGATTAACATTCATTTGTAAGGGAATGTAATTAATCCATTTGAAAGTCCTTAACTTGGCATGTAATTCTTATAGGCTCAAAGTCTCAACACGAACTTTTATACTCTGATAATGCATGTTAACTCTAATTATGCCTTTAATCCGCACTTAAGAAACTAGGGTCCTTAAAGTAAATGAACGAATATGTGGAAATGTCAAACATATAAAATGTCATATTTTGGGTTAGCTTTATATCTAAATTGGACCCATGTCATTTGATTAAGATTTGAAAGAATTATGGGTTTATCATTGGATGCATGTTTCTGAAATTTCGAGTAAGCTTTGAACATGATCTATTTGAATGATATTTGGTCAGGTGACTATAGTCCGAAGTCAATTTGAGGAGTACCAAAATTCTGGATATTTGTTTGACTCGGTGGAGGTACGTAGTAAATCGGTTTTATCACGATGTTTGTGATGTCCGGAATAATTAATAATCATTTATTTGGATTTATTTATGGTGTTTATATGATATGTCAGGATTTAATTATTGGGTATCAGATATTGGAGCGTAGTTGGGATAAATGATTCCGGGATTGAATTTACGATGTTAGTTAAATTCAAGGAGATTCTTAAATTCTTAGGAATGTTATTTTGGTCCGGGATTTGAATAAATAATTACGGGTTGAACTTGTATCGTAAATTAAATTTTAGAGAGATTCTTACAAGTAATAAATAATTTAG
Organism: Haberlea rhodopensis; assembly: GCA_907163345.1. NCBI lineage: Eukaryota > Viridiplantae > Streptophyta > Magnoliopsida > Lamiales > Gesneriaceae > Haberlea > Haberlea rhodopensis. The sequence continues at coordinate 551,171 of CAJQUN010000132.1, read as the reverse complement.
TAGGAGATAATTATTTTGGGGAAGATAATAAATAATAGGGGAAAGCCATCTCCTCTCTCATCGACCCAGATAAGGAAACCCTCCTCCCCCTCCATTCGTTCTTCGACCGAGAAATCCACGCAAAGAACTCAATTATTTCAACGAATTGTGTGATATCCCCGAAATAATTAATTACAATTTGGGCATTAATTATGTATATATGATTAATTATGGTGATAATTGATTTATGTGTTGGAATTAATTATCTTGTTGAAATGCTTAGTCACATGGTAGGCGTGACCCATGGGTGCATTTCAGGGTGCATGTTATGCATGTTGGGTAATTGAGGGTCGTTATGGATTAAATGTGATGGTTGATAATTATTTTGATGGAACATGTATTTAATTGAGATTTTGTTGCATTTTGGTGAAATGCTTTTAAAATATCATGTTGGGGTATTTTGTACATCATGAATTAATTGTTGGGGTACAAATTTAAATTAAACCCCCTTTAACCCCTTATTACCCCCACTATACCCATCACTTTACCAAAATCCCCAACCCACTCTCCAAACCCTATTTCCCTTCCATTTTCGATTTTTGACTTCAAGATGAAGAGAAATCCTTGCAAAAGCTTGATTTGTGGGATTTATTGTGAGATTTGGAGTCCTCAAGAGGTATGGATACCTCCTTAGTATTTTAATGGAGTTTGGTTTGTTTTTGAAATGGTTTTGGTTGATTTGGAAATGGGTTTATTTTGGGTTGGTGCTATTTTTGGTTGGGGTTGGATTTATGGTTGTATGAAGGTGTTTATTGAAGGTTTTTAGTGTTTTTGTATTGTTGATGTGTTGGTATTTGAGTTGGGTTGGTTTGGGAGAAATTGAGGTGAAAAAAATGGAGAAATCGCGCACACAGCAGGTGGCGATCGATCGCTACAAACACAGCGATCGATCGCCGAAGGGCAGTGGCGAAATGTGATGCAGGCGATCGATCGCCATATATGACGCGATCGATCACCGCGAGACAGTGAAGTCTGGCGATCGATCGCCATATCAAGGCGATCGATCGGTAAGGCTCGCGATCGATCGCCTCGACACAGCAATCGATCGCCTCGACACAGCGATCGATCGCCAGCTGCTGAATAGTGGGAAATGATGTTTTTTGTTGGATTTTTGGTATTTGGCTATTATTTAGCTTCTAATATTGGGTTGTGTGATTGTGTAGAACCATCCCAGGTGGCGACGCAACCAAGGAAGTAATGTCATACCAAATTCCACTTTTGGAAAGGTACGTAGAAGACGTACGGGCACCCAACGGTACATGTATCTATTATACTGATTGATTATGCATTGTGGATGCGAGTATGTATGGAATTGTGCATTGTGGATGCAAATACATGTTGAATTTATGCATGATGATTATATAAGCATATGGTGATTGTTGGTGCACATCCCATGAGTCATGGTTATATAGAGCGATGATTTTAATGCTTTGCCGCTGTCACTTGAAACGATGATAGAATACTTGCCGCTGTCATATTGTAGCGAGGAAAGAATATTTGCCGCCAAATGTTGAAGTGAGGGTATTGCCGCATGTCGCATTTGCGCGAGGTTATTCAATACCGCTAATATGTCGAAGCGAGGGGTATTAATGCCTTTGTCATGACAAGCGAGGTGTATTAAAATACGCTATTATAACAGACTAGGGATTGGTAATTGGTGATAATGAAATGGTGTTATGTCACGATATGTGTGAACCATTAAATAATCTATTGATTATGCTCATGAGTTATGGTACAGGGCAACCAAAAAGGAAGCTTTTAAAATGCATGGGAAAAACAGGAAGTGTTTTATTATGGTTTATGCATTTACGCCTTATATTCATATTGTGTTGGATATGAATTATTATATGCTCATGTTTAGGGGGTTGTCCTTGTAGGTACATTTTGGCATGATAAAAGGGGTTAAGGCGGGTTGAGGCGGTGAGCTTGTGAAGAACACTTTTGATAATGAAGGACATGATTGTTTTTGTATAGTGTCTACTCTAGGAGTAGTGTAAAGCTATAGCGAATAACATTCATTTGATTGAGAATGTAATTAATCCTATTTGAAAGTCCTTAACTTGGCATGTAATTCTTAAGGCTCAAAGTCTCAACACGAACTTTTATACTCTGATAATATATGTTAGCTCTAATTATACCTTTAATCCGTACTTAAGGAACTAGGGTCCTTACATTAGTGGTATCAGAGCCAGGTTAGAGAACCCGGGAACGAGTGAAGGGTAGCCTTAGCATGATTGGCTAAGTTTTTACATTTGGGCATGTGGTGCATATTGATGTATATACTGTTATACTAACATGCTTATTATTGTTTATGTTATCTAACGGCATAACATATGTATTATTTTAGAATTGTTGTTAACCCTTGTGTTACAGCATGTCGGCTATGAACTTGGGGAACCTCAATGAAGAGGTAGGTGACGTTGGAAGTGTTAATGCAAGTATAGGCCAGACAAATCCTTTACCACCACCAGCTGTAGGTGCAAAACAAGTGGCTCAGTTGTTACTACCTGGTGAGCTTAGTTTGACTCAGTTTCTGACCTTCCGCCCGCCCCGGTTTGAGGGGACAGAGACAGGGGAAGAGGCTGAGGAGTGGCTTGAGAGACTGGAACAGATTTTTGTGTCCACTCCTTGTGCAAGGACAGCATGGCTGAGGTTGGCCGAGTTCCAGCTAGCCAAGAAACCTTCCATGTGGTGGAAGACCACGGTGATGGAATTGAGGGCTCAGGGTATGTTAATTGATTGGACTCTCTTCAGAACCCGGTTTCTAAACCGGTATTTTTCTGCTGCTGCGAGACAGATAAAGGAAGATGAGTTCACAAACTTGAAACAAGGAGGCATGACAGTATCAGACTATGCTATGCACTATTCTTCATTGCTGAGGTATGTCCCTCATATTGCCACAAGCGGACATGCAAAGATGAGGCACATTTTGAAGGGGTTACGGCCGGAGTTATTTGACCAGGTTATCACCAACAACCCCACTTCTTTTGATGATGCTCTTACTAGAGCAGAACTTGCGGAGATCGGAGTTGGGGCCTATCCTAATGCTGTACCCCCACACGTGCCACAACAGAGGCAATTTACTGATAGCTTGATGCCCCGAGGAGAGTCATTAAGCCTCGTGGTGCTTCTTCATCCTCTCGGTTTAGCGGAAAGAAATCTTTTAACCGAAAGCAAGAGAACAAGAAGATCAATCTATTGGCCAACCGGGGTGTAAGACCCCGTTATCTCAACATACTATAAGGTGCAATTAAGAGAACTAATCATATCAAATCAGAGTAAGTCGTGTTGACAATTGAGCTTAAGGTTTACATGTATGTATGACATGCCAAAAGAAATTTGTTACATTCTTTAACAAATTTGGGTAAGGCTACTTCTACTGCACTCCTAGTAGAAACTATACAAAATAAATCTTTATCTTGCTATCTTGTAGCACTCCTTACAGCTCAGCTTATCAACCTGACCCTGGTTCTCCTTAGCAAAAGCACCTACAAGGACAACCCCCATCACATGAGCATATCGTAATTCATATCAAACATAATATGAATGTAAAGCATAAATGCATAATCATAGTCATAAAATACTTCCTGTATTTCCAATGCTTTTAAAACGCCCATTAGTAGTCCCTGTACCATAATTCATGATAAAACATTATATGATATTATGGTTCCTTAATAATGTCATGACATATCTTTACTTCTTAAATCCTTACTTCAATCTTGAGTCATTTTATCATTAGTGTATTGCAATGCTTCTTACTTTTCCACGTAAGCGGAATTCTTCCTCGCTTCTTATGGAACTCCACGTAAGCGGCATTCTTCCTCGCTTCTTATGGAAATTCACGCCTCCATGTGCGAACGGTCCTCTACCTCTCGCTCCACATTTTCAGCGGAATTATAGTGTAAGCATTAAAATCCTCACTGGGATAACCTTGACTCGTGGAATACACCTCTTATATTCCACAGCATTCAATGCATGTCAACATGTATCATATCATAATGCACCATCTTATGCATAATTTTACTTTATCTTGTGTTAAATAAATAAACACGAATACATGTTACCGTTGGGATACCCGTACGTCGCTTACGTACCTTTCCAAAATGTAGAGGAGTCAACAGACTTTATCTCCTCGACTGTGCTGGTACCTGGGATGGTTCTACATAACCACACAACACAATATTAGGCACCTCATAATGATCCAATATCATAAATTTATAATAAAATTCCCATTTTTCGAAAATGGAACACTACTGATTTTTTTTCCAGAAATGTTCGAGCACCTCTTTTCACGCTCTTAAAACCGCTTCATAATATATGTCATGTGCTCGAACAAAAGTGCTAGGGACTCCACAATACTTTCATGCAAGTGCTTAAATCAAAGTTTCAACAACAACTAAGCCCAACATGCATCGTAATAACCCCTCAATTTCAGCACTCAACCAGAAATTCCAGAAAACAGGGCATATGAACCTTGCCCAGATTTTTCGAGCATGCATCTTCACAACAACAAAACTACCACATAACCCGTAACTCATGCTCAAGGAAACATGCTAGTAACTTTGCCAAACTACCATGTATGTGTTCACGTCAAAGGTTTAATCAAAACCTAAGCTAGCATGCTTCATAATGAGCCCACAAATTCAATACTCGTCCAATTTTCCGTGAAAAACAGGGCATATAATCATCGCCCAGAATTTTCGAACACTTCATTTCACATGATTAAATCCTTCACATAACACATGAAACATGCTCAAGGAAATATACTGGCATCTTCAAACAACTACCATGCACGTATTCACATCAAAGGTTCAACCAAAACCTAAGCTAGCATGCTTCAAATCCTCATGATTAAACCCCTAATCAAACAAAAACAGGGCAGTTTCCCTGCCCAGATTTTCGAGGACCACTTTTCACAACTCGAAATCTAACATATAAAGCATGTAAGTTACTTAACAAGACATGCTAGGGGCTTCATAAACATCACATGCAAGCACTAATAACAAGATTTCGTCGAACCGTAAACATCACATGCTTCAAATATCTTCTCCTATAATCAGTTCATATGTTGGACGATATGTTTCTGGAAAGAAGGGAGAGGAAACCGAGAGAAGAGAGTGGGAAAGAAGTGATGGAAGAGGCATGGTTGATCAATCTGCATGCCTGAAAACAGTGGGTATGGGCGTGATTCAGCCACTTGGGGGGGAGGGTGGTTGCTTGTAGGGTGGCCTTGTGGTGTTTAATTGTGTCCAGGTATTTCGTACGATGTATAAAAATATCCCTCCTTGATATTTTATAATTTTACCACATCAATACATCATCAAAAACACCTAACATGCCTCCTAAACCATATCATCAAAATAAATATAACACCAACCACATAAATTAATTCCCCAACTTAATTACATGCTTTTACCACATAAAGCATAACCCATAAACCCCAAATTAAATCACCTCAATACATAATTATCAACACTTTGATAGCATGTAAACACATAATCCTTTCGGGGATATCACAATACTCCCCTACTTATAAGATTTCGTCCTCGAAATCACACTTACGACCAAAATAATATAAACATAAAACACATACCAGAGAACAGTTCTGGATAGTGCTGCACCATGTGTCGCTCTGTCTCCCACGTGGCCTCCTCGACACCTCTACGATCCCACTGAACCTTGATCATAGGAATAACTTTGTTCCGAAGCCTGCGGTCTGCCCTATCCAAAATCCTGATAGGCTGTTCCTCATAGGAAACATCGGACTCCAACTGCACCTCTGAAGGCTGCAACACATGCGAAGGATCTGGCTCGTACTTCCTCAGCATAGACACATGGAAAACATCGTGTATACCAGACAGAGAGGGCGGTAAAGCCAAATGGTACGCCAGGGTACCAATACGTTGCAAGATCTCACACGGCCCTACATATCTTGGGGATAACTTTCCCCGCATTCCAAATTGTACCACACCTCTGAAAGGTGAGATCTTTAGAAAGACTCTGTCGCCCAACTGAAACTCCAACGGTCTTCGCCGCTGATTGGCATACGCTGTCTGTCTGTCCTGAGCTGCCTTCATCTTTCTCTTGATGACCTTTACCTTTTCTTCCATATCCTGGACCAACTCTGGTCCTCTGACCGATTTACGGTCCACATCATCCCAACACAAAGGCGACCTGCAACGCCTGCCATATAGGGCTTCAAATGGAGCCATCTGTATGCTAACCTGGTAACTGTTATTATAAGAAAATTCCACCAAGGCTACTGAGTCCTGCCAAGAAGTGTCGAACTCCAGCACACAAGCCCTCAACATATCTTCGAGCGTCTGTATCATACGCTCGGTCTGTCCGTCCGTTTGGGGATGATAGGTTGTGCTCAACCTCAACTATGTACCTAGAGCTGACTGAAGACCCTCCCAGAAGTGAGATGTGAACCGCGGATCTCAATCAGACACAATCGAAAGAGGGATCCCGTGCAGTCTCACCACATCTCTGATATATAACTGAGCCCTCCTTAGGTATGTGAAGGTCATACAGTAGGGAATGAAATGAGCACTCTTAGTCAATCTGTCGACGACTACACATATGGCATCAAAACCTGAAACAGTCCTTGGTAAGTGGGTTACGAAATCCATAGACACGTGCTGCCACTTCCACTCGGGTATCTCCAAACTCCTTAGTTCACCACCGGGCCTCTGCCTCTCAGCCTTCACCTGCTGACAAATCAAGCAGCGCTTGACGAATGAGGTAACATCCTGTTTCATTCGCCTCCACCAGAACTGGCTGCATAAATCCTTGTACTTCTTCTTCCCGCCCGGGTGGATACTCATCCTGCTGCAATGAGCTCGTTGTATTATACCCTGTCGCAACTCGGGTGTATCTGGAACCACCCATCTGTCGCTAAGTCTCAGAGAACCGTCCTCAGCCACTCTTAATCTCGATGGCTGACCTGAATGAACCACTGACATCCATCTCTGAACCTCTGCGTCGGTCCCTTGAGCCTTCCGGATGTGTTCATAAATGATCGGCTCAGCTAGTAAGGTCAACACCTGTACCGGAGAAGAAGACACATCATAATCAAACCCCAACTGATAGTAGGATCCCATCATAGCTGATACATACATGACATCCTCTGCCGTGCTCCTCACTTTCCGACTCAAAGCGTCGGCTGTCAAGTTTGCTTTTCCAGGATGGTATTCGATTTCACAGTCATAGTCCTTGAGCAGGTCCATCCATCTCCTCTGCCTCATATTCAGCTCAGCCTGTGTAAACAAGAACTTCAGGCTCTTGTGATCAGTGAAGATGGAAAATGAGGTACCATATAAGTAGTGTCGCCATATCTTCAAGGCGAACACTATAGCTGCTAACTCCAGATCATGGACTGGATACCTCATCTCGTGTGGCTTCAACTGTCTAGAAGCATAAGCCACTACATGTCTGTCCTGCATCAATACGCATCCTAGGCCCTGTAGCGATGCGTCAGTATAAAGAACAAATCCTTTGTTCTCCCTGGGAATCACCAAAACTGGTGCAGTAGTCAGTCTGCGCTTTAATTCCCGGAAACTCTGCTCACAAGCCTCTGACCAACAGAATGGGACTCCCTTCTGAGTCAGCTGTGTAAGTGGCTTGGCGATCTTTGAGAAACCCTCGACGAAACGTCGGTAATAGCTAGCCAAACCAAGAAAACTTCGAATCTCACTGACTGAAGTAGGGGCGGACCAATCCATAACTGCCTCAATCTTCATGGGATCTACTGATATCCCCTCTCGAGAGATAATGTGACCCAAGAATGATACACTGCTTAGCCAAAACTCACACTTGCTGAGTTTGGTGAACAACTGGTGATCTCTGAGGATCTGTAATACTGTCCTCAAATGACTAGCATGCTCCTCTTCACTTCTTGAATAGACAAGGATGTCATCAATGAATACGATCACAAACTGATCAAGGTACTCCTGAAATACTCGGTTCATTAGGGTCATAAATATAGAGGGGCATTTGTTACACCAAACGGCATAACTAGGAACTCGTAGTGCCCGTACCGAGTTCGAAAAGCTATCTTCTGGACATCATCAGCTCTAACCCCCACCTGGTGATAGCCTGACCTCAAATCTATCTTTGAGTAAACCTCTGTACCCTGAAGCTGATCGAACAGATCATCAATCCTCGGAAGTGGATACCTGTTCTTCACTGTGGCCTTGTTCAGTTGCCTGTAGTCAATGCACAGACGCATTGAACCATCCTTCTTTTTCACGAACAAGACTGGTGCACCCCAAGGCGATACACTAGGATGAATGTATCCCTTGTCGAGGAGCTCCTGCAACTGCACTTTCAACTCCCTCAGCTCTGCCGGTGCCATCCTGTATGGGGCACGAGAAATGGCTGATGTCCCCGACAGTAGCTCAATGGCAAACTCCACATCTCTTATCGGCGAAAACCCTGGAATCTCATCCAGGAATACATCAATGAATTCCGTCACGACCGGTATATCCTCGATCCTTAACTCTTCCTTTACCTCAGAGACGTCCACGGCATAAATAATGTAGCCCGTGTGGCCGCGTTCCAATAACCGCGACATCTTAACTGCTGAGATCACTGGAATCTTGGGATGAGAGTCTTCCCCATAAAAGGTCCACTGGAACCCCTGATCAGAAAGAAAATGTACCATCCTCTGTCGGCAATCTACCACTGCTCGGTATCTGCTCAACACATCAATACCGATAATGCAGTCAAAATCTGTCATCTCTAACTGAATCAGATCGGCCCTCAGATCATTGCCCTCAAAATAAATGAGGCAATCAGAAACAGTCGGTCTGCAATCACATGCTTCCCTGTGGGTGTCGAGACCATGAGAGGCGTGGGTAACAGAGACGAGCACAGGCGGTGTCTCTCCACAAAAGCAGCAGATACAAAAGAATGGGAAGCACCTGTATCTATCAATATAAACGCAGGGTACGTAAATAAATGACACGTACCAGCAATGACCTCCTCCGGGGCTGCCTCAGCCTGCTCCCGCGTCAATGCATACACCTGACCCTGCGGCTGTCCAGCCGCCGGACCTTCCTGTGGTCGTGGTGCAAAATGCTGCCTCTGTGGTGTTCTTCCTGCATCAAATCTTGGCCTATTTGGCCTAGTGTCTGCCTGACCTCCCCGATTGGGGCAACCTCGAGCCAAGTGACCCATCTTGCCACAAATATAACAACCCTGACAGTCACGTGACAAGTGCCATCCTCCACATTTGTTACATCGGTTTCCTCCTGTCTTACTTCCCTGGGATGGCCCTCGGTTACTTTGCTCTGACCCTGAGATTTCTTTCCACTGAATCTGGAAGATGATGAGGCCCCACGAGGCTTAAAGTGGTCCCCTCGTGGCCTCAGACGGTCACCAACAGGTCTCTGCGGTGGTGGGAAAGGGGTACAACTTCCTTGTATACGCCCACTGCAATCTCTGCCAACTCTGCCCTGGTCAGGGCGTCATCAAAAGAGCTGGGGTTGTTGGAGACAACCCGATCAAATAGTTCTGGTCTCAGTTCCTTCAGAAAGTTTCTCATCTTGGCATGACTGCTCACAGCGACATGAGGTACATACCTCAATAATGAGGAATACTGCATAGCATAGTCTGACACTGACAGGCTGCCCTGCTTTAAATTATTGAACTCATCTTCCTTTAATTGTCTGGCAGCTGCAGAAAATACCGGTTAAGGAACCGGGTCATGAATACAGTCCAGTCAACTGTCACACTTTGAGCTCTCAGCTCCATCACCGTGGTCTTCCACCACATAGAAGGCTTCTTCGCCATCTGAAACTCGGCTAACCTCAGCCATGCGGTACATGCACAAGGCACAGTCACAAGTATCTGCTCTATCCGCTCCAGCCATTCTTCGGCTGCTTCACCAGACTCAATCCCCTCAAATATAGGTGGATGGAAGTTCAGAAACTGTGTCAAACTGAGCTCCCCTGGTAATAACATCTGTGCACTGGGCTCCACGCCCACAGCAGGTGGCGGTAAAGGGTTCAGCTGAGCAATACTGGCATTCATACTGCCCATATCTCCTACCTCCTCATTAAGGTTCTCCGGGTTAATAGCCGCTATGCTGCAACACAAGAGTTAACAACAATACCAAAAGCAGTTCATAATATAAGTCGTTAGATAACAAGAGTATCTTATTCAAAAGCATGTTAGTATAACACTTATACAAAAATATGCATCACATGCATAACATGCCCGACAATGAATACCTAGCCAACTTGTCTCTAAAGGCTACCCTTCACTCTTCCCTGGTTATCTAACCACTACTCTGATACCACTAAATGTAAGACCCCGTTATCTCAACATACTATAAGGTGCAATTAAGAGAAGTAATCATATCAAACCAGAGTTGTAAGTCGTGTTGACAATTGAGCTTAAGGTTTACATGTATGTATGACATGCCAAAAGAAATTTGTTACATTCTTTAACAAATTTGGGTAAGGCTACTTCTACTTCACTCCTAGTAGAAACTATACAAAATAAGTCTTTATCTTGCTATCTTGTAGCACTCCTTACAGCTCAGCTTATCAACCTGACCCTGGTTCTCCTTAACAAAAGCACCTACAAGGACAACCCTCATCACATGAGCATATCGTAATTCATATCAAACATAATATGAATGTAAAGCATAAATGCATAATCATAGTCATAAAATACTTCCTGTATTTCCAATGCATTTAAAACGCCCATTAGTTGTCCATGTACCATAATTCATGATAAAAACATTATATGATATTATGGTTCCTTAATAATGTCATGACATATCTTTACTTCTTAAATCCTTACTTCAATCTTGAGTCATTTTATCATTACTGTATTGCAATGTTTCTTACTTTTCAACGTAAGCGGAATTCTTCCTCGCTTCTTATGGAACTCCACGTAAGCGGTATTCTTCCTCGCTTCTTATGAAAATTCACGCCTCCATGTGCGAACGGTCCTCTACCTCTCGCTCCACATTTTCAGCGGAATTATAGTGTAAGCATTAAAATCCTCACTGGGATAACCTTGACTCGTGGAATACACCTCTTATATTCCACAGCATTCTTTGCAAAAATAATGCATGTCAACATGTATCATATCATAATGCACAATCTTATGCATACTTTTACTTTATCTTGTGTTAAATAAATAAACACGAATACATGTTACCGTTGGGATGCCCGTACGCCGCTTACGTACCTTTCCAAAATGTAGAGGAGTCAACAGACTTTATCTCCTCGATTGTGCTGGTACCTGGGATGGTTCTACATAACCACACAACACAATATTAGGCACCTCATAATGATCCAATATCATAAACTTAATAAAATTCCCATTTTTCGAAAATGGAACACTACTGATTTTTTTTCCAGAAATGTTCGAGCACCTCTTTTCATGCTCTTAAAACCGCTTCATAATATGTGTAATGTGCTCGAACAAAAGTGCTAGGGACTCCACAATACTTCCATGCAAGTGCTTAAATCAAAGTTTCAACAAACACTAAGCCCAACATGCATCGTAATTACCCCTCAATTTCAGCACTCAACCAGAAATTCCAGAAAAACAGGGCATATGAACCTTGCCCAGATTTTTCGAGCATGCATCTTCACAACAACAAAACTACCACATAACCCGTAACTCATGCTCAAGGAAACATGCTAGTAACTTCGCAAAACGACCATGTATGTGTTCACGTCAAAGGTTTAATCAAAACCTAAGCTAGCATGCTTCATAATGAGCCCACAAATTCAATACGCGTCCATTTTTCCGTGAAAAAAACAGGGCATATAATCATCGCCCAGAATTTTCGAACACTTCATTTCACATGATTAAATCCTTCACATAACACATGAAACATGCTCAAGGAAATATACTGGCATCTTCACAAAACTACCATGCACGTATTCACATCAAAGGTTCAACCAAAACCTAAGCTAGCATGCTTCAAATCCTCATGATTAAACCCCTACTCAAACAAAAACAGGGCAGTTTCCCTGCCCAGATTTTCGAGGACCACTTTTCACAACTCGAAATCTAACCTATAAAGCATGTAAGTTACTTAACAAGACATGCTAGGGGCTTCATAAACATCACATGCAAGCACTAATAACAAGATTTCGTCGAACCGTAAACTATCATGTCAAATCTGCTATAAAGAAAACATATGCTTAAAAACCGAAATCTGGGAAAAACATGTGATTCCTCACCACTTTTGCTCTTCGATTTTTGTTAAATTCCGATCAACAAAATACCAAATATCTTCTCCTATAATCAGTTCATATGTTGGACGATATGTTTCTGGAAAGAAGGGAGAGGAAACCGAGAGAAGAGAGTGGGAAAGAAGTGATGGAAGAGGCATGGTTGATCAATCTGCATGCCTGAAAACAGGGGGGTATGGGCGTGATTCAGCCACTTGGGGGGGCGGGTTGCTTGTAGGGTGGCCTTGTGGTGTTTAATTGTGTCCCGGTATTTCGTACGATGTATAAAAATATCCCTCCTTGATATTTTAAAATTTTACCACATCAATACATCATCAAAAACACCTAACATGCCTCCTAAACCATATCATCAAATAAATATAACACCAACCACATAAATTAATTCCCCAACTTAATTACATGCTTTTACCACATAAAGCATAACCCATAAACCCCAAATTAAATCACCTCAATACATAATTATCAACACTTTGATAGCATGTAAACACATAATCCTTTCGGGGATATCACACGGGGGCCCATGCAAGTGAATAGATCGGGGGAGTCAAGGTGTGACAATTGTGGAGGGCCACACTCTTCGATCAACTGCCGGGCTTGTTACAGTTGTGGTAAGATGGGCCACATCTCTCGGTATTGCCCCACTCGGGGAGGACAGTCAGATTTCCAAGGGAATAGGCCGAGATTTGAGGACAGGACAGTGCATCAGAGGCAACAGATTATGCCTCGACCATCGGGAGGTCAAACAGTGGGACCGTCCCAAGGGCAGGTGTATGCACTGACTAGAGAGCAGGCACAGGCATCCCCGGAGTAGGTGATCACCGGTACGTGCTATTTATTTACGTACCCTGCTTTTATTTTGATAGATACCGGTGCCTCCCACTCTTTTGTATCTGTTGGCTTTGTGGAGAGACACCATAGGCGCACGTCTTCAATACCCACGCCTCTCATGGTCTCGACACCCACTGGAAGAAATGTTGTTGCTGATCAGTTTCTTGCGGATTGCCTCATTTATTTTGAGGGCAATGAGTTGAAGGAAGATTTGATTGTGTTGGGCATGTCAGACTTCGACTGCATTGTGGGCATCGACATTCTGAAAAGATATCAGGCAGTCGTGGACTGTCGGCAGAGAACAGTACGGTTTAGATCTGATTTGGGAATACAGTAGACCTTCTTTGGGAACGGTTCTCGTGCAAAGATTCCGTTGATATCAGCGATCAAAATGTCTCAGTTGTTGGAACGTGGTCACACGGGCTATCTTATCTATGCCGTGGACACGGCCGGGAAGAGTAAAGAGTTGAGGATTGAGGATGTACCCGTGGTAGTCGAATTTGCGGACGTGTTTCCGGAGGAGATTCCAGGATTCCCACCGGCTAGAGAAGTCGAGTTTGGGATTGAGTTATTACCGGGGACATCCGCTATTTCTCGTGCCCCTTACAGAATGGCACCGGCGGAGTTAAGAGAATTGAAGGAGCAGCTGCAGGAGCTCCTTCACAAAGGATATATACGCCCTAGCGTATCGCCTTGGGGCGCACCGGTTTGTGAAGAAGATGGATGTTTCGATGTGTTTGTGCGTCGCTTACCGACAACTGAATAAGGCCACGGTGAAGAACAAGTATCCCCTCCCTAGGATTGATGATTTGTTTGATCAGTTGCAAGGTACAAAGCTTTATAGCAAGATTGATTTGAGGTCAGGGTACCAGAAGATTCTGGTCAGATAGGAGGATGTGAAGAAGACAGCATTTCGTTATGCTCATAGCAGCAGCCTTAGTATCCACCCAGGCGGGAAGAAGATGTATAAGGATCTACGTGATCAGTTTTGGTGGAAAAGAATGAAGTGTGATGTCGTTGCTTTCGTTAAGAGGTGCTTGATCTGCCAGCAGGTTAAGGCAGAGAGGCAGAGACCTGGTGGTGAGTTGAAAAGTTTGGAGGTACCGGAGTGGAAGTGGGAGCACATATCCATGGACTTTGTGACCCACTTGCCGAGGACTACTTCGGGTTGTGATGCCATTTGGGTGATCGTGGATAGGCTGACAAAGGTGGCTCACTTCATTCCCTACAGTATGACGTACACATACTTGAGGATGGCTCAGCTGTATGTCCGGGATATAGTGAGACTGCACGGGATTCCAGTGTCTATAGTATCTGACAGAGATCCACGGTTCACATCTCATTTCTGAGGAGGTCTTCTATCAGCTTTAGGGTACTGAGGTGAGGTTGAGCATGACATATCATCCCCAGACGGACGGTCAGACTAAGCGTACTATACAGACGCTCGAGGACATGCTACGGGCTTGTGTATTAGAGTTTGATACCTCGTGGCAGGATTCTTTGGCCTTGGTAGAATTCTCCTACAATAATAACTATCAGGCGAGTATTCAGATGGCTCCGTTTGAGGCTCTGTATGGTCGGCGTTGTAGGTCGCCTTTGTACTGGGATGACTTGACCAGTAACGCAGTAGGAGGAACCGAACTGATTCGGGAAATGGAGGATAAGATAAAGGTTATCCGTCAGAAAATGAAAGCAGCCTAGGACAGACAGGCAGCTTATGCAAATAAACGGCGGAGACCGTTGGAGTTTCAGATGGGAGATAAGGTCTTCTTGAAGATCTCACCTTTCAGAGGTGTGGTGCAATTTGGGATGCGCGGGAAACTGTCTCCGAGGTATGTTTGGTCGTACGAGATCTTGTAGCGCATTGGCACCTTAGCTTACCGACTGGCCTTGCCACCTTCTTTGTCTGGTATACACGATGTGTTCCATGGGTCTATGTTGCGAAAGTATGAGCCGGATTCGTCGCATGTGTTACAGCCTTCCGAGGTTCAGTTAGAATCCGATGTATCTTATGTGGAACGGCCTGTTAGAATTCTGGATCGAGCAGACCGCAGACTTCGGAACAAAAGTGATACCTATGATCAAGGTTCAGTGGGATCGCAGGGGTGTCGAGGAGGCTACATGAGAGACGGAGCGGCATATGGTGCAGCACTACCCGGAACTGTTTTCTGGTATGTGATTTATGTTTAGTTTCATTTTGGGGTAAGTGCATGCGATTTCGATGACGAAATCTTATAAGTAGGGGAGTATTGTGATATCCCCGAAATAATTAATTACAATTTGGGCATTAATTATGTATATATGACTAATTGTGGTGATAATTGATTTATGTGTTGGAATTAATTATCTTGTTGAATTGCTTAGTCACATGGTAGGCGTGACCCGGGGGTGCATGTTATGGATGTTGGGGAGTTGAGGGTCGTTATGGATTAAATGTGATGGTTGATAATTATTTTGATGGAACATGTATTTAATTGAGATTTTGGTGCATTTTGATGAAATGCTTTTAAAATATCATGTTGGGGTATTTTGTACATCATGAATTAATTGTTGGGGTACAATTTTAAATTAAACCCCCTTTAACCCCTTATTACCCCACTAAACCCATCACTTTACCAAAATCCCCAACCCACTCTCCAAACCCTATTTCCCTTCCATTTTCGATTTTTGACTTCAAGAGGAAGAGAAATCCTTGCAAAAGCTTGATTTGTGGGAGTTATTGCGAGATTTGGAGTCCTCAAGAGGTATGGATACTTCCTAAGTATTTTAATGGAGTTTGGTTTGTTTTTGAAATGGTTTTGATTGATTTGGAAATGGGTTTATTTTGGGTTGGTGTTATTTTTTGTTGGGGTTGGATTTATGGTTGTATGAAGGTGTTTATTGAAGGTTTTTAGTGTTTTGTATTGTTGATCTGTTGGTATTTGAGTTGGTTGGTTTGGAAGAAATTTGAGGTGAAAAAAAACGGAGAAATCGCGCACACAGTAGGTGGCGATCGATCTCTACAAACGTAGCGATCGATCGTCGAAGGGCAGTGGCGAAATGTAATGCAGGCGATCGATCGCCATATATGGCGCGATCAATCACCGTGAGCCAGTGAAGTCTGGCGATCAATCGCCATGTCAAGGCGATCGATTGATAGGGTTGATTATTACACGTTTTTATGCTATGATTTGTATATGTTTTCGTGTTGATTCTTGAATTATTTTATGTTTTATGGTATATATTTCTATATTTCAGGAATCAATGTTGAAATTGATAAAAGGTGAAGAAATCAAGCTAAAATGATGAAAAAATTAATAAAGTTGAAGAAAAGAGGAAAAAACCAGAATCCAAGACACATGTTGCTCCTTTCTCCTCAAATTACAATATGTTCAATCCAGGTTTTGGAAATGTGGTCCATATAACAGTTGTAGAACTTTCTCTTATCTTCGCGTGGACAGCTGATTTATCAAATTTGGAGTTTGTATGAGAAAGTTAAGGCCAAAATACGAAACTCGCCAGAAGCTGAAAAAGGCGAAGAAACTTACTGTGAAGCTCGATCGATCGAGCAAGGATTTCCGATCGATTGAGCAAGGCTGAAAAAAGCCACGAATTTCTACTGTCCAGCTCGATCGATCGGCCCTCTGTCCCGATCGATCGCCCAGAGTTTTGAAAAATATGGAAACTTAATTTCTTGCCTTCCAAGTTAGATTCTATTCCATCCTCCTAGCCTCTAACCCTACATAGCTCGAAATATTAGCCTAAAAGAGGGATATATCAGATTTGGAACCCTAGAAAAAGCTTACACACCTTCTTCACCCATTCACCATCCAAAAAAAACCCACGCCTTCCTTCACTCCCAAAAACATCCAAAATATAGGCCTCCATCATTCTTCCACTCACCATACACACGTCCAACCCTTCTTCACCTTTCTATCATCTAACCTTCAACCTTTCACCCTACGATTTTGGAACATCCCCAACAAGGCGATAAAAAGAGACGATCGAGAAGGAAGCAAGAGAAGGAGCGAGGATCTACAGCCGAAGTCGACATCGGGAGTTTATTCTTGTCTTTTAATATTAGTTTTGATTTGTTTTGATTTACTATGTTGAACTAATTTATTTATCGAGGCTAGGCGAATCCTTTGTTATGAACCTTCGATTTGATGATTTAATGATTGAATTCTTATAGTTCTTTGCGTATGTTTTATGTTCTTCATGCTTTTAGAGGATTGATCACCTTTGAATGATGTTAATATCGTAATTGAGATCGAGAGATGATTTTATGATACTGAATTAATAACTCATACCATGGATTTAAGACCGAGATCGAGAGATGACGTCAAATACATGCTTGATAGCCATAGATTCTAGTAATTGAAAGCTAGGAGTTTTCATGGATCTTATGCAACATTGAATTGTTAAATAAGTGAACGAGAGTTACTTACTACAATTCAGTGTTAGGTTTAATATAGCTCGAGAGAGTGTATTAGATAAATTGGGAGAACTCGTCACCTTAGAAAGATTTGAATATTCAATCGAGAATTGTAGGGAATTGCATTGGTGAGCCAAAGTCTCGATAATCTTCTCTAGTGGATTTTTCTCGTTTACTTTATTTGACTTGGTTGGATTAGTAGTTTATTTTAATTAATTAGTTGTTAATTATAAATTAATTATAGTAGGTTAAATATAGTTAAAAGACATCTTATTTGGTACTTGCTTGTTAGTCCCTGTGGGTTCGACAATCCGTATCTTCCTATCTATACTAAAACTTGACACCGTGCACTTGCAGTCTAAAATCGCTAGATTGGAATTAATTGTTTAAAATAAAAGCGATCAAGTTTTTGGCGCTGTTGCCGGGGACTAACTTTAGTAATATCATACTAGGTTCTTTGACTGTAATTTAACTAATTTTTTTTTCTTTTGTTTATATTTAATTCGAGAAAAATAAAAAATTAATTGTTTTTATTTGTTTTCCTTGCGAGGTACTTGTGATGCTTCATCAACAAGTCTTCACAAGATTTGCCCAACAATATTCAGAGCCGTTTTATGCAGCGTGGGGAAGATTCAATGAATGGGCAGACACATTCCGGTATCACAACTTTTCGAACTATACTCTTCTACAATATTTCTTCAAAGGTTTGGATGCACAGACACGAGAATGGGTATTTAGCGGAGCACTGGTGACTGGGAGTCCCCTGGTTGATAGAGACGAGGACAATGTGTTACACCTGTTCAATGATATGGCGGATTTCGATTATCACTGGTATTGTGATCCTTCACTACAAGGTTGGAGTCACCAATACCCACCGGAGCCTCACTACCCTATTGATACACCACAACCATTGAACATCGCGAAGAGAGGAGAGATAGTTCTGCAGATGTCACAACTCAGTTAGAGGATACCTTAGTGAGATTCATGGCATCAACTGAGAACAGTTTAGAGTGCCAAACCAACTCTATGCGCCACCTGGAGCAGCAAATGGCGGTCCTTATGGAAACAATTTCAACAAGCTGCCAGGAGAAAGAGACGAGAGCTACAAATCAAGAGGCGACAAATCGAGTTTGGTTATATGATGACGATCACTCAACCAACCAATTTTGGGGGAGTGATCCTCCTAGTGTGGAAGATTCAAAGGAACTTGAGCCTCTTCAAGAGATTGAGCATACTTCAGTGATGTCATCCGAGGAGTTCCCATATGAAGATGAATCGAGTGTGATGTTGGAGAAGGAAGAGACTTGCGAAGATTCCGATTTAAGTCCATCGATGGAGACATGTTCTATGCCATATGTGGATCCGTATTTTCCGTCGATCCCAACTTCACCACACTATATCCTCCAAGACATGAAGCCTAGTCAATTCTCCCATGCCTACCAATTCAAGAATGTTGTTGGAGCGACGAGCTTACATTGTTACAATGTTGCCAATCTTGAGGGCAAACTTAATGAAGACCCATTAGTGGTATCATATGATACTTACTATGGGCGGCAGCCGCTCTTTGATGGTTGCTTCTGATGGTCAAGCCGAAGACTAAAAATCAGCGCTTCTTGGGAGGCAACCCAAGCGTATCCTTTTGTTATTTAGTTTTGTTATTTAGTTTTGTTTTATTTTTCAGTTTTCATTTTAGTTTTGTTTATCTCTTAAGTCGAATATCTTACCATATGCATTCTTCTCTTGCTAGGTACTCGGTTGGAGCGATGAACCCCTACAACAGTGGAGCTTTCAAAAGTAAATCTTCCTCAACCCTCATGCAAGCGTCTTGATCAGGGAGTTCACTGTTTCCCTTTTGATTCTTTTAAACATTGAGGGCAATGTTTGATTTAAGTTTGGGGGAGTAGTAGCTTGCATGTTTTACTTGTTTTAACCACATGTTGTGTGCTTAAATGACACTTGAATCGTCCGATTATTATGAGCTAAATTTTTTTTTATATGAGTTCAAACTTGAGAAAAGAATGAATTATAGTAGTGACTATTCAATGAGGATTTTGATCTCACTATGCATATGAACTTGATTTGTGATTGGACTTGAACATGAATATCCTAATTTGAGTTAGCATGTCAAGAATGAGGAATACTTTGAGCACAATGAGTCATGATCTTGTGGATTTCATGTTGAATAGTGATAATTGTTGTGAACTTGATGATTTGTCTTGAGCATCTTAGAGTTATCCTAGAACTTATTTGATGATGACACTTTGAGGCGAAATTCTATAGTTACAAACTCGACTTGGAAATGATCTAGGCGATCTTTGACACGTTTGAGCCATTCAAGCTTACCTAGTCTATATCAATCCCTAGTGTCACATTTGAGCTTTATTGAAAAAAGATTGGTATATGCATTGCATATAATTAGACCCCATTCGACATTCTTGGCAAACTCATTATACTTACCCTTATTTGAGCCTAAATGAAAAAGTTATCATTACCCTAAGGGAGTATAATGAATATCATTCGATGCACTTGAATTATTATATCTTGATGAGCTTATTGAAAAAAAAAAAATTGATGAATGAGAAAAGAAAAAGATAGACAAAAAGCCTTGAGAAAAAGATTGACTAAATAAGACCCAAAGTGGCCAAGCTATAAAAGAAAAAGAAGAGAAGCTCGATGTGCGAAAAATTTGAATTGTAAATGATTATACTCTCTTCTTTGCGCTTATCCTATCTTTTCTTTGAAACCAACACTAGGCCTTACATTACAAGCTTAAAAAGTCCTTTTGATCCAAGTCTAGGGAGTAACTATCATTAGTGGAGAAGTTGTTTGAAAATAGGCTTATGGGGTGCTTGATGATAATCTCGACTTTGAGTTGATTAGCATGATTTGATCTTGAATATGTGCATGAAACTTGAGAATGAAATTAGCACACACACATTCCGATTTTGAGATATGTTGCTTGAATTAGGAGAAAACATGTCTTGTCAACTTTTGTATATGTGCATGAGATTTCTGAGAATAAAATAAGTCATGAAATAATTGTTTCAAGTATCAAGAATGAACTCTACCTTATGATTTTAATGCTTAATCGAGGACGATTAAGTGATACGTTTGGGGGAGTTGATAGGGTTGATTATTACGCATTTTTATGCTATGATTTGTATATGTTTTCGTGTTGATTCTTGAATTATTTTACGTTTTATGGTATATATTTATATATTTCAGGAATCAATGTTGAAATTGATAAAAGGTGAAGAAGAAATCAAGCTAAAATGATGAAAAAATGAATAAAGTTGAAGAAAAGAGGAAAAAACTAGAATCCAAGACACATGCTGCTCCTTTCTCCTCAAATTACTATATGTTCGAGCCAGGTTTTGGAAATGTGGTCCATATAAAAGTTGTAGAACTTTCTCTTATCTTCGCGTGGACAACTGATTCATCAAATTTGGAGTTCGAATGAGAATGTTAAGGCCAAAATACGAAACTCGCCAGAAGCTGAAAAAGGCGAAGAAACTTACTGTGAAGCTTGATCGATCGAGCAAGGATTTCCGATCAATCGAGCAAGGCTGAAAAAAGCCACGAATTTCTACTGTCCAGCTCGATCGATCGGCCCCTCTGTCCCGATCGATCGGCCCCTCTGTCCCGATCGATCGGCCCCTATGTCCCGATCGATTGCTCAGAGTTTTGAAAAATATGGAAACTTGATTTCTTGCCTTCCAAGTTGGATTCTATTCCATCCTCCTAGCCTCCAACCCTACATAGGATATATCAGATTTGGAACCCTAGAAAAAGCTTACACACCTTCTTCACCCATTCACCATCCAAAAAAAACCCACGCCTTCCTTCACTCCCAAAAACATCCAAAAGATAGGCCTCCATCATTCTTCCACTCACCATACACACGTCCAACCCTTCTTCGCCTTTCTATCATCTAACCTTCAACCTTTCACCCTATGATTTTGGAACATCCCCAACAAGGCGATAAAAAGAGACGATCGAGAAGGAAGCAAGAGAAGGAGCGAGGATCTACAACCGAAGTCGACATCGGGAGTTTATTCTTGTCTTTTAATATTAGTTTTGATTTGTTTTGATTTACTATGTTGAACTAATTTATTTATCGAGGCTAGACGAATCCTTTGTTATGAACCTTCGATTTGATGATTTAATGATTGAATTCTTATAGTTCTTTGCATATGTTTTATGTTCTTCATGCTTTTAGAGGATTGATCACCTTTGAATGATGTTAATATCGTAATTGAGATCGAGAGATGATTTTATGATACTGAATTAATAACTCATACCATGGATTTAAGACCGAGATCGAGAGATGACGTCAAATACATGCGTGATAGCCATAGATTCTAGTAATTGAAAGCTAGGAGTTTTCATGGATCTTATGCAACATTGAATTGTTAAATAAGTGAACGAGAGTTACTTACTACAATTCGGTGTTAGGTTTAATATAGCTCGAGAGAGTGTATTAGATAAATTGGGAGAACTCGTCACCTTAGAAAGATTTGAATATTCAATCGAGAATTGTAGGGAATTGCATTGGTGAGCCAAAGTCTCGATAATCTTCTCTAGTGGATTTTTCTCATTTACATTATTTGACTTGGTTGGATTAGTAGTTTATTTTAATTAATTAGTTGTTAATTATAAATTAATTATCGTAGGTTAAATATAGTTAAAAGACATCTTATTTGGTACTTGCTTGTTAGTCCCTGTGGGTTCGACAATCCGTATCTGCCTATCTATACTAAAACCTGACACCGTGCACTTGCGGTCTAAAATCGCTAGATTGGAATTAATTGTTTAAAATAAAAGCGATCATCGATCGATAAGGCTCGCGATCGATCGCCTCAACACAGCGATCGACCGCCAGCTGCTGAATAGTGGGAAATGATTTTTTTGTTGGATTTTTGGTATTTGGCTATTATTTGGCTTCTAATATTGGGTTGTGTGATTGTGTAGAACCATCCCAGGTGGCGACACAGCCAATGAAGTAAAGTCATACAAAATTCCACTTTTGGAAAGGTATGTAGAAGACGTACGGGCAACCACCGGTACATGTATCTATTATACTCATTGATTATGCATTGTGGATGCGAGTATGTATGGAATTGTGCATTGTGGATGCAAATACATGTTGAATTTATGCATGATGATTATATAAGCATATGGTGATTGTTGGTGCACATCCCATGAGTCATTGTTATATAGAGCGATGATTTTAATGCTTTGCCGCTGTCACTTGAAACGATGATAGAATACTTACCGCTGTCATATTGTAGCGAGGAAAGAATATTTGCCGCCAAATGTTGAAGCGAGGGTATTGCCGCATGTCGCATTTGCGCGAGGTTATTCAACTTCAACTTAAAAACTTGCTTATAAGGTGTTTGAAGTATGTGGATTAATGTCATGCACGTCGCAGTGTCTCAACCGCTCACCATTTACCACACAAGTGCCTAGAATAGGATCACTTACCTTAATTGCTCCATGAGCATAGACAGTAGTCACCGTGAATGGTCCAACCCATGAAGCTTTTCGCTTGCTTTGGAAAATGCGAGGTGGTGGCGCTTTATGCAATTGCACTGTCTCTCCCTTCATGAATGTCCTTTTCTCCTTGAGCTTCTTAGCCTTCTTTGACTTTATCATGTCATGGCTCTTGCCTTCTTTAGTCTCTAGCTCGGTCTTCACGTCCACCTCATTAGTGCCTTGCACCACATCAACAAGCAAAGTGTCAATCATGTTAACTTTTAGATAATCATGCTCGTTGTGTGCGTGTGTTGAAGATTTGAACATATTGAATGTAACCCGATCCTCCCCTACACGGAGGATCAACTTCCCTTCTTCAACATCAATGATGGCTCTTCCAGTAGCCAAGAATGGGCGTCCCAGGATTAATGGCATTCTCACATCCTCCTCCATATCCAACACTAAGAAATCCACCGGGAAGGTGAATTGATCTATCTTTACAGGCACATCTTCAATGATTCCTAGTGGATAGGTGATGGACTTGTCCGCCATTTGCAACACTACTCTTGTGGGCTTCGGCTCTCCCAATCCAAGTCTCCTAAAAACAGACAAAGGCATCAAGTTCACACTAGCACCTAAATCACATAATGATTTAATAGAAGAAATAGGCCCAACAGTGCAAGGAATAGAGAAACTCCCTGGATCTTTTAACTTCGTGGCCGATTTCTTTTGCACCATAGCACTACATTCCTCAGTCAAAAAGACAGTCTCGTGCTCTCCCACTTTCTGCTTCTTAGACAACATTTTCTTTAAGAATTTGGCATAATTAGGCATTTCTTGTAATGCATCAATAAAGGGTATATCGATATGCAAATTCTTAAGCATGTCTAAAAATTTGGCAAAGTTTGAATCAACCTTCGCCCTATTAATTGCTGCAGGGAATGGGAAAGGAATGTGTACCTTTTCTTGTGGTGAGATCGGTACAGTGGCTCCAGTGGACTTACCCCTGTTGCAAGGTTGTTCCTTCTCCTCTTGCTTCATTGAAATCTTTTCCGTTTCCTTCTCAGCACCAAGTTCCTTTCCACTCCTCAAGGTCACGGCATTGGCTTGCTCCCTTGGATTCCTCTCGGTGTCACTCGGCAGAGTTCCTTGTGCTCTTCCAGCCACGATGGTTGCCAATTGTCCGACTTGAGTTTCCAAATTTTTTATAGATGCATCTTGGTTACTCATCCTGGTCTCAGTAGATGATATAAACTTGACAAGTAATTCCTCCATGCTCGGCTTTGGTTGGTAACCTGGTTGTGGTTGGGGGTTCAAAACATTCTTTTGGTCGGACCAAGAGAAGTTTGGATGATTCCTCCATGGTTGGTTATAGTTGTTGGAGTAAGAATTACCCTGTTGTGGCCTGTTTCCTACAAAGTTAGCATTTTCAGTAGATTGCACAAAAGGATTACCTGCCTGGCATTACGTGCTCTTATGGTTGCCTCCACACAAATCACATATGACCACTTGAGCTTGCATCGCTGTCATGCTAAAGCCATCCATTTTCTTATTCAACGCCTCCAATTGAGCTTTTATTGCTGTTACCTCATCAACTTGGTGCACCCCTATCGGTCTCTTGGGCACATTTCTTTCGGACTGCCACTGGTAACTGTTGGCTGCCATTTCTTCCAAGAGTGTGTAAGCTTCCTCAGGTGACTTTCTCATAATCGTACCTCCTGCTGCTGCATCAATCATGGATCTATTAGCAGAAAATAACCCATTGTAAAATGTTTGTACCTGAAGCCAAATCGGAAGGCCATGATGTGGGCATCTTCGAAGTAGATCCTTGAAGCGCTCCCAAGCTTCATACAGTGTCTCCGGATCATGTTGCATGAATGTGGTGATGTCATTGCGCATCTTAGCTGTCTTGGAAGGGGGAAAGTATCTTGATAGGAAGGTTTGAGCCATCCCCTCCCAAGTAGTGATTGACCCTGCAGGCAATGAATTTAACCAGCTCTTAGCTTTATCATTTAATGAAAAGGGAAAGAGTCGTAACCTGATGGCGTCGTCAGTGACGCCATTGTGCTTGAATGTGTCGCATATCTCCAAAAAGTTGGAGATATGAGCATTAGGATCATCAGTAGGCGATACTCCGAATTGCACAGAGTGTTGAATCATCTGAATTATGGCAGGCTTGATCTCGAAGTTATTAGCCTGGATCCTTGGTCTTGTGATGCTAGACATGGTGCCTTGAAAAGATGGTTGTGCATAGTCCATCATGGACCTTATAATTGGCACTTCATCATTATGTTGTTCACCATTCCCTCGATTGTTCTCAGCCATCTCTCTTGTTTCTTTTCGAAGTCTTCTGCAAGTTCGTTCAATCTCTAAGTCGAGTGGCTCTAATATAGATCTGTCACTTCGTAGCATGCATTACAAAGACAACTCCCTGCAAAATTCAACACAACGAAGGAAGAACAGTAATGAAATCGTATAAACCGTAATAAAAATAATTATAAAAGAAAAAATGGCTAAATTATAGTCAACTAATCTCTTATGATATTACTTAAACTAGTCCCCGGCAACGGCGCCAAAAACTTGATCGCTTTTATTTTAAACAGTTATTTCGAGCGATTCTACCGCAAATGCACGGTGTCAAGTTTTAGTATAATGATCTAGAAGTAAGGATTGTCGAACCCACGAGGACTAGTAGTAATTATCAAATTTAACTAGCGTTCTATATTTAACCTACGAAACTGGTTGAAAGATGAACTAATTTAATCAACTCCAAAATTCAACGCACCACAGAGAATTAAGATAATAAACAGTAGAGATAAATATCGAGACTTCGGTTCACTTGAGTAATCCCCCACAATTTACCTACTAGTTCTAATTAAAATTAATGCATCTAAGGTGACAAGTTTTCCGATTATATCCAATATACTCTCTCGAGCTATATTAAACCTAACACTGAATTGCAGTAAGTAACTCTCGTTCACTTATTTAACAATTCAATGTTGCAAATGTTCTATGAAAACCCTTAGCCTTCGATTACTAGATATCTATAGCTATCACTCGTGTATTTGACGTCATCTCTCGATCTCGGTCTGAAATCCACGGTTTATGTTATTGGTTCCGTTTTACAATCTCATCTCTCGATCTCAATTGTAAACTAACAACATTCAAAGAGTAGCTAATCCTTTAAAAGCATTAAAAGCATAACATAAACTCAAAAATAACAAAAACTCAATCAAAAACTAGAATTAAAACTGTGGGTTCATACACAAGATCCCCTTGTCTCGATAACAAACTTAGCCTAGCATATTAACGGAAAAACAACGTTTTATAATATCTAACAACATTATAAACATTGGAATTCGAAAATAAAACTAAACAAAAGTTCAGAAATACTAATGAACACTCGATGTTGAATCGTGCGTCGATCCGTTGTTCCCGTCTCTAGCTGAGGTTTGAAGATGGTGGAGAGTTGAATTCGATGGTGAAAAGTCAGTCTAAAAACCCCCAGGGCCGGCCACTTTTTTTTATCTTAAATAGTGGAGAAGAATCCCCTAATTTCGTGTAAGACCCAAACTCTTAAAAGGTAATTTTTTTTTCAGATTTTCGCGGCTACCGATCGATCGGTAAGATGTACCGATCGATCGGTATTTCCATGAATTAAAATTTTAAGTTACGGCATCTACCGATCGATCGGTAAGATGTATCGATCGATCGGTAGAATCTTCAAAATTTACAAGTTGAATTTCTTCGCCGCTTCTTCGCTCGGTTAGCTCGGTTGAGTCTTTTTCATCATTTTAAGCATAAATTCTCCAATTCGAAAATATCCGACCTTGATTCCTGAAATAAACAAAAACAACACAAAAGCGCATAATATCGTCCAGGAATCAACTTAAACAGTATAAAAAAAACTAGAATTATAAGTGTAAAAATCACACTTATCAACTCCCCCAAACTTAAGTCTTGATCGTCCTCGAGCAAGAATAGAATTAAAAACAGTGAATTCACAACAGATAAGTGACATGGATTATTTCGTGCTCATATGTTTATCTCAGAACTTTTACTCATATCACAACAAAAATCCCTCAAATCGTTGGACACGAAGTGTTTTATCCTTAAGTCAAATAACAGTCTCAAATTCGGAATGTGTGTGTGTGCTGTTGTCAATCCCAAGTATCGTACAATCATCATAGATCAAAACAGTGTTAATCAATAACAATCAAGATTTTCATTGAGTATCTCATATACCTAATTTTTCAAGCACTTCTCCACTAATGTAATCAATTCCTAGACTTGGATCAAAAGGACTTTTAAAGCTTATAATGTTAGGCCTTTTGGTGTCGGGTACAAAGAAAAGATAGGATAAGCGCAAAGAAGAGAGTATAATCTTTTACAATTCAAATGTTTCGCACACATCAAGCTTCTCTTCTTTTTATTTTATAGCCTTGGCCACTTTGGGTCTTATATGTTTATTTTATTTTTTTTTATTTTTTTTTCAAGGCTCTTTGTCTATCTTTTTTTTTCTTTTCTCATTCATCAATATTTTTCAATAAGCTCATCAGGATATAACAATTTACGTGCATCGAATGGAATTCATCATACTCCCTTGGGTTGAAGATAAAATCTTTCATTTTTTTTTTTGCTAAACAAGGTAGGTATAATGAGTTTATCAACAAATGTCGAATGGTGGCTAATTTCCATTCTTATTCAATCAAGCTCAAAGTTGGACACTACGGAAAGATGTAAATAAGGTAGGCTTGAAAGGCTCAGCGTTCCAAAGATCGCCTAAAATCATATCCAAGTCTAGTTCATAATTATAAAAATTTCGCCTCGAAGTGCCATCATCAAATAGGTTCTATGATTACTCTAAGATGCTCAAGACATGTCATCAAGTTCACACATATCATCACTACTTTAAATGTAATCAACAAGTTCATGACTCAATGTGCTCAATTTATTCCTCATTTTCAACATGTCAACTCGACTCAAAAATATTCACAACATGTTTACAATCATCAAGATTCAAGTCATAAATAGAGTAAAACTAATATCATCATGGCATGGAGACACTATTTTAATCCAATTACACTAAAAACAAATTTTCATGCTCTTCATCGGACTCATCAATATTAAGCTTAAATCATAGACTCCACAGCAGTAGACATGATATCAGACGCACCGTTAAACATGCTAAGACTACTAACATAACTCACAAATCACACAAAATAAAATCATGGATAAACACCCCCCCAAACTTGGTACTTGCATTGCCCTCAATGTACAGTAAACAATAGAAATAATGGCAAATCACATACCTGGGCGACGATCGTCAGTAATCGTCGTCCTCCTCCTCATGCTCTGGTGGTGGCACTGGGGGTTGTGGCTGATATGGTGGGAACGGCTGTAATGGTGGGAAGTGAAGTGGTGGTGGAAACTGGATAGCTGGAAAGCCTTGTGCCATTGCATTGTTCCAGCCGACTTGATATTGCAAGAACTCCTCCTATCGTAGACGCATAGCTCGTACCTCTTCAACGATCAAATCTAGAGTGACAGTGGGAGTCCCAGGCACAGCAGAAGATGTAGTCGGCTGAGATGTAGTCTGACTGCTTGAAGGTCTGACACGTGCTCTCCCCGGTGCGGGTGCGGCAGCAGCGGCGGCGGCGGCAGGATCCTGAATAACGATAGCTGACATCGGCGCTAAAATCTCCTCACAGTCGTCCCAAGAAACACCTTGCCGGTGACATAACTCTGTGATAGTGGCAGAACATGGCAGGCCGGAGATAGATGAGCCTCGGATGGTGCTCCTGATAGACAACTCCACACGTCGTCCCAAATTGACAGATTTGCCGGTAAGTATGGCAAAAACCAGTATAGCTCGATTTGTGGTGACCTCGGAAGTGTGGGTAGCTGGTATGAGCCGGGATACCACAATAGAAAACCAAGCCTTTGCTTCCTCTGTCAGCTCGGATTTTAGAACTTTGAGTGGCTCGCCATCGTTGTTTCTCCTCCACTCAGTCCCCTCGATGCAGATGGTCTGTAAGATTTCATTGTAATCCACCTGGGAGTGAGCATACACCGATTACTGATCCTCCACAATGTCAGGTACATTGTAGAGGGCATTGATCGTGCGGCGGTTGTAATTTACTCTTTTTCCCCGGACAAATGTATCAGCCGCATCTGGGAATGCCTTCAGATTGGCATAAAATTCTCTTACTACTGGTACCACTGCGACCCATGGATTTCTCAAAAAAGTTAGCCAATCACGTCTCCGTGCCTCTCTAAACACCGCACCGACTGTGGAGTTAAACTCCAAGCCTCGTTCTCTAACAAAAAATTTTTCTCAGCATTGCATGGTAGAACTCTACAGCAGACTTATTAACAAATTTTTGCTCATCGATATCCGGGCGTGCCGCAGAAGTAGATGCCTCACGCGTTGGTTTCCTCTTTGGTGCCATGACACTCCAATAATCCAACCAAAAAGGAATATCACCAACAAAATTATTCCACCACCACCACCACAATATTCAACAATTATATTCCACAAAAATCCACCAAACTTAACAATTTCAATATCCAACTCCACCAATAATCCAAAAATCCAATCTTTAGCAACACCAACACAAAATACTTACACAAACTGAAATTCCAAGAGCATTGCCAAAGTACCTCAATAATTTGAAATTTGTAGTAGGTTGGAGTCCTTGGCTTGCACCTTGTCAAACTTGTAGGTTGGTGATTATTTAGTCTTCTAAATCTGCAAATCTGGAACAATTAACACAATTTGAGTCTAATTTGCATAATATAGTAGTGAAATTGAAAAAATGTGCAAAGATTGGAGTAAAATGTGAAGAAAATTGGGAAGAGGCGATTTTTTTGGGGAGGGTTTTCGTTTCGAGTGTGTGTAATTGTGTGTGTTAGTGTGTGAGTTCGGGTTTTAAAAAACTGAAAAAGCGCTTTACCGATCGATCGGTAAGATGTACCGATCGATCGTAGATTTGCCGTAGCCTTTTTTTATAAATTCCCAGATTGACCGATTGTGATGACCAGAGATTAGGGATGTTAATCCCGGAGTGTTAATAACCCGTAAAGTTGTTTTACGTGGCGATTTGGGGTTTAATCGAAGTGTTGGGCCTTCTGGGCTCGTCTATTTGAGTAGTTGGGATCGTTGGATCCCGAGGTTGAGATCGTATTCTCATTTCGGTGAAAACCTGTGAGTTGGGTTTTTAGTGTGACTCAGAATCTCGGGTGCTGTGTGTGGGCACCGGTAGGGGATTTTTGAGTTAGAGAGAGAGTTTTTGAAAACAGATGATTTTTAATGAATCATGATGTATTTGTGGGACTATTAGTATTTCGGGGTATTTTTGCTATAAATACCAGTTAAACCCGAGATTTTAATTATCGGAGCCATTTTCCCCACATTTTCCCGTCAGCCTCTCTCTTCCCTCGCGTAGCCTTCCCGATCTGTTTGACCCCCGCGCACAAAAGGCCACCGCCCGCCGCCGTCCGGCCGCCGTTCGGCGCGTCCGACCCGCCGCCGTGTTTGTCTCTTCCAGGCGGTCCTATCCATACCAACAATTTGAAGTTTGGTCGAGAATCGAGCTCGGATCTGCCAGAAAAGCGTAGGGTTCGAAAACTGGTTTCTGTCCGATTTTGTGGCCGATTTTGGTACGTTTCTTGGGGCTGTTCTTCCGACGTTTTTGGGGCGTTTTTGAGCTGATGTTGAGTCGAAAATTTCACACTTTTATGATTCGTAAATTTGTTGCTTCATGGGTCGAATTTCAGCGCTGTGTGCATGATTAGGGTTCTTGTTCGAAAATTGGGGGTTTTGGCTTGGGGATGATTATTGTTGTTAGTAATTGATTAATTCATGTTGTAGATGCATTTTGATGCTTGACTTGTGTTCGAATTTGAAGAATTATAAGGGTTCGAATTTAAGGACTTGTTTGGGTTCGAATTTAAGGGTTTTGAGTTCGAAAATTGGGGGTTTTCGGCAAGGGGTGTTGATTCTTGCTTGGATAGCTTAATTCATAATTTAGATGAATTATGGTGTTTATATTGGGTTCAATTTGTGTTGTGAAGGTTCGAAAATTTGTGGGGAATTCTTGAGAAATTTTCGATATTGGTTTATTGTCTTGTGTTGACAATATTTTTGAGGGTTATGGGTGTGCTTGAGCATGGGTTGCATGTTCGTAATTAATTGTGAATTATTTATCGTGTTAGCACATCGTTCCTCGGGGCATGGAACTCGAGCAAGGTTTGGCTCGGACTTCGGAGATTTAAGGTACGTGCGACGTACGAGCATTACTTTACGTGATAGCAATTGTGATATGCATAATGTGTTGTAATTGCATTAGATGGTTGTGAGTATGGCTATATGCATATATGTGTTGATATATATGGGGTACTGAGTCTATATGACTATTGTACGGCATTTGAGATGCCTGAGAATGATCGTGGGATCATGTGCTCATTATAAGACATGTGAGATGTCTAAGTATAATGGGAAATTGGTAAAATAAATGCTAGGCATTTGAGCTATCTATGATTGATAGTGAAATTGAGAAATCAGTACTAGATATTGAGATATCTATATTTGTATGTATAATGAACTTGGAATCATTGATTATTGATACTTGAGAATCAGGCATGCTATGAGTTAAATCAATGTGTTGATTTACTGATTTATGAAGTTTGATGATTGTGAGAACAGGGACAGTACACGGAATCCCGGATGAGGATGTTGCCATCCAGGGAGTATCATTTAAAATTCATTAATATTTACTTGTGTTGTAAATTATGAATTTCATTATTGTAATTATGAGATTTCGTGTATTGGTATGCTCACCCCGTTGGGGGCTGTCTCTGTTGGGGCAGGTGAACAGGTGCATCGATGGCTATGGAGCTGGGCTCGAGCTGTTGATTGGATGCACTCACAGGATCGTGGTACCAGGGCTTGATGGAGCACGGTATCGTATAGAGTACTTATATACACCCGAGGTTTATATACACATTTATGATGCTCGCTTGTGAGCATGGATATTCATGTATATGGGTTGTATATAAAGGCATGAGCCTTTCTCTCTTTCATTATATGTTGCATGCAATGTGATAGAATTGCTAATGATATGAGAGTCGTTAGTGTATTGTGTGGGTGTTGAGACCCATTTATGTCGTCATATGTGTGGTGTCTTCCCTGGCTGGGAATTTACTTTGTGTTCAGTATTCTGTTGGGTATTGTGTATTCCCTGGCCGGGAATTATATTATGTGATGTGCTTTTGTTTTGGGATAGCTCAATTTACGGGGAGACTCTGCCCAAATTTTTATAAAAGTCCACAATGTGAAAAGTGGCAAAATGGGGATGATAATGGGCAACTCTATGAGTCTATATGTTAGTAGAGATGATCTTATAACGTTGAACATTAAAGAAATTTAGTAGTTGCCATTCAATGGTAAGGTATCATCTGAGCTTCCCGATTGATTTGTATAGAAGCATGTGCCACACATAGTGGTTAATACACTAATTAAGGGTTAAGGGCTTGGGGTCCTTACATTAGTGGTATCAGAGCAGTGGTTAGCTCTTTGGGGCTGTTGAGGGCCTGGAACATGCTGATGGGATGAGTATCACATATTTATGCATGATAGTAGCTAGTGTTGTGACACAACTGTTTTGCTTATGTGCATTTGTGATATGTGATCATAGTGAAACGATTATATGTCATGACATCTATGGAATCATAATATAACCTGTTGATTATGATTGTGAGTTGTGACACAGGGGCAACCAAATGGAGCATTTTGAAATGCATCGGAATATGGGAAGTACTTTGTACTCATGATTTATGCATTTACTCATTATAATCATATTGTGGGAATATGGATTATTGTATGCTCATGGGTTGTGATTGTTCCTGTAGGAACACTATGATGCGAAAGGCTAAGGCCATGGTTGAAAGACACGAAACGGTAACCTGCATTTTATATACATCATGGATTTATGCATTGTTGTTGCATGTGTACATGTAGTGATGATTTTAATGCTTTGCCGCCATTTGTTGAAGCGAGGGGTGGGAGCGCCGCATGTCACATTTGTGCGAGGTGCATTAAAATACACTCATGTTGATGTATATTGGATATGGCATATGCTTTGTGATTGCAGGTGTAAATGGAATACTTGGTGAATATCCCATGAGTCATTGTTATGGATGAGTGATGATTTTAAATGCTTGCCGCTTTTTGTATTGGTTCCGCTAAATGTGAAGCGAGGGGTGGGAGCGCCGCATGTCACATTTGAGCGTGGTTGTCATATGGGGCGAGGAAAGGGTATTTGCCGCTCTCTGTGAAGCGAGGGGTGGGAGCGCCGCATGTCCATTGTAGCGAGGTTATCCTATGCCGCCCATATGAAAATAAGCGAGGGGCATTAAAATACACTACCGTGACAATGACTAGGGATCAGCTATATTGACTGGCGATGATTCTTGCCGCCATGGATATTGATAGCGATGGTTTATGCCGCTATATTGACTGGCGATGATTCTTGCCGCCATGGATATTGATAGCGATGGTTTATGCCGCTATATTGACTGGCGATGATTCTTGCCGCCATGGATATTGATAGCGATGGTTTATGCCGCTATATTGACTGGCGATGATTCTTGCCGCCATGGATATTGATAGCGATGGTTTATGCCGCTATATTGACTGGCGATGATTCTTGCCGCCATGGATATTGATAGCGATGGTTTATGCCGCTATATTGACTGGCGATGATTCTTGCCGCCATGGATATTGATAGCGATGGTTCATGCCGCTATATTGACTGGCGATGGTTCTTGCCGCCATGTATATTGATAGCGATGGTTCATGCCGCTATATTGACTGGCGATGGTTCTTGCCGCCATGTGTATTGATAGCGATGCCTCTTTCCGCTATTATGTGGATGATTTTTCATGCTCAGGTGTATAGCGAGGTTTCATACCACTTATTATATGACGAGGTATCATGCCGTCGATTCTATAGCGATGGATTGTGCCGCTATGTACTCAGCACAGGATTTTGCCGCCTTCGAGCGATGGTGCTGACTACGTACTATTATCGAGCGACGGATACAGGTATTCCGCTATCTTGATAGCGATGAGGTATGGCATATTACTTGTGTTAGTATTATTGTGGATACTATGTGTTGCTATATATATGCCATGTGTTGATGATGAGATTATGGATGTCGTGTATTGCCATGTACCGTCGTATGTTGGACGATGTTAGTTGGATGTCATATGTTGACATATGCCGTCACGGGATGACGATGACATAGTTGATGTTCTATGTAGACGTGTAGCATCGTTTTGATGGCTAATACATTTATGTTATGTGTTTAGTCGTATGGTTTGAGTGCCTTGGTGGCACATGGTAGTGTCTGAGTCACTAGTTGACGAGACCATTATGCCGAGCAAGTTGCTCGAGGAACTATTGGGTGCGCCGTATAGGAATTATACCGCAGCACATATTCGAAGTATTTATTTGTCGAGCAATGATACCCTTGGGTATGCTCGTTGGTTTGGCTAGGGCCAAGTGATTGGTGGTAAGAGTAGTCATTGAGGAAACTACTCGTTTGTTGTTGTGATCTGCGGTAGGCGTGGTCACACCCAACCTGAAGGTGTGGGATATGTCCTAATGAATTAAGATGGCTCCGTGGTTGAGCAGGGACACCGGGATGTCCATTATGCTTTGGTTTTAGAGAGATTTTGGGTGATGACCCACTACTCTAAATGGATGTTACGGTATGGCGTACCGAGATGGGACATATGGTTTGTTGGTGGGCTTGATATGAGCCTATGGAGACAGCGCTTTGCTAGCCAGATATCGTGGTGATGACATAGTGTATTGTTGGAGTACCAACGAGAGAGTCATCAGGTCGTTATTGACTCGATCTGAGGGAACCTGTGTATTTGGGATGCAATGGGGGTTATTGTATCCAGTTTTTCCGAACGGTGTTTCGAGACTTGTGGAATCTCGAGTTCGATTGCACTTCCCTTGTGGGGAAGGAGGTAGTATTAGACCTATTTGGGAATCTTTGAAAGATTCGGTGAGTTGGTACGTGTGGTGTTGATTTAGGGAATCACACCGTGTTGTTAATCGTCGATTATCGTCCTCCACTGGATAGGGAATGACTCAGAATTGACGGTCGTGTTTGGGGCTTAGGGGTATGTTGTAGATACCCGAGCCAAGTGCATTGAGTATGCATGTGATGTCAGTGCTTAGGCAGGTATACCGGTGAGTATACGGATGCCAATTAATGATTCCCTTTTTTTGTCAAGCATAGAGTATGCTATTTTGGATGGCTAAATCTCTGATGAGAGATATTGAACACCTTGAGATTGGGAATCTCCATGGCACGATGAATTATGAGAAACAATCGTGAAGTTAGTTGACTCCCTTTGAGGAGGGATTATCTTGTGTGGGTTGAGGTGTTTCCTTGTTGGTGTTTCCTCCGAGTCGCACGATAGCCTTCCCAAGTTTGGATTGTTAAATCCTAGGATTGCCAAGGAATGGCAGGAATTCGGATTTGTTGGGTGTCGCTGTCGACACAAGCGTTGAGGATGCAATGGGTTTATTGCATGTCCTTTCAGAATTTGAACTCTGTGGAGTCTCAATGGTTTATTTATGAGCATGATATGATTCTTGGAATATCCGGAGGTGGACATCTTGTGAGATGTCTTTTGTGTGAATCTGTGGCCGTGTGTTGCCCAAATTGAGTTGCAATGATGCGACTGCCCCTTCGATGGAAAAGGTTTGAAAGTGGAAACCAGGTTTGGTATGTGTACATCGTGGCATACTAGTGTTTCCCTCGTAACGATGTATGTTAGACATCGTGAGTCTTGATAGAGATGTCATTGGATGATATCTACGATAGAATCGGGAGCAATTCGAATCCTTGCAGTTCCAGTTGACTGACTACTTTGGGATTATTAGCGTTGAGTGGTGCTGACACTCTTCGACGTTATGATGGGTTTGGAAGTCTATTCCACTCCAGAGTTTGACACGAAGTCAACGTTCTCACGGTTGAGGTGTCATTTATGATGCGTCCTTACTAGTGGTATTAGAACGAAGGATGACTGTCCGATCTACGGTCGTAAGTATTGGTTGTTTTGCAGTCATGAGGGACTGACTTTTGGAATGACCCGCATCGAGGTACGTTTTGCCTCTTGGGTGATATGTTGGTGTTGGTAAGTCGCTCTGTTTCAGAGTTTGAAGAGAGGTAAGTATCCTCGCGGTTTTAAGACGATTCTGATATGGTCAGGAATCGAGGTTATGACTTCTTGTAGTTGTGTGGCCCGGGTGTTACGTGATACACCGGTGCTAATTTCGAGGACGAAATTCTTTTAGTGGGGGATATTGTGATGACCAGAGATTAGGGATGTTAATCCCGGAGTGTTAATAACCCGTAAAGTTGTTTTACGTGGCGATTTGGGGTTTAATCGAAGTGTTGGGCCTTCTGGGCTCGTCTATTTGAGTAGTTGGGATCGTTGGATCCCGAGGTTGAGATCGTATTCTCATTTCGGTGAAAACCTGTGAGTTGGGTTTTTAGTGTGACTCAGAATCTCGGGTGCTGTGTGTGGGCACCGGTAGGGGATTTTTGAGTTAGAGAGAGAGTTTTTGAAAACAGATGATTTTTAATGAATCATGATGTATTTGTGGGACTATTAGTATTTCGGGGTATTTTTGCTATAAATACCAGTTAAACCCGAGATTTTAATTATCGGAGCCATTTTCCCCACATTTTCCCGTCAGCCTCTCTCTTCCCTCGCGTAGCCTTCCCGATCTGTTTGACCCCCGCGCACAAAAGGCCACCGCCCGCCGCCGTCCGGCCGCCGTTCGACGCGTCCGACCCGCCGCCGTGTTCGTCTCTTCCAGGCGGTCCTATCCATACCAACAATTTGAAGTTTGGTCGAGAATCGAGCTCGGATCTGCCAGAAAAGCGTAGGGTTCGAAAACTGGTTTCTGTCCGATTTTGTGGCCGATTTTGGTACGTTTCTTGGGGCTGTTCTTCCGACATTTTTGGGGCGTTTTTGAGCTGATGTTGAGTCGAAAATTTCACACTTTTATGATTCGTAAATTTGCTGCTTCATGGGTCGAATTTCAGCGCTGTGTGCATGATTAGGGTTCTTGTTCGAAAATTGGGGGTTTTGGCTTGGGGATGATTATTGTTGTTAGTAATTGATTAATTCATGTTGTAGATGTATTTTGATGCTTGATTGTGTTCGAATTTGAAGAATTATAAGGGTTCGAATTTAAGGACTTGTTTGGGTTCGAATTTAAGGGTTTTGAGTTCGAAAATTGGGGGTTTTCGGCAAGGGGTGTTGATTCTTGCTTGGATAGCTTAATTCATAATTTAGATGAATTATGGTGTTTATATTGGGTTCAATTTGTGTTGTGAAGGTTCGAAAATTTGTGGGGAATTCTTGAGCAATTTTCGATATTGGTTTATTGTCTTGTGTTGACAATATTTTTGAGGGTTATGGGTGTGCTTGAGCATGGGTTGCATGTTCGTAATTAATTGTGAATTATTTATCGTGTTAGCACATCGTTCCTCGGGGCATGGAACTCGAGCAAGGTTTGGCTCGGACTTCGGAGATTTAAGGTACGTGCGACGTACGAGCATTACTTTACGTGATAGCAATTGTGATATGCATAATGTGTTGTAATTGCATTAGATGGTTGTGAGTATGGCTATATGCATATATGTGTTGATATATATGGGGTACTGAGTCTATATGACTATTGTACGGCAT
This sequence comes from Haberlea rhodopensis, assembly GCA_907163345.1. Classification (NCBI taxonomy): domain Eukaryota; kingdom Viridiplantae; phylum Streptophyta; class Magnoliopsida; order Lamiales; family Gesneriaceae; genus Haberlea; species Haberlea rhodopensis. The sequence goes on along the minus strand of CAJQUN010000132.1, from coordinate 513,404 downwards.
TTGAGATGCCTGAGAATGATCGTTGGATCATGTGCTCATTATAAGACATGTGAGATGTCTAAGTATAATGGGAAATTGGTAAAATAAATGCTAGGCATTTGAGCTATCTATGATTGATAGTGAAATTGAGAAATCAGTACTAGATATTGAGATATCTATATTTGTATGTATAATGAACTTGGAATCATTGATTATTGATACTTGAGAATCAGGCATGCTATGAGTTAAATCAATGTGTTGATTTACTGATTTATGAGATTTGATGAGTTTGATGATTGTGAGAACATGGACAGTACACGGAATCCCGGATGAGGATGTTGCCATCCAGGGAGTATCATTTAAAATTCATTAATATTTACTTGTGTTGTAAATTATAAATTTCATTATTGTAATTATGAGATTTCGTGTATTGGTATGCTCACCCCGTTGGGGGCTGTCTCTGTTGGGGCAGGTGAACAGGTGCATCGATGGCTATGGAGCTGGGCTCGAGCTGTTGATTGGATGCACTCACAGGATCGTGGTACCAGGGCTTGATGGAGCACGGTATCGTATAGAGTACTTATATACACCCGAGGTTTATATACACATTTATGATGCTCGCTTGTGAGCATGGATATTCATGTATATGGGTTGTATATAAAGGCATGAGCCTTTCTCTCTTTCATTATATGTTGCATGCAATGTGATAGAATTGCTAATGATATGAGAGTCGTTAGTGTATTGTGTGGGTGTTGAGACCCATTTATGTCGTCATATGTGTGGTGTCTTCCCTGGCTGGGAATTTACTTTGTGTTCAGTATTCTGTTGGGTATTGTGTATTCCCTGGCCGGGAATTATATTATGTGATGTGCTTTTGTTTTGGGATAGCTCAATTTACGGGGAGACTCTGCCCAAATTTTTATAAAAGTCCACAATGTGAAAAGTGGCAAAATGGGGATGATAATGGGCAACTCTATGAGTCTATATGTTAGTAGAGATGATCTTATAACGTTGAACATTAAAGAAATTTAGTAGTTGCCATTCAATGGTAAGGTATCATCTGAGCTTCCCGATTGATTTGTATAGAAGCATGTGCCACACATAGTGGTTAATACACTAATTAAGGGTTAAGGGCTTGGGGTCCTTACACCGATCGATCGGTAGATTTTACCGATCGATCGGTCCATTGCCGTAGCTTTTTATTTAAATTCCTCGACTTAACGATCGATCGGTAACATTAACCGATCGATCGGTAAATTTCTGATTTTTTTTTTTTGCAGTCAAGAGTCAACAACCAAATTAAAAATGCGAAACTACCTACTAAATTCAACAACGAAGGAGAGAAAAAAAAAAATTAGTTCTTGATTTATAGTCCCAAGCTGGACTTCTTACCCAATCGCTTCAACGGCTCGAAGTATGTGGATTAATGTCATGCACGTCGCAGTGTCTCAACCGCTCACCATTTACCACACAAGTGCCTAGAATAGGATCACTTACCTTAATTGCTCCATGAGCATAGACAGTAGTCACCGTGAATGGTCCAACCCATGAAGCTTTTCGCTTGCTTTGGAAAATGCGAGGTGGTGGCGCTTTATGCAATTGCACTGTCTCTCCCTTCATGAATGTCCTTTTCTCCTTGAGCTTCTTAGCCTTCTTTGACTTTATCATGTCATGGCTCTTGCCTTCTTAGTCTCTAGCTCGGTCTTCACGTCCACCACATTAGTGCCTTGCACCACATCAACAAGCAAAGTGTCAATCATGTTAACTTTTAGATAATCATGCTCGTTGTGTGCGTGTGTTGAAGATTTGAACATATTGAATGTAACCCGATCCTTCCCTACACGGAGGATCAACTTCCCTTCTTCAACATCAATGATGGCTCTTCCAGTAGCCAAGAATGGGCGTCCCAGGAGTAATGGCATTCTCACATCCTCCTCCATATCCAACACTAAGAAATCCACCGGGAAGGTGAATTGATCTATCTTTACAGGCACATCTTCAATGATTCCTAGTGGATAGGTGCTGGACTTGTCCGCCATTTGCAACACTACTCTTGTGGGCTTCGGCTCTCCCAATCCAAGTCTCCTAAAAACAGACAAAGGCATCAAGTTCACACTAGCACCTAAATCACATAATGATTTAATAGAAGAAATAGGCCCAACAGTGCAAGGAATAGAGAAACTCCCTGGATCTTTTAACTTCGTGGCCGATTTCTTTTGCACCATAGCACTACATTCCTCAGTCAAAAAGACAGTCTCGTGCTCTCCCACTTTCTGCTTCTTAGATAACATTTTCTTTAAGAATTTGGCATAATTAGGCATTTCTTGTAATGCATCAATAAAGGGTATATCGATATGCAAATTCTTAAGCATGTCTAAAAATTTGGCAAAGTTTGAATCAACCTTCGCCCTATTAATTGCTGCAGGGAATGGGAGAGGAATGTGTACCTTTTCTTGTGGTGAGATCGGTACAGTGGCTCCAGTGGACTTACCCCTGTTGCAAGGTTGTTCCTTCTCCTCTTGCTTCATTGAAATCTTTTCCGTTTCCTTCTCAGCACCAAGTTCCTTTCCACTCCTCAAGGTCACGGCATTGGTTTGCTCCCTTGGATTCCTCTCGGTGTCACTCGGCAGAGTTCCTTGTGCTCTTCCAGCCACGATGGTTGCCAATTGTCCGACTTGAGTTTCCAAATTTTTGATAGATGAATCTTGGTTACTCATCCTGGTCTCAGTAGATGATATAAACTTGACAAGTAATTCCTCCATGCTCGGCTTTGGTTGGTAACCTGGTTGTGGTTGGGGGTTCAAAACATTCTTTTGGTCGGACCAAGAGAAGTTTGGATGATTCCTCCACGGTTGGTTATAGTTGTTGGAGTAAGAATTACCCTGTTGTGGCCTGTTTCCTACAAAGTTAGCATTTTCAGTAGATTACACAAAAGGATTACCTACATGGCATTCCGTGCTCTTATGGTTGCCTCCACACAAATCACATATGACCACTTGAGCTTGCATCGCTGTCATGCTAAAGCCATCCATTTTCTTATTCAGCGCCTCCAATTGAGCTTGTATTTCTGTTTCCTCATCAACTTGGTGCACCCCTATCGGTCTCTTGGGCACATTTCTTTCGGACTGACACTGGTAACTGTTGGCTGCCATTTCTTCCAAGAGTGTGTAAGCTCCCTCAGGTGACTTTCTCATAATCGTACCTCCTGCTGCTGCATCAATCATGGATCTATTAGCAGAAAATAACCCATTGTAAAATGTTTGTACCTGAAGCCAAATCGGAAGGCCATGATGTGGGCATCTTCGAAGTAGATCCTTGAAGCGCTCCCAAGCTTCATACAGTGTCTCCGGATCATGTTGCATGAATGTGGTGATGTCATTGCGCATCTTAGCTGTCTTGGAAGGGGGAAAGTATCTTGATAGGAAGGTTTGAGCCATCCCCTCCCAAGTAGTGATTGACCCTGCAGGCAATGAATTCAACCAGCTCTTAGCTTTATCATTTAATGAAAAGGGAAAGAGTCGTAACCTGATGGCGTCGTCAGTGACGCCATTGTGCTTGAATGTGTCGCATATCTCCAAAAAGTTGGAGATATGACCATTAGGATCATCAGTAGGCGATCCTCCGAATTGCACAGAGTGTTGAATCATCTGAATTATGGCAGGCTTGATCTCGAAGTTATTAGCCTAGATCCTTGGTCTTGTGATGCTAGACATGGTGCCTTGAAAAGATGGTTGTGCATAGTCCATCATGGACCTTATAATTGGCACTTCATCATTATAATTGGCACTTCATCATTATGTAGAATCTTCAAAATTTACAAGTTGAATTTCTTCGCCGCTTCTTCGCTCGGTTAGCTCAGTTGAGTCTTTTTCATCATTTTAAGCATAAATTCTCCAATTCCAAAATATCCGACCTTGATTCCTGAAATAAACAAAAACAACACAAAATCACATAATATCGTCCAGGAATCAACTTATACAGTATAAAAAAAACTAGAATTATAAGTGTAAAAATCACACTTATCACTTAAGCTGTGTTCAAGTGTTAGCCAAAAGCTATACTATTTGTGTAGTAAGAAAGTCTACTCTTATGGCTTACATCGTGATAGTGTTTTGGTGAGTATTGGACTATGGTTTGATAGTAACTTAAAGCATGTGTCATTATGTGAATTGGTGAGTTAGATAGATGTTAATATGTATTATAAACATGTATTAAAGTGTATATTACTGAATATAATTGCATGTGTGCAATAGCATGAATTGGAGACTTTATTGAGTATTTGAATGGCAAATATGAACTAACCGTGTAGTTGATTTGAGTAATATAGATTGTCTTGATTATGTGACAATGTTCATTTTATTGAGCTATCGATTCACGGTATTAGATTGGGAGTTGGAAATGCCTATTGATAACAATTGCATTATTAATGCGCTAATATTGAATTTATATCCGATATAGATAATCCATGAACTTCTGGAAGTCGGGGGTAGCTTGTTCATGTTGTCGACTCTAAGGTATGTGGTGACGTACGAGCAGGTATACCCAGTACATATATATTCATGAATACATGTATTGTTGACTGTGATGTTTAAGATTAAGTATTTGAGCATGAGAATTGAGTTTAATACACGTGGAATGGTGGATACGTAGATTTATGTGATCCGGGTATACGAGTTGAATATTGATGCCTTTGGCATGATCGATATGAGAAATGGTTGAGAATGAGTTTAATTGATAGGCAGAGTTGCCTTCGATATGAGATTCGTTATGATTGAGCATAAAAGATGAATTGTGATTATATGAATTTATTGCATTGATGAGTATCATGTTTGTAATAATGATATTGAACTTGATGTTTATGAAAGTGTATAAGATTGAAACAGGAACAGTTCGTGATGGCTATGCCGGTTCGGAATTGTACAGGGAGTAAATTTTATAAATTTTCAATAACATTAATTGTTGCATTAAAATTTCGTATATTGATGCGTGAATGATTATTGAGTTGGAGTATGCTCACCCTGTGTGGGTGATGTTTCTGTTGAAACAAGTAAGACATTGGTTTTGGAAGTGAGTGCAAGCCACTGAGTGAGAATACTTCCAGAAGCGTGATTCCAGTATTGGTATGGAGTAATGTGATTATGCAAATAGATATGCATTCTTTTATTTAATGCTCGTCTGTGAGAATCATGGATATGTATTTATGGGTTGTATAAATATCTCGAAGTTCTCCCTATATTTTGGTGTTCGATGCATTTTATTTTGGGGACATATGGTGTATTATGAATTGAGTAGATAAATGACGTATTATGTTGCTATTGTGATTATGGGGATTGGATATATTGCCTCTTTGATATTTTTGGGAAGTCAAGTTGTTAGTTCTGGATTTTAACGATGACAAAACATATCAGACCGGATCGATAGATATCAGACTGGCCAGATCGATCGCTCAAAACAGATCAAGCTGATATGGTATATCGCAAATCAGATCCGATCGAGGGAAATCAGCCTGACCAGATCGAAGCTTCAGATCGATATCAACTACTATCAGATCATAGCAGTCAAGGCTGAATAAGAATTGGTTCTTCAGTCTGAATCATTAACGGCTATTTATTGAAGCATTTAATGTTGCAATTAATGATGAAAAAGACCAAAGACTGAAGATTACCATAAAAGGTAAGAAGACAAAGAAGAGCTTACCTGACAGTCGCCGAAAACATGAACCAGAAAGGCAACTACCCTAAAGAAGAAGACTGCAGCTTACTCAGAGTTTAAGAAGAATCAAGAGTTGCACATTAAGGGAAATAATGTCGTTGGTACATGCAACTATATAAGGATGCAACAGAAGAGCTCAAGAAGAGAGTCTGATCAATCGAAAAACGCAAAAGAAAGCAAAACAGCACAAGCTTACAAGCTCAGACTTTTTCGAGCTGAAAATCTTCATAAGCACAAGCATATTGTAATATTTGATCACATTAGGATCATTGTGTGCATAGACTAATTTAGTCTATCTTGTGTACTATGTACTGAGATATAGAAGTGAGAATCAATTGTAACTATCAGACGTAGTGTGTCTGAACAGATCGAGAGACTAGGAGTTTCAGTCTGGTAGTGAGGTAAATCCAGCTGAATCGGGTTTGTACAACAGGATTGTATAAATCAAAGTCTTCTAGTGGAATGCTTCATTAATTGGAAGAAGGGGAGACGTAAAAGGATTACACCACCTTTGAACTTCCAGAAACATATTCCGTGTTTTATCATTCTGCATTCGCTATACTATTCAAGCCATCGAGCCGTTCTTACTAATCTAAGAACAGACCGTTCCACACTAAAATATTCAGTGGTCTGTTCTGCAGAAGAGTTGATTAAGAAACAGATTTCCTTCACTAAACCGAAAGAAATCACAAGGGATTAATTTTTAATAGGAGTGTTCATTCACCCCCCCCCCCTCTAAACACTCCGGACCGATCCTAACAAGTGGTATCAGAGCAGGTCGTCTTAATCATCACAAAGACACTTGAGCTGAAGGCATCATTCAACAAAATTCCTATGTTCTCAAAAGAAGACTATGATGATTGGAGAATCAGAATGCAAGCTCATCTGGCAGCACAGGATGACGATATGTGGTTCGTCATCACTGATGGACCAATGAAGATTCTGAAAGTCAATACAGCAGCCTCCATTACTGGTGGTGAACCCCAAATGGTCGAGAAGAACAGATCCCTATGGACGAATGAAGAAAGAAAGAAAGCAAATCTAGACAACGTTGCTAAAGACATCTTGTTCAAGATGTTGGACAAGAATATGTTCAGTAAAATCAAAATGTGCTCTACTGCCAAAGAAATTTGGGAGAAGATAGCACAGTTATGTGAAGGGAACGACCAGACCAAGGAAAACAAGCTGACTGTTGCTCTTCAAAGATTTGAGAGCATAAAAATGAAGATTGGAGAAACTCTAAATGAGTTTGATGAAAGAGTTACTGGTATCATCAATGAACTGAATGGTCTGGGCAAGGAATACTCAAACAGAGAGATCGCTCTGAAAGTAATGAGAGCCCTGCCAAAAGAATGGGATGTAAAGACCATCGCAATGAGGGAATCTAAAGATCTGAACAGAGTTGAACTTCATGATCTATTCGCAGATCTTAAGGCTTATGAGTTCGAACTGATCACCAAAGGTGAAGCAGAGCCATTCATCTCTCAACCAAACAAAGCCCTGGCAGCCATTCCAGACCAGACCGCCCCCACAACAGATCGATCTATCGAACAGATAAGTAATGATGCTAAGTCATTATTTATCAAGAATTTGGTAAATTTATGTCTAAGAATAAAAGGAATTTTAAACCTTCTCATCATTATAAATCAAGAAAGGACGATGCTATTAATGATCAGGTTTGCTACAATTGTGGTAAGACCGGACACTTTATTGCATATTACACCAGACCGAAGAAAGAAGAACGTAAAGAAAAGCATCATGATGACAAGAAAAAGAAGCACTACAAAGATCGTAAAAGTCATCATGGGAAGTCTCAAAAGGTCCTAGTAGCAGAGGAAGGAAACAGCAAGTGGGCTCAGACTAATTCAGATTCAGATAGCTCCAAATATTCTTCCAGTGAAAGCGAAGAAGATATTCAATGTCTAATGGCAGATGAAGAAATGAGTCAAACAGACGAGGTATTCGATCTTGACTCAAATGACTTTACACGTGAAGAGCTTATGTCCGCACTGCAAGACATGGCTAATGATTATAGAATCTTAGCTGAATCATTTGAGAAAACTAAAGTTAAAGCTAATGATCAAATGGATGAGCACATCAAACCAAGCTGCTCTGAGCTAGGTGAGTGCAATAATCGACATATCGAGCTGAACAAGCTGAAAATCTCCTATGATCAGCTCCATGAAGAAAACAAGAGAATTAGCACACAAAATGCTAAGCTTTCTCATATTTTCAAAAACTGGACAAAATCAAGAGCATCATTGGAAGAATTGCAAGAGGTACAAAGAAATGTCGATGATGTCTGTAAGGACCCCCCTTGCCCTTAACCCGTTATTAGTGTATTAAGCCATATCATTAGTGCATATAATCATACTATCAGGGGAAAAACCATATGCAAGTGCAACATCATATGCTATCCAGAAAATTTCTTGCATATAAACCACATAACATTCAAATTCCCCAACCAAGATTATTCATATAACATGCACTCTCATAATACACCAACATATTCTTAGTTCATTTAGCAATTCTATATCTAATTGCGTGCAAACCATAAATGAACAGAGAAGAGCCGTAGCCCGTTTATACATTCCATATACACGTAATATGTACTCACATAAGAGCACCCAATGAGTAAGCGTGTATCTAATGTATAAAACACTCTGCTGGATACTGTTACTGGTGCTTCGATCCTGGGAGCACCTCTCAAGCGCAACTCGATCTCGACTCTGGATCTGAGCGCCTGTCCATCCAGCTCTGGTACCTCAATCCTGGAAGTACTTCAATCAACAGCCCGAGCTCAACTCCAAAGCTGCTGCTACACCTGTACCACCTGCCCCAACAGAGACAGCCCCCACACGGGGTGAGCATACCAATATCCCAAATCCAATAACCACAACAATACAATTCATAATTGACATAAATGTAAATGCTATGAAATACAAAATATACTCCCTGGATGGTATCATCCTCATCCTGGGTTTCCTGTACTGTCCCTGTTCTCAAAACACTGAAACCATTAAATTCCCAAATGCCAGTTAATCATTACATTGATTAACAATTCCATGAGCCATATACCAATATCATAACCAATAACATCAGATCATTACGCAATGATTGTAGACAATCCATGTTTCTCACTTATGGTTTCATAGCTCTATTTCATTACTCGCTCTACAATAGCGGCATTCCATTTCCACGCATGCTCGATGGCAGCGGCGTCATAATCGATGTTCGCTCACAGACGACAACATCCCAATCATTGCTCGCTCAAAAGCGGCACCATGCAATTCTCAATGCATATATAGACATTTGAAGCAAGTACCATAAACCATGCATTTCAATCTCCGTTTATTGCTAATACCGTGTGTCATGCATTTCCACACACATTCATTGCAATACAGTGTACCAAGCACTCAACAATTGCAAATATATAAAAGGCTATGCTCGTACGTCATACGTACCTTATAATTCCGTAGTTCGAGTCCAAACTTTGCTTGAGTTCCTTACCTCGACAGATATGTGCTAAAACACATAAACAACTCACAATCAAGTATAAGCATGCAACCACGTGCCCAAGCACGTTCACAATATCCAACCCTATCGTCTACCCATGACGATTACCAAAATAAAAGCCCCCCTGCTAAGCATGCATATTACCCAAAAAAATATACCATCAACAAGTTTAAAAGATAACGAAGAATTCAACCAGGAATTCCGTTTTATTAAACTTTGGCCTCAACCAATCCATTTTAAAAGCATAGCATTCCCATTGGAATGTAGACATTGCCCCGGAAACGGCTCCTTAAAACCTCGATTTCAAAATCCAGACAATTTTCCAAAATTACAAAAAAAATAAAACCTTACGGGCGGCGATCTATCGCCCCTGTCCAGTGGGCAAAAACGCCTACACGCGATCGATCGCCACCCCTCGCGATCGGTCGCCAACATGCTCGCGATCAATCGCCCAGACCACGCGATCGATCGCCTGCACTGTTCATCTTCTTCGATTTTTAGCAGCTGCCCGTCGCGATCTATCGCCCCATCTCGGCGATCGATCGCCACCTGCAATTTCCGAGAAATTCGAGCTTCCATGGTGTTTTTTCACACCCAAACTCAAAACCAACACCCCAATCAACACCAATACCTCAAATACATCATTAAAACTCAATATATACTCCCAAAAACTCAACATTGGATTTTAAGCAAAAATCCCCAAAACCCATAACCAACCAAAACCTCAACTCAAAACTACCATACCACAATCAAAACGGAGCTAAATGCGAGGGGATGAATAATACCTTATTATCTTCTAGAAATCCGGCTCCTAGGATGAGCCTCCGTCGATTTGCTCATCAAAGGAAAAGGGGGAAGGGTTTGGGGTGAGAGAGGCGAGAGAGAGAGGGAGAGGAGAGGAGAGAAATGGATTCCAAATGACAGAATCCCGAGTCCAACTGGTATATATAGCAAAATGCCTCAGAATACCAATACCTCCACAAATACACAATGATTCCTTAAAAATCATCTGTTTTCAAAAACTCTCTCTCCAACATCAAATCCCCACACTAGCCCCAACATAAGGCACTCCGGACTCCAAGTCCCACTAGAACCCAACTCAAAGGTTTTGCACCAAAATGAGAATACAATCTCAAATCTTTGGATCTGACGATCCCAGATGCCCGATTAAACAACCTCGGGAGATGCCAAACCGCAATTAATTCCTAATTGCCACAATTAAAAATCCATCAAGGATTAATACCACACCGGGATTAACGCCATAAATCCCCGGACATCACAATTATCCCCCACTAATAAAATTTCGTCCTCGAAATTTGCACCGGCATACCCTACGTGACACCAGGGTTACACAAACAAGGTAAAGCCACAACCCCGATTCTGGACCACAATAGAATCGAATCATTAACTGCGAGAACACCAATCTCGCATCAAGCTCTACAATAGAGCAACGCCAAAACCAATACAAACTCGAAAGATAACAACATACCTCGACGTGAATCGTCCCAAAAGTCAGTCCATCATGACTGCAATTCAATCAAAACACCATTGGTTCTAACATAGATATCTCTCCATGATATCCACCAATCGCCCACGATGTTTAACACACATCGTTATGATGTGGACCATTAGTATACAACAGTATACTCACAGAAAATCCGGTTTTTGTTTCCCGGTCCATCTCCTCCAAAGGAGTAGTTGCACCACTTGCAATCCGGATCGGGTAAACCACGGTCACTAATCCACACAAAACACATCACTACAGATGTCTACAACCATGTGTCCCAAGAAATCCCATCTTGGTCCAAAACACACTATCGAGACTCTACAAGGTCTCAAGTTCCACAGGGGACATGCAAGACAAACAATTGCATTCCCAAACACGTGTCGACCGTGACACTAAACAAATCCGAATCTGGTCATCCCTCATTTATCCTGGGATTCAACAATCCTGAAATAGGGAGGCTATCGAATTATCCAATAAGAATTACCAAGGTTCCAAAACACGACAATCCCTCCTCATGGGAAGTCAAACGGACATCACGATTATTCCTCAGAATACATCGTGCCATCGATATTACCAATCTCAAATTGCCACAATCTCCCACCGGAGATTCATCAAACCAAACACACTAATCCGACGTTCAACAAGGAACGAAATAGAGTTGGCATTCGTATACATACACGGGTATACATGTCTAAGCACCCACAACAGGCACACTCAAAGCAATAGGCTCGGGTATCTCCAAACATACCCAAAGTCTCAAAACCTACTGCCAAGCCTCGATTATTCTCACTCCACGGAGAATAGTGGTCAACAGACCAAAGCCAAAGGGTGTGATTCCAACATCAAGACCACATAACCAAAGCAACGAATCTCCCAAAAGATTCAACCGGCAGGTATATCAATACCGCCTTTCCACAAGGATAGTGTCATGAATCCATGACCCTCCAACCTCGAACCACCATCCGGAAAACTGGATATACATACCAACATATATCTCGGAACCAGAATATGCAATTGGTTCAGAATAGTGCATCGAAGCCACTATCATCAAATCGAAACTCGTATACGCCATGTATACTCAAACCACGATGCCCTCTACTATTGCCATAGTACTCCACACTCGAGCATCACCCCAGAGACGTCTCCTCGAACGTCTCACTGGAAGTACGAAGCCATTACCTAGTCCAACACTAGTAGGGCTTACCCTGGTTGATTCATGATCAACCCTCAACCAATACTAGTTGCCTCCATGACAGTACAACCCAAATCTCTCCAAGAGATAAAGTCAATATAGTAGTGTCACTCCACTTACTATACCACACAACCCCAATTGTGACTTCCGTCGCATACCATATGCAAAGATGCTCAACCAGAGCTAACAAGGACTTGTCGACGCTCACGTTGGTATTTCCAACAAAATTGAGTTGTCCCAAAACAAGCCTCTTAAAACATTTGACGTATAAACGTCTCCGTGAGGTATTCTCTGCCTCAATTATCATGCCACAAAGAGACTACAAAAGTCTACCAAAAGTCCTCATCGTATCATCATACGATTCACTGAACTCGAATCACACGAGCAGTATAACGGCTATCAAAAGTACGTTATAACATTGCCACGATATCTGGCTAACAAGCGCTGCCTCCAAAGGCTCATATCAAGCCTACCAACGTCTCACACGTTTCACCCGGTATACCATACCGTATCATCCATTTAGAGTAGTAGGTCATCACCCAATATTTCTCTAAAAACCAAAGTATAATGGACATCCCGGTGTCCTTGCTCAACCACGAAGCAATCCTAATCCATTAGGACTTATCCCACACCCTCAGGGTGAGTGTGATCACGCCTACCGCAGATCACAACAACAAGCGAGTAGTTTCCTTAATGACTACTCTTACCACCAATCACTTGGCCTAAGCCAAACCAGCGAGTATACCCAAGGGTATCATTACTCGAACAATATATACACCAAAAATGTGCTGCGGTACAATCCCTGTACGGTGCACCCAATAATTCTTCGAGCAACTTGCTCGGCATAATGGTCTCGTCAACTAGTGACCCAGACACTACCATGTTCCCACCAAAGGCACTCAAACCATACAACTCAATACATAACATAAATGTATTAATCATCAAAACGACGCTACACGTCGAACATCAACTGTGATGTCCTGGGATTATTGGTATTAATCCCGGAGGGTTATTAATCTTTAATAGATTTTTTTTATTGTGACAATTAGGAATTAATTGTGGTTATATGATTCTTGCGGTGATAATTAAAATGCTTAGTCACGTGGTATGGGTGACCTGGGGTGCATTTCGGGGTACATGTTATACATGTTAGGTGTTTGGGTGTTATAATGGTTTAAATATGTTGGTTTGTAATTTTGGTAAAGCTTGATTTTAATGGTGATTTTGATGCATTGTAGTAAAATGCTTTTAAAAAATCATGTTGAGGTATTTTATATATCATGCTTGTGTCTTGATACACATTTAAATCCCATACATGGCAAATGAGCCACTTGCACCTACTTTATATCCCATCACCCCTCTCTATCAATTTTGATGTCCATTCAACCCCATCCATTATCCAAAACCCCCATTTTCGTTTCTGCAACAAGAGAGGAGGAGAAAGCTTTGAAAAAGGGATCTTTTTGTGATTTCTTGCTAAAAACTTGGAGCTCAAGTGGTAAGCTTTCATTATGGTAAAGTTTTGTTGAGTTTTGGTTGGGCTTGTAGCTTGTTTTTGGGGTTATAAGGGTGGATCTTGGTCCAACATGTTGTTTATGTTTGAGGGATGTATTTTAAGATTGTTTTGTGGTTTAGTGTTGTGTTGGATGGTTGATCTTGGTGGTGTGTGAGTTAGGGTGTTGTTGGAAGCTCATTCTTGGAGGTTTCTCGTGCATACAGGGCTGCTCGATTGATCCGAAAATATGTTCGATCGATCGAGCATGGCAGAATGTGTTTTGTGGCGTTGGAACAGTGGACCGATTGATCGGGATTTTGACCGATCGATCGGAGGGTGGTTCTCGATCGATCGAGATGAAATTTCGATCGATCGAGATGGCCAGTTTTGTTGGTGTTTCTTTTGTTGTTTCTTGGCTCTTTTTGGGTGTCTTGCATGCTTCGCCCCGGGTTATTTTTAAAAGGTTAATTGTCATGGATAGACAATATTTTTGGGGTATTATACATGCTTAGCCGGGAACTTTTATAATTTGGTAATCGTCATAGATAGACGATATGTTGGGAGTTTTGAACGTGCTTGGGCACATGGTTGCATGCTTATGCTTATTGTGGGTTGTTTATGTGTTTTAGCACATGTTTCACGGAGCATGGAACTCAAGCCAGGCTTGACATGGACTACGGAATTCTAAGGTACGTATGACGTACGAGCATAGCCTATTATACCCACACGCATTCAAAATGGCTGGCGCGTGTGCATTGACTACCGGAAGCTCAACGCTGTGACTCGAAAGGACAACTTCCCTCTACCTTTTATTGATCAAATGCTTGAGAGGTTAGCATGCCATTCATTTTACTATTTTCTTGACGGTTACTCGGGCTATTTTCAGATTGCAATCGCTCCGGAGGACCAAGAAAAGACCACCTTCACATGTCCGTTCGGCACATTCGCATACCGTCGCATGCCCTTTGGCCTCTGCAATGCCCCAGCTACTTTTCAACGGTGTATGGTCAGTATCTTTTCCGAGTTTATTGAACATATCTTAGAGGTATTCATGGATGATTTTACTGTTTACGGTAACTCATTCCAGGATTGCTTATCTAGCCTTACACTGGTTTTGAAAAAGTGCATTGACACTAACCTTGTTTTAAATTCTGAAAAATGTCATTTTATGGTCGAACAAGGTATAGTGCTAGGTCATGTTGTATCTGCAAATGGTATAGAGGTCGATAAGGCGAAAATTGATGTCATGCAATCTTTACCTTATCCTACTTGTGTTCGGGATGTGCGCTCGTTTCTTGGTCATGCAGGTTTTTACAGGAGGTACATCAAAGACTTTGCCAAGATAGCTACACCGTTGTGTAAGCTACTACAAAAGGATGTCCCATTTGAGATGACTAACGAAGGCAAGAGCGCTTTTGATACACTGAAGAAGTCATTGACTTCTACCCCTATTATCCAACCACCCGCCTGGAACAAGCCTTTCGAGATCATGTGCGATGCAAGTGATTATGCGGTTGGTGCTGTCTTGGGACAAAAACAGGGCAACGCTTCACATGCCATCTACTACGCATCCAAAACCTTGAATGACGCCCAACGCAACTACTCTACTACTGAGAAGGAGCTATTAGCAGTTGTTTTTGCTCTTGAAAAATTTAGATCTTATTTACTTGGTACTAAAGTGATTGTTTATTCTGATCATGCAGCTCTTCGCTACCTGATGACGAAGAAGGAGGCAAAACCAAGGTTAATAAGATGGATTTTAGTCTTGAGTGAATTCGACATCCAAATCAAAGATAAGAAGGGCAGCGAGAACAAAGTAGCGGACCACTTAAGCCGCCTACCACATTTGGACGATGAGCAGTGTTTGAAGGAGGAGTTTCCGGATGAGCACCTTTTCGCCATAAACGACAATTTACCATGGTACGCTCATCTTGTGAATTTTTTAGCTTCTAATGTGCTACCACGTGAACTCTCTAGGGCCCAATTAGCCAAGATCAGAAGTGATGCCAAGTACTACGTCTGGGATTACCCTTACTTATGGAAGAACTGTGCGGACCAAATCATTCGACGATGCATACCCGAGACAGAGGTAAATGCTATTCTTACATTCTGCCACTCATATGCGTGTGGTGGACATTTTGGAGCAAAGAGGACGTCGAGAAAGGTACTGGAATGTGGATTCTTTTGGCCCACACTATTTCGTGACTCATATCTTTTCTGCAAGAACTGTGCACAATGTCAACTGACAGGTAATCTCTCCCAAAGAAAGGAGATGCCCCAACAACCCATTCTCATTTCTGAAATTTTTGATGTGTGGGGCATCGACTTTATGGGACCTTTTCCTATGTCTTATGGTCATATCTATATCTTGCTTGCTGTTGATTATGTATCGAAATGGGTGGAAGCTATAGCTACCCGGACTGACGATTCCAAGGTTGTTGCAGATTTTATCAAGCATAACCTTTTCTCTAGATTTGGAATCCCACGAGCCATCATCAGTGATCGAGGGACACACTTCTGCAATCGGGCAGTGGAAAGTCTATTCAAGAAATACCACGTAACTCACAAGGTCTCCACTGCCTATCATCCGCAAACAAATGGCCAAGCTGAGGTCTCCAACCGAGAAATCAAAGCCATATTGGAGAAAACCGTCAACCCGACACGGAAAGATTGGAGCTTGAGACTTGATGATGCACTATGGGCCTACAGGACCGCATACAAGACCCCGATAGGTATGTCCCCTTATAGACTGATTTTTGGTAAACCGTGTCATCTTCCTGTAGAGTTGGAGCACAAAGCGTACTGGGCAGTGAAGAACTTCAACATGAACCATGATGAAAGTGGAGTGCATAGGAAGCTGCAATTGCAAGAGCTCGAGGAGATTCGAAATGAGGCATATGAAAATGCCAGATGTTACAAGGAAAAGACAAAGGATTTTCACGACAAGATGATCTCTAGGAGGCATTTTGAAGTTGGTCAGAAAGTTCTCCTTTACCATTCCCGCCTTCGTCTATTTCCAGGTAAGCTTCGTTCAAGGTGGCATGGTCCTTATGTAGTTACTAATGTGTCTTCCTATGGTGCAGTTGAGATTCAGAGTTTGGACACCACGAAGACATTCACAGTGAATGGTCACCGATTGAAGCACTATTATGAAGGTGTCCAAGATGAAGACGGCGGACGAGTAGACATCAAGGTGTCTCTAGAAGACCCACCTACCTTCGACTGAAAAAGGGGATATCGTCGGGCCACCGACGTTAAACAGAGGCGCTGCTTGGGAGGCAACCCAAGGGGAGTTAGTTTCCCTTTTACCCTTTTATTTTTATTGCTTTTTAGTTGAACTTTTCTCTTCTCTTGTCTTTTTGCCTTACATTGGGGACAATGTAAGATTTAAGTATGGGGGAGGGATTAGTAGTGTGTTATTGTTTTTCTTATTGGAAAAATACAAAAAAAAAAATCAAAAAATTTAAAATTTTGAGCTCATAGTTAGTAATGAACACATGCTTAGAATCACTAGCCCATGATGAAACCTAATTGATGGCATGCATGCTTTGAACATAGGTGAATTGTTAACCTTGGAACACTTTGAACTCTAATGCAAAGTGTACTTTAACTTAGTAAGTTGAATATTTTGAGCACATTATTGTCATGGCTTGTGAAGTGTGCATAGCTTAGTGAAGATTGTGTAAACTTTGTGATAGTCTTAAGAAGTCTCTAATACATGCTAGAACTTAACTACATGCTCTTTGAGGCGTATATCTAGACTACTTGCAAACATGAAAGTGATATAGGCAATCTTTGATGCGTTTGAGCCTTTCAAGCCTACCATGTAAACAAAACCATTCTCTAGTACCTATTTTGAGCTTTAAATGTAAAAGAATGGTAGTATGCTAAGCATACTAAAGACCCCCATTCAACATTTCTTGACTAGCTTATCATCCTACCCTTTAAGCCTAAATGTGATCTTAATCCATACATTTTAAGGGAGTATGATGTATTTCATTCAAATGCACTTGGAAATCATTGAAGTATATTTGTGAGCTTAATTGTCAAAAGAATGGAATGCATGAAAGAAAAAGGGATGCCTTGAAAAAAATAGAAAAAAATATGACTCCAAGGGGAGCCAAGGCACAAAAGAAGAAAAGTGTTGAAATAAACCTTGTGAAAAAGAACGAAGTTGAAAAATTCATACAAGAAGAGAAGTTTTAGTGTGCATTTCATCATACTCTCTTGTTTGATATATCGTTATCCTTTCTTTCATAAGCCAATACCTATGCCAAGCTACAAGCTAATAAAGACCTACTTGATTTATGTTTGCAAAGTAGCTAAGATAGTGGAGAAGAGTGTGCAAGTGAGCTTATACTTGTGTTAGTGTATGACTTGAACTATTGTGGATTTACATATTTTGGAACTATAATTTGTACACAACACTTGTTTATGACCACACACACACGTTCACTATTTTGTTGAGTATGAAATGTATAGGGATTGAACTTGTTCCACTGTTAACTTTTCACCGCCTTTCATTACTGTGCATGTTAAAATTGTTGAGGCAGTAAAGTGAGGACAAGTTGCTTTGTTATGAACCTATGAGCCAACCAAAAATATTGTAGTTTTGCTTGTTTACTCGAGGTCGAGTAAAGAGTAAGTATGGGGGAGTTTGATGTGACTAGAAATAGACACATCTATTACGCTTAATTGTCTACGATTTGGTATATTTTGATGGATAAATTGATACATATACTACCTAATCATATATTTGTGTAAATGTAGGGAAAGGTGAAGAAATCAAGCTAAAATGATGAAAGAAGCAATAAAGTTGAAGAAAAGAGGAAAAAACCGGAATCCAAGACACATGTTGCTCCTTTCTCCTCATATTTCTATATGTTCCAGCCATTTTTTGGAATTGTGGTCCATATAAAAGTTGTAGAACTTTGCGTTATCTTCGCGTGGACAGCTGACTCGTCGAATTCGGAGTTCGTATGTGAAAGTTATGGCCAAAATACAAAACTCGCCAGAAAAATGGAAGGCGTAGTTACGCCATTTCTAGGCGTACCTACGCTAGTGCTACGGGAATTTAGGCGTAGTTACGCCATTTTTGGCGTAATTACGCCAATATGATTTTGGAAAGTTAAAATTCTTGATTTCTTTCCTTTCCACATGGATTTTACCCTACTCCATCAGCCTCCATACTTCATATACACGATTTTTACCTCATATTAAGGATAATTTCAGACCTTAGAATATTTTTTAGATTTTAGATATTTCTTCTTTGAATTTTTGTGAAGAACGCTTGAAGAACGAGAACGGAATCGACAAGCCGGAATCGTGACTATTCTTAGTAATTTCTTTTCCTTTGTTATTTTAATGTTTTCGAATAATATGTTGTTGATTTTAGATTCAATTATGCTAGGCTAAAACTCTTCGATTCTTGGTTGAAGGGATACCTGCTTTTGGAATTGAACCTTTTATGAAAATTTGGTTTGATTGTTGAATTAGATTTCAATTTCAATTTGTTTCTTAAATTTCGAATTCCATGATTGTTGTGTTTGTGTATTAGACCGATCACCTAATATTCAATTGCATAATCGATAGTTTGTTAAGAAACAACTAAGATCAATAATTAACCGGCTGTAGGTGTTGTTGAATTCTTAGGAGAAACGGTTGAGTAATCAATTTTAACGGCTGTAGTTTTCATTGATTAGATTTATCGAACTCATTAGTTTTGAAACTATCATTGATTTAATCATTAACGGCTGTAGTGGTGATTAGAAATTTGGTAAGGGTTGAATTGAATGCTGTTTTCTCTTTGACTACGAATAAGATGAGTAGAAATTGAATTTCCAATCGATAGATAATTGAAAGGATTCGAATGTTTTGATTTGATGATTAAAAGATAATTTTCCAAAAGTACG
The DNA here is from genome assembly GCA_907163345.1 of Haberlea rhodopensis. Lineage (NCBI taxonomy): Eukaryota > Viridiplantae > Streptophyta > Magnoliopsida > Lamiales > Gesneriaceae > Haberlea > Haberlea rhodopensis. The sequence goes on along the minus strand of CAJQUN010000132.1, from coordinate 494,091 downwards.
GTTACATGGAAACCAAGAATCGCTTCACTCTCATAAGTTTAAATCATCTTAGTAATCTCGTTAATTAGTTTAATCTTAGAATTTGCTTAGTAGTAATCATTCATCCTAAAACCCCCTTGTTACTATTTGCTTTTGGCACAAAATAAATTTACCTTCCCTGTGAGATCGATCCCTACTTCCACTACTACATATTTTTGTCATTAACTGAAGAATGGTTAATTTGGGCGTACACGATAAACGCCACCAAGTTATTAATCTTTAATAGATTTTTTTTATTGTGACAATTAGGAATTAATTGTGGTTATATGATTCTTACGGTGATAATTACTTATCTTGGTAAAAATGCTTAGTCACGTGGTATGGGTGACCTGGGGTGCATTTCGGGGTACATGTTATACATGTTAGGTGTTTGGGTGTTATAATGGTTTAAATATGTTGGTTTGTAATTTTGGTAAAGCTTGATTTTAATGGTGATTTTGATGCATTGTAGTAAAATGCTTTTAAAATATCATGTTGAGGTATTTTATATATCATGCTTGTGTCTTGATACACATTTAAATCCCATACATGGCAAATGAGCCACTTGCACCTACTTTATATCCCATCACCCCTCTCTATCAATTTTGATGTCCAATCAACCCATCCATTATCCAAAACCCCCATTTTCGTTTCTGCAACAAGAGAGGAGGAGAAAGCTTTGAAAAAGGGATCTTTTTGTGATTTCTTGCTAAAAACTTGGAGCTCAAGTGGTAGCTTTCATTATGGTAAAGTTCTGTCGAGTTTTGGTTGGGCTTGTAGCTTGTTTTTGGGGTTATAAGGGTGGATCTTGGTCCAACATGTTGTTTATGTTTGGGGGATGTATTTTAAGATTGTTTTGTGGTTTAGTGTTGTGTTGGATGGTTGATCTTGGTGGTGTGTGAGTTAGGGTGTTGTTGGAAGCTCATTCTTGGAGGTTTCTCGCGCATACAGGGCTGCTCGATCGATCCGAAAATATTTTCGATCGATCGAGCATGGCAGAATGTGTTTTGTGGCGTTGGAACAGTGGACCGATCGATCGGGATTTTGACCGATCGATCGGAGGGTGGTTCTCGATCGATCGAGATGAAATTTTTATCGATCGAGATGGCCAGTTTTGTTGGTGCCTCTTTTGTTGTTTCTTGGCACTTTTTGGGTGTCTTGCATGCTTCGCCCCGGGTTATTTTTAAAAGGTTAATTGTCATGGATAGACAATATTTTTGGGGTATTATACATGCTTAGCCGGGAACTTTTATAATTTGGTAATCGTCATAGATAGACGATATGTTTGGGAGTTTTGAACGTGCTTGGGCACATGGTTGCATGCTTATGCTTATTGTGGGTTGTTTATGTGTTTTAGCACATGTTTCACGGAGCATAGAACTCAAGCCAGGCTTGACATGGACTACGGAATTCTAAGGTACGTATGACGTACGAGCATAGCCTATTATAATGTTGCAACTGTAAAATGCATGGTATGTGATAATTGCATTAAATGGGCATTGGAACACATGGTATGTGATAATTGCATTAAATGGGCATTGGAACACATGGTGTGTGATAATTGCATTATATGGACATTGAAATATGTGGCACGTGGTAATTGCATCGAATAGGTATTGAAATGTATTGGTGCATGATACTTGCTATAAATGGATAACGATATGCGCGGTAAATGGTATTTGCGTCAAATGGATTATACATTGGGAATTATATGGTGCCGCTTTTGAGCGAGCAAGGATTGGGATGTTGTCGCCGTTGAGCGACCATCGGTTATGACGCCGCTATTGTTGAGCGTGCGTGGGGTCGAAATGCCGCCATTGTGGAGCGAACTATGACATAGAAATATGGAGTCAATTGCTAAATATATGTGATTCTGTAGTATTCTATTTTGATGGTTTAATCGTATTTGGTTATGGAACTGGTATAGCAGGAGTGGTTTTAATTGATCAATGAGATGATCAACTGGCTTTTGGGAATTTAATGGTTTGGTTATTTTGAGAACAGGGACAATACAAGGGATCCCGGCTGAGGGTGTTACTATCCAGGGAGTATCATTTAAATTATGGCATTTACATTCTGTAAATTATGAATTGCAATGTTATGGTTATTGGATTGGTGGTATTGGTATGCTCACCCCGTGTGGGGGCTGTCTCTGTTGGGGCAGGTGTTACAGGTGTAGCAGCAGCTTTGGAGTTGAGCTCGGGCTGTTGATTTGAGGTACTTCCAGGATCTAGGTACCAGAGCTAGTTGAATAAGTGCATAGATCCAGAGTTGAGATCGAGCTGCGCTTGGGAGGTGCTTCCAGGATTGAAGTACCAGTAACGGTACCCGGTAGAGTCTTTATACATTAGATACACGCGTGTTCATTGGGTACTATTATGTGAGTACATTATACGTGTATATGGAATGTATAAATGGGCTACGGCTCTTCTCGATCCATTTATGGTTTGCATGCAATTAAATACGGAATTGCTAAATGAACTAAGAGCATGTTAGTGTATTATGAGGGTGCATGTTATATGAATAATCTTGGTTGGGGAATTTGAATATTATGTGGATTGAAATGCAAGAAATTTTCTGGATTGCATATGGTGTTGCACTTGCATATGGTTTTCCCCATGATAGTATGATTATATGCACTAATGGTATGGCTTAATACACTAATAACGGGTTAAGGGCACGGGGGTCCTTACATCAACTATGTCATCGTCATCCCGTGACGGCATATGTCAACATATGACATCCAATTAACATCGTCAAACATATGACGGTACATGTCAATACACGGCATCCATAATCTCATCGTCAAACACATGACGTATATAACAACATGTAGTATCCACAATGATGCTAACAAAGGTAATACACCATACCTCATCGCTATCAAGATAGCGGAATACCTGTATTCATCATCAACCAGCGGTACACAAGCAGCATCCATCGCTCGTAGGCGACATAATCCAGCGCTATGCACATAGCGGTATAACCCATCGCTATAGAATCAGCGGCATGATCTCTCGTCATAGAGTCAGCGGCATAAGACATCGCTATAGATATCCGGCGGTATGAACCATTGCCATAGGTGTAGCGGAATGACCCGTCGCTATGTAATATCCGGTGGCACGAATCATCGTCAATAGAATACCCGGCGGCATGAACCATCGCCAATAGAATAGCGGAATGAGACATCGTTATCAATATATCCGGCGGCAAGAACCATTGCCAATCAATATAGCGGAATGAACCGTCGCTATCAATATCCCTGGCGGCATGAACCATCGCCAATCAATATAGCGGAATGAACCATCGCTATCGATATACCTGGCGGCATGAACCATCGCAAATCAATATAGCGGAATGAACCATCGCTATCAATATACCTGGCGGCATGAACCATCGCCAATCAATATAGCCGAATGAACCATCACTATCAATATAGTCGATCCCTAGTCATTGTCACGGTAGTGTATTTTAATGCCCCTCGCTCAAATAAAACATGTGGTACTCCCACCCCTCGCTTCACATATAGGCGGCATAGAATAACCTCGCTTAAATGGACATGCGGCGCTCCTACCCCTCGCTTCATATTTTAGCGGCAAATATTCTTTCCTCGCTCATATGATAACCACGCTTCAATGTGACATGCGGCGCTCCCACCCCTCGCTTCACATTTTAGCGGCACTAAACAATAAATAGCGCAAGCATTTAAAATCATCACTCATCCATAACAATGACTCATGGGATATTCACCAAGTATTTCATCCATACCTGCATCACAAAGCATAATCCATATTCCAACACACATCATCATGAGTGTATTTTAATGCACCTCGCTCAAATGCGACATGCGGCACTCCCACCCCTCGCTTCAACATTTGGCGGCAAAGCATTAAAATCATCACTACATGTACACATGCAACCACAATGCATAATTCCATGATGTATATAAAACGCAGGTTACCGTTTCGTGTCTTTCAACCATGGCCTTAGCCTTCCACGTCATAGTGTCCCTACAGGAACAATCCCAAACCATGAGCATACGATAATCCATATTCCCCACAATATGATTATAATGAGTAAATGCATAAACTATGAGTACAAAGTACTTCTCGTATCCCAATGCATTTCAAAATGCTCCATTTGGTTGTCCCTGTGTCACAACTCACAATCATAATCAACAGGTTATATTATGATTCTATAGATGTCATGACATATAATCGTTTCACTATGATCACATATCACAAATGCACATAAGCAAAATAGTTGTGTCACTCAACACTAACTACTATCATGCATAAATATGTGCTACTCATCCCTATCAGCGTGTTCCAGGCCTTCAACAGCCCCAAAGAGCTAACCACTGCTCTGATACCACTAATGTAAGGACCCCCGTGCCCTTAACCCGTTATTAGTGTATTAAGCCATATCATTAGTGCATATAATCATACTATCAGGGGAAAAACCATATGCAAGTGCAACATCATATGCTATCCAGAAAATTTCTTGCATTTAAACCACATAACATTCAAATTCCCCAACCAAGATTATTCATATAACATGCACTCTCATAATACACCAACATACTCTTAGTTCATTTAGCAATTCTATATCTAATTGCGTGCAAACCATAAATGAACAGAGAAGAGCCATAGCCCGTTTATACATTCCATATACACGTAATATGTACTCACATAAGAGCACCGGATGAGTAAGCGTGTATCTAATGTATAAAACACTCTGCTGGATACTGTTACTGGTGCTTCGATCCTGGGAGCACCTCTCAAGCGCAACTCGATCTCGACTCTGGATCTGAGCGCCTGTCCATCCAGCTCTGGTACCTCAATCCTGGAAGTACTTCAATCAACAGCCCGAGCTCAACTCCAAAGCTGCTGCTACACCTGTACCACCTGCCCCAACAGAGACAGCCCCCACACGGGGTGAGCATACCAATATCCCAAATCCAATAACCACAACAATACAATTCATAATTTACATAAATGTAAATGCTATGAAATACAAAATATACTCCCTGGATGGTATCATCCTCATCCGGGGTTTCCTGTACTGTCCTTGTTCTCAAAACACTGAAACCATTAAATTCTCAAATGCCAGTTAATCATTACATTGATTAACAATTCCATGAGCCATATACCAATATCATAATCAATAACATCAGATCATTAAGCAATGATTATAGACAATCCATGTTTCTCACTTATGGTTTCATAGCCCTATTTCATTGCTCGCTCTACAATAGCGGCATTCCATTTCCACGCATGCTCGATGGCAGCGGCGTCATAATCGATGTTCGCTCACAGGCGACAACATCCCAATCATTGCTCGCTCAAAAGCGGCACCATGCAATTCTCAATGCATATATAGACATTTGAAGCAAGTACCATAAACCATGCCTTTCAATCTCCGTTTATTGCTAATACCATGTGTCATGCATTTCCACACACATTCATTGCAATACAGTGTACCAAGCACTCAACAATTGCAAATCTATAAAAGGCTATGCTCGTACATCATACGTACCTTATAATTCCGTAGTTCGAGTCCAAACTTTGCTTGAGTTCCTTACCTCGAGAGATATGTGCTAAAACACATAAACAACTCACAATCAAGTATAAGCATGCAACCACGTGCCCAAGCACGTTCACAATATCCAACCCTATCATCTACCCATGACGATTACCAAAATAAAAGCCCCCCGGCTAAGCATGCATAATACCCAAAAAAATATACCATTAACAAGTTTAAAAGATAACCAAGAATTCAACCGGGAATTCCGTTTTATTAAACTTTGGCCTCAACCAATCAATTTTAAAAGCATAGCATTCTCATTGGAATGTAGACATTGCCCCGGAAACGGCTCCTTAAAACCTCGATTTCAAAATCCCGACAATTTTCCAAAATTACAAAAAAAATAAAACCTTACGGGCGGCGATCGATCGCCTCATTTAACGCGATCGATCGCCCCTGTCCAGTGGGCAAAAACGCCTACACGCGATCGTTCGCCACCCCTCGCGATCGGTCGCCAACATGCTCGCGATCGATCGCCCAGACCACGCGATCGATCGCCTGCACTGTTCATCTTCTTCGATTTTTAGCAGCTGCCCGTCGCGATCGATCGCCCCATCTCGACGATCGATCGCCACCTGCAATTTCCGAGAAATTCGAGCTTCCATGGTGTTTTTCACACCCAAACTCAAAACCAACACCCCAATCAACACCAATACCTCAAATACATCATTAAAACTCAATATAAACTCCCAAAAACTCAACATTGGATTTTAAGCAAAAATCCCCAAAACCCATAACCAACCAAACCTCAACTCAAAACTACCATACCACAATCAAAAAAGAGCTAAATGCGAGGGGATGAATAATACCTTATTATCTTCGAGAAATCCGGCTCCTAGGATGAGCCTCCGTCGATTTGCTCATCAAAGGAAAATGGGGAAGGGTTTGGGGTGAGAGAGGCGAGAGAGAGAGGGAGAGGAGAGGAGAGAAATGGATTCCAAATGACGGAATCCCGAGTCCAACTGGTATATATAGCAAAATGCCCAAGAATACCAATACCTCCACAAATACATCATGATTCATTAAAAATCATATGTTTTCAAAAACTCTCTCTCCAACATCAAATCCCCAGACTGGCCCCAACATAAGGCACTCCGGACTCCAAGTCCCACTAGAACCCAACTCAAAGGTCTTCCACCAAAATGAGAATACAATCTCAAATCTTTGGATCCGACGATCCCAGATGCCCGATTAAACAACCTCGGGAGATGCCAAACCGCAATTAATTCCTAATTGCCACAATTAAAAATCCATCAATGATTAATACCACACCGGGATTAACGCCATAAATCCCCGGACATCACAATGTCACCGGCATAGGCTTTGATATCAAAGAATGCACCAAAGATGAATCTGAACTATTGCTGGTAAGAACAAAATCAAACAAATGACATTTGTTAAATCCAGCACAGTATATGAGACTGAAGCACCTACAATTCAAACGGGAGTCTCCTTCGTGAATCAAGGTTTGAGAAGAGGAATTGGGTACGTTAACCAAGCCAAAGAAAAGGCACCAGCAAGCTTTGTGTCCTTCAGACCAAATCTAAAGGTGCAAGATCTAAGGCAAGGAAGACCATCCAATTACTACAACTCAAAACCAGTTCAACGAAGATATAGACTACCTCATAAGAATCAAAGGTTTCCATATCGCACACATTATCACACACAACATCGAAACAGATCAGCTCACAGCACACCAGACACACACAAGCCATTAAAGCTGATACAGGTGTGGGTTCCCAAAGGGCTAATCCGTTCTGGACCCAAGTAGGATTGGGTACCAACAATAATTATATTTGATGACAGGTACCGAAGAATCTTGTATCAGACTGGTACTTAGACAGTGGGTGTTCTCGTCACATGACTGGAAACATCGAGCTGCTGTCTGAAGTCACAAAATGTACTGGACCCAAGATCATATTTGAGGATAACTCAAAGGGTAAGACCGTGGGCAAGGGTAAGATTGTCCATGGTAATATTATTATCAATGATGTGCTGTTAGTTGAAAATCTTTGCTATAATTTGATCAGTATAAGTCAACTATGTGATAATGGTTATGCTGTAGAATTTCACAAACACACTTGCACTGTTAAATTGTCAGAAGGTATGACCATGCTTGTAGGAATCAGAAATGGAAATACGTATAAGATTAACTGGAATTCTGCTCAACCTGATAATCCTACATGCTTCATCGCGAATAATGATAATAAACACTGGCTATGGCATAAACGCTTGAATCATCTCAATTTTAAGACTATCTCTAGCCTGTGTAAACATGATTTAGTCGTCGGTCTGCCCAAGATCGACTTTGCTAAGGATAAGATCTGTGAAGCTTGCCAAATGGGCAAACAGATCAGATCATCCTTCAAAAACAAGAATGCCAAATCCTCTTCACGCTGCTTAGAACTATTGCATATGGACTTGTTTGGTCCTATACCAATAACAAGTTTAGGGGAATGTGGTATACTCTTGTTGTTATTGATGATTACTCACGTTTTACTTGGACTACATTTTTGAGCAGTAAAGATCAGACCGGTCCGAAATTGATCAAGCTGCTGAAACGCACTCAGAATGAGAAATCATCAAGCATAGACAAGATTCGAAGTGACAAAGGCACTGAATTTTCAAATCAGAATCTTGAATCCTTTCTAGAAGATCAAGGAATTAAGCATGAATTTTCAGCTGCTCGAACTCCTCAACAAAATGGAGTTGCAGAACGAAGGAACAGAACGCTTAAAGAAGCAGCAAGAACAATGCTTGCTGATTCTGGAATTTCGCAAAAGTTCTGGGCAGAAGCTGTAAATACTGCTTGCTACACTCAAAATCGGTCTATGATTAACAAGAAGTTGAATCTTACTCCATATGAAGTATGGACTGGTAACAGACCATCTATCTATCATCTTCATGTATTTGGCTGCAAATGCTTTGTTCACAACAATGGTAAGAATCATCTTACAGCATTTGAAGCTAAATCAGATAATGGGATATTTTTATGATATTCATCAAATAGCAAAGCTTTTCGAGTTTTCAATAATCGCACTTTAACTGTAGAAGAATCAGTTCATGTAGTTTTTGATGAATCTTTATGTATTGAGGGTAACAAGGAATCAATTCAAAATCAGATTGAAAATATCCATCTCGAAGCTAACAGTGATGATGAGATTGTAGCTAACAGGTCAAGAGACAATCCACCGGAACCTGAAGTACCAGAATGACCGGATCAAGGCAATGAAGCTCCTTTAGATCGAGCCGATCCGGATGGTCCTAACTCTAATGTTAAAGCAGATGCTGATAGTACTGCTGCTACTCACCCTTCTGGACCAGATAATCCTGAATCAAGCTATCGATGGACAAAGAGGCATCCACCTGATCTAGTGATTGGAAGTCCTTCTGCACCTATTAGAACCAGAGGACAGATGATGGACAAATTCACTAATGCCGCTTTCATATCAAATCTGGAACCTAAAAAGATTGATGAAGCTTTGACTGATTACAACTGGATTAAAGCCATGCAAGAAGAGCTTAATCAATTTGAACAAAATCAAGTTTGGAGTCTAACCCCCAGACCATGCGATCTGCCTGTTATTGGAACCAGATGGGTTTTCAGAAACAAGCTGGACGTAGATGGAATTGTGGTTAGAAACAAAGCCAGACTGGTGGCGCAAGGATTCCGACAAGAAGAAGGAATTGACTTCGATGAATCTTTTGCACCAGTCGCCAGACTTGAAGCAATCCGAATATTTCTTGCTTATGCTGCTTTTAAAGACTTCAAGGTATATCAAATGGAAGTTAAGAGTGTCTTTCTTAATGGTAAGCTTCAGGAGGAAGTCTACATTGAGCAACCTCCTGGATTTCAGAACCACTCATTCCCAGATCATGTGTAGCTACTGAATAAAGCAGTATATGGACTGAAACAAGCTCCAAGAGCCTGGTATGATACTCTGTCTCAATTTCTGCTGAACCATGACTTTCAGATCTGCTCAGTGGATAAAACTCTGTTTAATTTTATTAAGGGGGAACATACTTTGTTAGTTCAAATTTATGTTGACGATATCATTTTTGGGTCAACTAACCCCAAATTATGCGAGAAATTCTCTAAGTTAATGCAGGGACAGTTTGAGATGAGTATGATGGGAGAACTTTCATTCTTTCTGGGTCTCCAAGTCAAACAGCTCAGCAATGGCATTTTCATAAATCAAACCAAGTATACCAAAGAGCTTCTCAAGAGATTCGGAATGGAAACTTGTTCAACTGCATCAACTCCAATGAGTCCTTCAATCAAACTAGATAAAGACGAAGGGGGAACAACAGTTGAAGTAACTATGTATCGAGGACTGATCGGATCGCTCTTATATCTTACAGCGAGCCGGCCTGATATAATGTTCTCAGTCTGTATGTGCGCTAGATTCCAGTCAGATCCAAAGCAACCAAACTTTATTGCTGCTAAGCGTATTCTGAAATACTTAAAAGGATCTCAGAACGTTGGTCTTTGGTATTCCAAAGATTCAAACTTCAGCTTAATCGGATATTCAGATGCTGACTATGTTGGATGTAAGATTGATCGTAAAAGCACCAGTGGAACTTGTCAATTCTTAGGTGAAAGATTGATCTCTTGGTTTAGTAAGAAGCAAACATCTATTGCCACATCTACAGCTGAAGCAGAATATCTTGCCGCTGGAAGCTGTTGCGCTCAAATGCTCTGGATTCAACACCAGCTCAAAGACTATGGCATTCAAGCTGTTGAATCTCCGATATTTTGTGACAACACAAGTGCAATTGCTATAACGTATAATCCAGTTTTGCACTCTCAAACAAAGCATATTGATATCAGACATCATTTTATTCGAGATCATGTTGGCAAAAAGGAAATTCGGATCGAGCATATTTCAACAGAACAGCAAGCAGCAGATATTTTCACCAAACCACTTCCTGAGGCTAAGTTTAATTATTTTTGTCAAATTCTTGGTTTAATATACTTATCTTGATGTTTTAGAAGTATCCTTCTTTTAGCTTTTAAAGATTATATGCTGGCACAGATCGATAATACAATGATCAGAACGACACAGACCGGTCCGAACTTTCATACCGATCTATGTCAAATCTGATGTTATCCCATGATCTGTCTGGTCAACAAATCTTTAAATAAAGTAATTATTTAAAACAGCCCGGACTGATCGCAATTTTAACCGCCTTATCTCTCTTTCATCCTGTCCCTTTATTTTGAATTCTTTAATTATCAGTCATCGAGATAAAGACATGTGTCTTCTCTCTCCTATTTAGCGAGCTGAATATTTTACTTTCATTCACTTTTTACGAATTACTGTTGTCTGCTCTCTACCTCTCAAATATTTTTCACACTCTCCGTATTCTTCACTTCACTCAAATGGCTTCTATCACTCACAATTCTTTATCTGTAGAGATCAATGAAATATACAGGGCTGAAGATCCGGAAATGGTCTCTATGTTCAAATCCTTAGAGTCTTCCGGATTAAGGAACTTTCTGTAATGCGGGACGGTGGTTTACGAATCGGAGATTCGAGAACTGTTTGCAAATGCTGTATCTCAGAAGACGTTCATCTCCACCACCGTCAAGGGCAAATCGTTTGACATCTCTCCGTCGACGCTGGCAAAGACCTTTGGTCTTCCTAACACCGGACTGATTGACTTTGGCCATATTCCTCAGGCCACTATCACTAATCTTCAGGGGAAGATATCCATCTTTGGCCATCGTCTGCAGCCGTCATTCAAGAAGAAGGAAATGCTTTTTCATTTGCAAGTGTTATGCGAGATTGTTGGCAAGCCATTATTGGGCAAAGTCGGAAGCTATGATGCTGTTACTGCTGAGAAATTTCGGGCCATGGCTGCTATTCACTCAGGGCAGAAGATGAATTGGTCTGCAATTTTATTTGGAGTTTTGCTTGAGACAGTCATCGCCTCCAAACAGGCTGTCTACTTTGCTGTTCCTCTAAGCAAGCTTCTGGAGACACTGGACATCGAGCTGGGGAAGCCGTCTGCTCCGAGTCCGTTCAAAATTCTCAACCCTAAGGGATTGGCTCTCCTGAAGTCCAAAAGTGCTCCACCGACTCCTTCCGATCTGGTGGCTGTCGAGATCGAACAAGGAGAAGAACAGGCTGCTGCTCGAAGACCTCGAGTCAAGCGCAAATTGACCATTCAGACTGACTCCGAGGAAACTCAGTCTGCTCCTTCGTCTCCAGCCAAGCCCCTTCCTAAAAAGCCACGAACCCAGATCACCAAGCCAATCAAAACCTTACCTCTCAAAACCTTACTCATATTGCCTTCCACAAAAGCCACCCCTGCACCCCAAACTACAACCCAACCTTCAACAGCTTCAACCACTGTACCCAAAGTAACCATCAGAGTCCCCTCTGTCGTTCCTGCGGTCAAAGGGATTGTTATAACTGAATTGGGAGACTACACCCAATCAGGGATCAAGTCCCCATCTTCCACCGGCAAGGGCAAGGCCATTCTCACTGAACCCCTCTCCTCAAAACCCAAATCTGCCGCTCAAACAGCCATCGACATCGCTATGGAGGATGTTGAAGAGAAGGTCAAGGCGCTCATTGTGATATTTGATGAATATGTCGAGTACAGAACAATCAACCACATTGATATGTTCTTTGGCAAGCTGAGAAGACTACAGAAAATGGAAGAAGAATTCCTTAAGGGGACCGAGATAGATGATGTAAGAGTTGCTGTGCTTCGCAAAGATCTGTTCCAAGCCAACCAGAGATTCAGACTGGCAAATCTACTCCTTGCAGCTAAGAAGGAGAATTTTGATCCGAGCAACCCGACGGCCAAAGATGATGGTGCAGTCATTGCTCAGCTGGAAATGGATTTTCATGCTCTTAATTTGGCTGTTCATTTTCAACGACAGAAGCTTAACATCTCTACTCCTGTTCCCTGCCCGGATCACCCGTCTGCGAGCAAGACTTTGGCTGAACCTTTCATAGCGCTAATTCCCTCTGGAACAGCGGATCAGACAGCGGATCAGTCAGCAGAACAGACAGCGGAGCAGCCACTGACCAATGCTCCGTCTGCCACAGAAACTGAAGCCATGAATGTTCTGCTGGATTCCCCAACAACTTCTATTCCTCTGGGATCTTCAGTCTCCCACACTCAGCACCGTCCAACCGCAGCACTTACAACAGTCATCTCACCAGCTTTTGTCGATCCAGATCTGGTGGTGTCCACCGTTGTTGCAGCTTTACAGGTTGAGGAGCCTTCGAGACCTAGCACTCCTCCAGACCAACCTGCTGAAGATATGGCATTCTTAGAAGAATTTTCTGCGGACTTGGTCACCTTGATCCGGTCGGAAACACGCAAATCTGCTACGTCTTCACTGATACCCATTGCCGCAGAAGCTGATCACACCTTCTCGTCATCTGATCACTCTCCAAGCCAGTTATCTGATGCAGCTCCATCCTTGGCAAGGTCCCTTCAGCACCTCTCTGATAACTGTCTATCTCTCTCTCAACGAGTCATAGAAGTTCATCAGAGTCAGAGGACTACATTTTTGGATTTTGAATCTATCAAGATGACATCAAGTATTAGCAGTATTCAGCAAGGACTGAATGATCTGTTCTCTCAGCAAGCTACTTATAAGAACAGTCTGAGAAAAGAGCAGATCGAGCTGGCCACTGAAGTTCGAGCATCCGTAGCCAACTCCCTTCATGCTCAAGACACTCGTCTTGATGCTATCAGCGCTCAGCTCGCTCAGATTGTTGATTTTCTTCAAAACATTGCTGCTGACAAAAAGGGGGAAAAGAGTAAAGAGTTCAAGCCACATCAGTCTTCAGCAAGAAAGTAGCAGTTCTTATTAAGACAGACTTGTCTGTAATTGTAATAAGATTTTTTATCAATAAAAATCTAAGTTCTTAGTTAAGTCCTTGTTCATTTATTTTGAACTAAATGGCTTAATCAATCCGAACTTCAACTTAACTATGTTCATTTATTTTGAACAAGAAGAAGTAATCGATCCGCAAGTATACGCTTCAGAGTTATTAAAAGATTGGATAAAAAGATATAGAAGCTAGGTTTTGTCATCATCAAAAAGCGGGAATTTGTTAGTTCCGGATTTTAACGATGACAAAACATATCAGACCGGATCGATAGATATCAGACTGACCAGATCGATCGCTCAAAATAGATCAAGCTGATATGGTATATCGCAAATCAGATCGGATCGATGGAAATCAGCCTGACCAGATCGAAGCTTCATATCGATATCAACTACTATCAGATCAGAGCAGTCAAGGCTGAATAAGAATTGGTTCTTAAGTCCGAATCATTAACGGCTATTTATTGAAGCATTTAATGTTGCAATTAATGATGAAAAAGGTAAGAAGACAAAGAAGAGCTTACCTGACAGTCGCCGAAAGCATGAACTAGAACGGCAACTACCCTAAAGAAGAAGACTGCAGCTTACTCAGAGTTTAAGCAGAGTCAAGAGTTGCACATTAAGGGAAATAATGTCATTGGTACATGCAACTATATAAGGATGCAACAGAAGAGCTCAAGAAGAGAGTCTGATCAATCGAAAAACGCAAAAGAAAGCAAAACAGTACAAGCTTACAAGCTCAGACTTTTTCGAGCTGAAAATCTTCATAAGCACAACCATATTGTAATATTTGATCACATTAGGATCATTGTGTGCATAGACTAATTTAGTCTATCTTGTGTACTCTGTACTGAGATATAGAAGTGAGAATCAATTGTAACTATCAGAGGTAGTGTGTCTGAACAGATCGAGAGACTAGGAGTTTCAGTCTGGTAGTGAGGTAAATCTAGCTGAATCGGGTTTGTACAACAGGATTGTATTAATCAAAGTCTTCTAGTGGAATCCTTCCTTAATTGGAAGAAGGGGAGACGTAGAAGGATTACACCACCTTCGAACTTCCAGAAACATATTCCGTGTTTTATCATTCTGCATTCGCTATACTATTCAAGCCATCGAGTCGTTCTTACTAATCTAAGAACAGACCGTTCCGCACTAAAATATTCAGTGGTCTGTTCTGCAGAAGAGTTGATTAAGAAACAGATTTCCTTCACTAAACCGAAAGAAATCACAAGGGATTAATTTTTAATAGGAGTGTTCATTCACCCCCCCCCCCCCCCCCCCTCTAAACACTCCGGACCAATCCTGACACAAGTTTACGGGGAGACTCTGCCCAAATTTTTATAAAAGTCATAGGGTATATTTGAAGCATGTAATGATTCTTTTAAAGAATGAAAGAAATTTTTACATACACAAATGATGTCATAATTGCATTATTGATGTGACGGGATGTCGGGGTCTTACATCATAAATGTCTAAATGTCGTCATTAAGAGTTGGGGCCTTACAATGTCTGACAAAGACATGTGATGTACCCGGAGTATGATTTACTTGTCATTATTTGATTCCTATGTGATTATACGACTTGTTGAATTGCAGTATATGTGATTATATGATATGAACTGCATGATATGAGATGATATATTGAACTGCATCATATGAGATTACATGATACATTGATGCACAGATCATATGAGATGACATGATACATTGATGCACTAACATTGGGCATATCATATTGATCATACCGTTCCATTGATTCCATTTGATATTGATGAGATCTATAGTGTCATGTGGACGTGGGCACGACGATGACAGACAGTTTAGATAGCAACTGCAGTCAAGCGCGTTGTCGCCGGACCTAGACACGAGGGATGATGGGCACAACACATGATGATTCTTGGAGCGCAATGTGTGTGTGTCGCCACCCTCTGTTCGAGCTTGATATTGTTTATGATACCATCTTTGGACTCTGATATTTTGTATCTTGATATTTGATTCATTGTACCCATTATGCATAACATTCATTTATGCACGGAAAGCATGTCATGATACTTTGTCATACTATTATGATTTTACCTGTTTCTCATACTGGGTTCTGACCTCCTTCACGGTGGTTGTCATGTCTTTGCAAAATCAGATAGTGTATAAAAAATGCGGCCTGAGTTGTTTGATAGGGTGATTTCTAACAACCCTACTTCGTTTGAGGAGGCACCGACTAGGGTAGAGATGGCCGAGATTTGCATTGGAGCGTATTAGGATGTAGGACAAAATGCAAAAACCTATATCAGACAATATGAGACCTAGAGGTGATCAGTTAAACCATCACAAGGAGGTGTATCATCCGCGAGATTTGGTGGTAGGAGATTGGATAATCGAAAAGCGGGTGAACAAGTCACCAAGGGGCAGTCACAAGGAAGCAGTAGTAGAAGGCTTGAGATGTTTCAATTGTGGAGGACCACACTATATCAGAGATTGTTCACATATTGATGGTCCAGTTTGCTTTGGATGTGGGAGGACAGGGAACATGATACGAGATTGTCCTCAAGCTGGAGGACAACATGCCAGAGGGAATGTGTCAGAAAGTACAGTATCCGAGATCACAGTTTGTATCTCGTACTGGTGAGGACAAAGAGTAGGGCCGCCCCAAGTTCAGGTGTATACACTGAACAAGGAGCAAGTAGAGGCAACTCTTGATGATGTGATAGCGGGTAAGTGTTATTTATTTACTTATACTGCTTTCTCATTGATTGATAATGGTGCATCTCATTCGTTGATTGCACAAAGTTTTATTGATCGGTATTATATATGCTCGTCTCCACTGTTGATGCCTCTATATGTCTCGACACCCATGAGAACAACTGTTATGACTTGTCAAATTGTGTATGCTTGATCTATTCAGTTTGATGATCACTATGGAGTACATGCAAATTTGATTGTGTTGGATATGACAGAGTTTGACTGTATTCTGGGAATTGATGTGTTGAGTAGATATCAAACTGTTGTGGATTGTTGTCAGAAGACTGTTCAGTTTCAGGCTAGAAATGAAAACCAATGGATCTTCTATGGACATCTCGTGCAAAGATTCCTTTGATATCTGCGATTAGAATGTCACGTTTGTTAGAACGTGGACACATAAGATATCTGATATATGCGATTGATGTAGCTGAAAAGAAAGTAGAGAGAAGAGTAGAGGACATACCAGTGGTTGCAAAATATGTAGATGTCTTTCCAGATGAAATTCCTGGATTTCCACCAAGTCGTGAAGTGGAATTTGGAATTGAGTTGCTACCAGGTACCTCTGCAATTTCACGAGCACCATATCGAATGGCATCACTGAACTGATAAAGTTGAAAACTCAGTTGCAAGATTTACTTGACAATGGATACATACGTCCTAGTGTATCGCCTTGGGGTGCTCCGGTATTGTTTGTAAAGAAGAATGATGGATCAATGTGATTGTGCATTGACCACAAACAGTTGAACAAGGTAACGATTAAGAATAAATATCATCTTCCCCATATTGATGATTTGTTTGATCAATTGCAGGGATCGATGATCTATTCTAAGATTGATTTGAGATCTGGATATCATCAAATACGTGTGAGGTAAAGAGACGTGCAGAAGACAGCATTCAGAACTCGTCATGGACATTATGAGTTCCTGGTTATGCCATTTTGTGTGACCAATGCTCCAGCTGTCTTCATGAGTTTGATGAATCGAGTTTTTCAGGAATACCTTGATCAATTTTTATTGTGTTCATCGATAATATACTGATCTATTCTCAAAGTAAAGCAGAGCATGTCCAACATCTACATATGGTATTGCAAATTTTGAGAAAGAACCAATTATATGCCAAACTCAGCAAGTGTGAGTTTTGGTTGAACAGTGTTGTATTTTTGGGACATGTGATTTCCAAAGATGGTATCAGTGGATCCGAAAAAGATAGAAGAGGTATTGAATTGGTCAGCACCTACTTCTGTGCCAGAGATTCATAGTTTCTTGGGTTTTACAGGATACTACAGACGGTTTGTTGAAGGATTTTCAAAGATTGCTAAACCACTGACACAACGGACATAGAAAGGAGTACCTTTCATATGGTCGGATGCATGTGACCATAGTTTTCAGGAATTGAAACAACTGTTGACCACTGCTCCGGTGTTGATCATTCCATCAGAACATGACAGGTTTGCACTCTATACTGATGCATCTTTACTTGGTTTGGGTTGTGTATTGATGCAGGATAAACATGTTGTGTATGCATCGAGACAATTGAAGCCACATGAAACGAAGTATCCAGTGCATGATCTGGAGTTGGCAGCCATAGTCTTTGCTTTGAAGATATGGCAACATTATTAATATGGTACGTCTTTTACCATATATACGGACCATAAGAGTTTGAAATTGTTGTTCAGACAAAGTTGAACATGAGACAAAGGAGATGAATGGATCTCTTGAAAGACTATGATTGTGAGATCGAATATCATCCAGGAAAAGCCAATCTCACAGCTGATGAATTAAGTCGAAATGTAAGGCCCCGATATTTATTTACCATTAATTAAAAATAAATTAGGAATTTATGAATAATTAAATTGTGACTAATTAATTAGAAGTGAAATTGACAATATAAATGTCAACTGACAATTTAATCGGAACATGATATATTTTTGACTTGGTAAATTAACTCCGAAAATATTTTTAAAATATTTGATTAAAATGAAGAATTAAATTTTGTGAGTATAATAGTGGGTATAAATCCCAATTGTTTATTGTAAATGTAATTTATCAGTACACCGGCGACACTCCGATGTAGATTACTGGACTGGAAATATACATATATTAGAACTCTATTCAGCTCATTTTCACATACTAAAAATATGAAAACGCACACACATCTTACCCGATACTTCTCCTTCCTCTGCACCCTTCGTTCGTGTCTGACCCCTCTTCGCTCAAGTCGTGCGCACGCCGCCGTAGGACCACCATTCGCCGAGGTCGACCCACCACTACCTTCCTCACTCAACGGCACACGTTTCCATACCAAGAATTGGAGGTTTCTATTGCTGATTTCGCCGGATTTTACCCAGAAACGAAGGAGTTCGAAAAGTTAGGGTTCTTCGTTTTTCTGGTTCGATTTCTTCATTTTAACCTTGATTTGTTCAAATTGTCTTGTGTGAAACCTTCTACTCACCATGACCAACGTTTCCCACCAGTCACCGCCGCGCCTCGCCGCTGGGACTCACCGGAAATCGCACATGCAACTGCGGTTACTGTTCACGAAACAGAATGGGGTAATTTTGAGTCTTCAAGTTGTAATTTGAATTTGATTCAGTTTTCAATTGTTTAGATGATTTAGTATTTTCCCTGCAATTTTGAGTAGTTTGTTTCGATTCTTGCTTATGGATTTGGGAAATACCGATGGTCTATGAATTTTGGTGGATGCATGTTGGGTTTGAATGACTGGTTTTCAGTATATTGCGATGAAAAATGTGTAAATCCTGTTCTTGATCGAATGTAACCCATTTAAATCACGTTTTAGCTTGATTAATTAAACTTGGGAGAATTGCATGTACTTTCAGTGCTTTGTAATTGAGTTCGATAATTTCTTGGTGAGGAAATGGATCGATTCTCATGATGTTCTGTGTGAGACCCCGTTATCTAAAACGTTATAAGGTGCAATTAAGAGAACTAATCATGCATAAATCAGAGTAATAGACCGTGTTGATGCCCTGAGCTTAAGAGTTACAGTACCAAAAATTTCAAAAAGGAATTAGTTACATTCCTAACAAAAAAGTATGAAACTATAGTTTTACTCTACTCTATGTAGAAACTATACAAAAAGGGAGATTCTGTTCTGCTATCCCTGAAGCACTCCTTATAGCTCACGCATCAACCCTGACCCTGGTTCTCCATGCCAATGCACCTACAAGGAAAACCCCCAACACATGAGCACATAATAATTCATATTCAACACAATATGAATAAAAGCGTAAATGCGTAAACCATAAATACAAAATACTTCCTGTATTCCAATGCATGTAAAACGCCCCCTTTTGGTTGTCCCTGTACCATAACTCATAATCGAATCAATGAATGATATTATGGTTTTAAACAAATGTCATGACATATTTCAATTCCTCAAATCCTCAAACCAATCCCTAGTCCGTTTATCACAATGTATTCTAATGCCCCTCGCTTCACATATAAGCGGCATAGAATAACCTCGCTTCAATGGACATGCGGTACTCGCACCCCTCGCTTCACATTTTAGCGGCAAATATTATTTCCTCGCTTCATATGATAACCTCGCTTCAATGTGACATGCGGTACTCCCACCCCTCGCTTCACATTTAGCAGCACAAAAATAAATAGCGGCAAGCATTAAAATCATCAAGGTGATAACCATGACTCATGGGATGCGCATCAATCAATCAACATATACATATGCAATCATAATGTATGGATCAACATGTATTTGCATCTACCATGCACAAGTCAATACAAACTTGCATCTACAATGCATATCCCAATGCGTATATAAATTACATGTTACCGTTGGGTGCCCGTACGTCTTCTACGTACCTTTCCAAAATATGGTATGTTGCAGGACTCTATCCCCTACGTTGTGTGGCTATCTGTGAAGGCTCTACACAAGTGTACAACACAATATTAGATGTCAATAATAGCCCAATACCAAAAATCCTACAATAATTAATCAAAACACAACATTTGGCTTCTCGCGATCGATCGCCAATAAGCCCAATCGATCGCGAGATGCTACTGCCTCAATGCCCAAAAATCTGTCTTCCGCGATCGATCGCTGAAGTTGTGCCGATCGATCGCAGCATCGCCGATCGATCGCGCCAAACTCGCGATCGATCGCTGAAGTCTTCTGCTTCGCACCCTGGTGCTCCCGATCGATCGGGAAGAAAGCGCCGATCGATCGCCGAAGTCTGCAATCGTGAGAAATCGCCATTTTCGAGCACCTTCCAAAAGCTACCATAAAACACCCCAAAAACCCTTTCACCCCAACAAATTATCATGCAAAATATACCAATATACAACCATGTAGCTACTCAAAACAAGTATCACAACAAAAGGCTACTAAACATGCAATTTCTACTCAACATTTTATCAAAACTCAACCAACCATTTAACCAAAATACAAAATGATTCCTTACCCCTTTTGCCCCCACCTCCTTAGCAAGAACAAGGGTAACATTTCCCAAGCTTCACACTCCCTCTTGTTGCTCAGATGCTGGACAAAAATGGGGGAAAGGAGTTGGGGAAAAAGAATGATAGAGATTGAGTGTGGGGGAAAGCCAAGTGGGGAGCATGGTCAAAGCAATTCAGCAGGTATGGGTTGGGGTAATGAGTGGTAGTAGATAAAAGTGGGGCTGAAGCATGTTAATGGAAATAATCGTGTCCCGGTATTTAGCATGATGTATTAAAATATCCTCACATGATATTTTATAGTATCTATTCAATAGAATACTTCAAATTCCAATTAAACATGCTTCCCCAAAACGAACAACACCCACCCCAAAATAATCATGTCATTACCCAAATTCCCAACATATATCACATGCATCCTGAAATGCATTACTAGGCCATGACCACCACATGACTGAGCATTTCCCAATATTAATAAATCATTACCAATAAATTGACACCATAATCTTCACATAACGTAATTAATGTTCAATTACACATAATCATTTCGAGGACACATCAAGAAGAATGTTCAAATATGGTGTTGAAGAAATGATTTAGAATTGTCAGTGCATGCAGATCAATGGCTCTTGTTGTTAATTCTGTTTCTAAATCCTAAAAGTTGACGGCATAAGTTTAGAATATTTCGGTTTTAGTGTGGTTTTTGAGTTGGAAAAATATGTTGTTAAAATGAATTGAATTAGGATACTGTAACGAAAGGGCGTTGAATGATTTTGATAGATTAACACACGGCATTGGAGTTCCACGAACTAAGAAGACCACTTCTCAGCTTCTAGAACAAAGAAAGAAATAGGTATGTTGCGGTCGGTACATACGTCAGGTATCTGTATTATTTGATATTTGATATTGCTGAACTTACATGTATTACATGAAACTACTTGGCTATGTGAAACTACTTGACTATGTGGAATTACTTGGCTATGTGAGTTAAATTGACTGATGGAGCATTCATAATTGGCATATCAACGTATGAAAATAAATGTTTTGTTAACACACATAATTTTTGATAATATACATTGATACATGACATATACATGGACATATCATATTGAACTATCTACTTCTTTGATATGTTGATTATGACTGAGTTGATTCACTCTGAGTGTCGGGGACGACGAGCACGACGATGATAGACAGTATAGGTACGAGCGTGTCACTGGACCTAGACACGAGGGATGGACGAACACAACACATAGGATGAGTCTCCTAGCGCAATGTGCGTGTGTTGTCACCCTCTGCTCGAGCATGATATTTGATTGATGATACATTTCTTTGGACTCCGATCCTTTGGTATCTTGAGATATTTGATAGATTTTCCTTGGATTTTCGGACATTTGCTATCCCAAGATGATTTGTACCTTTCATGCATCGCATTGCATTGCATGACATCATATATCACATTTTATAGATGCATGTTGTATTTACTTGATAGTTTCATATTGGGCTTTGACTCACCCCGTAGGGGGCTGTTGTTGTTTTTGTGTGTGGGCAATGACGGGTATTACAGGTGACCAGGATCCCAAGAGGGAATGCTCGCTGGAAGTATTACATGAGGTTGTTTTCTCTTGTCTTTTCACAGTCGTAGGATAGTTAAGTATACCAGGGTGTGTCCTGGATAGTATAATTATGTAATTTGAGTTTATTTCAGTCCAGTATTGTTTATTTGTGATTATTCGGTGTTTTACTTCCTGCTGATGGTATTATGTAAATATTTTGAGTATAAAATGTGTGCTGGAGAGATATTGTGCATGCTATGGTATGATGTAAATATTTTTAGTACAGATTATGTGCTGAGTGCATATGATGCATGCTATGGTATTATTTACTTGCTGCACTAGGATATTGTTTTTGTGTATTCATTTTTCTGGTATGTCCCTCGTGCGCGGAGGTCATGCCGAAATTTTTAGAGCCACTTGTTGGCAAAACTTTTAAGAACTTTTAAAATAATCTTCCGCTGTTTACAACTAAATAATCATTGTGTGATAATTAAACACTTGATTAGGAAGGAACGGGTCCTCACACGAAAGGTACAATACACTGCAAATGATATGATTCAATTGTCAGCTTTGATAACTTCTTGTTGTACATTGGGCTATAAGTTTGTTGCAGTGACAGTGTCAGTAAGGGTATCAACATTGTTGGTTGAACCAGATATCTTTGAGAATATCAGACAACACAAAACACTGAACACTAGAAAGAAATGATAAGTCCAGGGAAAACATCTCATTTTGTAATAGCAAATGATGGCAGTTTGAGATATGAAAAGTGTTGGGTAGTTCCTGCTACATTGGGGCTACACCAAGAACTACTACAACGTGCTCATTGTAGTAAATATAGTATACATCCGGGAGGGAAAAAAATGTACAAGAATTTGCGTACACAGTTTTGGTGAAAACGCATGAAACATGATGTGCTTGAGTTTGTGAAGAAATGTCTGATCTGTCAACAGGTTAAGGCAGAGATACATAGACCAGTAGGTGAATGGATGAGTTTAAAGATTCCTCAATGGAAATGGGAACATATTACGATGGATTTTGTGACCTATTTGCCAAGGACTTCGTCTGGTCCTGATGCTATTTGTGTGATAGTTGATAGATTGACGAAGGTAGCGCACTTCATACCGTACAGTATGACGTTTACCTATTTGAGGATGGCTCAATAATACATTCATGAGGTAGTGAGACTACATGCTATATCTGTTTCGGTTGTATCTGACCGAAACCCGAGGTTTGCTTCTCATTTTTGGAAAGGATTACAGTCAGCAATGGGGACTGAAGTACAATTGAATACAACTTATCATCCTCAAATAGATGGTCAGACAGAGCGTACAATACATACGCTTGATTTTATGTTGCGTGCAAGTATATTAAAGTTTGATAACTCTTGGCAAGAGTCGTTGCCATTGGTTGAATTCTCATACAATAATAGTTATCAGACCAGTATACAGATGTCACCATTTGAGACATTGTATGGGCGATGATGTAGATCGTCATTATCTTGGGTTGATGTTGATCAGTCTTATATAAGTGGACCGGATATGATACGAGAAATGGAAGAGAAAGTGAAGCTGATCAGATCAAAATTAAAAGTTGCTCAGGATAGACAAGCCTCTTATGCGAATAAACGACGTAGACCTCTTGAATTCCAAATTGGTGATAAAGTATTCTTAAAAATTTCACCTGTCAGAGGTGAAGTTCGATTTGGTATGCGTGGAAAGTTGTCACCATGATATTGTAAGTAACCCCATGAGCATACAACGCAGCGGAATAAAATTTTGGGATTACAAACCAGCGATCTATACATAGGGATTCATATCGGATTAGAGAATTACAAGTGTCTTACCCTTGTAGCGCGTTTGAAGCAGAATCCACGGAGCTGCACCACGTCCTACGCCTTCTCCGAGTCACTAAGCAAAACTCGATTGGTTTTGCCTCAACGGTATCCACACGATCAAATCGGGTGAAGGGATAGTTTAATATCAAGTTGCTAGACAAGATATTAAACCGGAACCAAAACACACTTTGATTCACAATCAAAATTGGCACAATATCACTCTTCCTCTTCGGCTATCAAGAAACCGAGAGCAAGATTGAGAGGCGGCCGTGTGTGACTTTCACAAGCCGAGAGCCCTTCTTTGGTTACTAGGTTTTTGTTATGAAGTGTTATTTTTAAGTTGTCTTACAATTAAACACTTAATAATCATTAATTAAAGGCTTTCTCAAAGCTTCATGGGCTTAAGCCCATGATTTAATTAATCCTTATGATTATTAATTAAGACTCCTCTTAATTATTTAATTCATCCCATGAATTTAATTTCCCTTCTCGATTTAATCTTTTGTGCGACCCGATAGGATCTTGTAATGTTGGCAGTGACATAAAATCTCATTTTACGTCTCAAGCATTGAGCGGTATCTAGCAACACATCAATGCTCCCCAAATTACAAGAATGTCAATGACTCGACATAACCTTTAGAACTTGTGATAATATTAACCATGTAACTTAATTCCTTTGTCCTTTGTGTTTAGATTGAACACGAGTCATGGAATAGTCATACTCGTATATTCAATCTTCATTTCTTGATCCCCAAGTAGAACTAGAATAAACGAATAAGCTCGATATCTCATATCGACTCATTCGAGCATGGCCATGCATTTTAGTTCTCACTTGATCAAGGGCCAAAACACATCTCCTGTTATATAGGAGGGACAAATCCTATCTCGATCAGTCAACATCCCTCTACATAATTCGTAGTGTATCCAATAGTCGCCTTTATAGTATACCCTGTTACGGGTAACGTTTGACGATATCAAGATACATAACTCCTTATGTTGGGATCTCTGATGATCACAAGTCGTAAGGATTACATACATTATTATCACTATGAGAATTGCATATGACGATCATATAACTATCCATGTTGCATTCTCATGGTGGGTCTGTCCAGTACATCGTTCTCTAACATGTACCCATATGTTGATTTGATATCTCATATCAATGAACAATTCATCGATCAACATATACTAGTCTCTACGTATTATCATTATCCCTATTCATGATAATACTTGACTAGGGACATCTGTAAGAATAATACAATATTATTCTAAGGACATTAACATATATATTAATTCACAATGCACAGTTAAAAGAATAATATATAATAATGAATTGCCATTCATAAATCAATAAACATTGTATGTCTTAAACAATCATCTAATGACTTGTCTTAGGGCATATCCCAACAAATCTCCCACTTGCACTAAGACCACTCAGACATATACCTAATGCCTAGGGATCTAGTATGACGATCATGCTTCTGCTGTGACAGCGGCTTCGTCAATGGGTCAGATACATTATCATCTGTTGGTACTTTGCATATTTTAACATCTCCCCTTTCAACGATTTCTCGAATGAAATGGAAGCGCCTAAGTATGTGCTTGGATCTTTGGTGAGATCTTGGTTCCTTAGCCAATGCGATCGCTCCATTGTTGTCACAATAGAGTTCTATCGGATCTTTAATGCTAGGCACCACTCCCAGTTCAGAAATGAACTTCCTCATCCAAACAGCTTCCTTTGCTGCATCCGAGGCAGCAATATACTCAGCTTCCGTTGTAGAATCGGCTACTGTTTCTTGCTTTGAACTCTTCCAGCTCACAGCACCCCCATTTAGGCAATACACATATCCAGATTGCGATCGAAAATCATCTTTGTCGGTTTGGAAGCTAGCATCAGTGTAACCCATTACATTGAGCTCTTCCTCACCTCCATAAATCAAGAATGTATCCTTAGTCCTTCTCAAGTACTTCAGGATATTCTTGACAGCAATCCAGTGACCTTCACCTGGATCAACTTGATATCTGCTCGTCATGCTCAAAGCATACGATACATCGGGACGAGTACATATCATGGCATACATGATAGATCCAATAGCTGACGCGTATGGAATCTTACTCATGCGTTGTCTCTCATCTGGTGTTGAAGGACACTGTTCCTTCGAGAGATAAATACCATGTGTCATAGGCACGAATCCTTTCTTGGATTCTTGCATGCTAAACCTTTTAAGCACTTTGTCTATGTATGTACTTTGACTTAGACCAAGAAGCCTTCTCGATCTATCTCTATAGATCTTGATTCCTAATACATAGGTGGCTTCTCCTAAGTCTTTCATCGAAAAGCAGTTCCCTAGCCAAATCTTTACAGATTGCAAGGCAGGGATATCATTTCCAATAAGAAGTATGTCATCTACATACAACACTAGGAAAATGATTACGCTCCCACTGACCTTCTTGTAGACACAAGGTTCATCTTCATTTTTGATAAAACCAAACTCTTTGATTGCATCATCAAAACGAAGATTCCAACTCCGAGAAGCTTGCTTCAATCCATAAATGGATCGTTGTAGCTTGCATATCTTTCCAGCATCCTTTGGATCGACAAAACCCTCGGGCTGTGTCATGTACACATCCTCGAGCAGATTTCCATTAAGGAAAGCTGTTTTGACATCCATCTGCCAGATTTCATAATCATGAAATGCAGCTATTGCAAGTAAGATCCTTATGGATTTAACCATGGCCACTGGTGAAAAGGTTTCATCATAGTCAATACCATGAATTTGTTTGAATCCTTTTGCAACCAGCCGACCTTTATAGGTTTGTACGTTACCATCCATATCGGTCTTTTTCTTGAAAATCCATTTGCACCCTATGGGTCGTACCCCTTCAGGTGGATCAACCAAAGTCCATACTTGGTTTGCATACATGGATTCCATCTCAGATTTCATGGCCTCTTGCCATTTCTCAGAATCATTGCCCATAATAGCTTGTTGATAAGATGACGGCTCATCCTCATCAATAAGTAGTAAGTCACCTTGTTGAGTCACAAGAAATCCATATCTCTGTGGCTCCCGGTGTTCTCTTACAGACCTACGCTGGGCTTGTGTCTCTTGAGCAGGTACTTCTTCCACAACAGCTTGTGGTGCCTGCTCTGTTTCCATCTCAATCTCAGGTTCAGTGTTTTCTTGTGGTTGAACTTCGCTAAGTTCTATTTTTCTCCCACTGGTTTTTCTAGAAATAAATTCTCTTTCAAGAAATACACCAGTCCGAGCAACAACTACTTTGTTCTCGGTGGGATAATAGAAATAGTACCCTTTCGTTTCCTTAGGATACCCCACAAATAAACACTTATCAGATTTGGGTCCAAGTTTGTTAGTGGCGTGACGTCTAACGAAAGCCTCACAACCCCAAATCTTCATAAAAGACATACTAGGACGCTTCCCAGTCCATATCTCATATGGTGTCTTTTCCACTGATTTAGATGGAACACGGTTCAGTAAGAAAATTGCTGTTTCTAGAGCGTGTCCCCAAAACGATATCGGAAGATCTGCATGACTCATCATTGATCTAACCATGTCTAACAAGGTTCGATTTCTCCTCTCGGATACACCATTCCATTGTGGAGTATACGGAGGAGTGAGTTGTGGGACTATCCCACACTCCTTTAGATAGTCATGAAACTCTTGGCTTAAGTATTCACCTCCTCGATCTGATCGAAGGATTTTGATACTTTTGCCAAGTTGGTTTTGTACTTCATTCTTGAAATCTTTGAACTTTTCAAAGGTTTCATGCTTATGTTTCATTAGGTACACATACCCATATCTACTGAGGTCATCAGTAAATGTAACGAAGTATTGAAAACCACCTCTAGCTTGCGTACTTATTGGTCCACATACATCACTATGTATTAGTCCCAATAAAACATTTGCCCTTTCAACATGTCCCTTGAAAGGGGCTTTAGTCATCTTGCCCATTAAACAAGATTCGCATGTTTCATATGATTCAAAATCAAATGAATCTAATACTCCATCCTTATGAAGTTTAGATATGCGGTTCTCGTTTATGTGGCCCAAGCGACAGTGCCAGAGATAAGTCGGATTACAATCATTATTTTTAATCCTTTTAGTATTTATGTTATAGATAGGCATATCAAGATTTAATACATAAAGACCATTCACCATTTGTGCACTAGCATAAAACATATCATTTAAATAAATAGAACAACAATTGTCCTTTATTATAAATGAAAAACCATACTTGTCTAAACAAGAAATAGAAATAATGTTTTTAGTAATTGAAGGCACAAAATAACAGTCTTTTAAAATCAGTGATAAACCAGAAGGTAAAGCTAAATGATAATCTCCTATAGCTAATGCAGCAACTCTTGCTCCATTTCCAACTCGGAGATCAACTTCACCTTTCGCCAATGTCCTACTCCTTTTGAGATCCTGCACATTTACAGAAATGTGAGATCCACATCCAGTATCTAATACCCATGATGAAGAAGTAGATAAATTGACTTCTATAACAAAAATACCTGAAGCGGAAGTCACACTTCCTTTCTTTAGATCCTCCAGATATACTTTGCAGTTCCTTTTCCAATGACCGGTCTCACCGCAATGGAAACAGTTCCCTTCCTTTGCTATCCCTCCCTTTGGTTTCAGTGCATGAGACTTTGGCTTAGATTTAGCAAAGACCTTCTTTGCTTTCTTGTTGCCTTTAGCTTTGGCCCTTCCTTTGCCCTTATTCACAATAAGGACATTAGTGGCCTTAGTCTTCTTAGTATTTGCTTCATATGTTCTCAACATACCAAGCAACTGGGGCAGAGTCTTTTCCATATCAGTCATATTGTAATTTACTACAAATTGACTGAAGCTCTCCGGCAACGATTGCAAGATTACATCGGTGGCCAACTCTTGGTCCAATGGAAAACCTAGCTTATCCAGATTCTCAATGTACCCAATCATCTTGAGCACATGAGTTCCAACTAAGCTTCCCTCTACCATCCTGCACTGGAATAACGCTTTAGAGACGTCATACCTCTCTTGTCTAGCTTGCTGTTGGTACAACTGCTTTAAGTGTTCGATCATATCGAACGCCTCCATTTCCTCATGTTGCTTCTGAAGCTCAGAGTTCATGGTGGCAAGCATGAGGCACCCAACATCAAGTGCGTCACTCTGATGCTTCTTGTAAGCATCTTTTTCGGTTCTTGTAGCCGTTAGGGGAGGTTCCTCAGCGGGTAAGGGTTCCTCTAGGACATATTGTTTCTTTTCTTGTTTGAGGACTATCCTCAAGTTCCTATGCCAGTCTAGGAAATTCGTCCCATTTAATTTGTCCTTCTCAAGGACCGATCGCAGTGATAAAGTGCTAGTAACGTTGTTAGTTGCCATGGATATCTACAATATAAATATGCAAAATAAGTTTATGATTTAAATCATTTAACATGGTCTTATATTAAATGATACTCCCACTATTTTGTTTGAAAAATATCAACCCTCGAAATCTTTAGTGGGCCAAGATCCATATTTCACTTAATCTTGAGTTAGCTTTGGCTAATCGCCCAAGACTCGGTTATTTAGGTAGACAACACTTTGTCAATTACATCACATATAATTCTTGGATAGTTGGACGAACAACACTTTGTTCAATTCATCAAATGAATTATGATCCAACCCATGCCTCTAGGTTCCCAATCCTATTGAGATAACCTAGTTAAGTCGTACCCAATTAAAGTATGACGGATATCACTTTTATCCTTTCGCGCCTTACTAAGATTGCCACGGTGCTTTGCTTTGGCAAACCCACACATGTACAATCGAAGTTATTGACGAGTACTTTTATTTGGAAGGCATCTAAAACTTAATATTTTAGAGGGATTTATTGATCTCATGATTAATTTGATAATTTAAAATATGTCCACTACATATAGTTGTATACATATCTACATATATGTGTAATACTATTATCAAACTAAAACATAAGATAAATCATGCATCAACATACATAATTAAAACGTGACATGGTTATAGCCCCTACTAATGAGTTTCTCAAGCCAATGAGAAACTCCTATGAGTCAACCTAAGGTAACTTCATAAGCTCCTTCCTTTGGCTCCAATTTGTGAATGGCCTCCTCATCCCGGCACGATGCTCCATCTTCATTGATCACCATCAATAAAATAAACTATACTATTTACAAGATATAGAATTCCTCGATTCACATTCGAGGGGAACATAGGGGAGGGATTACATTTAGAATAAAATAGAGAAAGGCACGACTCGCAGGTCGTATTATAAATTACAATCATTCACAAATCCTATCTAATAGGTCAAAGGGCTATAACCACGCACCATGCTCAAACAACACATAAAGCATGCATTAACATTTAATTAATTAAATTCTAAACAATTTAAATTTAATTCTAATTAAAACTGTAATATAATTTTTGAAAAATTATCGTACGCTCGGGACATCACATGCCACGAACTAAAGCGACTAAAACACAAACCACCATGGTTCGAACCAAAACCCACGGCTGGACCAATAGTGGGCCTAGGGTTCAAAACCCTAGCCCATGGCCGAGCCATGGTCCATGCGGCGGCTTGGGTGCGGCGCTGCTAGGGTTCCAAACCCTAGCCGCCTTGCACCATGTTGATTCTATCGAGCCAACTTGCACCTTTTCAATACTTTATCGAGCCAATAGAGTTCAAAACCCTAGATAGTGCAACGGCTTGACCCATGCTCGAGCCAGGGTCCGAACCCTAACCCTTAAGCGGCGGCCGAGAGGCTTATGTGACTAGGGTTCAAAACCCTAGCCTTTTTGAAGCGGCGGCCGAGCCATGGTGACTAGGGTTCGAAACCCTAGCACCTAGGTGGCGTTGGCCGTGAGCCATACTCGAGCTAATGTTCCGGTTTTTGATCACGAATTATCATATATTTCGATCCGTCAATTATATCATATATATTATCATACGATGATTTTCACAAAATCGATTTTTCCATATCATATATGAAAATACAGTTTTAAATAGCATGCAATATTAATTCTAACATGATTAAACTATTTAACCACATAAATCCGATATGAGCCTTGTACACGGCTCTGATACCACTGTAAGTAACCCCATGAGCATACAACGCAGCGGAATAAAATTTTGGGATTACAAACCAGCGATCTATACATAGGGATTCATATCGGATTAGAGAATTACAAGTGTCTTACCCTTGTAGCGCGTTTGAAGCAGAATCCACGGAACTGCACCACGTCCTACGCCTTCTCCGAGTCACTAAGCAAAACTCGATTGGTTTTGCCTCAACGGTATCCACACGATCAAATCGGGTGAAGGGATAGTTTAATATCAAGTTGCTAGACAAGATATTAAACCGGAACCAAAACACACTTTGATTCACAATCAAAATTGGCACAATATCACTCTTCCTCTTCGGCTATCAAGAAACCGAGAGCAAGATTGAGAGGCGGCCGTGTGTGACTTTCACAAGGTGGCCGAGAGCCCTTCTTTGGTTACTAGGTTTTTGTTATGAAGTGTTATTTTTAAGTTGTCTTACAATTAAACACTTAATAATCATTAATTAAAGGCTTTCTCAAAGCTTCATGGGCTTAAGCCCATGATTTAATTAATCCTTATGATTATTAATTAAGACTCCTCTTAATTATTTAATTCATCCCATGAATTTAATTTCCCTTCTCGATTTAATCTTTTGTGCGACCCGATAGGATCTTGTAATGTTGGCAGTGACATAAAATCTCATTTTACGTCTCAAGCATTGAGCGGTATCTAGCAACACATCAATGCTCCCCAAATTACAAGAATGTCAATGACTCGACATAACCTTTAGAACTTGTGATAATATTAACCATGTAACTTAATTCCTTTGTCCTTTGTGTTTAGATTGAACACGAGTCATGGAATAGTCATACTCGTATATTCAATCTTCATTTCTTGATCCCCAAGTAGAACTAGAATAAACGAATAAGCTCGATATCTCATATCGACTCATTCGAGCATGGCCATGCATTTTAGTTCTCACTTGATCAAGGGCCAAAACACATCTCCTGTTATATAGGAGGGACAAATCCTATCTCGATCAGTCAACATCCCTCTACATAATTCGTAGTGTATCCAATAGTCGCCTTTATAGTATACCCTGTTACGGGTAACGTTTGACGATATCAAGATACATAACTCCTTATGTTGGGATCTCTGATGATCACAAGTCGTAAGGATTACATACATTATTATCACTATGAGAATTGCATATGACGATCATATAACTATCCATGTTGCATTCTCATGGTGGGTCTGTCCAGTACATCGTTCTCTAACATGTACCCATATGTTGATTTGATATCTCATATCAATGAACAATTCATCGATCAACATATACTAGTCTCTACGTATTATCATTATCCCTATTCATGATAATACTTGACTAGGGACATCTTTAAGAATAATACAATATTATTCTAAGGACATTAACATATATATTAATTCACAATGCACAGTTAAAAGAATAATATATAATAATGAATTGCCATTCATAAATCAATAAACATTGTATGTCTTAAACAATCATCTAATGACTTGTCTTAGGGCATATCCCAACAGATATGTAGGTCCGTATGAAGTATTACACCGTATTGGTACATTGGCATATAGATTGGCATTGTCGCCATCTTTGATTTGTATGCACGATGTATTTCATGTTTCAATGTTAAGAAAGTATGAACCAGATCCGAGTCATGTATTGCAACCGTGTAAAGTGCAATTGGATACAGATGTGTCGTATGTGGAACGACCAGTCAGGATCTTGGATAGAACAAAGCAAAAATTGAGAAGTAAAGTGATATCAATGGAGAAGGTACAGTGGGATAGACGGGTATCAAGAAGGCAACGTGGGAGACGGAGCAGCATATGATGCAGCAGTATCCTGAGTTATTTTTTTGTATTTTGTTTACGTTTTTTTATTATACTGCTGGTGAGTATTCATATTACTACAATGTTGAGTATGTAGTTTGTTCATTGCAGTAGTGTTTCGTATTTTCAATTTCGAGAATGAAATTCAATTAGTAGGGGAGAATTGCAATGCCACGATATGAATCATATATGCTTGTTGTGTGAAGTGACTTCATAGCTTCTTGGTAAGATTTCCTTAGCATGTGTATGTGTACATGTGGAGATATGATGTTACTTATATGAATTGATATGGGTAAAATTCCATGTTATATGTTGTAATAAATTGACAAACATGTTCTTAGATTGATGTAGTATGAGTTTAGCAAGTTTTAATGTTGGAAATGGAGGAGAAAGGTGAGAACCATGGAGATAAGCTCAAAATCGTCATGTTCTGAAAAATTCAGACATCGGCGATCATCGCGAGGCCTATGGCGATCGATCACCGAAGCAGGGGAAGAAAATAAGGCGGTGAAATGTTATGGCGATTGATCGATCGATCGCAAGAAACAAGCCGGTCGATCGTGACGAAACAAAAAATTATGGCGATCGATCGCGAAAACTGGTGATCGATCTCGGCGAGACAAAACTTTTTGGCGGTCGATCGATCACTAGGGTTGGAATTTTGAAAACTATTATATTTTGTTTAAATTTGATGGTGAAGCCTATTATGATATTGTACATTGTTGGTATTCATGTAGCACCATCACATGGGACAGGACAGAGAGGAGATAAACAGTGACGCCTGGAATTATAAATTTTATATCGCACAACATGTAAGTGTTGACGTATGAGTATTGATGTTATTGTTATGAGACGTGTATTGTTGTGAGGTGATGTTGATACATGTTATTAGATTGAGTTATATTATTGTTGTAATCATATTGTTGTGGTAAATGTTGTAATAACTGACATAGTATGACTCTTAATCAGTATGACTTATTACTTAATCCTACTTTATAATTATGGAAATGAATTGAAACATAAATGATGAAGTAGCGAGGACCCCACAACATATTGGTTCGTTAACCAATAAAACTGCATGTCCTAATCCACTGGTGATCTGCATAAATATGATTTTGCAAGGAAAAATGTGGGTTGACTGGTGGATAATAGAATAGATCATTGTTACTTTCCCAAAGAGTTGCTGCAAGATGTCAAAAGATGTTTAAATATGCAAAAATATTTTGAAAAGATTTGAAACATTTTCGTGTAAGATGCATTAAAGACAGATCTCAGAGAAAAGATTTTTACATCAATTTTTTCAAATATGCAATGAAAATATTTCATGCTAAATTTGAAAATGGTTTTAAAAAATTTCCGCCTAAAACTCAGTTAAAATGTTATCTCAAGAACAACTCGATCTGATACCAATTGATGGGTAAACAAGTTGATCGAGTCGACTGCTCTAATACCACTTGGCAAGGTCTGTAATGAGAGGCTGATCAGTCCATCCAGCTAAGTCCAGTTAAGTGATATGCAATAGCTCGTGTTCTTGAAACTTACCGCGAGAGATTGGATCTAGTTTGGTTTAACATGCTCTTGTACTGATCGAGCATTTGTCAAAACAGAGAAAAGCATTTAAGACAGAAACTAAAATGCATTCAGATTTGTTTCTGGAAGTTGAAACCAACGCTTCCGCATCTCCCATTCTTCCACCACTTGAAGGATTCACAAGAAGACTTTGAATTATACCACTCTTTCTACAATCACATTAAGACGTTGATCACCTTATGATCTAACTCCTAGTATCTCCACTCCACCGGCTGAAGTCGCATTTACAACGGGGGCATATTCTTTAATGTTTCATATCCAAAAGATCTTGTGTAGACAACATGTCTCACAGTTACAAACTTCACTCAATTATTAAGCTCACATATACAAATAATAGAGTCAAGTGGGTTGCATAACTGATCTCTAAATATATCTGTTATAAATTTCAACGATGCTGCCTTTTTGAGGTTGCTCTCATCTAGCAAATATGTCTTTGAATCTCCTCAATATGGTTTCTAGCTTAATCCATCTTCAACCACCTAACTTTTGCTACTGACTCTTGCATATATAGCCTCCAACAATGCTATATATGTTAGAAAAAAGAATATACCCATTGGGAATGATCGTGCACGATTCCATAGCTTGCAATGGTCATATTTATGTTCTGTGCTACATTCGTCACTTAGCTGGTCAGCTTAGCTGTACCAAGCTGAGTTCACTTCTACTTCGACTCCATCCACTTAGCTAGACCTTGCTGCTCTAGCTAACATAGTATATAAATTTTGATTTGTTGATTTCTAGGCTAAGTGTAGAGAATGAAAGTCGTAGCCGTTTCTCTTAGCTTTCCAGATAATCAAGAATCAATTCATTTGGATATGCATTATAGAAGACATATTATATATAATAAATATATTAATTATATCAAGTGTTAGTATGATTCAATCAATTTATAGTAGACACAAACAAGTTTTCTGTTGATAACAATCAATATTTTCTAACTCTTATTTGATAAAATCAAATATTTACAAGAAGAATGCATGACATGTGATTAACGAGGCTGTAAATATCTTCCTTTACCACAACCACGAGGTATCATATATATTCAAACTCTTCGTCCCTCATCCACTTGTTCGTTCCTGTCTTGTACCACAGGTAAATCATTATGCTGATCATATGGTATAAACTGAGGGAGTACAACCGGTGAGACGTCAAAAATTTGTACCATAGATGTATATGATGGTGCAAATCCAATATTGAAATCTGTATCATGTTGTACGTCGGAGGATAGGGGTGGCTTGGGGACATAACATTCGATGTCATAAATTGTAGATGGACATGTCATAGCTGTCGGGATATGTGTTTATGCAGATGGACATGGGAAATCTCTAGGGATAAGTATATATGTAGATAGACCTGCCACATCACTCTCGATGTGTTAGCAACTGAGAAGCTCGTTTGTAACCTACATAAGTCCATTTATGGTCTGAAACATGCTTCTCGCCAATGGTACTCCAAGTCTTCATCTTATCTCCTTCAACTTGGTTTTAAGCAATCAAACTCTGATTATTCTCTTCATCAAAGGCTCTGGTTCTTTTTTCATTGTCCTATTTGTATACGTTGATGATATAATAATTGCGGGTCCATGTTTTGTTGAAATTGACTGTGTTAAGAATATTCTTAATCAACAATTTAAACTTAAAGATTTGGGTTGTTTGAAGTACTTCCTTGTGCTTGAAATAGCTCGATCAAGAGCTGGTTCGGTCCTGTCTCAACATAACTATGTTTTTCGACTCTTGGAAGATACTAGATATCTCTCTTGTAAGCCAATAAATACTCCCATGGACCCTAAAGCTCGTCTCAATGAGTCTGATGGAGATGTTTTGGAAGATGCTATATAATATATGTGAGGATCTGGTCTTAGTCATGCATTTGGTTATCAAACAATGATTATTTTTACGAAAACATCAGAAGATTACATAAAGTTTATTATTACGTGCTCCAAAACTTTTCGATGACACCTATATAATAATACTGAAAATATTCATTTTCAGTTCACAATTAGCACATCATTCATCACTTAAATACCAAATAAAGTCTGCAATAATGTAATACTTCAAAATAGAAAATACTTGGGGCATTCCCCCATGATTAAGCATGGTTTAAAAGAAAATCCATTACTGGGATCCAGACTCAATAACGCCAAACCTGAGGTCGTACTCACTGAGCTCTGGTACTCCTAGATGCTTCCTCACGAACATCTGACATCTATTCGCATGTAACACCTGTCATGCCCATACAACAAAGACATGACAGCCCCTTTGACGGGGTCATTAACCCAAGTACGAGAAATCCGATAAAACCACGATAGTATGACAAATGTACAATGTGATGCATGCCGTGCATGAATGCGATGCATGTAAGGGGTAACAAGCTCAAATAAATAGGTATATCTAGAATCAAAATAAAGATCATCAATCAACAGGGCTCGAGTCGTATGGCGACACACTCGGCGCTACGACATCTCTCTCCGTGTAGCCAGCGGTGGTCCAGCATCCCCCGTGTCTGGGCGGTGGCGGCACACTCGCGTTACAGTACTACCTAGACTGAGCCAACGGTGGCCATGCATCTGTCTGACACCGCACAACAAATATCAAATGATATGTGTATCAAGGAAACGATAGGATCAACATGACATGTACAATCAATGCATCTCAATGTATAATGTATGATGCAACTCAATGTATCATGTAATCACATATCATGCAGCACAACATGCCACATAATCATGTAGCAATCTAATAATGACAAATACCCCAAGAACATCACATGTATTTGTCAAACATCTTGATAGAACCGGATTTCTATGTACCTCAGATCAATGCTAAATTTACTGAATACTCCTCGAATCAACCAAGGGATCTATTAATCTGGTCATTTACACCTCAATTATATTATCAATTTGTTCAAAGACTTCATAATATCAAGTTTATTATCCAAACTCCCATAGCAAACTACTTAAAATTTCAGCATGCATGCTCTTGGTAATAGGCACAAAACGTTTCCCACACTTAACCAAATGACATGGGTCCAATTTATTATGAAAGATAACTCAAATTTGACATTTCATATGTTTGACGCTTCCCCAAATTCGGTCATTTATTTAGTATAAAGTAGGTGTAAACATAACCTATGTAAAACATGGGGCGACATAAATTTCCAGCTTGACCACTTTTTGTAGTAAAATCATATTTAATTCATACGTCATTGAAATGACCTGATTCTAGTGGGAGAATCAATATAACTCAAAATATTACAATTCATCTTTTATGTACATAGCTAGTTCGTTCATATTAAGGCAAATTCGTAGCAAAGTATGTCGGTTTTTAGAACACTCAGGTGCTCTGTTTTCTAGATTGAGCGCTTTTAGCAAAATTAGCATATATTTTTCATATCAATTCCAAATTGCGTGAGAGATTGACCGACGATTCCATAATTTTTTTATGATTTTGTTACCATAGATACACTTTTCATATGTCGCTTCATGAAAGAATAGCTCTTTGCTTGAGGCTTTATCTATTCATTCTTCTTTGTTTCATAAATATATATACTTATTTGTTATTTTATTACTTCCCTTTTTCCATATGTAATGTCACTAAAAAATTTAAACATATATAAGCCAAAATTTTGAAACAAATTACATAATATCTAATTTATATTTATTGAAATAATTATAAAATAATATTTATGTGTGTCTTACTAATAAATCTATATTATTCCACTATAGATGTATTTTTATAGATGTTTTATTGTTATCAGTTTTATGTTGGAAGTATTAATTTGGAAATGTTTTGTTGGTGCAATGATATTTCTTTTATTGTTAATAACTTGATTAGGAGCATGATGATTTAGAAAAGAAATGGGTTGAAGTAAACTGGACCAGTAGTAAAAAACAAAGGTCTACTGGACCAGTAGATACAACCAGTAGACCCGAGCGCTGTTGACTAAATCAATCATATCTCATAGCTCGGATATTGAAACAACCTGATTCTAAATGGGTTGGATAGCCAACTCAATTCTCTCCAAGTTGTATTTCAGGCCAGCAGACTAGATTCGAAGGTTTAATTGACGAAAATATGTCTGCTAGTACAAA
Organism: Haberlea rhodopensis; assembly: GCA_907163345.1. Lineage (NCBI taxonomy): Eukaryota > Viridiplantae > Streptophyta > Magnoliopsida > Lamiales > Gesneriaceae > Haberlea > Haberlea rhodopensis. The sequence continues at coordinate 455,457 of CAJQUN010000132.1, read as the reverse complement.
GCTGAAACATCATCAGATAGATTGGTGCAGCTTTGGTATATTGGCCATAACTCAGTTAGCTTATTGAAACGGGACGATTCAGTATGGGTTGGAAAGCTAACAAAGATCTACAAATCATTGTTGGAAGTCAAAGACTGAATCAGACATTAAGATGGACAAACAGCTTCTGAAAGTTGCGCCATATGCTGCTACATCCAGCAAACATACAGCAAGAGCATTGCCTCGTATTTCAAGCATAACTCTCTCATACAAACTCCAAATCGAGCGATTCTTGATTTCATGGAAAGTTAAGAGAAAGGGATACAACTTCAATGTAGATCACTTTGCCCAGAAATCAACGAATCAAGAGTATAACCAAGAGAACAGAACAACAAACTTTGGACAACAGGGTACCAGCGGACCTTAGGCCAGCGGACATTGAACCAGTAGAGGCCAGCGAACTTTGATCTCATAGAGGCCAGCAGATCTGACTAGCAGACTCTAGCAACGGACTTGACCAATGGACTTGGGCAGCGGACTTCGGGCAGCGGACCCGACCAGTGGACTTCCAAAAATAGCCCAGAAAGCAGAATATGATCGTTGCAATATTTGAAAGCTTACCAAAACTGTCCCAACGGCTATATTCTTGTATCTAACGTGTAAATCATTACTTGGTGACTATATATACATGATTTGGAAGCACAATAACAGCTGATTAAATATCAATCCAAGCATTCCAAAGCAAACCCACTTGGGATTCAACTGGGGAACTTCAAAGACAAAAGCTGCTAAATGAAGAGCACTCCTCAAACCTTGGCACCACTTACCTTGCTATATCAGATTCATTATGGAATCATTTCTGCCTTTGTATTCACTCTATTCATTGTATTTGTGAGTTAAAATAGAAGAGTGAATACCATTGTAACAGTTGATGATTTATCACAACTGGGTGAGGTCTTTCCATGTGAGACGTTAAAGAACATGAACTTTGTGATTCTGTGTGGGCTAGGAGTTTACGCTATCTGTGTGGTATTAGCCTAAGTAGGTTGTATACTAAAAAGTGTAAACCAAATCTTCTAGTGTATCATTCCATGAGATGGAAGAAGGGGAGAAGTAGAAGCGTTGTGCTTCGAACTTCCAGAAACAAATGCTTGTGATATTTACTTTACTGCATTTGTTTACATAACTGTTTTTACATACTTTCTTGCATATCTTTAAAATGACATTCAAATGATTAATCGGTTTTAGAGCGGGTTATGTCGAGTGTCTTCCGCTCGATTGTGTAACCGAACTCGATATAATCTCTCGGTGCAATTATTTCAAGAACACGAGCTATATAATATATCATGCTGACGTCATACACCGGTTGAACCAATTGTTCAACCGATCAAACGTATTAACAATTAAATGTACCGACTTTATGTTCGTTTAAATTTGAAACTGAGATAAAATGGCGATACTCATAAATGTGAAACGTCAACAAAATTAGCGAATACCATGACTGTGGCATATGTTATCATGCATGGTGGATGATGGTAACTTCAATGCAATTCTTAGGATAATGATCTAATGGTTCGTTTAGGGTGGATATTTATTCTTATATAGGTGTAATTTCAACTAGGATTAGTCGGGTTCCCAAAACCCAACAATCTCCTCATTTCTTATGATCACAAAACTTGGAGAATTAACGTACATTGTTGCTTAACATTAAGTCTAGTTAAGTGAGTTGCAATAGTTCGTGTTCTTGAAACTTACAGCGAGAGGTTAGATCGAGTTTGGTTTAACCTGCTCTATAACTGATCGAGCATTTGTCAAAACAGAGTAAAAATATTTAAGACATAAAGTAAATAGCATACAGATTTGTTTCTGGAAGTTGAAACCAACGCTTCTGAATCTCTCATTCTTCCACCATTGGAAGGATTCACAAGAAGATTTTGAATTATACAGCTCTTTCTACAACCCCACTAAGACGTTGGTCACCTTATGATCTAAACTCCTAGTATCTCCACGCCACCAGCTGAAGTCGCATTTACAGCAGGGGCATATTCTTTAATGTTTCATACGAAAGACCACGTATAGACAACACGTCTCACGGTTACAAACTTCACTCAACTATTAAGCTCACATATACAAAGAATAAAGTGAAGCGGGTTGCACAAGTGATCTCAAAATATGTCTTATATAAATTTCAACGATGGTGCCTTTTTTTAGGTTGCTCTCATCTAGCAAATATATCTTTGAAGATCCTCAATATGGGTTCTAGCTTGAATCCATCTTCGACAACCTAACTTGTGCTCCTGAGTCTTGCATATATAGCCTCCAACAATGCTATATACATTAGACAAAAGAATATAACCATTGGGAATGGTCTTGCACAATTCCAGAGTTTGCAATGGTCATACTCATGTTCTGTGCTATATTTCATCACTTAGCTAGACCTTGCTGCTCCGCTTCAGCTAACATAGTTTATAAATTTTGATACGCTGATTTCTAGGCTAATTGTTGAGAATGAAAGTTGCAGCCGTTTCTCTTAGCCTTCCAGAGAATCAAGAATCAATTCATTTGGATATGCAATATAGAAGACATATTATATATAATAAATATTATTAATTATATCAAGTGTTAGTATGATTCAATCAATTTATAGTAGACACAAACAAGTTTTCTGTTGATAACAATCAATATTTTCTAACTCTTATTTGATAAAATCAAAATATTTACAAGAAGATTGCATGACATGTGATTAACGAGGCTGTAGATATCCTCCAGTACCACAACCATGAGGTATCATCTGTATTCAAACTCTTCGTCCCTCATCCACTTGTTCGTTCCTGTCTTGTACCATAGGTAAATCATTATGCTGATCATATGGTATAAACTGAGGGAGTACAATCGGTGAGACGTCAAATTTTTTTACCTTAGATGTATGCGATGGTGCAAATCCAATACTGAAATTTGTATCATGTTGTGTGTACATCGGAGCAAATGAGGTGAATGGAGATTGGTCATACGATGGGGGTGGCATGGGGACATAACATTCGATTCCATAAAATGTAGATGGACATGTCATAGCTATCGGGATATGTGTATATGCAGATGGACGTGGCACATCGCTCAGGATTGGTGTATATGTAGATAGACCTGCCACATCACTCTCGATGCGTGCCAGGAGCGACTGAGAAGATGTTTGTAACCTACATAAGTCCATTTATGGTCTGAAACATGCTTCTCGCCAATGGTACTCCAAGTCTTCATCTTATCTCCTTCAACTTGGTTTTAAGCAATCAAAGTCTGATTATTCTCTCTTCATCAAAGGCTCTGGTTCTTTTTCCATTGTCCTATTGGTATACGTTGATGATATAATAATTGCAGGTCCATGTTTTGTTGGAATTGACTGTGTCAAGGATATTCTTAATCAACAATTTAAACTTAAAGATTTGCGTTGTTTGAGGTACTTTCTTGTGCTTGAAATAGATCAATCAAAAGCTGGTTCGGTCCTTTCTCAACGCAATTATGTTTTTCAACTCTTGGAAGATACTGTATATCTCTCTTGTTAACCAGCAAATACTCCCCTGAACCCTAAAGCTCGTCTCAGTGAGTTTGATGGAGATGTTTTGGAATATGCTATACAATATATGTGAGGGTCTGGTCTTAATCATGCGTTTGATTATCAAACAATGATTATTTTTTGGTAAACAACGGAAGATTTCCGCTTCACAATTATCACATCATTTATCAATTAAATACTAAATAAAGTCATGATTAAAAAAATACCAAATTAAAGTCTACAATAATGTAATACTTCAAAATACAAAATACTCGGGGCATTCCCCAGTGAATAAGCATAGTTTAAAAGAAAATCCATTACTGAAATACTGGGATCCAGACTCAATAACACCAAACCTGAGGTCGTACTCACTGAGCTCTGGTACTCCTAGATGCTTCCTCACGAGCATCTGACATCTATTCACCTGTAACACCTGTCATTCTCATACAACAAAGACATGACAGCCCCCATTATGGGAGTCAGTAACCCTAGTATGAGAAACCCGATAAAACCACGATACTATGACAAATGTACCATGTGATGCATGCCGTGCACGAATGCAATGCATGTAAGGGGTAACAAGACCAATTAAATAGGTATATCTAGAATCAAAGGAAACCTCATCAATGAACAGAGCTCGAGTCGTACGGCGACACACTAGGCGCTACGACATCTCCCTCCGTCAAGTCAGCAGTGGTCCAACATCCCTCGTGTCTTGGTAGTGGTAGCACACTTGGCACTACAGTTACTACCTAGACTGAGCTAGCGGTGGCCCATGCATCTGCCAGACACCGTACCACATATATCAAGTAATATGATACAGGTATAAAGGAAATGAAATGATCACCAATGACGTGTCCAATGTCAATGCATCTCAATCTATAATGTATGATGCAGATCAATGTATCATGTAATCACATATCATGCAGCACAACATGTCACATAATCACGTAGGAATCAAATAATGACAAAATCCTACCCCGGGAACATCACATGTCTTTGCCAGACATGGTGATAGAATCGGTTTTCTACGTACCTAAGACCAATGCTAAATCTATCGAGTACTCCTCGAATCAACCTCATGATTTATTAACCTGGTCATTTACACCTCAATTATATCATCAAAGTGTTCAAATACTTCGTAACATCAACTTTATGATCCAAACACTGACCCCATAGCAAATTGCTTAAAATTTCAGCTTACATGCTCATGGTAATCGGCTCATAATCTTTCCCACACTTAACCAAATGACATGGATCCAATTTATTCTGAAAGCTAACTCACAATATGACATTTCATATGTTTGACGCTTCCTCAAATCTTGTCATTTACTTACGGTAAAGTAGGTCTAAACAGTACCTATGTAAAACAGGGGTGAACTTAAATTTCCATCTTGACCACTTTTTGTAGAAAAATCATATTTAATACATACAACATTGAAATGACATGATTCCAGTAGGAGAATCAATATAACTCAAAATATTACAATTCATATTTTATGTACATAAGCTAGTTCGTTCATATTAAGGCGCATTCGTAGCAAAGTATCTCGGATTTAAAGACACGCAGGTGCTCTGTTTTCTAGACTGAGTGCTTTTTTGCAAAATTAGCATATATTTTTCATATCAATTCCAAATTGAATGATTTCACTGGCGAGTTAAAGAAAACTCAAACATACAACAACTTTTATTCAAGTCAAAACCCCTAATTCATAACACAAATTGCCCAGATTTACGATGAACACAATGCAGGTGCAACTCGCCTACATGCAATTTTCATATTGTTGACTATGTAGTAAATTAACATATCTCATGCATACTAACTCCAAATTAAGTGAATTTACTATCAGTCGAACGTAAGTTAAAGATCTATAAGAATCATGTCGACCTCAACCTCAAACACGAGACATAGTTTCCCAGAATTGGAAGAAGTCACTGCATGTGACATGCATGAACATGCAGACTCAATTTGTGCACAGTTTAGTAAAATCACGATAACTTTCTCATGTTAACTCCAAATTTGGATAAATTTACTCTCAACTCAAATGTAATTGAAGGATCTACAACTTTTATTTGAACACCATCATCAAACTTCGATTTACTGAAATTTTAGATAATAGACACATGCATGCTGAAATCTGTTGCACCCTTTTTGATAGCAACCATGTCCAAACAATTGTCAAGTAGAGACACTAAAATTTCGACATAATCACAAAAACCAAGCTAATAAAACTTAAGAAATATGTTATACCTTCTTGTAACTTGAAGGCTAGAACACAATCCAACCCCTTGAGTCAACCCAAGCTCATTTCTCCTTCCAAACTCTTCTTTCTCCCTCAAAAATGATTTAAACTCATAATTTCTTGTTGGATTCTTCTTCCCTACCCTTGTAGATTTCAAATCCAAGCTTGCATGTGGTTTTTACTCAAGATTTCAAGATTAATTTGAGGAAAGAAAGGGCTGCTTTTTTTCAAAAATATGGAGTAGGTGGCAAGAGAAGATGTTGGAGATGAGTAGATGGGTCTTGAAATAGGTGGAAGTGGGCGTTGTTTACTAGGTTGGGGGAAGGATTATTCTATTTTGTGTGTGGTGTATTGCATCGTGCACTATATATATATATATATATATATATATATATATATATATATATATGCAATTTATACCTTGCCAATATAATGTTTTGTATTACGGAAAACATTTATGCACAATCCATAATTTAATCATCCGGATTTGCATAATAATTGTTAGTCCGGATTAATTAGTAATGGGCCTTACATTTCTCTCCTCCTTACAAGATTTCGTCCTTGAAATCACAAAGATATGGATTTAAATCATCAGTTGTATTCCATTTCTGTGACCATTCTTGTCGGTTCTTGGTCTCTAACTCAAATGTAGATTCTTCCGTACCATGTCGGCTCCACTGTATTAGCACCAAAGGAATAGTTTTGTTCCTTAATATTTTTTCTTTCCTGTCCAAGACTCTGATTGGGTGTTCCACATAGGATAGGGAACCGTTCACTTCAATCTCCTCAAGCTACAAATCATGAGATGTATCCAGTTCCTATTTTCTTATTATAGATGCATGAAAAACATCATGTATTAGCGACCACTGCTGTGGCAAAGCCAATCCATATGCCACTAAGCCAATCTTCGCAGGATTTGATAAGGACCATTGTATCGAGGTGATAACTTACCTCGACGTCCAATGATAAGTGTGACTTTTACACTTATTTTGCTATAAATTTGTGTGCGATTTATTATATTCTAGTACGATATTATGTGTTTTCGTGTTGTTTTTGTATGTTCCAGGAATAAAGGTAGAAATACATAAAAGTGGAGGATTTGAGCTAATTAACGATGAAAAGGACCAAACCAAGCGAACATGTCGAAGAAGGACAAGAATCTTAGTTTTGTATTAAAAAAAAATTCCCAGGTTACTATTCACACGATCGATCGCCGGTGGTAGAAAAATTTGGCGGTCGATCGCCGGGACTTCGGGATCAATCGCCAGGCACGAAATATTTGAGATTTTATTTCTTTTTTGAAGATTTTGTATCCAAAAAGATGAAAATTCTTCCTCCACTATTTATAGGGCCATGTTGGACTAAAATTCAGAAATTTTACCCTATGATTGAGCCTCCATCTCCCATCTCCACCTCCATCCATCAAACATCCTAGGATTTTGGAACATCTTCAACTATGAGATTCAAGAGGCGATTGAGAAGGAAGCAAGAGAGGAAGCAAGGATCTATGAACGAAGTCGACATTGAGAGTTTTTCTTTATTTTAAATTCTTAGTCTTGTTTTGTTTGCCTTTATAATTATGTTGAACTAAGTTTATTTATCGAGGCTAGGTGGTAGCGCTTATCGTGTACGCCCAAATTAACCCTTCTTCAGTTAATAGCAAAAATATGTAGTAGCGGAAGTAGGGATCGATCCCACAGGGAAGGTAAATTTATTTCGTGCCAATTATCAAACAAATAGTAACAATGGGAGTTTTGGATTGGATTACTACTACTTAGTGAATATCAAACTAATAAACGAGTTTAACTAAAACGATTAAAACTTATGGGATTAAAGCGATTCTTGGTTTTCAGGTAACCGTACTTTTGGAAAATTATCTTTTAGTCATCAAATCAAAACATTCGAATTCTTTCGATTATCTATCGATTGGAAATTCAATTCCTACTCATCTTATTCATAGTCAAAGAGAAAACAGCATTCAATTCAACCCTTACCAAATCTCTAATCTCCACTACAGCCGTTAATGATTAAATCAATGATAGTTTTCAAAACTAATGAGTTCGACAAATCTAATCAATAAAAACTACAGCCGTTAGAATTGATTACTCAATCGTTTCTCCTAAGAATTCAATAACACCTACAGCCGGTTAATTATTAATCTTAGTTGTTTCTTAACAAACTATCGATTATGCAATTGAATATTAGGTGATCGGTCTAATACACAAACACAACAATCATGGAATTCGAAATCTGAGAAACAAATTGAAATCGAAATCTAATTCAACAATCAAACCGAATTCTCATAAAAGATTCAAATCCAAAAGTAGGTATCCCTTCAACCAAGAATCAAAGGGTTTTAGCCTAGCATAATTGAATCTAAAATCAACAACATATTAGTCGAAAACATTAAAATAACAAAGGAAAAGAAATTACTAATACTAGTCACGATTCCGGCTTGTCGATTCCGGTCCCGTTCTTCGTTGTTCTTGACAACTTCAGAGAAAATTAATCTAAAATCTCAAATTATTCTAAAATTGGAAAAACTATCAAAACCTGCTGCTAATGAGGCTTAGTCTCGAGTTTTAGGGTCTGGGAGTGATAAATATGGGATACAATCTTTTAAACATGGTAAAAGACTCAATTTCCTAATTTCCGGACTATGCGGCGATCGATCGCCTGATGTGTGGCGATCGATCGCTAGTTTTTTTTCTTCAGCGAAAATCTTGAGGCGATCGATCGCCACTTTATCGCGATCGATCGCTAGGCTCCAGTGTACTTTGACGATCGATCGCCTGGTACTCGCGATCGATCGCTGATCCGTGAATTTTGTTGCAAAAGTTTTTGTCCATAGGCGATCGATTTCCTCTTCCAGGCGATCGATTGCCACCTCCAAAATTACATTTTTGCCCTTTTCTTGATCAACTTTGAGTCCTTGTCATGTCCATGTCTCTTCTTGGTCTTTACACATCATTTTTAGCTCGTTTTCTTCGATTGTACCTACAATTACACAAATATACGATTAGGTAGCATACGTATCAAATTATCTATCAAAACCTACCAAATCGTAGACAATTAAGCACTAAAGATGTGTCTATTTCTAGTCACATCAAACTCCCCCATACTTACTCTTTACTCGACCTCGAGTAAACAAATAAAACTACAATATTTTTGGTTGGCTCATAGGTTCATACAAAGCAACTTGCCCTCACTTTAATGCCTCAACAATTTTAACATGCGTAATAATGAACGGCGGTGAAAAGTTAACAGTGGAACAAGTTCAATCCCTAAATATTTCGTACCCAACAAAGCAGTGAACGTGTGTGTGTGGTCATAAACAAGTGTTGTGTACAAATTATAGATCCAAAATATGCTAAGCCATAATAGTTCAAGTCATACACTAACACAAGTTCAAGCTCACTTGCACACTCTTCTCCACTATCTTAGCCACTTTGCAAACATGAATCAAGTAGGTCTTTATTTAGCTTATAGCTTGGCCTAGGTATTGGCTTATGAAAGAAAGGGTAAGGATATTCAAACAAGAGAGTATGATGAAATGCACACTAAAACTTCTCTTCTTGCATGAATTTTTCAAACCTTGTTCATTTTTTCAAGGTTTATTTCGACATTTTTTTTTCTCCTTTTGTGCCTTGGCTCCCCTTGGAGTCGTATTTTTCTCAAATTCCTCAAGGCATTCCTTTTCTTTCATGTATTTCATTCTTTTGACAATAAAGTTCACAAATATACTTCAATGATTCCCAAGTGCATTTGAATGAAATACATCATACTCCCTTAAAAGGTATGGATTAAAATCACATTTAGGCTAAAAGGGTAGGATGATAAGCTAGTCAAGGAATGTTGAATGGGGGTCTTTAGTATGCTTAGCATACTACCATTCTGTTACATTAAGGCTCGAAAAGGGTACTATAGATTGATTTTGTTTACATGGTAGGGTTGAAAGGCACAAACGCATCAAAGATTGCCTATATCATTTTCATGTTTGCAAGTAGTCTAGACATACGCCTCAAAGAGCATGTAGTTAAGTTCTAGCATGTATTAGAGACTTCTTAAGACTATCACAAAATTTACACAATCTTCACTAGCTATGCATACTTCACAAGCCATGACAATAATGTGCTCAAAATATTCACTACTAAGTTAAAGTAAACTTTGCATTAGAGTTCGAAGTGTTACAAAGTTAACAATTCACCTATGTTCAAAAGCATGCATGATATCAATTAGGTTTCATCATGGGCTAGTGATTCTAAGCATTTGTTCATTACTAACTATGAGCTCAAAATTTTTAAATTTTTCGATTTTTTTGTATTTTTGAAATATTAAAGCAAAACTAACTACTAATCCCTCCCCCATACTTAAATCCTACATTGTCCCCAATGTAAGGCAAAAATAGAAAGAAAAGAGAAAAGTGGAAACGAAAAAGCAAAAAAAAAAAAAAAAAACTAAAAATAAAAGGGAGAAAAGAAACTAACTCCCCTTGGGTTGCCTCCCAAGCAGCGCCTCTGTTTAATGTTGGTGGCCCGACGCCAGTCCTCTATCAAGGTGGTTGATGCAGTGTTGCTCTATCCTTCCTTAACCACCTCAATATCTTCTTCACTCCTCGGTATCTCGGCTTGTTGCTCTTTGAGTGATCGTCCCCAGTCTTTGCTCCTTCGTCACTTGATTGACATGGTCGATCCGGAGGATGCTTCTTTTCAACGGTATGATCCTGCAAGTGAGAAATAAGAGGGTCAGCAGTATCGTGAGTAGATAACGCAGCAATAGTATGAACAATATGCACTAAGTTAGAATCCATACCTCTCTTCTCGTCAAGGCCATCAGTAGCCTTTCCCATTTCCCACAACTCATCATTATCAAAATCTAAATCATAATCATCATGTATGCCAATAGCGTAACTAGAATGCTCAAGAGTCTTAATGGGTTCATAGATGTTGAATTTTGCAACTTTACCATTAGACTCCAATGTTATCATACCGCTATTCATATTGATTACTGATTTTGATGTTTTCAAGAATGGCCTCCCTAAAAGGATTAGACTAGATGGATCGCCATTTTCCATGTCTAAGACATAGAAATCGGCTGGGAAAACCAAGTTCTCTACATGCACAACTACGTCCTCTACTATCCCCTTAGGTATGACCGTGGATTTATCAGCTAAGTGAATAACTGCGCTATTTCTTTTTAAAGGTCCCATTTTCAGTTGAGAGTACATTGAGTAAGGCATGACATTTATGGACGATCCTAAATCGAGCATAGCCTTCTCAATCCTAATAGCACTAATCTCACATGGGATAAAGAACATACCTGGGTCCTTGCATTTAATGGGGATGCTTCTTTGGTTGTCCGCCGAAATATTGTCATTGAGCTCGACCTTGGGCTGCCCTTTGTGTTCCTTGCTTTGATCCTCTTTCACGGTCTCCTTTAAGGGGTTAGCATGTTGCGGTTTCTTCTTCATGGTCTCATGCAATGGGGCTTGCTCTTTGCAGCGTGGACTCATCTCGTAGAGGTCTTTGAGTCCGGCACCTTTCCTATTGTCCTTAAATGCTAGGGGAAATGGGGGTGGTACTTTATATTCAGAAAGTTTAGGGAACTCACCTCGTAGTTCCTCCCCTCGCATTGGCTCTTCAACGTCTATCTCTTTCTCCGTCATCTCTTCTTTCTGGGGTGGTGTCAGTACCACCTTCTCTTCAGCTACATCTTCATTCACATTCACTGTGATAACACTCACATTTTCCTGGGGGTTGATCTCTGGTTGTGACGGCAGTCCATTTGAAATCCTTGCTTCGATCTTGCTGATTGAAGTTCCCAATTGTCCCATCTGCGTTGTCAAGCTCTGGATGCTCGCCCTCTTCTCCTGTTGAAATTGTAAGCTATTTTCAGCAATAACTTTAATACTATGATCTAACCTGTCAGAAGGAGGGTGCACTGGCGGTGGTTGAGGTCTCTGATATGGTGGTCTATAGGGTGGCAGTTGGTGCATCTGTGGGTTCCCATAGCCTTGGTTCGGATGGTCTCTCCAACCTTGATTGTAGTTGTTCGTGGATGGTCATAATTCCTTTGTGGTGGCCCTGGGAATCCTCCCGCTGCATTCACGTTCTCAGCGGTTGTCTCTTGTAGTGAGGGGCATGCGTCCGTGGGATGGTTCGCAGCCAGACAGATTCCACACGGCTTTATCTTCCCTACATTTCCACATGCAATACCACGCACAAGAAAAGTTAGGTCTATCAGTTGTTGTTCCAGGTTCGATACGTTTACCTCTCCTTGTTTCCTTTGAGCTGGTTCCGCTCGAAAGTTGCCAAACTGGTGTGAGTTGGCCGCCATGTTAGCTATCAAGCTTTTCGCATCCTCTGGTGTTTTATCGACAAAGGCTCCTCCACTCGCAGCATCAACCAAGTTCCTGTCATTGGATAATAAGCCTTCATAAAAGTACTGAATAAGTAAATGTGCACTTATCTGGTGTTGTGGGCAGCTTGCACACAACTTCTTGAAGCGTTCCCAGTATTCATGCAATGTTTCTCCCGAGTACTGTCTGATGGAGTAGATCTCCTTTCATATGTTGGCCGCTCTTGATGCTAGAAAGTACTTCTCCAGAAACGTCCTTTGGAGGTCAGTCCATGTTGTGATTGAGCCTGACGGTAAGTAGAATAGCCAGTCTTTTGCAGCGTCCTTTAGAGAAAAAGGGAAAGCCCTTAACTTGATCTGATCTTCAGTAATTCCGGTTGGTTTCATGGTGGTACAAACCACATGAAACTCCATCAGGTGCTTATGGGGGTCCTCGCCTGCAAGTCCATGAAAGGATGGCAATAAGTGAATTAAACCATATTTGAGTTCGAAATTTACATTATTTGCGAAGGCAGGGAAAGTGATGCATAGAGGTTGTTGGTCCAAGTTAGGATTCGCCAACTGCCTCAAGCTCTGATTTGCAGCCATCATGGTCCTCTCTTCTTCTTCTTCCAGCAGCCTTGTTTCTCTCCTTCTCAGATGTAGCGTCCTCTCAATCTCAGGATCGTAGTGAAAGTTATCTTCGTGATTGAACGATCCACATGTACTCATTAACAAACCAAAGTAGTAATGCGGGATAAAAGAAATAAAAAATCGACACAAAATAATGCCTTCCCCGGCAACGGCGCCAAAATTTGGTAGCGTTTATCGCGTACGCCCAAAGTAACCCTTCTTCAGTTAATAGCAAAAATATGTAGTAGCGGAAGTAGGGATCGATCCCACAGGGAAGGTAAATTTATTTCTTGCCAATTATCAAACAAATAGTAACAATGGGAGTTTTGGATTGGATTACTACTACTTAGTGAATATCAAACTAATAAACGAGTTTAACTAAAACGATTAAAACTTATGGGATTAAAGCGATTCCTGGTTTTCAGGTAACCGTACTTTTGGAAAATTATCTTTTAGTCATCAAATCAAAACATTCGAATTCTTTCGATTATCTATCGATTGGAAATTCAATTCCTACTCATCTTATTCATAGTCAAAGAGAAAACAGCATTCAATTCAACCCTTACCAAATCTCTAATCATCACTACAACCGTTAATGATTAAATCAATGATAGTTTTCAAAACTAATGAGTTCGACAAATCTAATCAATAAAAACTACAGCCGTTAGAATTGATTACTCAATCGTTTCTCCTAAGAATTCAATAACACCTACAGCCGGTTAATTATTAATCTTAGTTGTTTCTTAACAAACTATCGATTATGCAATTGAATATTAGGTGATCGATCTAATACACAAACACAACAATCATGGAATTCGAAATCTAAGAAACAAATTGAAATCGAAATCTAATTCAACAATCAAACCGAATTCTCATAAAAGATTCAAATCCAAAAGTAGGTATCCCTTCAACCAAGAATCAAAGGATTTTAGCCTAGCATAATTGACTCTAAAATCAACAACATATTAGTCGAAAACATTAAAATAACAAAGGAAAAGAAATTACTAATACTAGTCACGATTCCGGCTTGTCGATTCCGGTCCCGTTCTTCGTTGTTCTTGACAACTTCAGAGAAAATTAATCTAAAATCTCAAATTATTCTAAAAATTGGAAAAATTATCAAAAACTGCTGCTAATGAGGCTTAGTCTCGAGTTTTAGGGTCTGGGAGTGATAAATATGGGATACAATCTTTTAAACATGGTAAAAGACTCAATTTCCTAATTTCCGGACTCTGCGGCGATCGATCGCCTGATGTGTGGCGATCGATCGCTAGTTTTTTTTTTTTTCAGCGAAAATCTTGAGGCGATCGATCGCCACTTTATCGCGATCGATCGCTAGGCTCCAGTGGACTTTGGCGATCGATCGCCTGGTACTCGCGATCGATCGCTGATCCGTGAATTTTGTTGCAAAAGTTTCTGTCCATAGGCGATCAATTTTCTCTTCCAGGCGATCGATTGCCACCTCCAAAATTACATTTTTGCCCTTTTCTTGATCAACTTTGAGTCCTTGTCATGTCAATGTCTCTTCTTGGTCTTTACACGTCCTCGTTTTCTTCGATTGTACCTACAATTACACAAATATACGATTAGGTAGCATACGTATCAAATTATCTATCAAAACCTACCAAATCGTAGACAATTAAGCACTAAAGATGTGTCTATTTCTAGTCACATCACTAGGCGAACATTTGTTATGAACCTATGATTTGATGATTTAATGGTTGAATCCTTATAATTCTTTGTGTATGATTTATGATTTTAATTCTTTTGAGGGATTGATCACCTTTGAATGATGTTAGTAACGTAGTTAAGATCGAGATATGATTTTATGATACGCATTTAATAACTCGTACCATGGATTTTTAGACTGAGATCGAGAGATGAAGTCAAATACATACGGATCTTAATTCAATATTGAGTTGTTAAATAAGTACACGAGAGTTACTTACTGCAATTTGATACTAGATTTAATATAGCTCGAGAGAGTATATTATATAACTTCGGAGAACTCGTCACCTTGAAAATATATTGATATTCAATCGAGAATTGTAGGGGATTGCATTGGTGAGCCGGCGTCTTAATAATATTTTCTAGCGGAATTTTCTCGTTTTATTGACTTGGTTGGATAGTAGTTAATTAAATTAATTAGTAGTTTAATTTTTTAATTCAATTTCGTATGTTAAATATAGTTTACGGAAATCTTATTTGGTACTTGCTTGTTAGTCCCTGTGCATTCGACAATCCGTATTCTTTCTATCTATACTAAAACTTGACACCATGCACTTGCGGTATAATCGTGCCATACTAGAAAATAATTGTTTAAAATAATCGCGAACATCCAAAAATCATTGTCCGACAAAATGGTGATACTTTCAGGAATACTCTATCTCTGATTGAAATTCTAACGGTCTTTTCCTTTTATTGGCATAGCTGGCTTGTCTATCCTGAGCTGCTTTCATTCATTTTCTTAATAACTCGACTTTTCCTTGTATTTCTTCTACAAACCCAGGTTGTGTCAGTTGCCTTTCCCATTCTCATTCCAACATACCGGAGATCGACACTTCTTGCCATGTAAAGTCTCAAATGGTGCCATTCCAATAGTTGTCTGAAAATTGTTATTTTAGGAGAATTCGACCATTTATGTAGTTTCTTGGGAATTCCCACCAAAATCCATCAACACTGGATGTAATCCTCTAGGGTCTGAATAGTCCTCCAGTCGGACCATCAGTCTGTGGATGATAGGCGGTAGTCATTGCTAACTTAGTACCCATGGCACTTTGAAAGCTGCTCCAAAATTTTGATACAAATCTAGGGCCTTTGTCCAAAACAATGGAAACTATAATTTTGTGTGTACAAACCACATTACCCACATATAACCGCGACATCTTCTTATAAGAGTAGGTACATTCATATGGTACAAAATGCGCTGACTTTGATAATTTGTCAACAATAACCCAGGTTGGATCACAATCTCTGCTCGACCTGGGCAAATGAGTCACAAGTCCATAGCAAAATGTTCCCAATTCCACTGTGGCATTCTAAACTCTGTAGCACATCACTAGGTCTCATTATCTCTGCTTTGACCTGCTGGCATGTCAAATATTTTTGCCACAAACTCGGTAATCTTATTCTTATACATTCCCACCAAAAGTGAGGTTTCAAAGTATGGTACATCTTACGGCCTCCAGGATGAACACTATGATGACTGCATTGTGCCTCCAGAAGCAATGTTTCTTTCAAATCTGTAAGATTTGGTAGCACTAATATGTTGTTCAATCGCAACCAACCACCAGATGATACATTGAATCTAGATGGGTTATTTGACAGAACCACTTCCTTTAACCTGTTAATATACAGATCAATTTTTTGGGCCTTCTTAATCATCGAGATAATCTGAGGCTCAAATCTCCACGCAGAAACAAGGAAATATTCTCCATGTGGCTGATAAGATCAAGACGCGCACAATTCATCATAGTTCTGCCAGACATGGAGCAAAGCTACCATGGCATCCTACAATTTTTGACTCAATGCATCCACTACAAGATTCACATTTCCTAGTTGGTATTGAAGCTCGCAATCAAAATCCTTCAACAAATCCATCCATCGTCTATGTCTCATGTTCAGCTCTGACAGAGTGAATAGGTATTTTAAGCTCTTTCGTTCGGAGTATATAATGGATTGCTCACCATAGGGATAATGTCACCATATTTTCAAGGCAAAGACAATGGCAGCTAATTCGAGATCATGGAAAGGGTATCGAGACTCATGGGGTTTCAATTGCCTCGAAGCATAAGCAATGACATTCCCATGTTGCATTAGGACTCATCCCAAACCTCTGGCTGATGTATCTGCACATACTACAAATCCCCCTGATCCATATGGTAAAGCTAACACTGGAGTTGTAGTCAATAACTGTTTCAATTCATGGAAACTATTTCCACATTCATCTGACCAAATAAAACTCTGATCTTCTTGGTCAACTGGGTGATAGTCGGGTTATATTAGAAAATCCTTTGATAAATTGCTTATAATAGCCGGCCAATCCCATGAAACCTCATATCACATAGACACTGGTTGGTCTGATCCAATTGATTACCGCCTCCACTTTACTTGGATCGGCATATATCCCTTTAGCTGATACCATGTGACCCAAAAACATTATTTCATCCAACCAAAATTCACTTTTAGATAACTTAACATACAACTAAGCTTCCCGAAGATTCTGAAGAACCAATCGTAAATGTTCCATAAATACTGATGGTGCATTAGTCAGACCAAACGGCATCACCAAAAATTTAAAATGCCCAAATCTGGTCCGGAAAGCTGTCTTCGGAATATCCTCCTCTCTTACTCGAAGCTGGTGGTAACATCAGCGATGGTCAATCTTCGAATAGACTGATGTTTGAAGCTGGTTAGATAAGTCATCAATTCTAGGCAGTGGGCACTTATTCTTAACAGTGACCCGGTTGAGTTGCCTATAATCGATACACATTCTCATTGTACAATATTTCTTCATCATGACAGTACTGATGCACCCCATGGTGACATACTCGGGCGTATATAGGCCTTTTCGAGAAGGTCTTGTAACTGTTTTTCAATCCTTCTAACACTGTCGATGCCATTCTATATGGTGTTTTAGAAATTGGCGTTGTATCAGGTATCAATTCAATGCTGAAGTCAATTTCCCTTTTCGGTGGAAATCCTGGAATCTCTTCTAGGAATACATCTGCAAATTCCTTTACAACTGGAATATCAGACAATTTTGGCCCTTGTTTTGTAGCATCTACTGCATAGATCATGTATCCCTCATTTCCTAAGGATAATAATCGAAACATCTCCATAGCAGATACTAATAGGATTTTCGCTTATGATCCTCTGCTATAAAAATTCCATTTGGAGCCGTAATACGATCGAAATCGTACTACGCCATGGAAACAATCCACAGTAGCTCGATAACTCGTCAGGGTATCCATACCTACAATGCAATCAAAATCATGCATCGGCAACACCATCAAATTTGTGACCATATTACTATCATCAGACTGTAATACACAATTTAACACAATATAACTGACTAGAATAAATCTACCAGCTGGTGTGGATACAGTTGAAGTCTCCTGTAGTGATGTAGTCTCAATATCGTACTCATCAACAACTTTTGATGCAATGAATGAATGAGTTCGATGCTTCTGTGTCTAATAAGACTCGTACAGTGTCACCAAATATAAGATACACGCGATCACATCTTATGAGTAACTTAGACTACAGGTGGGACTAAGTATGTCAACTGATGACATGATTGCATCAGTCCCTAAGCACGTAACGGACATGCTTCAGAATAATATGCGGACTGACCACAGTCATAACAAGCCCCTTACTCCTTTGGCTTAAACCTTTATTGTGTCGGTGACTACTTGGCTCTTGAAAATATCCCAAGTGCTAGTCACTCCATCTACATTCAATCCAGTTCTAGTTGTTTTGCACCAGATTTGTGCTTTATACTTCAACTGGAATGCTGTTAATTCCAATCTCTAAGCCGGTAAATATTTGTCAAGATTAAGCATATACTTCATTTCTCGAATCCACGATAGTCGATTCCCCTTTTTCTTTGTAAGAAACGTGTCCTTATCATAAAAATTCTTCACCACGCCAGAGAGAGGGAAAGCTCGTCTTCCGTCACAACCATTTCTCTAGATGCTCTCATCTTCGAAGAGTAATAGTCATATGAAAATCGTCATTCCTAGTTCTGACGTATATTCTGGAAATGAGCTACAACGGCCTCCAAATCCAAACCATGAACTTGTTGTTAGCCCAACTCTATATTATAACCTCGGTGTGTACCAAGACTCGATGTAGAATTTAGTATAACACCCTTCACTTTCGATCTCTAATTCCTACGACAAGAATATGGATTAGCTCGTAACGAAATAAATATAATCCCTTATGTTTTCGGTCTCTAGTTCGAAGTATCATTCTACATAACATGAGGGTCAATTTCCATTTAAGTAAATGCAATTCCCAAAATATGGAAGTCGGTCACCACCGAGTTACAATCCAATCATTGATTTACAGTCCTTATTAGTAAATCTCTTAGAAGTCATTGCCTACTTGTTCGCTACATGTCTAGACTCTAACTTTCTAACATGTAAGCACAGCATATAATTGCATATAAGCCATATAGTCAAGCACATGCACAAATATTTTATTTGTAACTAGACTCAGTGTCCTAACTCTAGTTCGAGCATATCCCAGATTATGATATCAACTGTGACGGCCCAGTCTTAATTATGCGTTCAGTTATCACACAATGTTTATTTTACGAAAACAACGGAAGATTACTTAAAGTTTATCATTACCTTGCCCAAATTGTTTCGATGATATATAATAATACTGAAAATATATACTTTCAGTTCACAATTAGCACATCATTCATAACTTAAATACCAAATAAAGTCTCCAAGTAATGTAATACTTCAAAATATAAAATACTAGGGGCATTCCCCAGTTAATAAGCATAGTTTAAAAAAAATCCATTTCTGAAATACTGGATCCATACTCAATAAAGCCAAACCTGAGCTCATACTCACTGAGTTGTGGTACTCTGAGATGCTTCCTCACGAGCATCTGGCATCTGTTCATATGTAACACATGTCATGCCCATACAACAAATACATGACTACCCCCATGACGGGGGTCAGTAACCACAATACGAGAAACCCAATAAAACTACGATAGTATGAAAAATGTACCATGCGATGCATACCGTGCATGAATGTAATGCATGAAAGGGGTAACAAGCTCAAATAAATAGGTATATCCATAATCAAAGGAAAGCTCATAAATCAACAGGGCTCAAGCCGTATGGCGACACACTCGGCGCTACGACATATCCCTCCGTCGAGCCAGTGGTGGTCCAGCATCCCTCATGTCTGGGCAGTAGATGCACACTATGCATTACAGTTACTGCCTAGACTGAGTCAGCGGTGGCCCAGGCATCCTTCCGACACTGTACCACATATATCAAGTAAAATGATACAAGTATCAAGGAAACGATAGGATCAACATGACATGTCCAATTGTCAATGCATCTCAATGTATAATATATAATGCATCTCAATGTATCACGTAATCATATATCATGCAGCACAACATGTCACATAATCAAGTAGGAATCAAATAATAACAAATAAATCATACACCGGAACATCACATGTCTTTGCTAGATATTGTGATAGAACTGGTTTTCTACGTACCTAAGACCAATCCTAAATCTACCGAGTACTCATCGAATCAACCTCAGGATCTATTAACCTGGTCATTTATACCTCAATTATATTATCAAAGTGTTAAAATACTTCATAGTATCAAGTTTATGATCCAAACATTGACCCGTGGCAAACTGCTTAAACTTTCAGCTTACATGCTCATGGTAATCGCCTCATAACCTTTCCCACACTTAACCAAATGACATGGATCTAATTTATTCTGAAATCTCACTCACAATATGGCATTTCATATGTTTGACGCTTCCCCAAATTCTGTCATTTACTTACGGTAAAGTAGGTCTAAACAGTACCTATGTAAAACAGGGGCGAACTTAAATTTTCAGCTTGACCACTTTTTGTAGAAAAATCATATTTAATTCACACAACATTGAAATGACTTGATTCTAGTGGGAGCATCAATATAACTCAAAATATTACAATTCATCTTTTATGTACATAAGCTAATTCATCATATTAAGGCACATTCGTAGCAAAATGTCTGTTTTTAAAACATGCAGGTGCTCTGTTTTCTAGACTGAGCGCTTTTGGAAAAATTAGAATATGATTTTCATCTCAATTCCAAATTTAGTGATTTTGGTGGCAAGTTAAAGAAAACTCAGCATACACCATCTTTTATTCAAGTCAAACCCCCTAATTCATAACACAATTTGCCCATATTTACAACGAACATAGTGAATGTGCTACTCGCCTACATGCAATTTTCAGATTGTGCACTATGTAGTAAAATTTAGCATATCTCATGCATACTAACTTCAAATTAAGTTAATTACTATCAAATCGAACGTAAGCTAAAGGTCTCCAAGAATCATGTCGACCTAAACCTCAAATTTGAGACATATTTTCCCAGAATTGGAAGAAGTCACTGCACGTGACATGCATGAACATGCAGACTCAATTTGTGAAAGGTTAGTAAAATCACCGTAACTTTCTCATCTTAACTCCAAATTGGATGACTTTACTCTCAACTCAAAGGTAATTGAAGGATCTACAACTTTTATTTGAACACCATCATCAAATTTCAAACGTAGATTTTTGAACTTTGAGATAATAGACACATGCATGCTGAAATCTGTTTCACCCTTTTTGACAGCAACCATGTCCAAACAATTGTCAAGTAGAGACAATAAAATTTCGACATAATCACAAACCAAGCTAATAAAACTTAACAAATATGTTATACCTTCTTGTAGCTTGAAGGTTAGAACACAATCCAACCCCTTGAGTCAACCCAAGCTCATTTCTCCTTCCAAACTCTTCTTTCTCCCTCAAAAATGCTTTAAACTCATAATTTCTTATTGGGTTCTTCTTCCCTACCCTTGTAGATTTCTAATCCAAGCTTGTATGTGGTTTTTACTCAAGATTTCAAGAGTAATTTGAGGAAAGAAAGGGCTGCTTTTTTCAAAAATATGGAGTAGGAGGCAAGAGAAGATGTTGGGGATGAGTAGATGGGTTTTGAGATAGTTGGAAGTGGGCGTTGTTTACTAGGTTGGGGGAAGGATTTTTCTATTTTGTCTATTTTGTGTGTTGTGTTGTTGGGAAAACGATTTCTAAGTTTTGGTAATTACAAACCGGATATTAAAGATCAACTGGATGAAGTCCAACCGGATAACAAAGACCAACTGGATAAAGACTCCTACCGGGTGAAGACATAAACTGGATGCCTACGAACTGGATAGACATCAACTGGACAAGATATAAACTGGATGGACATCAACCGGATGAAGACATCAACCGGATGAAGACATCAACCGGATGAAGTCATCAACTGGATGGACATCAACCGGATAAGACATCAACCGGATGAAGACATCAACTGGATAAGATATCAACTGGATGGACATCAACCGGATAAGACATCAACCGGATGAAGACATCAACTGGATAAGACATCAACTGGATGGACATCAACCGGACAATACATCAACCGGATGAAGACATCAACCGATGAAGACATCAACCGGATAAGACATCAACCGGATGAAGACATCAACTTGATAAGACATCAACTGGATGGACATCAACCGGACAAGACATCAACCGGGTGAAGACATCAACCGTGCAAGCTATCAACCGGATAAACTTAAACTGGATGGACATCTACTGGACAACTATCAACTGAATAGTCTCTCACTGAACAATGACATCAACTGGTCATAAGAGGATGAACGACCAGTTGAACAAAGAAAACCAGCAGAAGTCTAAGCTTCCAGTTAGAGCACTAAGCAACGAGACAAAATCAGTACAACATTCTCTGACAAAGGTACAACAGAGCGGCGCACCCTGCTATATCTCCGCCACCATTACCGTCAGAGTGAAAAGAGCCGTTGCTTTACAAAATAGGAAAGAAGACAATATGAAATTGGAAAGCTAATCTCTTCCATATACAGAAAGGCTACCGTTGGACATCCAAAACCTATAAATACATCCAAGCAGAGAATGAAGAGGTGATGAGTGATTTTCAACTAAGAGATATACTTCAAAGTAAACAAGAAAGTCATACTACTGATATTCCAAACGTTTAGCAAAGAGCAGACAAACAGCAAAACTGAATCTGTGATAGATTATCTTCAATTGAAGTCTGCTGCTCAAAAACTCTCAAAGCTAGAAAGTTTATTCTGTAAAGAGTGTTATAGAATCCATTGTAACCAAAAGTTAAGAAGAGTGTGATTGCTAGGAGTTTAGGCCAAGTGTGTTAGTGCCTAAGAAGGTTGTATACTGTAAAGTGTAAACCAAGTCTTCTAGTGAATCCTTCCTGCAAAGGAAGAAGGGGAGACGTAGAAGCGTTGTGCTTCGAACTTCCAGAAACAACTCTCGTGTTATTTGTTTATTGCTTGATTACTTCAGTTTTATTCCTCTCAAGTTCTGTAGACGTCTTCCGCACTATAATAAGTGTCTACTGACTTGCCTGATATTGAGAAGCAACTGTAATACTTAACAGTTTACAGTTAACCAGAAAAGAAATCGAAATTGTATCTAGTGTTTATTCAACCCCCCCTTCTAAACACTACCTCGATCCTAACAAGTGGTATCAGAGCTTAGGTCTTCTCAATCTTGAGAAATTACCATTTACCAAAAACTGATGGCCTCATTCAGCAAGATTCCAATGTTCAAGAAAGACGAATATGATGACTGGAGAATCCGTATGCAAGCACATCTAAGTGCTCAAGATGATGATATGTGGTATGTAATCACTGAAGGACCTTTGAAGATCATGAAAATCAATACAGCTGCTTCTATCACAAGTGGTGATCCAGAAATGGTAGAAAAGGAAAGATCTCAATGGTCAAATGAAGACAAGAAAAAAGCAAATCCAGACAACGTTGCTAAGGACATTCTGTTCAAAACTTTGGACAAAAATATGTTCAACAAAATAAAAATGTGCCCTACCGCCAAAGAAATCTGGGAGAAGATTGCTCAACTCTGTGAAGGAAATGATCAAACCAAAGAAAACAAGCTTACTGTGGCTTTACAGAAGTTTGAGCATATCAAAATGATAAATGGAGAAACTCTCAACGAGTACGATGAAAGAGTGACTGGAATAATTAATGAACTAAGCAGTTTGGGTAAGGAGTTACCCAACAGAGAAGTCACTCTCAAAGTAATGAGAGGTCTACCAAGAGAATGGGATGTCAAGACCATTGCTATGAGAGAATCGAAGGACATCAACAAGATAGATCTACATGATCTGTTTGCTGATTTAAAAGCCTATGAATTCGAATTAGGCATTCGGGTTGAAGATGAACCAAATACCAGTCAACCAACCAAAGCTCTCACTGCATCGGAGTCTCTGCCTACTCCTACAGAAATGACTCCAGAAAAGATGTGTAATGATGCTATGGCAATGTTTGTAAAGAAATTTGGGAAATTCATGAAGAAGAATCAGAGACCTTATCAATCATATCCTCGGAGGCAGAATTCCAAAGGAAATTCAGAAGAAGAAGAGCGAGTATGCTTCAACTGCCTCAAACCAGGGCACTTCATTGCGGACTGTCCTAAACCCAAAAAGGATGATCACAAAAGAGGATCCAAGGATTACAGAAAATCCAAAGAAACCAGAAGATCATCCAAAAAGGACAGAGATCAAAAAGTCTTGATGGCAGAAGAAAGTAAGAGCAAATGGGCTGATTCTGAATCAGAATCAGAAGAGTTAACTAGCTCCTCCAGTGAGAGTGAAGACGAGGAAGTCCACTGCTTAATGGCAAATGATGAAAATGAGGTACATGAATCTAACCTATCTGAATTTACACATAGTGAACTTACCAATGCATTGCAGGACATGATAAATGAGTATCGGACGCTATATGAATCTTTTGAAAGCTATAAGACTGAGCACACAATCCAAACTGAAAAGCATGAAAACAAGCTTGATTGTGAACAATCAAGGGAGTTGAACTGCTTAAGGGAAACAGCCAGTCTCCTAGTGAAGGAAAGAGATGAAGCCAAGTGTGCCTACCAGAAACTTAGCAAACTGGTTAGCACTTGGAATGCGTCGACTACCAGAAAGGATGAAATGCTTGAGTCTATAAGGCTTGCTGGTGATTTAACAGGCATAGGCTATAATAACAATGACGGCAGTTCATCTGGTAATGAACCTCAACTGTGTCTAACAAAAAGCAAGGTTCAATCAATGAACTTTGTAAGATCTAGCACAGTATATGACCCTTATGAACTGGTTAAAGAACCTGTTAAAGCAACACTCATCAAGGAACAGGCACATCACAGAGGTATCGGTTATGTAGAACCACTCAAAGAGGCTAAACCGAGGCAAAAGTTCAGAAATGAACTTAAACCCAATGGTCGAGCAGCTAGAGAGGTTAAACTCAACTGGTACTACAACTGTAAACCTGTCCAGAAGAGGTATATGCTAAATAACAGGAACTACAAACCAAAAGCACATGCATACACAGATTATCACACTTCACAGTCAAAATCATCTCCAATATTCATAAATGCACACACATTTCAGAACACACACCGACCTAAGTCATTCAGGGTCATACAAGTGTGGGTTCCGAAAGGACTAATCCTACCTGGACCCAAGTAGGATTGGGTACCAATCATTCTATCGCTTTAATTGCAGGAAACTAGAATGCATCCAGTTCGGAGCTCAGAATGGTTCCTGGACAGCGGGTGCTCTAGACACATGACAGGGAATGCGAGCTTATTGTCTGAACTGGTGGACTCCACCGGACCCAGAATAACTTTTGGAGATAACGCGAAAGGTAGAACCGTGGGTAAGGGTAAGATTATCTACGGTAACATCATCATTAAAGATATTCTTCTAGTTGAAAATCTATGCTATAACTTGATTAGCATAAGTCAATTGTGTGACAATGGTCATTCCGTAGAATTCAATCAGCACTCATGCACAATTAAATCTAATGATGGCAGTATATTACTCGTAGGTAGAAGGCATGATAACACATATAAAATTGATTGGAATCTTAATCAGCCTACCTCTTCTACTTGCTTAGCTGCCCTGAATTCTTCCAAAAATTGGCTTTGGCACAAACGGTTGAGTCACTTAAATTTTAAAACTATTGCCAGTCTGCGTAAACTTGATCTAGTTATTGGACTGCCCCAAATTGAGTTCTCAAAAGACAAGATCTGTGCAGCATGCCAACTTGGTAAGCAAATCAGATCCTCCTTTAAGAACAAAGGGAGTAAATCTTCTTCTCGGTGCCTAGAGTTGCTGCATATGGATCTGTTTGGTCCAATACCAGTAACAAATCTAGGGGGAATGAAGTATACCCTAGTGGTAATAGACGATTACACTCGTTTCACGTGGGTCTTGTTCCTAAGTGGCAAAGATCAGGCTACTCCAAAGCTGATCAAATTACTGAAAAGACTCCAAAATGAGAAATCGTGTGGGATAGATAGAATCCGCAGTGATAAAGGTACTGAGTTCACCAATCAATCACTCGAATCATATCTAGATGACCTTGGTATTAAACACGAATACCCTGCAGCTAGAACTCCTCAACAAAACGGAGTTGCTGAGCGTAGGAACCGCACTTTGAAAGAAGCTGCGCGAACTATGCTCGCGGAATCAGAAATATCGCAGAGATTTTGGGCAGAAGCTATCAACACAGCATGTTATACGCAGAACAGATCAATGATTAATAAGCGAGCAAATAAAACCCCTTATGAGATCTGGAATGGCAGTAAGCCAAATATTTCCTATTTCCATGTGTTTGGTTGCAAATGTTTTATTCACAACAATGGAAAGACTCATCGCACCGCTTTTGATGCCAAATCTGATGCTGGAATATTCCTTGGCTATTCTACAGTTAGTAAGGCATTCAGAGTATTTAATAATAGAACTCTTAATGTAGAAGAATCAGTGCATGTAAAATTTGATGAACCTACTGATTGTATACTATCTGATATACAAATCAACAACTTGAGTAATCGACTGGAAAGCACTTACATTGACGAAAATGTTGATGATGAGATTGATTACAGAAGCAGGACTGACTGCTCCTTAGAACCAGAAGTTCCTGAAGCTCAAGAAGAGGAGTCTGCTGGCCAACAAGCACTGCAGCCAGCTACAAATGAAACAGTTGCATCTACCCCTGCTGTAGTAGAAGGAACTAATGAGAAAGATGAGTCAGTCAGAACCTCTGATTTGCCTACTCACATCCAGTCAACTGAAGAACTCAACCCTCTTGGACCTTCGCTCCGGTGGAAGAAGGATCATCCACCTGAGCAGGTCATCGGACCAATTTGAGATGAGCATGATGTGAGAACTATCATTTTTCTTAGGATTGCAAGTCAAGCAATCTAGTGAAGGAATCCTGATAAATCAGTCTAAATACACTAAAGAGCAACTGAAGAAATATGGAATGAGTACCAGCTCAGCTGCTGCTACACCAATGAGCTCATCTGCCAAACTCGACTTGGATAATTCAGGAATACCAGTCGAGGTTACAATGGATCGAGGCATAATCGGATCTTTACTATATTTGACAGCCAGCCGACCAGATATTATGTTTGCAGTATGTATGTGCGCCCGGTTTCAAGCAAATCCCAAGCAGTCGCACTTCACTGCTGTTAAAAGGATCCTAAAATATTTGAAAGGCACTGAGAATGTCGGTCTATGGTATCCAAGAGACTCAACCTTCAATCTTATTGGATACTCAGATGCTGACTATGCTGGATGCAAAATTGACAGGAAAAGCACCAGTGGGTATTGTCAATTCCTTGGTGATCGATTGATATCATGGGGTTGCAAGAAACAGACATCCATTGCAACTTCCACTGAGTACCTTGCTGCTGGAAGCTGCTGTGCTCAACTGCTCTGGATTCAGCAACAACTCAGAGACTATGGAATTGAGTCCACAGAGGCTCCTATTTTCTGTGATAATACGTCTGCCATTGCCATAACATACAATCCAGTTCTTCATACTCGTACTAAACATATTGATATCTGTCATCATTTTATCAGAGATCATGTTATGAAGAAAGAAATTCGGCTGGAGTATATTTCTACCGAACAACAGGCAGCAGACATTTTCACAAAACCCCTACCGGACGCTAAGTTTTCTTACTTTCGAAATATTCTTGGTTTAATTGAAATTACTTCTTGATTATTTTGTTTGGGTAATGAATTCAGGGGGAATTAGTTAGTTTAAGTGCATAAATTTAGGGGGAATTTCTGTTATAGTTCTATCATGGTTATTTAAGCTCAGCTGGTAATACAATGGTCAGCTGCAGTAGGTGTATTCGAACCAGTAGGACTCCACATCCAGTGGATGCTTTCCTACCAGTCGAACCTTACATACCAGCTGATGTTACCAAATATGCTTTGACAAAAATAACCCTCGATACTTATTAACCTAATGAACGTCGGAATTCAAAATTACTTTTGTATAAAAATAAATTATTTCACTCCCGCCTAAATCCTGTCCTTTTATTTATTTGTTAAATCTTTTTAAATCGTTAGATGATCGCCACGTATACATGTGTCCGCTCATCTACAGTACGACGTTACATATACTTTCTTATTCACCGCCATTAGTTTCACTACTCTTCTTCTCCAACAAATCACTGCGATTATCTTCTCTTTCAGAAAACCTTACTCCAACAAATTGCTGCTGCTTCTTCCTCTTACTCACTCAAAATGTCGAAGAATGTTCAGCCGAGTTTCATCACCAATGCTATTCATGTCGATTTTCATTCTATATCCACATCCTCTGATGAAGAGAACAAGGAGTTGATACACAGGCTGGATACCTCCAAACTCCTGGTAATCCTGAGCCAGGCCCCCTCTTTTTACAAGAACGAGCTACAAGAGTTCTTTGCTACGGCCAAGGTTGTGGATGACACAGTGGTGGCATCCGTCTCTGGACAGTCGGTCACCATCACCCAACCAGAATTTGCCACACACCTGTGCCTTCCCTCCACCGGACTCACTGATTTTTCCACTATTCCAGCGGAACTAAGAGAAGAGATGCGTCTCACAGTTTTGGACTCTGCTCATCGCCTTCAACGTCCTCCTTTCAGGAAAGTATTGATGAATAGTCATTATCGACAACTGGCGGACATAATCTCCAAGGGGCTCCTATGTAAGGCAGGATCATTTGATATGATTACCCCTGAAAAGTTTGACGTTATGAGCGCTATATGCAAAGGGCTGGAGATAAACTGGTCAGCTGTGTTATTTCAAATACTGACTAGTCTCGTAGTATCTGGCAAGGGTCAATCAGGTTTTGCTCTCCCGCTAAGCAGTCTTTTTGAGAGCAAACACATTAAGACAGGGGCTCTCTCACACCTTCATCCAGGGAGACTCATCACTCACAAGTATCTTCAACATCATCGCCAACGAAGTGGCAGAGAAGGCGGGGTAACAAAGCGTCGCTTGACTCAGGTAATCAGTGACTCTGAATAGACTGTCTCTGAATCCGCCGAGTCTTCTCCCCCTCCTCCCCCTCCTAAGAAGCCCAGAACACGAAAAGCTGCTCCTCAGGCCACCCGACAGACAGACATTGCAGCCTCCGATACTATCTCCTCCGCCGGTCCCACAGACTTAAATCCTGATAGGGAACCCAGCCCTGCCATCCCTTCAACTGAGGAACCAACTGCTTCATTAGCCATGGTGCCTGCTCCTTCAATGGTTCCAGTTGACACTCCGTCAGCACTGGTGAGCTCTCAGCAAGCACTAGGCTCTATCAGCTTCAGGGCACCCAAGTCATTATGTCCATACTGTCATCCCAAGACCACCCCTGCTGGAAAAGGAAAATCTCTTACGGCTCCAGTGTCCACTCCTGTTGCCTTCGAGATTCAAATTGTCATGGATACAGTGGAAGCCAAACTGCAACCACAGCTGGAGATTTTTGATCGATGGGTAAAGGCCCGTATCAAGGTTCGATTAGATGATTTTGATCAAATTCTGGATCAGGCTAGGGCAGATGAGAACAAAATCCTAACATATCTTCAAATCTCAGACCCTGAAACCAGCTTGAAGCTGCGAGATGTTTTTAGCCTGATGATCTATGTGGGTGAACTTCAGGCCCTGGTTGAAACCCGCCTTCAACAATTTAACGGTAATTCAGGAACAGCGAATCATGATAGAGCTGTTCTAAATGCTCTTGGACCCAAGCTCGAAATGGCTGAGCTTGCTCTTCATGATAGTCGCATATCCACTGGGATTCACTCTTGCTCCACTACTGAAACTGTTGCCAGCCCTGATCAGCCGGATCTACACACGGTCATTGCCAATTTGGAGATTGTCCCATTTTATGTGGAGCTCACTTCTACTGCTCTGGAGACTACTCCCCCTGGAGCGGAGGCCGCACCAACTGCCTTGGAGGCAGCCTCCTCGGTTAAAGAACTCTCCTCTCCAACTGCTCCCAGCATCTCCTCTACTCCCAGCTCTCATAATGATCAACAGCCCCAACCAATGGCTGTTGATCACACCAATGTGGATGCAGTCATTCAAACAGTGGTTCAGCAGGTTACTTTATCCTCTGCCCATCATGAACCCAGTGAGTCTTCCCACTCCAATGATCACACCCTGTCGTCTGCTGCTGCGGTTGATCAAGCCACTACTGCTTTAGCTGTTCCCCAAAATGAAGAAACTGCAAATTTGGCTGTAACTATCTCAGATTCTACCGCTGCACCGATTGTCGACGCTCCTATGTTGCCCTCCACTGCAGTTGAAGATGCTCATCTCAGCGCTCTTGTCCCTACTACTGATACTCCACTGATTGCTACAGATCCGTCCATGGTTCAAGAGCTTTCTGAAGATTTTTTTGTCTTTACAAACCCTCTGGATGAGGATCCGAACATTGCTGCACAGCTAGCCAATCTCTCTACTGCTATATCAGCACTAGCAAGTGATGTTCGTAAACTTAAGCAGGAAGAGCGAACTGCAACTCTCATTCTAGGCACCCATCAGCAGCACACGGACTTTCAATTCCAGCAAGTCTACCAGGACTTAAGTAGTCTAACGACTACTGTCACCAGACTTCAAACCTTTGCTGAGAATGCTGTGGCGGATGCTTTTACTAGAATTGGCCAGGCGCGTCTTCAGATCACTCAAAATAATGAATCTCTTCATGCTGCCACCTCAATGGCTCTTGGAGAAAAGATTGACGACGCCAAGAAAATCTTGACCGATCAGTTGGCCACCATGCAGGCAGCATTTGCTTCTCAAATTCAAGATATATGCAACAGCCTGCCTGCACCTCCTCAAATAATTCGCAGACTACCTGAACCCAGCCGAACTGCTCCCTCAACACAACGAGCTTCAAGTTCAGCTGCTCATTCATCCCCTGCCACTGGAGCACTCACTCAGTCCAGACCAACTGCTCAACCAAGATCTCGGAGTCCGCGCCAACCGCCTGCCGAAAAACGCGACTATTCCAAACATTAGTTCGGGCGAAAATAGTATCGTTTTCTGACTCCTCCTTTAATTCTCTTATCTATTTACTGTTTTTGTTGACTTTTTCTTTGTATTTACTGATCCACTTAAATACATTCACATTAATTGCAACCTTTTTCATTTCTATAAATAGCGACTCTTGTTTGTTCACAAAACACACATTCACTCAACATGATTACTTTCAAGCTATTCAAAATTCCCTGGTTTTCTGTTAGATCTTATTCTGCTTCATGGGTTTATTACTTATCTAAATCAACCCCTCATGGGTTGATTACTTATCTAACCCGGCTCCCTTAAGCTTCAGCGTTTGGATCCTGTTCTGATGCTCCTCATCAGTCAGGAACTGCTCACAAGGGATGTATGGGTGATGATGACAGACAGAGATAGACTATTCTCATTAGGTGAATCCATGAACCATGGAAGCTGCCTGATGTATATACGTATGACTCTTCCCGACCTTCTCTCTGAAACAAGGTAGACCGGCAGAGATAGAGTATTCTAATTAGGTCCTCTCTGAAACAAGGTGGATCGAGCTCTTCCTCTCTGAAATAAGGTGGATCGAGCTCTTCCTCTCTGACACCAGGTGGATCGAAGCTCTCCGGGTCTACAATGCTTGTTTAAAGATTTGTCATGTATCAGCTATCTTGTGTAAACTAAATTGGTCTTAGATTCTATTCAAGTTATTAGAATTCATCTTAAATAAAGATGAATCTCTCTCAATTGTCCAGTTTGATTACAACTTGTAATCTGCTTATATTTAATGAAAATTTCTTTTCCATTATGTCTTCAAGTACTTTCAGGATTCTCATCTTATTTACTCTAGTAGGAAATAGATCATTGCTTAGTTTTGTCATCACCAAAAAGGGGGAAATTGTTGAGAAAACGATTTCTAAGTTTTGGTAATTACAAACCGGATATTAAAGATCAACTGGATGAAGTCCAACCGGATAACAAAGACCAACTGGATAAAGACTCCTACCGGGTGAAGACATAAACTGGATGCCTACGAACTGGATAGACATCAACTGGACAAGATATAAACTGGATGGACATCAACCGGATGAAGACATCAACCGGATGAAGACATCAACCGGATGAAGTCATCAACTGGATGGACATCAACCGGATAAGACATCAACCGGATGAAGACATCAACTGGATAAGATATCAACTGGATGGACATCAACCGGATAAGACATCAATGAAGACATCAACTGGATAAGACATCAACTGGATGGACATCAACCGGACAATACATCAACCGGATGAAGACATCAACCGGATGAAGACATCAACCGGATAAGACATCAACCGGATGAAGACATCAACTGGATAAGACATCAACTGGATGGACATCAACCGGACAAGACATCAACCGGGTGAAGACATCAACCGTGCAAGCTATCAACCGGATAAACTTAAACTGGATGGACATCTACTGGACAACTATCAACTGAATAGTCTCTCACTGAACAAGGACATCAACTGGTCATAAGAGGATGAACGACCAGTTGAACAAAGAAAAACCAGCAGAAGTCTAAGCTTCCAGTTAGAGCACTAAGCAACGAGACAAAATCAGTACAACATTCTCTGACAAAGGTACAACAGAGCGGCGCACCCTGCTATATCTCCGCCACCATTACCGTCAGAGTGAAAAGAGCCGTTGCTTTACAAAATAGGAAAGAAGACAATATGAAATTGGAAAGCTAATCTCTTCCATATACAGAAAGGCTACCGTTGGACATCCAAAACCTATAAATACATCCAAGCAGAGAATGAAGAGGTGCTGAGTGATTTTCAACTAAGAGATATACTTCAAAGTAAACAAGAAAGTCATACTACTGATATTCCAAACGTTTAGCAAAGAGCAGACAAACAGCAAAACTGAATCTGTGATAGATTATCTTCAATTGAAGTCTGCTGCTCAAAAACTCTCAAAGCTAGAAAGTTTATTCTGTAAAGAGTGTTATAGAATCCATTGTAACCAAAAGTTAAGAAGAGTGTGATTGCTAGGAGTTTAGGCCAAGTGTGTTAGTGCCTAAGAAGGTTGTATACTGTAAAGTGTAAACCAAGTCTTCTAGTGAATCCTTCCTGCAAAGGAAGAAGGGGAGACGTAGAAGCGTTGTGCTTCGAACTTCCAGAAACAACTCTCGTGTTATTTGTTTATTGCTTGATTACTTCAGTTTTATTCCTCACAAGTTCTGTAGACGTCTTCCGCACTATAATAAGTGTCTACTGACTTGCCTGATATTGAGAAGCAACTGTAATACTTAACAGTTTACAGTTAACCAGAAAAGAAATCGAAATTGTATCTAGTGTTTATTCAACCCCCCCCCCCCCCCCCCTTCTAAACACTACCTCGATCCTAACATGTGTATTGCACCATGCAATATATATATATATAGCATTTATATTCATATATGCAGTTTATACCTTGCCAATATAATGTGTCGTAGTACAGAAAACATTTATGCACAATCCATAATTTAATCATCCGGATTTGCATAATCATCGTTAGTCCGGATTAATTTGTAAAGGGGCCTTACATTTCTCTCCTCCTTACATGATTTTGTCCTCGAAATCACAAAGATATGGATTTAAATCATCAGTTGTATTCCATTTCTGTGGCCATTCTTGTCGGTTCTTGGCCTCTAACTCCCATATAGATTCTTCCGTACCATGTCGGCTCCACTGTATTAGCACCAAAGGAATAGTTTTGTTCCTTAATATTTTTTCTTTCCTGTCCAAGACTATAAGTGGGTGTTCCACATAGGACAGGGAACCGTTCACTTCAATCTCCTCAAGCTACAAATCATGAGATGTATATGTTTCCTGTTTTCTTCTAGTCCATAAGAACCAAAGGATTAAGAAAGGTAACATTTCTCGAACATGCCCCTTTGACCGCCACTCTTCATCAATCTTCCAATTCTCAATGACCCATGGATGTATGATCTTAAACAAGCCACCAAAGTATCTTCGTACTGCAAAGCAATTGAACTTGTGAAGAAAAGATGCTCCCAAGTTTCCTCAGCATTACAACATTGACAGCGTGAAGCAATCTATACACCTCGATGCTTAAGAGTTTCATCGACAGACAATTTTTTCCTGAGGTATCTTGCATGGTAAATTCGGGTTGGGATCAACTAGAAAGTAGACTATGTCAAGTTATACTAAGTGGATTTGAATCTAAGTCGTTCCACATAGACTAATATTTAATTACTAGAATTTAATCACCTACTCAAGCTAGATAAAATTAAGTAAATAAGATGAGATGAATACTAAATCTAAATTAACTAAAACTAAATTAAATAGAATAATTAATAATTAACTCTAACGCTAGTGAAAGATCAAGGAATAAATCAAATTCAAGTGAAATGATCAAGACACGCATACGATACCAAAAACCACTATGTTGACATGTATTTGTAAGGACCCTCACGTCCTTAACCCGCTACTAGTGCATTATTACATATATTAGTGCATACATTCATGTAATTAGGGAATTCTTATACATGCTTCACTAGCAATGTCATGACAACTATAATTTTTTTGTCGTTAATCCTCTTCTCGTTCAATTACCAATACAATCCAACTAGCACAAGTATACATTGTACAATGCATCAATCTCATATTCTCAATTCATCATGCAATTCCCCTTAATTAATTGCACACAAAAAATGAAAAGAGAAATCTCATAACCTTTATACAAACCATATACACATATGAGAATGCTCAAACACGAGCATTGAACAAATAAATGTGTATCTATTGTATAAACACGTTACCCAATACCATTATTGATACATCAGTCCTGGAAGCATTCCCAATCAATGGCTCGAACTCCTTTCATGTAAGGCCCTCGCTACCTTAACCCGCTATTAGTGCATTGTCACATATATTAGTGCATACATTCATGTCATTAGGAAATTCTTATACATGCTTCTATAGCATTGCCATACCATCTATAAAATTTTCGACATTAATCCACTTAATGTTCAATTCCCGATACAGCTCAACCAGCCTACGTATGCAATGTACTATGCACCAATTCCATATTCTCAATTCATCACGCAATACACCATAATTAATTGCATGCAGCCATAAATGAAAAGAGAAACCTAAAAACCTTTATACAAACCATATACACATATAAGAATGCTCACACACGAGCATTGAATAATTAATGTGTATCTAATGTATAAGTCATACTACTCAATACTACCATTGGTACCTCAGCCTTGGAAGCATTCCCAATCAACAGCCCAAACTCAACTTCGGAACTGATGTTGTACCTGTTCACCTGTCCCAACAGAAACTGCCCCCACATGGGGTGAGCATACCAATCCACCATTTCAATACAGCAATATCACAATTCATAATTTACAGAATATAAAGCTGTAAATGTAAAAGATACTCCCTGTATAGTATCGTTATCACATGGAATTCCTCGTGCTGTTCTTGTTCTCACAATAACCAAAACCATCAAATTCCCAAAATCAGTTAATCATTTCATTGATTAACAATGCCCATCTCAATTACCGGTTCCATAATCAATATATTTACATCGTTATACTAATGATCACCGATATCACATATATCTAAACAATGATTCCACAGTTCTATTTCATCGCTCGCTCAACAATAGCGGCATTTTGACCTCTCGATCGCTCAACAGCAGCGGCATCATAACCGATGTTCGCTCAACAACGACAACATCCAATCATTGAACTCTTAATAGCGGCACCACATAATTCGCAACGCAATCCAATTCATTGCCACAACAGTATATTATTTATTCAACAATGACAATAATATATAAAACTATGCTCGTACGTTATACGTTCCTTATAGTCAAATAGCCAGAACCAATCCTTGCCTTAGACCCGAGATCCAGTGAATTATTCGTTATACACAATTAATAGCTCATAATCAAATATAAGCACACAACTACATGCACAAGCTCGTACCCGCCCCCCAATTACATCATCCTATCCCGATGATTAATCACAATTATTGAACCGTGCTTACTACTCAAAATATCCCCTTTTTAGGTTCAATGATAAACAATTATTCAATTGAGTAGTCCAATTTTATCAAAGTTCGACTCAAACCATTCCATTCTAAAGTGTTATATTCTGTTTGAAATGTAGACATTGCCATGAAAATATACTAAACAAAACCCAACACCAAAATCCAAACATTTTAGCAAAATCTTGAAAAAACCACAAAACAGGGGCCGTGATCGATAGCGTTTCTCGCGATCGATCGCGAGATTTTACTGCCCGAAATTTGTTCTTCAGCGATTGATCGCCGAGACCTCGCGATCGATCACTAAGTCTTCATGATCGATCGATGTGACTGTTCATCGTCGCCAAAAATCAGTGATATGTCGCGATCGATCGGCGCCAAGCCGCGATCGATCGCGACCTACGATTTCCAAAAAATATTTTGCTTCAATGGTGATTTTCACCCCAAATTCAAAACCAACACCCCCAAAACCTTCAACACCTCAAATACTCCAATAAAAGCCACCAAATCCCCAAAAATACCATATTAACAATTTACCAAAAAATCCCCAAAACCCAAACCCAACACAAATATAAACCAAACTTCTCAAAACCACAATCAATACGAAGATAAAAGCGAGGGGAAGAATATTACCCAATTATCTTTGAGAAATCTCGCTCCAAAAATCGAGTCTCATCGATTTTCTTCAAGGGGAGAAAAAGGAGTGAGAGGGGAGAGAAACGTGGAGAGAGGGAGAGAAGTGAGGTGGGGAATGACTGAACACCGAGTCCACTTGGTATATATAGTACCAATGCTCCAAAAACTCAAGTCTCAAATACACTCACCATAACCCATTAAATATCATACGTGCTCAATAATTATCTCCCACTCACTCAATTACATCACAAACTTCAATCCAAAGCACCCGGACTCCAGAGCCCACTACCAACACAATTTCAAGGTTTATACCTTAATGAGAATAAAATTTCAACCCTTGGATTCGACACTCCCGATATCGGATTAAAATCTCTGGGAGTCTCAACACCTTAATTATTTCATAATTACTCCAAATAAATTCCATTAAGGATTATAATCACTCCCGGATTAACGCAATTAATTTTCGGATATCACATTTATCCCCCACTAATAAAATTTCATCCTCGAAATTTGCACATGCTTACATCAAGTACCACCAAGACCTCACAATTCGACTCGAATGTGCAGTATCGAATCAGGAACACACCATGAACGACACACCAACTGCGAGGATATCGACCTCGCACCAAATTCTTGAATGGAGCTATCCTCCCAAACCATCACAACCTTAAAAGATGTTAACATACATCAATGTTAACCAGCCAAAAGCAGTCAGTCAACCATAACTACCTATTCGAATCATTCCTGATCCCAACATAGATATCGCCTCAATGATATCTCTATGACTTAGTCAACGATGTCAAATACACATCGCTACCAAGGAAACCACCTGTATACAACAGTATACCCACACTAAACTCGGTTTCCACTCTCCAATCCATCTCCATCAAAGGAGTAGTTGCACCACTTGCAACTCGGATCGGGCAAACACATGACCACCGATCCACAAAACATTCATAGATGTCAACATTCGTGTGTTCCACGAAATCTCATCTTGGTCCCAACATACTATCGAGACTCCACAAGGTCTCAAGTTTTTATAGAGGACATGCAAGAAAATCAATTACATTTTAACCACATGTGTCGACAACGACACCCAACGAATTTGAATCCTGGTCATCCCTTGTTTATCCATAGAATTAACAATCTTAACACAGGAATAATTTCGAATTAACCAGTAACGAACTGCCGTGACTCAAGACAAGACAATCTCTTCTTAAAAGAGAGTCTACCAAAACCTCACAATTTATTCCTCAGAATAAATTGTCCCACCGAGGTTACCAATCTCGAGGATACCAAGATCTCTTACCAGAGATTTACCAATCTAAACATACTGAACCGTGGCTCAACAAGCATAAGAATTACTGGCATTCGTATATACATCAGTATATATGCCTGAGCACCAACCCACATGCATACTCAATGCACTCGGCTTGGGTATCTCCAATCATACCGACAAGCCCCCCACGCAAAACTGTCAATCCTCACTTATTCTCACTCAATGGAGAATGATGATTGACGAACCAACAACTAATGGTGTGAACTCAACATCAACACCATGCGTACCGACTCATCGAATCTCTCAAAAATTCCCAACAGGCATATCAATACCTCTTCTCTCGCAAGGAAGGTGACATGCCTCCATGACTCTCCAATCTCGAACCACCTTCAGATAATCTGGGTACATTTATACTGAAATGTATCCCTGAACCAATACATACAAAACTGGTTCGGGATAGTACATCCTTGCAACTATCACTAATCATACTCAAACCCGTATACACAACGTATACCAATTCTAATGATGCTCCGTACTAATACCATAGTACTCAACATTTTTGAGCATTTCCCAGAGACGTCTTCACGTACGTCTCACAAGTAACGCAAAGTCAATACCCGGTCCACCACCAGTGATGCTTACCATCGTTGATTCATAATCAACTCACAACCGATACCAACTGTTTCCACAATCGTATTGTTCCAAATCTCTCCAAGAGATACAATCGATATAGTAGTGTTACCACACTAACTGTATCTCACAATTTCGGTTACGCCTCACCATTGCATCCTTAATGCAAGCATTCTCAATTAGAAGTAACAATAACTTGTAACCCTATCGTTGGTACTCCCGACCAAGCCGAGCTGAAAGCTCCCCTGAGGTATCTCTCACCTCAGCTCAAAGGCATCATAGTGACTACACGAGTACACTATAGCCTCTCATCGTATCATCATACGAGTCCACTACACTCGGTTCCAATAAGCAGTATAGTCACTACAACAAGCTCACTATGTTACTGCAACAATAAATCATCTCACCTGGCTAGCAAGTCGCAGCCCCCCCAAGGTTTATACAAAACCTACCGACGCATCATGCGCTCAATCCCGGTATACAATACAGCACCATCAACTAGAGTAGTGAATCATCATCCAATATTTCTCTAATACCGATACATAAGGGACATATCAATGTCCTTACTCAATCACAATTCAATCCTAACCCATTATGATCTATGTCACATTCTCATGTGTATGTGCGACCACATCCATCATACACCCCATCGATGTATGTATGTAGTTCCCTCGACAACTATATACACTACAAGTCACTTGGCCGTAGCCTCAACGAGTATACCCAAAGGTGCCACTACTCGTAACACGTTTACCACCATACATGCTGCAGTACACTTACCTGTACGGCACGACCATTTATGCATCGAGCAAACCTGCATAATGGTCTCGTCAACCTGTGACGCCTACATGTCAACACATGACACCCACAATATCCTCTTCAACTCGTGACGGTACATGTCAGCACATGACATTCACAATATCCTCGTCAACTCGTGATGGTACATGTCAGTACATGACATTCACAATATCCTCGTCAACTCGTGATGGTATATGTCAACACATGACATCCATAATTCCTCTTCAACTCGTGATGGTATATGTCAACACATGACATCCACATTTATTGCTAACACAATGACAATATAATATTACTCATCGTTAATATAATAGCGGCAAATTCATATTCATCGCCCAACGGCGGTATACAATCCACACTCGTCGCACAATGGCGGCATAAACCATCGCTACGTATACAGCGGCATAAACCATCGCTACATATACAGCGGCATAAACCATCTCTACGTATATAGCGGCATAATCCATCGCTACATATACAACAACATAAACCATCGCTATGTATACAGCGGTATAAACCATCGCTACGTATACAACGACATAAACAATCGCTACGTATACAGCGGCATATTCTATCGCTACGTATACAGCGGCATAAACCATCCTACGTATACATCGGCATAAACCATCGCTATGTATACAGCGGCATAATCCATCGCTACGTATACAGCGGCATATACCATCACTACGTATACAGCGGCATATCCATCGCTACGTATACAGCGGCATAATCCATCGCTACGTATACAACGGCATAAACCATCGCTACCTATACAGCGGCATAAACCATCTCTACGTATATAGCGGCATAATCCATCGCTACGTATACAGCGGCATAAACCATCGCTACGTATACAGCGACATATATTTTATGTCATAATACCCCTCGCTTCGTGTAACAGCGGCAAGTATTCCATTTCACAATACCCCTCGCTTTGTGTAACAGCGGCAAGTATTCCATTTCACATACAACACTTTGCTTCGCAGGCTCAACATACTTGCATCAATACAATGACCTCAATATGCACAATTAATACAATTTCCTACTATGTTATATCAGCGGCTCAATGATATCCCACGCTTCGACATACCAGCGACCCGCGCTACGATATGACAGTGGCAAATACCCTGATTCATCGCTTGATAAGACAGCGTCAAATATTATGATCCATCGCTAGTCGATATACCCGTAGCAGCACAATAATTGCAATACATTTGCATGCACAATAACAATATTAAGCATTTATGTTAACAAAGCAATCTCAATTCCCGTGCACATTCACATATACTTGCATTCCCATAATCATAATGCAACCATCTCTAGTCATCATCCGCCGTCACCTATTGACGAGACCACATTGTCTGCCATTCTATGTCCTCAGACAGTACATCAAGTTTCTCATTCCCTGATTTTTCTACAAATAAGATTCCTTAGCACTTATTACATAACGTGTAAATCATTCCATCAAATAGATTTCCATCGTATTCCATACTATCATGCAACCACAATGGTTAGCATAACACCTTTCATTTATGATCTCATATCATAGATGCACATAAGCAAAATAGTTGTGTCACACAACACTAACTACAATCATGCATAACTATGTGCTACTCTTTTATATCAATACATCCCTAGGCCTCAACAGCCCTAAAGAGCAAACCTGGCTCTGATACAACTAATGTAAGGCCCTCGCTACCTTAACCCGCTATTAGTTCATTGTCACATATATTAGTGCATACATTCATGTAATTAGGGAATTCTTATACATGCTTCACTAGCAATGTCATGACAACTATAATTTTTTTTTTCGTTAATCCTCTTCTCATTCAATTACCAATACAATCCAACTAGCACAAGTATACATTGTACAATGCATCAATTTCATATTCTCAATTCAGAATGCAATTCCCCTTAATTAATTGCACACAAAACATAAATGAAAAGAGAAATCTCATAACCTTTATACAAACCATATACACATATGAGAATGCTCAAACACGAGCATTGAATAAATAAATGTGTATCTATTGTATAAACACGTTACCCAATACCAATTTGGTACCTCAGTCCTGGAAGCACTCCCAATCAATGGCTCGAACTCCTTTCATGTAAGGCCCTCGCTACCTTAACCCGCTATTAGTGCATTGTCACATATATTAGTGCATACATTCATGTCATTAGGGAATTCTTATACATGCTTCTATAGCATTGCCATACCATCTATAAAATTTTTGACATTAATCTACTTAATGTTCAATTTCTGATACAGCTCAACCAGCCTACGTATGCAATGTACGATGCACCAATATTCTCAATTCATCATGCAATACACCATATTTAATTGCATTCAACCATAAATGAAACCTTTATACAAACCATATACACATATAATAATGCTCACACACGAGCATTGAATAATTAATGTGTATCTAATGTATAAGGCATACTACTGAATAGCAACATTGGTACCTCAGCCCTGGAAGCATTCCCATTCAACAACCGGAACTCAACTCCGGAACGGATGATGTACCTGTTCACCTATCCCAACAGAAATAGCCCCCACACATGGTGAGCATACCAATCCACCATTTCAATGACAGCAATACCACAATTCATAATTTACAGAAT
Organism: Haberlea rhodopensis; assembly: GCA_907163345.1. Lineage (NCBI taxonomy): Eukaryota > Viridiplantae > Streptophyta > Magnoliopsida > Lamiales > Gesneriaceae > Haberlea > Haberlea rhodopensis. Next base: position 413,546 of record CAJQUN010000132.1, on the reverse strand, counting down.
ATAAAGCTGTAAATTTAAAAAATACTCTCTGTATAGTATCATTATCATATGCGATTCCCCGTGCTGTTCATGTTCTAACAATAACCAAAACCATAAAATTCCCAAAATCAGTTAATCATTTCATTGATTAACTATGTCCATCTCAATTACAGGTTCCATAATCAATATATTTAAATCATTATAATAATGATCACAGATATCACATATATCTAAACAATGATTCCACGGTTCTGTTTTATCGCTCGCTCAACAATAGCGGCATTCTGACCTCTCGCACGCTCAACAGTGGCGGCATCATAACCAATATTCGCTCAACAGCGACAACATCCCAATCATTGCTCGCTTAATAGCGGCACCACATAATTCGCAACGCATTCAAATTCATTGCCACAAAAGTAAATTATTCATTCAACAATGACAATAATATATAAAACTATGCTCGTACGGTATACGTACATTATCTAGATATCTATAGCTATCACAAGTGTTTTTGACTTCATCTCTCGATATCAGTCTGAAATCCAAGATATAAATCACTATATCGAATCACAATTTTATCTCTCGATCTCAATTGTAATTTACTATCATTCAAGGATGGCCAAATCCTTAAAAGCATGAAGAACAATGATCTATGCACTTAGATATATAAGAATCAATCAAAACATTCAATTTAAATCATGGGTTCATACAAAGGATCCCCTAAGTCTTGATAACAAACCTAGCCAACAATCTCCATCAAATAACAATGCATAAACATGTTTTGCAACATTCTAAACATTAAAATCTAAAGAAAATATAGAACTAGAGTTAGAAATACAGAAATAACGAGAGGTGTTGACTCCTTGCATTGCTCTGTCATCCCGTCTCTTCCGATGCGTCTTCTCTTCAATGGTTATGGTGTATGGATGGTTGCGGATGAAGGAGAATGATGGAGGCTGCATGTTGTAGGGTTTATTATGAGCCAAAAGTTCCCAAAAACGTCTGAAATATTCTATATATCATGTTGTAGGAGTTTCAAGTAAGTTCGACACAAAATAACCAAGATGGAAACAAAATCCCAAAATTTCCGAGTCGAGGCGATCTATCACCTCATTTGAAGCGATCGATTGCTTCCTCTAATTTTCTGTAAATTACGATTTCATCCCTCATTTTCCATGTTTGCTCGGTTTGGTCATTTTTCATCATTTTAAGCCTATTTCCTCCACTATTATGCATTTGGACCTAGATTCTTGAAATATACTGATATATACCAAAACGCGTAATATTTTCCAGGAATCAATAAAAAAACGCCCCTAATCTTATATCATATTAAGTGTAAAATCACACTTATCAACTCCCTCAAACTTAAACTTGATCGTCTCGAGCAAGAAATAAGATCACACAGTAGAGTTCAACGTTAAAGATTCAAATAAACCAATTCGTAGTCAATCGTGTAACTCAGATATCTCACTTACAGACGAACAAAAATAAATCAGAAAGTTTAACAAGTTGTGTTTTCTCCTAGATCAAGCAACATGTCTCCAAATCAGAACGTGCATGTGTGTTATTGTCACTTTCAAGTTTCATGCAATTTTCATAGATCAAATCATGCTAGATAATGAAAGTTAAGATTATCCTTGAGCACCCCATAGTCCTGTTTTCAAGCACTTCTACACTAATGTGGTCACTCCCTCAACCTGGATCAATAGGTCTTTTTAAGCTTGTAAAGTTAGGCCTAGGAGTTGGCTTCAAAGAAAAGATAGGATAGCACATAGGAGAGAGTATAAGCATGTAATGTTCATAGTCATAGCACAAAATTGAGCTTCTCTTCTTTTCTTTTAGCCTTGGCCACTTTGGGTCTTATTTAGTCACTTTTTTCACAAGGCTTTATCTATCTTTTTCTTTTCTCATTCATCAATTTTTTTCAAAAATAAGCTCATCCAAATGTATCAATCAAGTGCATCTAATGAGAATCATTATACTCCCTTAGGGTAAGCTTAATTTTTTTCAATTTAAGCTCAAAAGTAAGTGGGTATAATGAGTTGCCCAAAAATATTGAATGGGGGCTAATAGTATGTTAAACATACTCCATTATTTTTCAACAAAGCTCAAAAGTGGATACTAGGGATTGACGTAAACATGGTACGCTTGAAAAGGCTCAAACGGTCCAAAGATCGCCTAGATCATCTGTAAGGACCGCCGTGCCCTTAAGCCGTTATTAGTGTATTAATCCATAACATTAGTGCATACAATCATATTATCATGGGGGGAAAAGCCATTGCAAGTATAACATCATATACTATCCAGAAAATTTCTTGCATTTGATCCACATAATATTCAAATTCCCCAACCAAGATCACTTACATATCATGCACCCTCATACACTATCATGCTCTCAGTTCATTTAGCAATTCCGTATTTAATTGCATGCAAACAATAAATGAAGAGAGAAAAGCCATTGCCCATTTATACATTCCATATACACGTAAAAACGTACTCACATGAGAGCACCCAATGAATAAACGTGTATCTAATGTATAAGATACTCTACCGAATGCGGCTATTTGTACTTCGATCCTGGAAGCACCTCCCTTGCACCGCTCGATCTCAACTCTGGAGCCACGTACTTATTCAACCAGCTCTGGTGCCTCAATCTTGGAAGTACCTCGAATCAACAGCCCGAGCTCGACTCCAAGGCTACCGCTGCACCTGTATTACCTGCCCCAATAGAGACAGCCCCCACACGGGGTGAGCATACCAATACCACCAATCCAATAATCATAATATTACAGTTCATAATTGACAGAATGTAAATGCCATGAATTTACATGATACTCCCTGAATGGTATCATCCTCATCCGGGATCCCATGTATTGTCCATGTTCTCAAAATAACCAAACCATTAAATTCTCAAAAGCTAGTTGATCATCTCATTGATCAACTAAAACCATTCCTGCTATACCAGTTCCATAACCAAATATGATTAAATCATCAAATAGAGTACTACAGATATCACATGTATCTAGCAAATGACTCCATATTTCTATTTCATAGCTCGCTCCACAATAGCGGCAATTTAACCCCACGCACGCTCAACAATAACGGCGTCATAACCGATGGTCGCTCAACGGCGACAACATCCCAATCATTGCTCGCTCAAAGGCGGCACCATATAATTCCCAATGAATGTCTATTTATCGCAATTACCATGTACCATGCATTTCAATATCCATTTATAGCAAGTACCATATACCATGCATTTCAATATCCATTTATTGTAAATACCACATACCATGCATTTCACAGTTGCAACATTATAACAGTCTATGCTTGTACGTCATACGTACCTTATAATTCCGTAGTTCGAGTCCAACATCGCCTGAGTCCCACGACCCGATGAATTATGTGCTAACACATAAATAACTCAAAATTAAACACAAGCATACAACCACGTGCCCAAGCACGTTCGTAACCCCCAAACTCATGTCAATCCATGACGATTTACCATTTTAAAAGACCCCGGTTAAGCATGCATAATACCCAAAATATATAAGTTTAAAAGATATCCAAAGATTCAACCGAGAATTCCGTTTTAATAAACTTTGGCTCCAACCAATCCATTTAAAAGTATAGCATTCTCATTGGAATGTGGACATAGTCCCGGAAATTGGCCACTCAAACCTTGATTCCAAAATCCCGACATTTTCCAAAATTTTCGGAAAAAAACAATAATCTTTGAGCGGGGATCGATCGTCGATTTTATCGCGATCGATCGCCACCGACCAGTGGCCAATCCAGTGTTTCATCGCGATCGATCACCAGTCCTCACGATCGATCGCCAACCCGCTCGCGAGCGATCGCCGAGACCTTGCGATCGCTCACCCGCATTGTTCATCTTCACCAAAAATCTAGCAGCTTGTCGCGATCGATCGGCGCCCCTCGGCGATCGATCGCCACCTGCGATTTTCCGAAAAATTCGAGCTTCCATGGTGTTTTTCACACCCAAACTCAAAACCAACACCCCATACACCTTCAACACCTCAAAGACTCCATTTAAAACCAATAAAAACTCCAAGAACTCAACTTTAGATTTTAACCAAAAATCCCCAAATTCCATAACCAACTCCCAACCAAACTCTACAATACTACTACCAAATCGAAGACAAGGACGAGGGGAAGATTAATACCTGATTATCTTCAAGAGAACAGGCTCCCGAGCCTAGCTACCAATGATTTTTCCTCCAAGGGAAAAATAGGGGAAATGAGGGAAAGAGTTAGGCGTAGAGAGAGGGGAGAGAGGCAAGGGTTCCGTGCCAAATGACGGAATACCGAGTCTACTTGGTATATATAGTACCAAAACTCGAAAATACCAATCCTTCCACAAATACATCATGACTCATTAAAAATCATCTGTTTTCAATAATTACCTCACAATCTCAATTTCCATTACCATCCCCAGTACAAAGTACTCCGGGCCCCAAATCCCACCAAAGACCAAATTCCAAGGTTATCACCACGATGAGAATACAATCTCATCCCTTGGATCCAATGACTCCAAATACCGAATTTAAAATCCCCGGGAGTCCCAAAACCGCAATTAATTCATAATTGCCACAATTAAAATCCATTAAGGATTATTATCACTCCGAGATTAACGCCATTAATTCTCGGGCATCACAATTATCCCCCACTAATAAAATTTCATCCCCGAAATTTGCACGGCGTACTCCACGTATTGCCGAGATTACAAAATCCAAACGGATTCACATCGTCGAATCATGAACATGTCATGAACGACACACCAACCGCGAGGATACCGACCTCGCACCAAAACCTGGAATGGGGTAAACCTTCCAAACCGTTACAACCGCAACAGAACGTCAGCATACCCCAATGCTAACCATCTCAAAAGCAGTCAGCCAACCCTAACTACAAATCAAACGAATCATTCGTGATTCCAAAATTGATATCGCCTCGATGATATCTTTATGATTTAGCCCACGATGTTAACCATACATCGTTACCAAGGAAACCACCAATACACTACAATGTACTTATACCATATCCGGTTTCCGCTCTCCAATTCCATCTCCATCAAAGGAGCAGTTGCACCACCTTGCAACATGGATCGGGCCACTCACGGCCACCGATCAACACAAAACACATCCCCAAAGATGTCTACATCCGTATGTTCCAAGAAATCATATCTTGGTCCAAATACACCATCGAGACTCCACAAGGTCTCAAGTTCCCTAAAGGACATGCAAGAAAATCAATTGCATTCCCGCCACCCGTGTCAACCACGACACCTAACAAATCCAAAACATGGCCATCCCTCGTTTACCCTAGGATTCAACAATCTGAAATGAATTACCATGGCTTAAAATACGACAATCCCTCCTCAGGGGAAATCAACCGGACCTCACGATCATTCCTCAGAATGCATAATGCCATCGAGATTACCAATCTCAAGGTGCCACAATCTCTCACCCGAGATTCGCCAAACCAAGCATACTAATCCGATGCTCAACAAGGAACAATTAAACGCTGGCATTCGTATACACACACTGGTATACATGCCTAAGTACCAATACTACCTGCATACTCAATGCAATCGACTCGGGTATCACCAATCATACCCCAAAAGTCACAACCTCAACTGTCAATCCTCAGTCATTCTCACATCGCGGAGTATGATGATTGACGAACCAAAGTCAAATGTGTGATTCCAACATCAACACCGCACCAACAGACTCATCGAGTCTACAAAGATTCCCAAAAGGTAGGTATATCAATACGCCTTCCTCTCAAGGAAAATGTCATGTACCATGACCTTCCAACCTCGAACCACCGTTCGGAAACTGGATATATTTATACCAAAATATATCCCGGAACCAACAAAATACATGACTGGTTCAGAATAGTGCATCCCTGCAATTATTACCAATCCGAAATCCGTATACTCAACGTATACTCATTCTAACAATGCTCTGTACTAATACCATAGTACTACACAATCCCGAGCATTCCCCCGGAGACATCTCCTCGAACGTCTCACCGAAAGGTAAGTAATCCATTACTCGGTCCAACACCAGTAATGCTTACCATGGCTGATTTACAATCAACCCACGACCGATACCAGCTGTCTCTATGACAGTACAATCAAAATCTCTTCAAGAGATAAAATCAATATAGTAGTGTTACCCCCACTAACTATATCCCACAATTCCAATTGTGTTCCCCAATGCATGCCATATGCAAGATGCTCAACTCGAGCCAAAATTGACTTATCGACACTCACGTTGGTACTCAACAGAAATGAGATGTCCTGTGAGGCATTCCCTACCTCAAACCTCATGCGACATAGTGACTGCTAGAGTCCACTATTACCCTCATCGTATCATCATACGATTCACCAGACTCGGTTCCAGCGAGCAGTGTAATGGCTACAACAAGCACACTATATAACTGCAATAATAATTGGCTAGCAGTTCGCTGCCCCCATAGGCTCATACCAAACCTGCCAACATGCCATACGTTCCGTCCCGGTATGCCATACCGTACAAACCATTAGAGTTGTGGTTCATCACCCCATATATCTCTAAAACACCAAAGCATAATGGACATCCCGGTGTCCTTGCTCAACTCCAATGCAATCCTAACCATTAGGATTTATCTCCTCACAATCAGGATGGGTGTGACCATGTTTACCACACATCACAACGACCAGCGAGTAGTTTCCTCAATGACCACTCTTACCACCAATCACTTGGCCTTAGCCATTCCAGGGAGTATACCTAAAGGTATCACTACTCGACAAATATTTACCTCTATTGCATGATGTGGTACTCTCACCGGTACAATGCATCCAATAATCCATCGAGCAAACCTGCTCGGCGTAACTGTCTCGTCAACCGGTGACGCAGACACCACCTAGTGCTCACCATCGGCACTCAAATCATATGACTAAATACATACACCCAAACGTATTATTCATCAAAACGACGCCACGCGTCTATATAGAATATCCACTATGTCATCGTCATCCCGTGACGGTATATGTCAACATATGACATCCAAAATAACATCGTCAACTCGTGACGGTACATGTCAACATATGACATCCAAAATCCCTTCATCAAACACGTGACGGTATATGTATATCAGCGCATGACATTGACAATAATGCTAATAAAACATTAATATACCATACCTCATCGCTAACAAGATAGCGGCATACCTGTATCCATCGCCAAACAGTGGTACGTAAGCAGCATCCATCGCTCGTAGGCGGTGTAATCCAATGCTACGTACATAGCGGTATAACCCATCGCTATAGAATCAGCGGCATGATCCCTCGCCATAGAGTCAGCGGCATAAAACATCTCTATAAATATCCGGCGGTATGAACCATCGCCATAGATGTAGCGGAATGACCCATCGCTATATAATACCTGGCCGCATGAACCATCGCCAACAGATGTAGCGGAATGACCCGTCGCTATATAATACCCGGTGGCATGAACCATCGCCATAGATGTAGCGGAATGTACCATCGCTATGAATACCCGGCGTCATAAACCATCGCCAATAGAATAACGGAATGAACCATCGCTATGAATACCCGGCGGCATAAACCATCGCCAATAGAATAGCGGAATGAACCATCGCTATGAATACCCGGCGGCATAAACCATCTCCAATAGAATAGCGGAATGAACCATCGCTATGAATACCCGGCGGCATAAACCATCGCCAACAAACTAGCGTCATGATATCCCTCGCTATACAGCGGCAAATATCCCTATTCGCTACTTCGCTTCGACCTACCAGCGGCATAATATCTCTCGCTTAAGCGGCAAATATCGTCCATCGCTAACATATGACAGTGGAAAGCTAATCGCTACGCCATATTAGCGGTATAATATCCCTCGCTTAAGCGGAAAATATTCTTCATCGCGATGATATGACAGCGGCGCCACTACTCCTCGTTTTATCATGATAGCAGAAATACCCCTCGCTTCGACATATTAGCGGCATAATATCCTTCGCAATAGTAATATGACAGCGGAATTATCCTTCGCTTCGACATATTTGCGGCAAATATTCTTCATCGTTATAATATGACAGCGGCAAGTATTCACATTGCTACGCCATGTATGCAACCGCAATGCATAATCCATATCCCAATAAACATTGCCATGAGTGTATTTTAATGCACCTCGCTACAAATGTGACATGCGGAATTTTACCATCGCTTCAACATTTAATGACAAAGCATTAAAATCATCACTCCAATATATATGCAACTGTAATGCATAATCCATGTCTCATATGACCCCCTGCAACCACCATGGTTAGTAACAACATATTCCAAATATGAACACATATCATAAACGCACATAAGCAATATAGTTGTGCCACACAACACTAACTACCATCATGCATAAGTATGTGCTTCTCATTCCCATTAACATGTTCTTAGGCCCTCAACAGCACCAAGGAGCAAACCACTGCTCTGATACCACTAATGTAAGGACCCATGTGCCCTTAACCCGTTAATAGTGTATTAATCCATAACATTAGTGCATAGATTCATATTATCATGGGGGGAAAAGCCATATGCAAGTATAACATCATATACTATCCAGAAAATTTCTTGCATTTGATCCACATAATATTCAAATTCCCCAACCAAGATCACTTACATATCATGCACCATCATAATACACTATCATGCTCTCAGTTCATTTAGCAATTCCGTATTTAATTGCTTGCAAACAATAAATGAAGAGAGAAAAGCCATTGCCCATTTATACATTCCATATACACGTAAAAACATACTCACATGAGAGCACCCAATGAATAAACGTGTATCTAATGTATAAGATACTCTACCGAATGCGGCTATTTGTACTTCGATCCTGGAAGCACCTCCCTTGCACCGCTCGATCTCAACTCTGGAGCCACGTACTTATTCAACCAGCTCTGGTGCCTCAATCCTGGAAGTACCTCGAATCAACAGCCCGAGCTCGACTCCAAGGCTACCACTGCACCTGTGTTACCTGCCCCAATAGAGACAGCCCCACATGGGGTGAGCATACCAATACCACCAATCCAATAATCATAATACTACAGTTCATAATTGACAGAATGTAAATGCCATGAATTTAAATGATACTCCCTGAATGGTATCATCCTCATCCGGGATCCCCTGTATTGTCCCTGTTCTCAAAATAACCAACCATTAAATTCTCAAAAGCCAGTTGATCATCTCATTGATCAACTAAAACTATTCATGCTATACCAGTTCCATTACCAAATATGATTAAATCATCAAATAGAGTACTACAGATATCACATGTATCTAGCAAATGACTCCATATTTCTATTTCAGAGCTCGCTCCACAATAGCGACAATTTAACCCCACGCACCCTCAACAATAGCGGCGTCATAACCGATGGTCGCTCAACGGCGACAACATCCCAATCATTGCTCGCTCAAAGGCGGCACCATATAATTCCCAATGAATGTCCATTTATCGTAATTACCATATACCATGCATTTCAATATCCATTAATAGCAAGTACCATATGTAAGTAATCCATCATGCATAGCAACGCACGGAATAAAATATTATGGATTACAATACACCGGATCTATACATAGGTTATCATATCGGATAAAGGATTTACAAAAGTCTCACCCTTGTAGCGTGTTTGAGCAGATTCCACGGAGCACCACGTCCAACGATCCCGAGTCACGAGCAACACCTCCAAGGTCTTGCCTCAACGGTATCCACACGATTAATCAAACAAGGGACGTTCAAGAACAAGTTGCTAGACTTATTCTTGAACCAAAACCGAACTCACGGTTCAAAACCGATCAACAATTACCAATCCCTTCTCCCTACAACTCGACGGCGGCCGTGAGCCCTTTTGGAGAGCAAGTGGCGGCCGTGATCTTTGAAAGAGAGGAAGAGGCGGCCAAGAGTTATTAGAGTGAGTTAGGTTTATGATATGAAAGCTTAATCAATTATTAACCTTGCTATCTAATTATATATGATTTAATTAAAGGCTTTCACAAAGCTTCATGGGCCCAAACCCATTATTTAATTAAATCCTTCTAATCATTTAATTAAGACTCTTCTTAATTAATTAATTCATCCCATGAATTTAATTTCCCTTATCGATTTAATCTTTTGTGCGACCCAATAGGATCTTGTAATGTTGGCAGTGACATAAAATCTCATTTTACGTCACAAGCAATGAGCGGTATCTAGCAAAACATCAAGGCTACCCAAATCACAAGAATGTCAATGACTCGGCATAACCTTTAGAACTTGTGATAATATTAACCATGTAACTTAATCCCTTTGTCCTTTGAGTTTAGATTGAACACGAGTCATGGAATAGTCATACTCGTATATTCAATCTCTATTTCTTGATCCCCAAGTAGAGCTAGAATAAACGAATAAGCTCGATATCTCATATCGACTCATTCGAGCATGGCCATGCATTTTAGTTCTCACTTGATCAAGGGCCAAACACTTCTCCTGTTATATAGGAGGGACAAATCCTATCTCGGTCAGTCAACATCCCTCTACATAATTCGTAGTGTATCCAATAGTCGCCTTTATAGTTTACCCTGTTACGGGTAACGTTTGACAATATCAAGATACATAACTCCTTATGTTGGGATCTCTGATGATCACAAGTCGTAAGGATTACATACATTATTATCACTATGAGAATTGCTTATGACACTCATATAACTATCCATGTAGCATTCTCATGGTGGGTCTGTCCAGTACATCATTCTCTAACATGTACCCATGTGTTGATTTGATATCTCATATCAATGAACAATTCATCAATCAACACGTACTAGTCTCAATGCATTATCATTATCCCGATTCATGATAATACTCGACTAGGGACAACTTTAAGAACAATACAATATTATTCTAGGGACATTAACTTATATATCAATTCATATTGCACAGATATTCGAATAATATATACTAATGATTTGCCATTAACAAAATCATAATACAGTATATGTCACAAACAATCATCTAATGACTTGTTTTATCCCAACAAATCTCCCACTTGCACTAAGACCAATCAGACATATACTTAATGCCTAGAGATCTAGTATGACGATCAAGCTACTGCTGTGACAGTGGCTTCGTCAATGGGTCAGATACATTATCATCTGTTGGTACTTTGCATATCCATTTAGGCTAAACACACATCCTGATTGCGATCGAAAATCATCTTTTTCGGTTTGGAAGCTTGCATCAGTGTAACCCATTACATTGAGCTCTTCCTCACCTCCATAAATCAAAAATGTATCCTTAGTTCTTCTCAAGTACTTCAGGATATTCTTGACAGCAATCCAGTGACCCTCACCTGGATCAACTTGATATCTGCTCGTCATGCTCAAAGCATACGATATCTGCTCGTCATGCTCAAAGCATACGAAGCCTTCTCGATCTATCTCTATAGATCTTGATTCCTAATACATAGGTGGCTTCTCCCAAGTCTTTCATCGAAAAGCAGTTCCCTAGCCAAATCTTTACAGATTGTAAGGCAGGGATATCATTCCCAATGAGAAGTATGTCACTTACATACAACACTAGGAAAATTATTATGCTCCCACTGACCTTCTTGTAGACACAAGGTTCATCTACATTTTTGATAAAACCAAACTCTTTGATTACATCATCAAAACGAAGATTCCAACTCCAAGAAGCTCGCTTCAATCCATAAATGGATCGTTGTAGCTTGCATATCTTTCCAGCATCCTTTGGATCGACAAAACCCTCGGGCTGTGTCATGTACACATCCTCGAGCAGATTTCCATTAAGGAAAGCCGTTTTGACATCCATCTGCCAGATTTCATAATCATGAAATGCAGCTATTGCAAGTAAGATCCTTATGGATTTAACCATGGCCACTGGTGAAAAGGTTTCATCATAGTCAATACCATGAATTTGTTTGAATCCTTTTGCAACCAGCCGACCTTTATAGGTTTGTACATTACCATCCATATCGGTCTTTTTCTTGAAAATCCATTTGCACCCTATGGGTCGTACCCCTTCAGGTGGATCAACCAAAGTCCATACTTGGTTTGCATACATGGATTCCATCTCAGATTTCATGGCCTCTTGCCATTTCTCAGAGTCAGTGCCCAGTATAGCTTCTTGATAAGATGACGGCTCATCCTCATCAATAAGTAGTAAGTCTCCTTGTGGAGTCACAAGAAATCCATATCTCTGTGGCTCCCGGTGTTCTCTTACAGACCTACGCTGGGCTTGTGTCTCTTGAGCAGGTATTTCTTCCACAACAGCTTGCGGTGCCTGCTCTGTTTCCATCTCAATCTCAGGTTCAGTGTTTTCTTGTGGTTGAACTTTTTCAATTTTTCTCCCACTGGTTTTTCTAGAAATAAATTCTCTTTCAAGAAATACACCAGTCCGAGCAACAACTACTTTGTTCTCGGTGGGATAATAGAAATAGTATCCTTTCGTTTCCTTAGGATACCCCACAAATAAACACTTATCATATTTGGGTCCAAGTTGGTTAGTGGTATCACGTCTAACGAAAGCCTCACAACCCCAAATCTTCATAAAAGACATACTAGGACGCTTCCCAGTCCATATCTCATATGGTGTCTTTTCCACTGATTTAGATGGAACACGGTTCAGTAAGAAAATCGCTGTTTCTAGAGCATGTCCCCAAAATGATATCGGAAGATCTGCATGACTCATCATTGATCTAACCATGTCTAACAAGGTTCGATTTCTCCTCTCGGATACACCATTCCATTGTGGAGTATACGGAGGAGTGAGTTGTGGGACTATCCCACACTCCTTTAGATAGCCATGAAACTCTTGTCTTAAGTACTCACCTCCTCGATCTGATCGAAGGATTTTGATACTTTTGCCAAGTTGGTTTTGTACTTTGAACTTTTCAAAGGTTTCATGCTTATGCTTCATTAGGTACACATACCCATATCTACTGAGGTCATCAGTAAATGTAACGAAGTATTGAAAACCACCTCTAGCTTGTGTACTTATTGGCCCACATACATCACTATGTATTAGTCCCAATAAAACATTTGCCCTTTCAACATGTCCCTTGAAAGGGGCTTTAGTCATCTTGCCCATTAAACAAGATTCACATGTTTCATATGATTCAAAATCAAATGAATCCAATACTCCATCCTTATGATGTTTTGATATGCGGTTCTCGTTTATGTGGCCCAAGCGACAATGTCAGAGATAAGTAGGATTACAATCATTATTTTTAATCCTTTTAGTATTTATGTTATAGACAGGCATATCAAGATTTAATACATAAAGACCATTAATCATTTGTGAACTAGCATAAAACATATCATTTAAATAAATGGAACAACAATTGTTCTTTATAATAAATGAATATCCAAACTTGTCCAAACAAGAAATAGAGATAATGTTTTTGGTAATAGGTGGCACAAAATAACAGTCTTTCAAAATCAACGATAAACCAGAAGGTAAAGCTAAACAATAATCTCCTACAGCTAATGCAGCAACTCTTGCTCCATTTCCAACTCGGAGATCAACTTCGCCTTTTGCCAACAATCTACTCTTTTTGAGGTCCTGCACATTTACACAAATGTGAGATCCACATCCATTAACTAATACCCATGATGAAGAATTAGATAAATTGACTTCTATAACAAAAATACCTGAAGTGGAAGTCACACTTCCCTTCTTGAGATCCTCCAGATATACTTTGCAATTCCTTTTCCAATGACCAGTCTCACCGCAATGAAAACAGATCCCTTCCTTTGCTATCCCTCCCTTTGGCTTCAGTGCATAAGACTTTGGCTTAGATTTAACAAAGACCTTCTTTGTTTTCTTATTGCCTTTAGCTTTGGCCTTTCCTTTGCCCTTATTCACAATAAGAACATTTGTGGCCTTAGTCTTCTTTGTATTTGCTTCATATGTTCTCAACATACCAAGTAATTGTGGTAGAGTCTTTTCCATGTCATTCATATTGTAATTTACTATAAATTGACGGAAGCTCTCAGGCAACGATTGCAAGATCACATCGGTGGCCAACTCTTGGTCCAATGGAAAAACCCAGCTTCTCCAGATTCTCAATGTACCCAATCATCTTGAGTACATGAATTCCAACTAGGCTTCCCTCTACCATCCTGCACTGGAACAACGCTTTAGAGACGTCATACCTCTCTTGTCTAGCTTGATGTTGGTACAATTGCTTTAAGTGTTCGATCATATCGAACGCCTCCATTTCCTCATGTTGCTTCTGAAGCTCAGAGTTCATGGTGGCAAGCATAAGGCAGCCAACATCAAGTGCGTCATTCGGATGCTTCTTGTAAGCATCTTTATCGGCTCTAGTAGCCGTCAGGGGAGGTTCCTCAACAGGTAAGGGTTCCTCTAGGACATATTGTTTCTTTTCTTGCTTGAGGACTATCCTCAGATTCCTATACCAGTCTAGGAAGTTTGTCCCATCTAATTTGTCCTTCTCAAGGACCGATCGCAGTGATAATGTGCTTGTTGTATTGTTAGTTGCCATGGATATCTACAATATAAATATGCAAAATAAGTTTATGATTTAATCATTTAACATGGTCTTATATTAAATGATGCTCCCACTATTTTGTTTAAAAATATCAACCCTCGAAACTTTTAGTGGGCCAAGATCCATATTTTGCCTAATCTTGAGTTAGCTTTGGCTAATCGCCCAAGACTCGGTTATTTAGGTAGACAACACTTTGTCAATTACATCACATGTAATTCTTGGATAGTCGGACGAACAACACTTTGTTCAATCCATTAAATGAATTATTATCCAACACATGCCTCTAGGTCCCCAATCCTATTGAGATAACCTAGTTAAGTCGTACCCAATTTAAAGTATAACGGATATCACTTTTAACCTTTCGTGCCTTACTAAGATTGCCACGGTGCTTTGCTTTGGCAAACCCACACATGTGCAATCGAAGTTTTGATGAGTACTTTTAATTTTGGAAGGCATCTAAAACTTAATATTTTAGAGGGATTTATTGATCTCATGATTAGTTTGATAATTTAAAATATGTCCACTACATATAGGTGTATACATATCTACATATATGTGTAATACAATTATCAATCTAAAACATAAGATAAATCATGCATCAACATACATAATTAAACGTGACATGGTTATAGCCCCTACTAGCGATTTTCTCAAGCCAATGAGAAAATCCTAAGAGTCAACCTAAGGTAACTTCAAAAGCACCTTCCAATGGCTCCAATTTGTGAATGGCCTCCTCATCCCGGCACGATGCTCCATCTTCATTGATCACCATCAACAAATAAACTACACTATTTACAAGATATAGAATTCCTCGATTCACATTCGAGGGGAACATAGGGGAGGGATAACATTTAGAATAAAATAGAGAAGGCACGACACACAGGTCGTATTATAAATTACAAACATTCACAAATCCTATCTAATAGGTCAAAGGGCTATAACCATGCATCATGCTCAAACAACACATAAAACATGCTATATCATTTAATTAATTAAATTCTAGACATTTAAAATTTAATTCTAATTAAAACTGTAAAATAAAATTTTGAAAAATTATCGTACGCTCGGGACATCACGTGCTACGAACTAAAGCGACTAAACCATGAACCATCATGGTTCGAACCATCATGAACCACGGCTGGACCAATCATGGGCCTAGGGTTCGAAACCCTAGCCCATGGCCGAACCATTGAGCGAGCGGCGGCGGCGCTAGGGTCTAACCCTAGCCGCCTTGCTCCTTGTTTGTGTTTCCTTCAAGCCAACTTGTTCGAAACGCCAGAATTCATGAGCCACGAATCATGGTCAGGCCATGCACGGTGGTGGCTCAACCATCTCGAGCCAAGGGTTCGAAAACCCTAGCTCTCATGTGGTGAAGCCACTTATCCATGCATGCGTGAACCATTATCGAGCCAAAGAGTTCAAAACTCATCCACGTCTCGAAACCTCCATGCACCAACATGAGCCACAACGACTAGGCCATCTCGAGCCAAGGGTTCGAAAACCCTAGCCCTCACGTGGCTAAGCCGTGGGTCAAGTGTACTAGGTGGTGGCCGAAACATTACTCAATTAATTTGATTATTCGCTTCGTGTATCGTATACATCAAACATCAATTATATCAAATATAATTTCATGATAATTCACAAACTTAATATTAACATATCATATATGTTCATACAGTTTTAAATAGCATGCAATATTAGTTCTAATATGATTAAAATAATTTAATTACATAAATCTGATATGAGCCTTGTACACGGCTCTGATACCACTGTAAGTAATCCATCATGCATAGCAACGCAGCGGAATAAAATATTATGGATTACAAGACACCGGATCTATACATAGGTTATCATATCGGATAAAGGATTTACAAAAGTCTCACCCTTGTAGCGTGTTTGAGCAGATTCCATGGAGCACCACGTCCAACGATCCCGAGTCACGAGCAACACCTCCAAGGTCTTGCCTCAACGGTATCCACACGATTAATCAAACAAGGGACGTTCAAGAACAAGTTGCTAGACTTATTCTTGAACCAAAACCGAACTCACGGTTCAAAACCGATCAACAATTACCAATCCCTTCTCCCTACAACTCGACGGCGGCCGTGAGCCCTTTTGGAGAGTAAGTGGCGGCCGTGAGCTTTGAAAGAGAGGAAGAGGCGGCCAAGAGTTATTAGAGTGAGTTAGGTTTATGATATGAAAGCTTAATCAATTATTAACCTTGCTATCTAATTATATATGATTTAATTAAAGGCTTTCACAAAGCTTCATGGGCCCAAACCCATGATTTAATTAAATCTTATAATCATTTAATTAAGACTCTTCTTAATTAATTAATTCATCCCATGAATTTAATTTCCCTTATCGATTTAATCTTTCGTGCGACCCAATAGGATCTTGTAATGTTGGCAGTGACATAAAATCTCATTTTACGTCACAAGCAATGAGCGGTATCTAGCAACACATCAAGGCTACCCAAATCACAAGAATGTCAATGACTCGACATAACCTTTAGAACTTGTGATAATATTAACCATGTAACTTAATCCCTTTGTCCTTTGTGTTTAGATTGAACACGAGTCATGGAATAGTCATACTCGTATATTCAATCTCTATTTCTTGATCCCCAAGTAGAACTAGAATAAACGAATAAGCTCGATATCTCATATCGACTCATTCGAGCATGGCCATGCATTTTAGTTCTCACTTGATCAAGGGCCAAACACTTCTCCTGTTATATAGGAGGGACAAATCCTATCTCGATCAGTCAACATCCCTCTACATAATTCGTAGTGTATCAAATAGTCGCCTTTATAGTTTACCCTGTTACGGGTAACGTTTGACAATATCAAGATACATAACTCCTTATGTTGGGATCTCTGTTGATCACAAGTCGTAAGGATTACATACATTATTATCACTATGAGAATTGCTTATGACGCTCATATAACTATCCATGTAGCATTCTCATGGTGGGTCTGTCCAGTACATCGTTCTCTAACATGTACCCATGTGTTGATTTGATATCTCATATCAATGAACAATTCATCAATCAACACATACTAGTCTCAATGCATTATCATTATCCCGATTCATGATAATACTCGACTAGGGACAAATTTAAGAACAATACAATATTATTCTAGGGACATTAACTTATATATCAATTCATATTGCACAGATATTCGAATAATATATACTAATGATTTGCCATTAACAAAATCATAATACAGTATATGTCACAAGCAATCATCTAATGACTTCTCTTAGGGCATATCCCAACACCATATACCATGCATTTCAATATCCATTTATCGTAAATACCACATACCATGCATTTCACAGTTGCAACATTATAACAGGCTATGCTCGTACGTCATACGTACCTTATAATTCCGTAGTTCGAGTCCAGCCTCGCCTGAGTCCCACGACTCGATGAATTATGTGCTAACACATAAATAACTCACAATTAAACACAAGCATGCAACCACGTGCCCAACCACGTTCGTAACCCCCAAAATCATCGTCAATCCATGACGATTTACCATTTTAAAAGACCCCGGGTTAAACATGCATAATACCCAAAATATACCATTTTAAGTTTAAAAGATAGCCAAAGACTCAACCGAGAAATGGGCCACTCAAACCTCGATTCCAAAATCCTGACATTTTCCAAAATTTTTGAAAAAAAAACAGTAATCTTTGAGTGACGATCGATCGCCGATTTTATCGCGATCGATCGCCTCCGACCATTGGCCAATCCAGTATTTCATCGCGATCGATCGCCAGTCCTCGCGATCGATCGCCAACCCGCTCGCGATTGATCGCCCGCCTGTTCATCTTCACCAAAAATCCAGCAGCTCGTCGCGATCGATCGGCGCCCCTCGGCGATCTATCGCCACCTGCGATTTTCCGAAAACTCGAGCTTCCATGGTGTTTTTCACACCCAAACTCAAAACCAACACCCCATACACCTTCAATACCTCAAAGACTCCATTTAAAACCAATAAAAACTCCAAAAACTCAACTTTGGATTACAACCAAAAATCCCCAAATTCCATAACCAACTCCCAACCAAACTCTACAATACTACTACCAAATCGAAGACAAGGACAAGGGGAAGATTAATACCTGATTATCTTCAAGAAAACAGGCTCCCGAGCCAAGCTACCAATGGTTTTTCCTCCAAGGGAAAAAGAGGGGAAATGGGGGAAAGAGTTAGGCGTAGAGAGAGGGGAGAGAGGGAAGGGTTCCGTGCCAAATGACGGAATACCGAGTCTACTTGGTATATATAGTACCAAAACTCGAAAATATCAATCCTTCCACAAATACATCATGACTCATTAAAAATCATCCGTTTTCAATAATTATCTCTCAATCTCAATTTCCATTACCAGCCCCAGTACAAAATACTCCGGGCCCCAAATCCCACCAAAGACCAAATTCCAAGGTTATCACAACGGCGAGAATACAATCTCATCCCTTGGATCCAATGACTCCAAATACCGGATTTAAAATCCCCGGGAGTCCCAAAACCACAATTAATTCATAATTGCCACAATTAAAATCCATTAAGGATTATTATCACTCCGGGATTAACGCCATTAATTCCCGGGCATCACATCATCTCCTAATCAAGTTCATGAATATAAAATTTCGCCTTGAAGTGCCATCATCAAATAAGTTCTAAGGTACTCTAAGATTCTCAAAAAACAATTCATCAAGTTCACAAAACTTTTCACTACTCCAAATGCAATTCACAAGCTTATGACTCACATGTGCTTAATAAATTCCTCATCTTAGGCATGCTACTCAAAACAAGATATTCACAAACAAGTCTTACAATCATCAAAACTCAAGTTGACATGCATAGTGAGACTAATATCATCATGGAATGGAGACAACTACTATGATTCATTCTTATCTTACTAATTGAACTCATTTTCAAGAAAAATTTTTTTGTTGGTGCTCAAAGAACAATAAATTTCCAAATAAGAAGCACGACACAGAATTGCACTCCCCCAAACTTAATTCATGCATTGCCCTCAATGTAATGGTCATGGAAAATGAGACAAAGCATTTACCTTTGACAACGACCGTCAGTGATCGTTGTCCAATTCCTCGTCAGCTCGTGGGGCATATTGTTGGAACACGTCACAGCACGCATGGAGTCTCTAACCATAATAAAAACAAAAACGAACTCAAAACAAAAACAAACCAAAAACAAAGAAAAATAATAAGAAAAAGTTCTTGATTTATAGTCCCAAGCTGGAGTTTTTACCATGTAGGCACAAGTGCCGCAAGGGCCAGTGGAGGACGATTTTTCGTCTGCAATGTGGTAACGTCATAACCACTTTTCTTTCACAGTGAATAGTGCCCCGTGTTCATCTCTCAGTTTGAAGGTATCGAATGGTAGAACATCGACAACTTTGAATGGTCCAGCCCATGGTGCGTCAGACTTCCATGGAAATAGTCGCATCCTTTTCCTATTCATTTGAACTAAGTCACCTTCACGGAATTTGCCTCCTCTTTGATGGGCCTTCGGTGTGAACTCCACCTTCTTCTCGCTCTTAACCTGCATCGCATCAACAGATAGTATATCAATTATATTGATACCAAAACATCGGTGCTCAGTGCGTGTAGTGTTCAAAGCTTTGAACATGTCAAAAGTAACTTGATCCCCCCTACTCGGAGGATCAACTTCCCTTATTGGACATCAATCAATGCCCTTCCAGTAGCTAGGAACGGTCTTCCTAGAATCAGAGGCATATCTGCATCTTCAGTTATGTCCAACACGATAAAATTCACCGGGAAACAGAAGAAGTCCCTCTTGACTTGAAAGATCCTCCCCGGGGCCTCAGATTCTCAGATGTAGATCTTTGTGATGGAACGGGTGAGGGTATGGCCTCAGGATAAGCGCTCACCCCTATCTCTGCTAACTCCACTCTAACAAGTGCATCATCAAAAGATGTCGGGTTGTTAGAAATAACCCGATCAAATAATTCCGATCGTAGCCCCTTCAGAAAGTGCCTCATCTTGGCATGCCCGTTTGTAGCGATGTGTTGCACATACCTCAATAGTGATGAGTAGTGCATAGCATAGTCCGAGACTGTCATGCTCCCTTGTTTCAAGTTTGTAAATTCATCCTCCTTAGTTTGCCTAGCCGCAGCAGAGAAGTATCGGTTTAGAAACCGAGTCCGAAATAAAGTCCAGTCAATTACCATACCTTGGGCCCTCAACTCCATCACGGTCGTCTTCCACCACATAGAAGACTTCTTTGCCAGTTGGAATTCCGCCAATCTTAACCAAGCCGTCCTAGCACACGGCGCAGACACAAATACCTGTTTCTGTTCCCTCAAACATGGGCGGGTGAAAGGTCAGAAACTGAGTCAGACTAAGCTCCCCTGGTAATAGCAATGAGCAACCGGCTCCATGCCCACAGCAGGTGGAGGTAAAGGATTCGTCTGTCCAATGCTAGCATTCACGCTCCCAACATCACCCACCTCTTCATTGAGGTTCCCCACATTCATAGCCGCCATGCTGTAATAATAAGGTTAACAACAATTCCAAACAATATATATGTTATGCCGTTAGATAACATGCATGTTAGTATAACAATTTATACACCAATATGCACCACATGCATAAACATGCCCAAATGTAAACACCTAGCCAACCATGCTAAGGCTACCCTTCACTCATTCCCGGGTTCTCTAACCACTGCTCTGATACCACTAATGTAAGGACCCTAGTTCCTTAAATGTGGATTAAAGGCGTAAATAAAATTTTCATGCATAAACGGAGTATAAAAGTAGTGTTGATGCCTTGAGCTATTAGATTACAGGGCCAAAACAAAGTTCCAAAAGGGATTAATTACATTCCCAACCAATGAATGTTAATCCTATAGCTTTACACTACTCCTAGAGTAGATACTATACAAAAGAATGTGCCTGCTACCAAAAGTACTCCCCACTAGCTCACCGCATCAACCCGCCTTAGCCCGTCCGCCCAAAAGTACCTACAGGAACAACCTCAAAACCATGAGCATGTGTATAAATCATATTCACAATAATATGATAGCAAATCAAATGCATAAATCGTAAATGTGATTCACTTCCTGTATTTAACACATTTAAAAGCTCCATTTGGTTGTCCCTGTACCACAATCATAATCAATGGATTATAAGACCGATAATCTATGTCATGACATGCACTCATTCCATGTATACCAATGGCCAGTTCCAGTCTTATTATATCAGTGGCATAATACCCCTCGCGCTTACATGATAGCGGCATTAATACCCCTCGCTTCGACATATTAGCGGCATAATATCCCTCGCAACAACATGACAGCGGCATTATCCTTCGCTTCGACATGTTTGCGGCAAATATTCTTCATCGCTATAATATGACAGCGGCAAGTATTCTATCATCGCTTCAACATGAAGGCGGCAAGTATTCTTCATCACTGTGATATAATCTCGACCCACAATCACATGCAACCATAATGCATATCCAAACCATGTATGCAACCATAATGCATAACTAAGACCATGTATGCAACCATAATATATAACCAATTCAAAGCAAAATAAATACGTTTTACCGTCCGATGTCCGTACGTCTCACTACGTACCTTAGTCCCAAAATATGTGGTGTCGTGGACTTTATCTCCTGAGTTGTGTGGCCACCTGGGATGGTTCTACACATTCACACAATCAATATTAGGAGCCAATAATAGTCCAATATCAAAAATTCCACAAAAATATCCAAAAAACACCATATTTTGTGACTCGCGATCGATCACCGCGAGGGGCCGATCGATCGCGAGATCATACAGCCCGATACCAAATTTTTCACCCTTCGGCGATCGATCGCCCAAGTGTGGCGATCAATCGCCAAACGCTCCTGGAGCGTACTGTTGGCTCGTGATCGATCGCCCGAAACGGGCGATCGATCGCTGGCCCCTGTATCGCATTCCACCATTTTTGTACACCATTTTCAACCCAAACCATACCAACACTTATACCATCATACCAACAACATAAGTAACATCATAAACCTCCAAAATACACCTTAAAACAACCATAAATCCAACACCCAACCAAAACAATACCAACCCAAACCATTTCAAAACTAAACGAAACACTATAAAAACAATAAGGAGGTATACATACCTCTTGGGGACTCCAAATCTCACAATAAATCCCACCAACAAGATTTTTGCAAGGATTTCCCCTCCACTCTCAAGCCAAAAACGAAAATGTGAATGGGTTAGGGTTGGAAAGTGATTTGAGGGTTTTGGTAAAGTGATTGGTAAAGGTGGGGTAGTGGGGGTTAAGAGGGAAATGAATTAAAATTGTACCCCAACAATTTTACATGGTGTATAAAACACCCCCAACATGATATTTTAAAAGCATTATACCAAAATGCATCAAAATCCCAATTAAGCACATGATTCACCAAATAATTCATTAGCCATTATATTTAACTCATCATAACACCCAATTTCCCAACATGCATAACATGCACCCTGAAATGCTCTACCGGGTAACGCCTACCATGTGACTAAGCATTTCACCAAGATAATTAATTCCAACACATAATTTAATTATCACCATAATTAATCACATAAACATAATTAATGCCCAAAATTGCATATAATTATTTCGAGGATATCACATTTTTGCTAGCTGTCCCACTTGGACTTCTATGTTCTTTATCGACGCCTCGTGATTTTTGAATCTAGTCTCTGTCACTGTGATGAACTTGGTCAACAGCTCCTCCATGCTTGGCTTTGGTACATACCCCGGTGTTGGTAGGGGACAGGTCCTCGGCCCTGTATTGTAAGTGTGTTGGTAGGGGTAGGTCGGTGGTGGTCGGTTCCCTACAAAATTAACAGCTTCATTAGTTGTAATGAAAGGGTTACCTACTTGGCATTCAGTGCTCGCATGTCCTCCTTGGCAAAGCTCGCATGTAACAGTTTGAACTTGCATTGCATGCATGCTCAAACTATACATCTTCTTGTTCAGCGCTTCCAATTGGGCAGCGAGGGCAGTGACTTCACTCACTTGATGCAATTCGGCTTGCTTCTATGGCGACTGTCATTGACAGCTATTAGCAGCCATCTCCTCCAACAACGTATAAGCCTCCTCAGGCGTCTTCCTCATCACAATACCTCCTGATGCTGCATCAATCATAGAACGGTTATCAGCATTGTACCTGCAGCCAGATAGGGAGGCCATGATGTGGGCATCTCCGCAGTCGATCCTAGAAGCGCTCCCATGCTTCAAACAATGTCTCAGGATCGTATTGGGCAGAAGTCGTGATGTCATTGCGCATCTTGGCCGTCTTGGATGGTGGAAAAAATTTGGATAAAAATAACTGTGCCATCCCATTCTACGTGGTAATAGAACCTGCGCAACGATTGTAACCAAGATTTTAGCTTTTTCACGTAAAGAAAAGGGAAACAAACGTAACCTGATGGCGTCGTCAGTGACGCCATTATGTTTGAATGTATCACAAATCTCCAAGAAGTTGGAGATGTGATCATTTGGATCATCAGTAGCTGCTCCCCCAAACTAGACCGAATGTTGGATCATTTGTATGATAGCAGGCTTGATCTCGAAATTGTTAGCCTGGATGGTGGGTCTCGTGATACTAGACAGTGATCAATGGAATGAAGGATGGGCATAGTCCATGAGTGATCTTGCAACTGGTGATATTGTAATCTCCTCATTATTAGCCATTAGTGCTCTTGCTTGCCTTAGCCTCCTTTGATAGGTGCGTTCGATCCCGGGATCAAAGGGCTCGAGTGTAGGGTTGCTACTCCTACGCATGCACCAAGAGATAACAACATATAACAATCAACCAAAAGACACAGACATAAAAAAATCCAAAAAATAATAATAAAAAAACAAATGACTAAACTACAGTCAACTAATCGTTTGATATTATTAAAACTAGTCCCCAGCAACGGCGCCAAAAACTTGATCGCTTTTATTTTAAACAAAATTTTTCAGTGTAGCGATTGCGTACCGCAAGTGCACGGTGTCAAGTTTTAGTATAATGATATGAAAAAGTGTCGAACCCACGAGGACTAGGAAATTAGTCTACGATAACTGGTTGTGATTATTAAACTAACGTGACAAATTAACTCAATAATTAACCCAAGCAAACAGTGATGAATAAGAATAAGAATCAAAAGAAACAATTATCAAGACTTTGGGTTCACCTATGTAATCCCCCATAATTCGCCTATTTGTTAATAATTGAATTCAAACAATCTAAGGTGAAGAGTTTTCCTAAAGCACTTATTATACCTTGGTCCGGCTATAACAAATCTAATACTAACGTTGCAATAAGCTACTCCCGTATCCTTATTGAACAATTAATATTGTAAGTTGATCTATGAAAACTTCTAGCTTTCGATTACTAGATATCTATAGCTATCACACGCGTATTTGACTTCATCTCTCGATATCAGTATGAAATCCATGGCATAAATCAATATATCGACCTGATAAAAAAATAATCACTATATCGAATCACAATTTTATCTCTCAAACTCAATTGTAATTTACTATCATTCAAGGATGGCCAAACCCTTAAAAGCATGAAGAACAATGACCTATGCACTTAAATATATAAGAATCAATCAAAACATTCAATTTAAATCATGGGTTCATACAAAGGATCCCCTAAGTCTTGATACCAAACCTAGCCAACAATCTCCATCAAATAACAATTCATAAACATGTTTTGCAATATTCTAAACATTAAAATCTAATGAAAATATAGAACTAGAGTTAGAAATACCGAAATAACGAGAGGGTTTGACTCCTTGCGTTGCTCTTTGTCCCGTCTCTTCCGATGCGTCTTCTCTTCAATGGTTATGGTGTATGGATTGTTGGGGATGAAGGAGAATGATGGAGGCTGTTTTTTGTAGGGTTTATTATGAGTCAGAAGTCCCCAAAAATGTCTGAAATCTTCTATATATCATGTTGGAGGAGTTTCAAGTAAGTTGGACACAAAATAACCATGATGGAAACAAAATCCCGAAATTTCAGAGTCGAGGCGATCGATCGCGTCAAATGAAGCGATCGATCGCATTTTGCTACTGCCTCAAGGCAATCTATCGCCTCATTTGAAGCGATCGATCGCATCCTCTGATTTTTAGCAAATTACGATTTCATCCCTCATTTTTCATGTTTGCTCGGTTTGGTCCTTTTTCATCATTTTAAGCATATTTCCTCCACTTTTATGCATTTGGACCTAGATTCCTGAAATATACAAATATATACCAAAACGGGTAATATATTCCAGGAATCAATACAAAAACGTCCATAATCTTATATCAAATTAAGTGTAAAATCACACTTATCAATCGTCACCAAAAATTAGTGATATGTCGCGATCGATCGGTGCCAAGCCGCTATCGATCATGACCTGCGATTTTCCGAAATATATTTTGCTTCAATGGTGAATTTCACCCCAAATTCAATTCAACACCCCCAAAACCTTCAACACCTCAAATACTCCAATAAAAGCCAACAAAAACTCCAAAAATACCATATTAACAATTTACCAAAAATCCACAAAACCTAAACCCAACACAAATCTACAAGCTTCTCAAAACCACTATCAATACGAAGATAAAAGGGAGGGGAAAAATATTACCCAATTATCTTCGAGAAATCTCGCTCCAAAAATCGAGTCTCATCGATTTTCTTCAAGGGGAGAAAGAGGGGAGAAAAAGGAAGAGAGGGGGGAGAGAAACGTGGAGAGAGGGAGAGAAGTGAGGTGAGGAATGACTGAACACCGAGTCCACTTGGTATATATAGTACCAAGGCTCCAAAAACCCGAGTCTCAATACTCGCACCATAACCCATTAAAAATCATATGTGCTCAATAATTATCTCCCACTCACTCAATTACATCACAAACCTCAATCCAAAGCACCCCAGACTTCAGATCCCACTACCAACACAATTTCAAGGTTTGTACCTTAATGAGAATAAAATCTCAACCCTTGGATCTGACACTCCCGATACTGGATTAAAATCCCCGAGAGTCTCAACACCGTAATTATTTCACAATTACTCCAAATAAAATCCATTAAGGATTATAATCACTCCAGGATTAACGCAATTAATTTCCGGACATCACATTTCCAGAGCCAATGTTGTACATGTTCTACCTGTTTCAACAGAAACAGCCCCACACGGGGTGAGCATATCAATAATACAATCTTAATCTCATCAATCTAACAATTCATAATTTACAGGATATAAAGATGTAAAATCATAAGGTACTCCCTGTATGTATCGTTACCATATGGGATCTCCCATGCTTTTCATGTTCTCACAATAACCAAAATCATCAATCTCCAAAATCATTAATCATTTTGTTGATTAACCCTACTCATGCTCAAACCATCAATTTCGTAATCAAATATAACTAAATCATTACACTAATGATTTACAGAAATCACATAAATCTTATTTAATGATTTCACATTTCCATCACATCGTATAACATCGCTCGCTCAACAGCAGCGGCACTATAACCTCTCGCACGCTCAACAGTGGCGGCATCATAATCAATGCTCGCTCAGCGACAACATCATACTCATTGCTCGCTCAATAGCAGCATCACCATAATTCACAATACGCAACAACTAATCACATACAAGAATATGTTATTCACCTAACAATAACAATAATATATTAACTATGCTCGTACGTTATACGTACCTTATAATCCAATAGTAAGGGCCCATCATTACCTTTGCTACGAGATTCAGTGAATTATATGCTATACACAGTTAATAACTCACAATCAATTATGTGAACATAATCACATACTCGAGCACGTACGCAACCTCCATATACATCATCCAATCATGATGATTAATCACAAATAAATAACCCTGTATACTACTCAAGGCATCCCATTTAATTCTATGTTCATTGAGTTAAGGATTAACTCGATCGAGTAGTATATCGTACTAAGGTCCAACTAATGCCAACCTTAACTCTTCCGTGATCGATCGCCAAGTCCCCGCGATCGATCGACAGACCTCGCGCAATTGATCGGCAACTTCGGGCGAGCGATCACCATCAATATTCATCATCTTCAAATTTCAGTGATAAGTAGCGATCGATCGGCGCCAACGCCGTGATCAATCGTGACCTGCGATTTTACGAAAATATTTTGCTTCCATGGTGTTTCTGGTAGCGCTTATCGCGTACGCCCAAATTAACCCTTCTTCAGTTAATAGCAAAAATATGTAGTATCGGAAGTAGGGATCGATCCCACAGGGAAGGTAAATTTATTTCGTGCCAAAAACGAATAATAACAAGGGGGTTTTAGGATGAATGATTACTACTAAGCAAATTCTATAATTAAACTAATTAACGAGATTAACTAAGATGATTTAAACTTATGAGAGTGAAGCGATTCTTGGTTTCCAGGTAACCGTACTTTTGGAAAATTATCTTTTAGTCATCAAATCAAAACATTTGAATTCTTTCAATTATCGATCGATTGGAAATTCAATTCCTACTCATCTTATTCGTAGTCAAAGAGAAAACAGCATTCAATTCAACCCTTACCAAATCTCTAATCACCACTACAGCCGTTAATGATTAAATCAATGATAGTTTCAAAACTAATGAGTTCGATAAATCTAATCAATAAAAACTACAGCCGTTAAAATTGATTACTCAATCGTTTCTCCTAAGAATTCAATAACACCTACGGCCGGTTAATTATTGATCTTAGTTGTTTCTTAACAAACTATCGATTATGCAATTGAATATTAGGTGATCGGTCTAATACACAAACACAACAATCATGGAATTCGAAATCTGAGAAACAAACTGAAATCGAAATCTAATTCAACAATCAAACCAAATTCTCATAAAAGATTTAAATCCAAAAGTAGGTATCCCTTCAACCAAGAATCAAAGGGTTTAGCCTAGCATAATTAAATCTTAAAACAATAAAAATTCGATGGAAAACATTAAATAAATAAAAGAAAAAAAATTACTAATATAAATCACGATTCCGGCTTGTCGATTCCGGTTCCGTTCTTCGTTGTTCTTGAAGAAAACTTGAAAGAAAATTAATCTAAAATCTCCAAGTATTCTAAGAGTATGAAAAACTATCAAAAACTGCTGCTAATGAGGCTTAGTCTCGAGTTTTAGGGTATGGGAGTGATAAAAATGGGATACAATCTTTTAAACATGGTAAAAGACTCAATTTCTTAATTTCCGGACTCTTCGGCGATCGATCGCCTGATGTGTGGCGATCGATCGCTAGTTTATTTTTTTCCAGCGAATTTGTTGAGGCGATCGATCGCCACTTTATCGCGATCGATCGCCGAGCTCCAGTAGACTTTGGCGATCGATCGCCAATTCTTCGCGATCGATCGCTAACCCGTGAATTTTGTTGCAAAAGTTTATGTCCATAGGCGATCGATCTCCTCTTCGTGGCAATCGATCTCCTCCTTCAAAATTACATTTTTGCCCTTTTCTTGATCAACTTTTAGTCCTTGTCATATCCATGTCTCTTCTTGGTCTTTACACATCATTTTTAGCTCGTTTTCTTCGATTGTACCTACAATTACACAAATATACGATTAGGTAGCATACGTATCAAGTTATCTATCAAAACCTACCAAATCGTAGACAATTAAGCACTAAAGATGTGTCTATTTCTAGTCACATCAAACTCCCCCATACTTACTCTTTACTCGACCTCGAGTAAACAAATAAAACTACAATATTTATGGTTGGCTCATAGGTTCATAACAAAGCAACTTGTCCTCACTTTAATGCCTCAACAATTTTAACATGCATAATAATGAACGGCGGTGAAAAGTTAACAGTGGAACAAGTTCAATCCCTAAACATTTCGTACCCAACGAAGTAGTGAACGTGTGTGTGTGGTCATAAACAAGTGGTGTGTACAAATTATAGATCTAAAATATGCAAAGCCATAATAGTTCAAGTCATACACTAACACAAGTATAAGCTCACTTGCACACTCTTCTCCACTATCTTAGCTACTTTGCAAACATAAATCAAGTAGGTCTTTATTAGCTTGTAGCTTGGCCTAGGTATTGGCTTATGAAAGAAAGGGTAAGGATATTCAAACAAGAGAGTATGATGAAATGCACACTAAAAGCTTCTCTTTTTGTATGAATTTTTCAACTTTGTTCTTTTTCACAAGGTTTATTTCAACACTTTGCTTCTTTTGTGCCTTGGCTCCCCTTGGAGTCATATTTTCATCTATTTTTTCAAGGCATCCCTTTTTCTTTCATGCATTCCATTCTTTTGACAATTAAGCTCACAAATATACTTCAATGATTCCCAAGTGCATTTGAATGAAATACATCATACTCCCTTAAAAGGTATGGATTAAAATCACATTTAGGCATAAAGGGTAGGATGATAAGCTAGTCAAGAAATGTTGAATGGGGGTCTTTAGTATGCTTAGCATACTACCATTCTTTTACATTTAAGGCTCAAAATAGGTACTAGAGAATGATTTTGTTTACATGGTAGGCTTGAAAGGCTCAAACGCATCAAAGATTGCCTATATCACTTTCATGTTTGCAAGTAGTCTAGACATACGCCTCAAAGAGCATGTAGTTAAGTTCTAGCATGTCTTAGAGACTTCTTAAGACTATCACAAAGTTCACACAATCTTCACTAAGTTATGCACACTTCACAAGTCATGACAATAATGTGCTCAAAATATTCAACTTACTAAGTTAAAGTACACTTTGCATTAGAGTTCAAAGTGTTCCAAGGTTAACAATTCACATATGTTCAAAAGCATGCATGATATCAATTAGGTTTCATCATGGGCTAGTGATTC
Organism: Haberlea rhodopensis; assembly: GCA_907163345.1. Classification (NCBI taxonomy): domain Eukaryota; kingdom Viridiplantae; phylum Streptophyta; class Magnoliopsida; order Lamiales; family Gesneriaceae; genus Haberlea; species Haberlea rhodopensis. The sequence continues at coordinate 383,084 of CAJQUN010000132.1, read as the reverse complement.
TAAGCATGTGTTCATTACTAGCTATGAGCTCAAAATTTTCAAATTTTTCGATTTTTTTTGTATTTTTGTAATAAGAAAAACAATAACACACTACTAATCCCTCCCCCATACTTAAATCTTACATTGTCCTCAATGTAAGGCAAAAATACAAGAAAAGAGAATAGTCTAACTAGTCTAACTACTAAAGAAAAAATTAAAAAAATAAAAGGGAGAAAAGAAACTAACTCCCCTTGGGTTGCCTCCCAAGCAGCGCCTCTGTTTAACGTCGGTGGCCCGACGCCAGTCCTCTATCAAGGTGGGTGATGCGGTGTCGCTCTATCCTTCCATAACCACCTCAATATCTTCTTCACTCCTCTGTATTTCGGCTTGTTGCTCTTTGAGTGGTCGTCCCCAGTCTTTGTTACTCCTCCAGCATTTGTTGCTTGCTTTGGTCGATCCGATGGTGCTTCTTTTCAACGGTACGATCCTGCAAGTGAGAAATAAGATGGTCAGCAGTATCGTGAGTAGATAACGCAGCAATAGTATGAACTGTATGTACTAAGTTAGAATCCATACCTTTCTTGTTGTCAAGACCATCAGTAGCCTTTCCCATTTCCCACAACTCATCATTATCAAAATCAGAATCATAATTATCATGTACATCAATAGCGTAACTAGAATGCTCAGGAAGTTTAATGGGTTCATACATGTTGAATTTTGCAACTGTACCATTAGACTCCAATGTGATCATACCGCTATTCATATTGATTACTGATTTTGATGTTTTCAAGAATGGTCTCCCTAAAATAATTAGACTAGAAGGATCATCATTTCTCATGTCTAAGACATAGAAATCGGTTGTGAAGACCAAGTTCTTTACATGCACAACTACGTCCTCTACTATCCCCTTAGGTATGACCGTGGATTTATCAGCTAAGTGAATAACTGCGCTATTTCTTTTTAAAGGTCCCATTTTCAGTTGGGAGTACATTGAGTAAGGTATGACATTTATGGACGATCCTAAATCGAGCATAGCCTTCTCAATCCTCATAGACCTAATCTCACATGGGATAAAGAACATACCTGGGTCCTTGCATTTAATGGGGATGCTTCTTTGGTTGTCCGCCGAAACATTGTCATTGAGCTCGACCTTGGGCTGCCCCTTGTGTTCCTTGCTTTGATCCTCTTTCATGGTTTCATGCAATGGGGCTTGCTCTTTGCAGCGTGGACTCATCTCGTAGAGGCCTTTGAGTCCGGCACCTTTCCTATTGTCCTTCAATGCTTGGGGGAAAGGGGGTGGTTCTCTATATTCAGAAAGTTTGGGGTACTTACCTCGTGGTTCCTCCCCTTGCATTGGCTCTTCAACGTCTGTCTCTGTCTCCGTCATCTCTTCTTTCTGAAGTGGCATCAGTACCACCTTCTCTTCAGTTGCATCTTCATTCACATTCATTGTGATAGCACTCACATTTTCATGGGAGTTCATCTCTGGTTGTGACGGCAGTCATTGAAATCCTTGCTTTGATCTTGCTGATTGAAGTTGCCAATTGTCCCATCTATGTAGTCAGGCTCTGGATGCTTGCCCTCGTCTCCTGTTGAAATTGTAAGCTATTTTCAGCAATAATTTTGATGCTATGTTCTAACCTGTCAGAAGGAGGGTGCACTGGCGGTGGTGGAGGTCGTTGATATGGCGGTCTGTAGGGTGGGGGTTGGTGCATCTGTGGGTTCCCATAGCCTTGGTTCGGATTGTCCCTCCACCCTTGATTGTAGTTGTTTGGTGGATGATCATAATTCCTTTGTGGTGGCCCTGAGAATCCTCCTGCAGCATTCACGTTCTCCGTGGTTGTCTCTTGTAGTGAGGGGCATGCGTCTGTGGAATGGTTCGCAGCCAAACAGATTCCACACGGCTTTGTCTTTCCTACATTTCCACCTGCCATACCACGCACAAGAAAAGTGAGGTCGATCAGTTGTTGTTCTAAGTTTCATACGTTTACCTCTTTTCTTTGCGGTTGTTCATGGCGCACAGATCCGAATTGTTGGGAGTTGGCCGCCATGTTAGCTATCAAGCGTCTTGCTTCCTCCGCTGTTTTATCTATAAATGCTCCTCCGCTTGCCGCATCCACCAAGTTCCTATCACCAGAAAGTAAACCTTCATAGAAGTATTGGATTAGAAGGTGTTCACTTATCTGGTGTTGTGGACAACTTGCGCACAACTTCTTGAATCTCTCCCAGTACTCGTGTAGTGATTCCTCGTAGAGCTGCTTCACACCATATATCTCTTTCCTCAAGTTCGTTGCCCTTGAAGCTGGGAAGTACTTTTCTAGGAATACTCTTTGTAAGTCAGTCCACGTGGTGATCGATCCGGATGGTAAGTAGAAGAGCCAGTCTTTTGCAGCGTCCTTTAGAGAGAACGGGAATGCTCTTAGCTTTATTTGATCCTCAGTGATTCCGGTCGGCTTCATGGTAGTGCACACCACGTGGAACTCCATCAGATGCTTATGCGGGTTTTCACCTGCAAGACCACGAAAAGCTGGTAATAAGTGAATTAAACCAGACTTAAGTTCGAAGTTTACGTTATTGGCCAGAGCAGGGAAACTGATGCAGAGCGGTTGTTGATCCAAGTTAGGATTCGCCAACTGCCTCAAGCTTTGATTTGCAGCCATCATGGATCTCTCTTCTTCTTCAAGCAGCCTTGCTTCTCTCCTTCTCTGATGTAGCGTCCTCTCAATCTCAGGATCGTAGTGAAAATTATCTTCGTGATTGAACGATCCACCTGTACTCATTAACAAACCAAAGTAGTAATGCGGGATAAAAATAAATAAAAAAAAATCGACACAAATAAATGTTGCCTTCCCCTGCAACGGCACCAAAATTTGGTAGCGCTTATCGCGTACGCCCAAATTAACCCTTCTTCAGTTAATAGCAAAAATATGTAGTATCGGAAGTAGGGAGCGATCCCACAGGGAAGGTAAATTTATTTCGTGCCAAAAACGAATAATAACAAGGGAGTTTTAGGATGAATGATTACTACTAAGCAAATTCTATAATTAAACTAATTAACGAGATTAACTAAGATGATTTTAACTTATGAGAGTGAAGCGATTCTTGGTTTCCAGGTAACCGTACTTTTGGAAAATTATCTTTTAGTCATCAAGTCAAAACATTCGAATTCTTTCAATTATCTATCGATTGGAAATTCAATTCATACTCGTCTTATTCGTAGTCAAAGAGAAAACAGCATTCAATTCAACCCTACCAAATCTCTAATCACCACTACAGCCGTTAATGATTAAATCAATGATAGTTTCAAAACTAATGAGTTCGATAAATCTAATCAATGAAAACTACAGCCGTTAAAATTGATTACTCAACCGTTTCTCCTAAGAATTCAATAACACCTACAGCCGGTTAATTATTGATCTTAGTTGTTTCTTAACAAACTATCGATTATGCAATTGAATATTAGGTGATCGGTCTAATAGACAAACACAACAATCATGGAATTCGAAATCTGAGAAACAAATTGAAATCGAAATCTAATTCAACAATCAAACCAAATTCTCATAAAAGATTTAAATCCAAAAGTAGGTATCCCTTCAACCAAGAATCAAAGGGTTTAGCCTAGCATAATTAAATCTTAAAACAATAAAAATTCGATGGAAAACATTTAATAAATAAAGGAAAAGAAATTACTAATATAAATCACGATTCCGGCTTGTCGATTCCGGTTCCGTTCTTCGTTGTTCTTGAAGAAAACTTGAAAGAAAATTAATCTAAAATCTCCAAATATTCTAAGAGTATGAAAAACTATCAAAAACTGCTGCTAATGAGGCTTAGTCTCGAGTTTTAGGGTATGGGAGTGATAAAAATGGGATACAATCTTTTAAACATGGTAAAAGACTCAATTTCCTAATTTCCGGACTCTTCGGCGATCGATCGCCTGATGTGTGGCGATCGATCGCTAGTTTATTTTTTTTCAGCGAATTTGTTGAGGCGATCGATCGCCACTTTATCGCGATCGATCGCTGAGCTCCAGTAGACTTTGGCGATCGATCGCCAATTCTTCGCGATCGATCGCTAACCCGTGAATTTTGTTGCAAAAGTTTATGTCCATAGGCGATCGATCTCCTCTTCGTGGCAATCGATCTCCTCCTTCAAAATTACATTTTTGCCCTTTTCTTGATCAACTTTTAGTCCTTGTCATATCCATGTCTCTTCTTGGTCTTTACACATCATTTTTAGCTCGTTTTCTTCGATTGTACCTACAATTACACAAATATACGATTAGGTAGCATACGTATCAAATTATCTATCAAAACCTACCAAATCGTAGACAATTAAGCACTAAAGATGTGTCTATTTCTAGTCACATCAGTTTCTCACACCCACACTCAAATACAACACCCCCAACACCTTCACTACTTCAAAAACACCATTTAAACTCAATAAAAACACCAATTACAACAATATAACAAATTCTACAAAAACTCGCAAACTCCAAACCCATAATCATACTTAACCAAACACCACAAAACTACTATCAAAACAAAGATAAAAGCCAGGGGAAGAAGATTACCCAATTATCTACTCGAAAATCCATCAAGAATCAAGCCACCGTCGATTTCTTCTTCAAGAGGGAAAAAGATAGAAAATGGGAGAGGTGGGGAGAGGAGAGGGGCGCAGGAGAGGAGAAAAGAGGGAGAGAAGTGGCGAATGGTTGAACACTGAGTTAACTTGGTATATATAGTACCAAGGCTCCAAAAACCGAGTTGTAAATACTCGCACCAAAACTCAATAAAAATCATATGTGTTCAATAATTATCTCCACTCACTCAATTACATCACAAACCTCAATCCAAAGTTCCATAGACTCCAGATCCCACTACCAACACAATTCCAAGGTTTAACACTTTAATGAGAATAAAATCTCAACTCTTGGATCCAACAATCCCGATACCGGATTAAAATCCTCAGAAGTCTCAACACCGCAATTATCTCATAATCACCATAATTAAAATCCATTAAGGATTAATCTCTCTGGGATTAACACAATAATTTCCGGATATCACATTTATCCCATACAATCAAATGTCATCCTCAAAATTTGCACACGCGTACTCTACGTACCACCAAGACCACACAACTCAACTGGAATACACTGTATCGATTCATGAATATGTCATGAACGAACACCAACTGCGAGGACATAGATCTCGCACCAAACTCTGGAATGGAGACGTTCTCCCAAACCATCACAATCTTTAAAAGATGTTAACATACCTCGATGTTAACCACCCAAAAGCAGTCAATCAACCTTAACTGCTATCTACACGAATCATTCCTGATTCCAACATAGATATTACCTCAATGACATCTCTATAACTTGGTCTTCGATGCCAAATACATATCGCCATGAAGGAAACCACCAGTACACAGAAGTTAGTAATACTAAGCTCGGTTTTTGTTCTCCAATCACGTAGTACTCATCAAGGGAATACCCACTTTTGGAAAGGTACGTAGTGGACGTACGGGCACCCAACGGTACATGTATCTTATATACTCATTGTTTATGCATTGTGGATGCAAGTATATATGTGGTATTGCATTGTGGATGCAAATACATGTTATGCATGATGTTTATAAATGCATATGATTATTGGTGCACATCCCATGAGTCGTGGTCATCCCTTGATGATTTTAATGCTTGCCGCTATTTGGTTTGGTTCCGCTAAATGTGAAGCGAGGGGTGGGAGCGCCGCATGTCACATTTGAGCGTGGTTATCATATAGGGCGAGGAAAGGGTATTTGCCGATCAATGAGAGGCGAGGGGTGGGAGTCCCGCAGTCCATTGAAGCGAGGTTATCCTATGCCGCCTATATGTAAATAAGCGAGGGGCATTAAAATACATTGTGATGGACAGACTAGGGATTGGGGATCAGTATTTGGTGTTGATGAGCTGGTATATGTCATGACATGTTTAGACCATTAAAAATAATCTATTGATTATACTCACGAGTTATGGTACAGGGACAACCAAACGGGAAGCGTTTGAAATGCATGGGAAAACAGGAAGTGTTTTATTATGATTATGCATTTACGCTTTATCTTCATATTGTGTTGAATATGAATGATTATTATTGCTCATGTTTGGGGGTTGTCCTTGTAGGTACACGTTTGGCATGATAGAAGGCCTAGACGGGTTGAGATGGTGAGCTTATTGAGGATGCTTTTGGGACTTGAAGGACAGGATTATTTTGGATAGTATCTACTCTAGGAGTAGTATAAAACTATAATTGAAAACATTCATTGATTGGAATGTAATTAATCCTTTTGGTAGTCCTTATTTTTGGCATGTAATGCTTAAGCTCATAAACTCAACACGTTCTTTTACACTCTGATCTTTTATATTAGCTCTATTATGTCTTGATTCCGCATTTAAGGATTAGGGTCCTTACATTAGTGGTATCAGAGCCAGGTTAGAGAACCCGGGAACGAGTGAAGGGTAGCCTTAGCATGTTTGGCTAGGTGCTTACATTTGAAGCATGTTTATGCATGTGGTGCATATTGATGTATATTCTGTTATACTAACATGCGTATTCTAATTCCTGTTATCTAACGGCATAACATATATACTGCTTTGGAATTGTTGTTAACATTTGTATTACAGCATGGCTGCTAATGAGGAAGTTGGAGATGTGGGTAGTGTGAATGCAAGTATCGGACAGGCGAACCCTCTACCTCCACCGGCTGTAGGCATAGAACCAGTGGTTCAGTTATTGCTACCGGGTGAGATCAGTCTGACACAATTTCTGTCGTATCATCCGCCCCGGTTTGAGGGGACAGAGTCCGGAGAGGAGGCTGAAGAGTGGCTGGAAAGACTTGAACAGATCTTTGTATCGGCTCCTTGTGCTGTTACAGCTTGGCTGAGGCTGGCGGAGTTTCAGTTAGCAAAGAAACCTCTCATGTGGTGGAGGAGCACGGTGATGGAGCTAAGAGCACTGGGTGCTGTGATTGATTGGACACTCTTCAGGACTAGGTTTTTGAACCGGTATTTCTCCGCGGCGGCGAGACAGACGAAGGAGGACGAATTTACAAGTTTGAAGCAGGGGAACATGACAGTGGCAGACTATACCACACGGTACTCTTCGTTGCTGAGGTACGTTCCCCACATTGCCACCAATGGGCACGCAAAGATGATGAATTTTATGAAGGGGTTGCGACCGGAGCTCTATGACCGGGTTATCACCAATAACCCAACTTCTTTTGATGATGCTCTCACAAGGGCGGAGCTTGCCGAGCTTGGGGTGGGAGCTTATTCTAGTGCTATGCCACCACCAGTACCGCAACAAAGGCAGACTAGTGACAGTTTGAGGCCCCGGGGAGAACCATTTAAGCCTCGTGACGCCTCTTCATCTTCACGTTTTGGTGGAAAGAAGTACTTTGGTCAGAAACAGGATGGCAAGAAGGGTAATTGGTCGGCCAATCGAGGGTCTTCACAAGGGGATAGGCCGGGAGAGCCGAGGTTCAACAATTGTGGAGGGCCACATTCTTCAAACAAGTGTCCTGCATGTTATATCTGTGGCAAGATGGGCCACATCGCTCGGTATTGCCCCACTCGGGGAGGACAGTTAGAGTATCAGGGCAACAGGACGAGGTTTGATGATAGGACAGTGCAGCAGAGGCAGCAGTTTGGGCCTCGACCATCGGGAGGTCAGACAGTAGGACCGCCCCAGGGACAGGTGTATGCACTGACCAGGGAGCAGGCCCAGGCAGCCCCAGAGGAGGTGATTGCCGGTACGTGTCATTTATTTACGTAACCTGCTTTTATTTTGATCGATACAGGTGCCTCCCACTCTTTTGTATCGGTGGGTTTTGTGGAAAGACACCATATGCGCACGTCTTCTTTACCCACGCCTCTTTTGGTCTCGACACCCACTGGAAGAAATGTCGTTGCTGATCGGTTTATGGCAGACTGCCTCATTTATTTTGAGGGCAACGAATTGAGATCAGACTTGATTGTGCTGGGTATGTCAGACTTCGACTGCATCTTGGGTATTGATGTTCTGAACAGATATCAGGCAGTGGTAGATTGCCGACAGAGGACAGTGAAGTTCAGACCTGAGTTGGGCAGTCAGTGGACCTTCTATGGCAACGGTTCTCGTGCGAAGATTCCGTTGATTTCAGCGATCAAGATGACTCAGTTGTTGGAACGTGGCCACACGGGCTATCTCATTTATGCAGTGGACACGTCTGGGAAGAGTAAAGAACTAAGAGTTGAGGATGTACCAGTGGTAGCAGAGTTTGCTGATGTATTCCCAGAAGAGATCCCAGGATTCCCACCGGCTAGGGAAGTTGAGTTTGGGATCGAGTTGCTGCCAGGGACATCCGCTATCTCTCGTGCACCTTATAGGATGGCACCGGCTGAGTTGAGAGAGTTGAAAGAACAGTTGCAGGATCTCCTGGACAAGGGATATATATGCCCGAGCGTGTCGCCATGGGGCGCACCAGTTCTCTTTGTGAAGAAGAAGGACGGCTCGATGCGGTTGTGCATCGATTACCGGCAACTGAATAAGGCTACAGTGAAGAACAAGTATCCTCTTCCAAGGATTGACGATCTGTTTGATCAGTTGCAAGGTACCAGGGTGTATAGCAAGATTGATTTGAGATCCGGATATCATCAGATTCGAGTCAGAGAGGAAGATGTGCAGAAGACAGCATTCCGGACCCGATATGGACATTATGAGTTCCTAGTGATGCCGTTCGGCGTGACGAATGCTCCAGCAGTCTTTATGAGTCTGATGAACAGAGTGTTTCAGCCGTATCTTGATCAGTTCGTCATTGTGTTTATTGACGATATTCTCATCTACTCCCGGAGTGAGGAAGAGCATGTGAAACACTTGAGGACAGTGCTTCAGATTCTCAGAGAGCATCAGTTGTATGCTAAGCTCAGTAAGTGTGAATTTTGGCTGAGCAGTGTAGTGTTTCTGGGGCATGTCATATCGAGCAGTGGGATATCTGTAGATCCCAAGAAGATTGAGGCTGTAATGGAGTGGGCTGCCCCCACTTCTGTGCCGGAGATTCAGAGCTTCCTGGGTTTGGCCGGTTATTATCGACGCTTTGTCGAGGGCTTTTCAAAGATTGCCAAGCCATTGACTCAGTTGACCCAGAAGGGAGTGCCTTTCTTTTGGTCAGAAGCTTGTGAGGAGAGCTTCCAGGAATTAAAGCACCGGTTGACGACGGCGCCAATGTTAGTGATCCCTACGGAGAACTCCAGATTTGTTCTGTATACTGACGCATCACTTCAGGGTCTTGGGTGTGTTCTGATGCAAGATAAGCATGTGGTAGCTTATGCATCGAGGCAGTTGAAGCCGCATGAGACCAGATATCCAGTTCATGACTTGGAATTGGCGGCTATCATCTTCGCCCTGAAGATTTGGAGGCACTATTTGTATGGTACTTCATTTACCATTTACACGGATCACAAGAGCCTCAAGTTTTTATTCACTCAGGCAGAGTTGAACATGAGGCAGAGGAGGTGGATGGACCTACTCAAGGACTATGATTGCGAGATAGAGTACCATCCGGGGAAAGCCAATTTGACAGCAGACGCTTTGAGCCGGAAAGTGAGGAGTTCTGCTGAGGACGTCATTCATCTGTCGGCTATGATGACCTCCTATTGCCATTTGGGCTATGATTTTGACATAGATGCATCGCCTGTGTATGTATCGACCTTGTTAGCTGAGCCAGATATCTATGAGAACATCAGGAGAGCTCAGAGGTCAGACGATGAGGTTCAGAGGTGGTTATCTTTAGTACATCTTGGTCAGCCAACGAAATTCAGAGTGGCCGATGACGGGTCTTTGAGATTGGGTGACCGTTGGGTGGTTCCAAATACGCCGGAGTTGCGTAGAGGGATCTTGGAGCGAGCTCATAGTAGCAGACTTAGCATCCACCCAGGCGGGAAGAAGATGTATAAAGATCTGCGTGGCCAGTTTTTGTGGAAAAGGATGAAATCTGATGTCGTCGCTTTTGTGAAGAGGTGTTTGATCTGCCAGCAGGTTAAGGCAGAGAGACAGAGACCTGGCGGCGAGCTGAGAAGCTTGGAGATACCGAAGTGGAAGTGGGAGCACATTTCCATGGACTTCGTGACTCATTTGCCGAGGAGTGCTTCAGGCTTCGATGCTATTTGGGTGATTGTGGACAGATTGACTAAGGTAGCCCACTTTATCCCCTATAGCATGACCTTCACCTTTTTGAGGATGGCGCAGTTATATATTAGAGATGTGGTGAGATTGCATGGGATCCCCGTTTCCATAGTGTCGGATCGAGATCCGCGATTCACATCTCATTTTTGGGAAGGTCTTCAGTCAGCCTTGGGAACTGAAGTCAGATTGAGCACTGCTTATCATCCTCAGACGGATGGCCAGACCGAGCGCACTATTCAGACGCTCGAGGACATGCTGAGAGCTTGTGTTTTGGAGTTCGATGCCTCTTGGCAGGATTCAGTGCCCTTGGTAGAGTTTTCTTATAACAATAGCTACCAGGCGAGTATTCAGATGGCTCCGTTTGAAGCTCTTTATGGCAGACGGTGTAGATCACCCTTGTGTTGGGATGATTTGGACCGCAGATCGGTCGGAGGACCGGAGTTGATTCGGGAGATGGAAGAAAAGATAAAGACGATAAGGCAGAAAATGAAAGCGGCCCAGGACAGACAGGCAGCTTATGCGAATAAACGGCGGAGACCGTTGGAATTTCAGTTGGGAGATAAGGTCTTTTTGAAGATCTCGCCTTTCAGAGGCGTAGTGCGATTTGGGATGCGCGGGAAATTGTCTCCGATGTATGTTGGAGCGTACGAGATTTTGCAGCGCATTGGCACCTTAGCTTACCGACTGGCTTTGCCGCCTTCTTTATCTGGTATACATGATGTGTTTCATGTATCGATGCTGCGGAAGTATGAGCCGGATCCGTCGCATGTTTTACAGCCTTCCGAAGTTCAGTTAGAGTCCGATGTATCTTATGTGGAACGGCCTGTTAGAATTCTGGATCGAGCAGACCGCAGACTTCGGAATAAAGTGATACCTATGATCAAGGTTCAGTGGGATCGCAGGGGTGTCGAGGAGGCTACGTGGGAGACGGAGCGGCATATGGTGCAGCACTACCCGGAACTATTCTCTGGTATGTGTTTATGTTTAGTTTCCTTTTGGGGTAAGTGCATGTGATTTCGAGGACGAAATCTTATAAGTAGGGGAGTATTGTGATATCCCTGAAATGATTAATTGCTATTTGGTGCATTAATTGTGTTTATGTGATTAATTATGGTGGTAATTAATTATGTGTTGGAATTATTATGTGGAAATGCTTAGTCACATGTTAGAGTGACCCGGGATAGCATTTCAGGGTTCATATTGGGTATGTTGGGAATTATGGTTGGAAGCATGATTTATTTGCCATGGTTAGCAATTAATTAGAAATCATGTGTTTAATTGATATTTTGGTGCATTTGGTTTAATGCTTTGGAAAATATCATGTTGGGGTGTTTTATACACCATGATTTGTGGATTGCATCTTTAATTAAACTCAATCCCCTTTTATACCCTTATAACCCCACCTCATCCACTTTCACTTTACCAAAATCAAATCTACAACTCTTTCCCTTCCATTTTCGTTCTTGAGCTTTGGGGTGAAGAGAAACCTTTCAAAAATCTTGATTTGTGGAGATTGTTGGGTGATTTGAGGTCCCCAAGAGGTATGGATACCTCATGGTTAATTTTGTAAGGTTTTGTTTAAGTTTGGGTTGGTTTTGAATGGTTTTAAAATGGGTTTATGTTGGGTTGTTGTGGGTTTGGTTAAAGGTTGGATTTATACTTGTTTGAAGTATATTTTGGTGGTTTAAGTTGTCATTTTTGTTGTTGTTTGTTTGTATAAGTGTTGGGATGGTTTGGAAGAAAATTTTGGTACAAAAATGGCAGAAATCGCGCCTCTGCGCGAGGCGATAGATCGCCTGAAAAGAGCGACCGATCGCCAAGAGACAGTAGACTTTTTGAGGGTTAGGCGATTGGTGTGCGCTTATCGTGTACGCCCAAATTAACCCCACTCAATCCTCAAGATTGATAACAATAATGTAGTAGCGTGAGTAGGGATCGATCCCACGAGGAGGTGTGAATTCTTGTGTTAATGAAAATCAAAATCAAAAGAATAAAAGATGGGGTTGTGAATGAATTATACTAATTAAAATTAAAGCTAAAGATTAAAGTAATGAAAGTGATTCTTGGTATCGGTCGACTCTTCCTTGGAATTATCATCTATTTCATCGATTTACAAAAGACTCAATTTTTCATATGAATATTCATCGTTGGACGTTTAATCCAATAATCAAAGTCATATCTCACCTTACGTGTAGTTAAGTAGCCCAAGCGTTCTAGTTTAACCCTTATCAAACAATCAATCAAAATACAAGCGATTAAGATTTAAATCGATGATAGCATATGAACTAGTGAGATCGATGAAGCTAAACAACATAATCCAAGCGTCTATGTTTAATCTAGTCAAGTGTTCTTCCTAAGAATTTAACAAACTCACAAGCGGAAATTCATCAATCTTAGTTGCTTCGTAAATTAGAGGGATCAAACGATTCCGTATTTGATATCTAATTTAGCGTTAGATTTCATGCAAGTTATTAGATTGTCAATCCAATAAACAAACACAACAATCATATCAATAAAATCAGAAAAACTCTTGATACTCAATAAAATTGATAATTAAAGCGTAAGAATCTCCCTAAGATAAATAAAATCCAAGGATTTGTCTTCCTCAACCAAGAATTAAAAACTAGCTAGACATAATCTAAGAAAAACAATAAATAAAAGCAAGGGAAAGAAAACTAATCCGATCTCCGCTCGTCGAGGTGTCAATCCCGCCTTCGCTTCGATCTTCGTAGCCGTCCTCAACAAAATTGAGAGAGAAATTATAAAACTATCCTAAACTACTTTACCCTAACTATCTAAAATGGTTAAAAGGTCTGATTTTCGTGGATATATGTATTGGGAGGCTGATGGAGTAGGTTAGAATCCATGTGGGAAGGAAATAAATCAAGTTTTTACACTTTCCAAAAGTCTTCTGGCGTAAATACGCGTAGAATGGCGTAGCTACGCCTACACATGCCGTAGCGTTGGCGTAATTACGCCTAATAATGGCGTAATTACGCCTGTCATCGATTTTTCTGGCAAGTTTCGTATTTTGGCCGTAACTTTCTCGTCCGAACTCCGAATTTGATGAATCAGCTGTCCACGCGAATAACTCAAAGTTCTACAACTTTTCTATGGAACACATTTCCAAAACATGGCTCGAACAAATAGAAATTTGAGGAGAAAGGAGCAACATGTGTCTTGGATTCTGGTTTTTTCTCTTTTCTTCAACTTTATTGCTTCTTTCATCATTTTAGCTTGATTTCTTTACCTTTCCCTACATTTACACAAATATACGATTAGGTAGCAAATGTATCAATTTATCCATCAAAATATACCAAATCGTAGACAATTAAGTGCAATAGATGTGTCTATTTCTAGTCACATCTAACACCCCCATACTTAAACTTTACTCGACCTCGAGTAAATGAGACAAAACTATAATCTTTTTACTTTGGCTCATAGGTTCATAACAAACTAACTTGTTCTCACTTTTATGCCTCAACAATTTTAAACATGCATAGTAATGAAAGGCGGTGAAAAGTTAACAGTGGAACAAGTTCAATCCCTAAACATCTCATACTCAACAAAGTAGTGAACGTGTGTGGGTGGTCATAAACAAGTGTCATGTACAAATTATAGATCCAAAAGAAGTAATCCCACAATAGTTCAAGTCATACACTAACACAAGTATAAGCTCACTTGCACAATCTTCTCCACTACTTAGCCACTTTGCAAACATAAATCAAGTAGGTCTTTATTAGCTTGTAGTGTGGCCTAGGTATTGGCTTATGAAAGAAAGGTAAGGATATATCAAGTAAGAGAGTATGATGATATGCACACTAAAAGCTTCTCTTCTTGCTTGAATTTTTCAACTTTTGTTTCAACATTTTTCTTCTTTTGTGCCTTGGCTCCCCTTGTTGTCATATTTTTATCAAATTCCTCAAGCCATTCCTTTTCTTCATGTCTTTCATTCTTTTGACAATAAAGTTCACAAATATACTTCAATGATTCCCAAGTGCATTTGAATGAAATACATCATACTCCCTTAAAAGGTATGGATTGAAATCATATTTAGGCTAAAAGGGTAGGATGATAAGCTAGTCAAGGAATGTTGAATGGGGGTCTTTAGTAAGCTTAGCATACTACCATTCTTTTACATTAAAGCTCAAAAAAGGGTACTAGAGATTGATTTTATTTACATGGTAGGCTTGAAAGGCTCAAACGCATCAAAGATTGCCTATATCACTTTCATGTTTGCAAGTAGTCTAGACATACGCCTCAAAGAGCATGTAGTTAAGTTCTAGCATGTACTAGAGACTTCTTAAGACTATTACAAAGTTCACACAATCTTCACTAAACTATGCACACTTCACAAGCCATGACAATAATGTGCTCAAAATATTCAACTACTAAGTTAAAGTAAACTTTGCATTAGAGTTCAAAGTGTTCCAAAGTTAACAATTCACCTATGTTCAAAAGCATGCATGATCTCAATTAGGTTTCATCATGGGCTAGTGAATCTAAGCATGTGTTCATTACTAACTATGAGCTCAAAATTTTCAAATTTTCGATTTTTTTGTATTTTGAAATAAGAAAAACAATAACACACCACTAATCCCTCCCCCATACTTAAATCTTACATTGTCCCCAATGTAAGGCAAAAATACAAGAGAAAAGAAACGTCTAACTAATAAAGCAATAAAAAATAAAAGGGAGAAAGGAAACTAACTCCCCTTGGGTTGCCTCCCAAGCAGCGCCTCTGTTTAATGTCGGTGGCCCGACGCCAACCTTCTCGCTTAAGACGATGCCTATTTGCCTTGAACCTCTTGGAGGGTTTTTGTCTTTTCACTATGTCGCCTTCCTCCAAAGAAGTCAGTTGAGGTCGATCAAGATCTACCTCATGGCATCCTTTAACTTGTCGTCCCCTATGCTCGCCTTTTGGAATCTCATTCTGGTAAGATTCCTTGTTATCCACATCGACCTCTGTTTGTTCTTCAAGTATTGATGGCATCAGTACCATCGTTTCTGGAGTTTCTACCTCTTTACCACTGTCCAAGGTGTTGTCTTCGAAAAAATAGTCCCAAGGATCCATTTCAACACAGTACTCTATCGCCGACTCCTCTTCCACATCACTTGATTCATCTAAGTATTCAACATAGCTCTCAGTTGGAAACTTACCTTGCGGAGTTGTAGGATATACAAGCTCCTTTTCTTCTATTGGCACATGTATCTCCTCTTCTAGCTCGGGTGGCATCAGTACCACCTTCTCCAGAGTCTCATCTTCTTCATCACTCCATGATTCGAATGCAATCATGGTCTCCTTTTGTGCTGCTATCCGATCGGCTGATCTTATTATTTGCTCCATTTGGTTACCCAAATTCTGAGTGCTAGCCCTGAATTCCTGTTGAAATTGCAAAGTACTATCAATAAGTGTTAAAACAAGATTCTCTAAAGACTCACCAGGGGTATGGTATTGAGGTTGTTGCTGCCATGACGAATATTGTGGTATGTATGGCGGTAGATAGGACTGCATGTAAGGTGGAGGTGGGCTCATCCATTGATTGTCATAGTTGAGATTGGGATGATCACTCCAACTTGAGTTGTATGCACTTTGTCCACTCCCTACGCCAAGTTGGTGCACAAGATACTCCAATTCGTCTAGTCGCCTATAGTCCTCCATGATAAGATCCGATTTTGAGAAATCAACCTGTAAGCACTAACAAACAAGAGCAGCGGTGGGGGGAAAGAAAGAAAGAAAAAGAAAGAGAAAGAAAAAATATTAACACAAAAATATACAACGCCTCCCCGGCAACGGCGCCAAAATTTGGTGTGCGCTTATCGTGTACGCCCAAATTAACCCCACTCAATCCTCAAGATTGATAACAATAATGTAGTAGCGTGAGTAGGGATCGATCCCACGAGGAGGTGTGAATTCTTGTGTTAATGAAAATCAAAATCAAAAGAGTAAAAGATGGGGTTGTGAATGAATATACTAATTAAAATTAAAACTAAAGATTAAAGTAATGAAAGTGATTCTTGGTATCGGTCGACTCTTCCTTGGAATTATCATCTATTTCATCGATTTACAAAAGACTCAATTTTTCATATGAATATTCATCGTTGGACGTTTAATCCAATAATCAAAGTCCTATCTCACCTTACGTGTAGTTAAGTAGCCCAAACGTTCTAGTTTAACCCTTATCAAACAATCAATCAAAATACAAGCGATTAAGATTTAAATCGATGATAGCATATGAACTAGTGAGTTCGATGAAGCTAAACAACATAATCCAAGCGTCTATGTTTAATCTAGTCAAGTGTTCTTCCTAAGAATTTAACAAACTCACAAGCGGAAATTCATCAATCTTAGTTGCTTCGTAAATTAGAGGGATCAAACGATTCCAGTTTTGATATCGAATTTAGCGTTAGATTTCATGCAAGTTATTAGGTTGTCAATCCAATAAACAAACACAACAATCATATCAATAAAATCAGAAAAACTCCTGATACTCAATAAAATTGATAATTAAAGCGTAAGAATCTCCCCAAGATAAATAAAATCCAAGGATTTGTCTTCCTCAACCAAGAATTAAAAACTAGCTAGACATAATCTAAGAAAAACAATAAATAAAAGCAAGGGAAAGAAAACTAATCCGATCTCCGCTCGTCGAGGTGTCAATCCCGCCTTCGCTTCGATCTTCGTAGCCGTCCTCAACAAAATTGAGAGAGAAATTATAAAACTATCCTAAACTACTTTACCCTAACTATCTAAAATGGTTAAAAGGTCTGATTTTCGTGGATATATGTATTGGGAGGCTGATGGAGTAGGTTAGAATCCATGTGGGAAGGAAATAAATCAAGTTTTTACACTTTCCAAAAGTCTTCTGGCGTAAATACGCGTAGAATGGCGTAGCTACGCCTACACATGCCGTAGCGTTGGCGTAATTACGCCTAATAATGGCGTAATTACGCCTGTCATCGATTTTTCTGGCAAGTTTTGTATTTTGGCCGTAACTTTCTCGTCCGAACTCCGAATTTGATGAATCAGCTGTCCACGCGAAGATAACTCAAAGTTCTACAACTTTTCTATGGAACACATTTCCAAAACATGGCTTGAACAAATAGAAATTTGAGGAGAAAGGAGCAACATGTGTCTTGGATTCTGGTTTTTTTCTCTTTTCTTCAATTTTATTGCTTCTTTCATCATTTTAGCTTGATTTCTTTACCTTTCCCTACATTTACACAAATATACGATTAGGTAGCAAATGTATCAATTTATCCATCAAAAAATACCAAATCGTAGACAATTAAGTGCAATAGATGTGTCTATTTCTAGTCACATCAGCGATCGATCGCCTAAAATGAGGCGACCGATCGCCGAGAGGCAGTAGCCAAATCAAAGGAATGGCGATCGATCGCCATGCTTGAGGCGACCGATCGCCGCAGTGAAAATTTTGAGGCGACCGATCGCCTGAGGGAAGCGATCGATCGCCGCCTGTGGAATTTTGGAAAATGGTTTCTTTTGTCAAATTTTTGGTATTTGGCTATTATTTGGCTTCTCATATGGGGTTGTGTGATTGTGTAGAACCATCCCAGGTAGCAACGCAACCGAGTAACTGAAGCCAGATCAATTCCACTTTTGGAAAGGTACGTAGTGGACGTACGGGCACCCAACGGTACATGTATCTTATATACTCATTGTTTATGCATTGTGGATGCAAGTATATATGTGGTATTGCATTGTGGATGCAAATACATGTTATGCATGATGTTTATAAATGCATATGATTATTGGTGCACATCCCATGAGTCGTGTCATCCCTTGATGATTTTAATGCTTGCCGCTATTTGGTTTGGTTCCGCTAAATGTGAAGCGAGGGGTGGGAGCGCCGCATGTCACATTTGAGCGTGGTTATCATATAGGGCGAGGAAAGGGTATTTGCCGCTCAATGAGAGGCGAGGGGTGGGAGTCCCGCAGTCCATTGAAGCGAGGTTATCCTATGCCGCCTATATGTAAATAAGCGAGGGGCATTAAAATACATTGTGATGGACAGACTAGGGATTGGGGATCAGTATTTGGTGTTGATGAGCTGGTATATGTCATGACATGTTTAGACCATTAAAAATAATCTATTGATTCTACTCACGAGTTATGGTACAGGGACAACCAAACGGGAAGCGTTTGAAATGCATGGGAAAACAGGAAGTGTTTTATTATGATTATGCATTTACGCTTTATCTTCATATTGTGTTGAATATGAATGATTATTATTGCCATGTTTGGGGGTTGTCCTTGTAGGTACACGTTTGGCATGATAGAAGGGCTAGACGGGTTGAGATGGTGAGCTTATTGAGGATGCTTTTGGGACTTGAAGGACAGGATTATTTTGGATAGTATCTACTCTATGAGTAGTATAAAACTATAATTGAAAACATTCATTGATTGGAATGTAATTAATCCTTTTGGTAGTCCTTATTTTTGGCATGTAATGCTTAAGCTCATAAACTCAACACGTTCTTTTACACTCTGATCTTTTATATTAGCTCTATTATGTCTTGATTCCGCATTTAAGGATTAGGGTCCTTACACTTAGTGTGTCCCAAGCAACAACGGCTATAGTGGAGGAGGGGACTAGGGGAAGAATCTCCGGGGACAGAGAGCCAAAGATGGCATCAAGGAGCAACTTGTCTTGTTGGAACCATTGGGCAAACTCGAGAGAACCAGAAATCGGATTTTGGATGGAGGAGTTGAGATGACCGGATAGGTTATAGCCATTTAATAGAGCCGTGAGATGCGCTCGCCAGGAGGGGAACTTGGAGGCAGTGAGTTTGATGGGAACGTGTTGGTGAGCGGTTATAGGAATGATGGAAGCGACCGTAGTGGTGTGGTGTGGTTTCAGATGTGGCAGAGGAAAAAAACATTGTGGTTGTGATGTGTTAGGGTATGGCGTGGAGAGATAGGGCAGTGGGCAAGGAGGATTGGATCAAGAATCTCTTTAGAGATTGCTGGCTGATACCATATTAAAGTGCAAAAGATTATTGAAAGGTTCTCATTTTATTTCTTTTGGCTCTCGGTGCTTTTATAGCTGTACAAGAGTTAATGCTAATATACACAGAATAATTACAAAGAATTGTTTCTATGATTATAAGGAATCATATCAATGTGATTGGGGTGTTTTCTTATTGGGTTGATATTTTCCTTAATAGTAAATGTCATCTGAGACTTTCCTGGCTCGTATGTGTTCCCAAGCAGTTTTTGTCGAGAAAAAACCTTTAGTTCCATGCTTCCACACAATGATATCCGCTGCCAAAGGACGTATAGAAAATTGAAGTATAGAATCAATGACGTCGGAAGGACAAACCTGAAGGATTTTATCAATGTTCCAACGTCTTTCTTCCCATTATTGAGACACACGAGCTGATCTATCACCCACAACATCACATACTTCATCACATACTTCTGAGATAGGCTCAGAAGGAAGCCAAGAATCATCCCAGAAGAAACAATTGCCCGAACCTAGCAGCAATCCAATCCCTGGTTCTGTCAAAGGCCGAATCTGAGTAACCTTCGCCAAATAGGAGGGATTTTTGATTTAGAAGGAACGAAATCAGGAGACATGTTGTTGCAATATTTAGAGTCCATAAATCTAGCCCATAAAGAATCACCAACAAGCAATCTTTACCATAATTTCATGATAAAAGATTTTGCTACATCTTTCATTATATGTATACCAAAACCATCTTCTTTAAAAAGGATATCAAATGTCCTTCCAAGACAGCTCGTGAATACGATTAATATAAATCCTTCGAGCCCCATAAAAACTTTGCACTAATCATCTCTAGTTGGTTCAAGATGGTTTGAGGAGGGAAATGAACTTGCAGCAAATAAATAGGAAGTGAGCACAGAGACTTTTAATGAGTACAATACGACTCCCGTGTGATAGAGTAAAAAATTTCCAGCCATTGAGTCGATATTGAGCTTTGCGGATCAAATTTTGAAAATAAATGTTCCGACTCTTGCCAATATACAACGGAGCACCTAAGTAAGATATAGGTAAGTTGCCAATAGAAAAACCAGTGAAACTACACAATCTGTCCCTTCAAAGTTGAGAGCAATGCTTTGAGGGGATGATAGAGCTCTTATGTTTATTGACCAATTGCCCAGAACAAGCTTCATATCGATCCAGAATATCCTTAATATCATCAGCATACCCCAAGTGAGATTGGATAGCTGCAACCGGAAGAGTAAGCTAATCTAGGCTCATTACAGATCAATCCATCCAGACCTCTAGACAAATATTCTGCAGCAATGAAGAACAATAAGAGAGAGAGAGGATCCCCTTGGCGAAGACCTCGAAGAAACCCGAGAGAATACCATTAATATTAATGGTAAACCGCAGTTAGACACGCAACAACAATGATGGTTATGACCTCTGTTGAAAATCGAAAGCCCCTAGCATTTGATATTAAAAAATCCCATCTTACCCAATCATAAGCCTTCGCCATATCCAGCTTCATGATTAGATTACCTCCCCTAACAAGATAATTAATCCGATGAACTAATTCCTGAACAAGCAGAATATTGTCAGAAATTAGCCTATCTTTAATGAAACCACTCTGAGAAGGAGAAATAGTTTTGTCCATTATCCTTTGTAGCATGCAAGTAACTATCTTCTTGATGATTTTGTTCGTCACATTGCAAAGGCTAATTGGCCTGAAATCTGTCCATCGTTGGGTGTTATCTCCATTAGAGTCAACATAATTGTGGTGGCAGTGAATCCACGAAGGAAAAATTCTGTCATAGCGGAGTACATATCATGTTGAATGATTTCCCAGCAATGTGTATAGAAAAGTGCAGAAAAACCATTAGGACCAGCTGCACTATTGTAAGGACCCCCGTATACTTAACCCTTGATTAGTGTATTAACCACTATGTGTGGTACATGCTTTCTATAAAATGTCAATCGGGAAGCTCTGATGATACTTAATCATTGCCTGTCAATGATTGACTCATATGTTTGCCCTTTACCAACCCCTTGGTGCCACTTTTCATATTGTAAACTTTTATAAAAATTTGGGCAGAGTCTCCCCATAAATAGAGCTATCCCAAAAAAAAGAGCACAGCATATAACATAATTCCCGGCCAGGGAACACATAATACTCAGCAGAAAGCAGTAATGCAAGTAAATTCCCAGCCAGGGAAGACACCACACATATGACGACAAAGGTGGGTTTCAACACCCACATAATACACCAATGACTCTCTTATCATTTAGCAATTCTACCTCTAATTGCATGCAACATAGAATGAAAGAGAGAAAGGCTCATGCCTTTACATACAACCCATATACAAGTATAATCGTGCTCACATGCGAGCATCATGAATATGTATAAAACCATCATGGGTATATGGGTATTCTATACGATACCGTGCTCCATCAAGCCCTGGTACCGCAATCCTGGGAGTACATCCAATCAACAGCTCGAGCTCATCTCCAGATGTACCTGTTCACCTGTCCCAACAGAGACAGCCCCCAACGGGGTGAGCATACCAATTCCACAATTTCATAATCATAATGACATAGTACATAATTTACGAAAATGTAAATATCGTGGAACATATATGATACTTCCTGGATGGTATCATCCTCATCATAGCGTACCCCTGTAATAACCCTGTTCTCAAAACAGATAAATCATCAAATCTTGAATATGCAGTTAATCATCATATTGGTTAACCCTAGCCAGTCTCAAATCAGTAACCTTTCATAACATCTTACTTTATTTGGCAATGATTGGTAACATTTCATAACATCATTTCATAACATCGTTTCATAACATCGTTTCATAACATCTTTTCATAACATCTTTTCATAACATCTTACTTAATTTAGCAATAATTAGCAACATTTCATAACATCATTTCATAACATCTTTTCATAACATCTTTTCATAACATCTTACTTAATTTAGCAATAATTAGCAACATTTCATAACATCATTTCATAACATCGTTTCATAACATCTTTTCATAACATCTTACTTAATCTAGCAATTATCATAATTCTAGATATCATATTGAGATTTCCTTAACTTCCGATACTGGTTAATCACTTCTCTGATTAACTACGTCTCTGTTCCTATTATTACCCATAGGGAAATAAAATACAGATATCCTAGATATCTTATCAAATACCACATTCTCATTTCTTACTTCAAGGTAACGTCATACTATGGGTGTTTGCTCCGTAGCAACCACACCTCATCATTGGCTCGCTTCATAGCGGCACTGAGCATTCCACCATGTGAAACAGCATATCGTAACCAAGTCCAGATACCATCATAGTAAAACATATCATATATCTTAAATCATGCATCATACTTGTAAAACATCATTTAAACTATGCTCGTACGCTAAACGTACCTTAAATCCTCGAAGTCCGAGCCAAACCTTGCTCGAGTTCCATGCCCCGAGAAACGATGTGCTAAAACGATAAATAATTCACAATTATTTACGAACATGTAACCCATGCTCAAGCACATTCATAACCTTCAAAATATTGTCAACACTCGACAATAAATCATTTAAAAGACCCGGGGCAGGGTACATGCAGGGAGGGAAAACGAATGCGATAATATCGAAAATTGTTCAAGAACATCCTACAAAATTCGAACCCTAAACTCACAATTCGAACCCAACCAGCATCATAATACACCTAAGATGTGAATTAAACCATCAATGGCAAGAATCATCACCTTTGCCAAAAACCCCCAATAATTCGAAAATTAGACCCTACGAAATTGGGGAAATTCGAACCATAACATCTTAATTCGATCCCACTTAAGCATCATAATTCATTTAAGCATGAATAAATCGAATCCTAACAAGAATTATCATCCTCATGCCAACAATCCCCAAAATCGAACATAAATCCCCCACACATCATGAAATTCGAACCAACCTCCACAAATTCGAATTCAATCCTCAAAATTCGAACATAATAATTCACAATAGGTAGGGAAAATACATCATAAGCATGGAAAAGGGGTAAGGAACGTTACCCAACGAAATCGGAAGCAAAATCGGACGAAATCCGATGAACCCTAGAAATTGGGGATCGCCGCTCTTTCTCAAAATTCGACCTCAAATCGCGATGAAACTTTCAATTGCCGGAGGGGAAATGAGCGCCTGGACGAGACGAAGCCGTGGGTAGGTCGGACGCGCCGATCGGCGGCGGGACGGCGGCGGCCGAAGCGCTTTTGCGCGCGGGGTGCAGGGCTGACGGGAAGAGGGCGCGCGGGAGAGAGAGAGAAAATGTGAGGGCTGAAATGAAATTCTTCTTTAAAATTTTGGGTTCAATTGGTATTTATAGCAAAAATACCCCGAAAAATTAATAGCCCCACAAATACATCGTGATTCATTAAAAATCATCTGTTTTCAAAAACTCTCTCTCTAACTCCAAAACCCTCTACCGGTGCTCACATAGCACCCGAGACTCCGAGACACATCAAAAACCCAACTCTTAGGTTTTACACCGTAATGTGAATACAATCTCAACCTCTGGATCCAACGATCCCAACTACCCAAATAAACGAGCCCAGAAGGCCCAACATCGCGATTAAACTCCAAATCGCTACGTAAAACCACATTAGGGATTATTAACACTACGGGATTAGCACCTATAATCCCTGGTCATCACAATATCCCCCACTAAAAGAATTTCGTCCTCGAAATTAGCACTGGTGTATCACGTAACACCCAGGCTACACAACAACATGAAGCCATAACCTCGATTCCTGACCATATCAGAATCGTATTAATAAACGCGAGGATGCTTACCTATCATCAAACTCTGTAACAGAGCGACTTACCAAAACCAACATATCACCTAAGAGGCAAAACGTACCTCGATGCGGGTCATCCTAAAAGTCAGTCCCTCATGACTGCAAAACAACCGATACTTACGACTGTAGATCGGACAGTCATCCTGAATGACACCTCAACCGTGAGAACGTTGACCTCGTGTCAAACTCTGGAGTGGAATAGACTTCCAAATCCATCATAACGTCAAAGAGCGTCAGCACAGCTCAACACTAATAATCCAAAAGCAGTTAGTCAACTGAAACTGTAAGGATTCGAATCGTTCCTGATTCCATCGTAGATTTCATTCCTTGACATCTCTTATCATGACTCACGATGTCCAACATACATCGTTACGAGGGAAACACTAGTATTCCACGGTGTACACATACCAAACCTGGTTTCCACTTTCAAACCTCCTCTATCGAAGGAGCAGTCGCATCATTGCAACTCAAATACATGGATTCTCAGATCGAATCAACGACGACTTGACGACTCTCTCGTTGGTACTTCACATCATGGGCTGTCCCAGACAAGTCTCCCCAAGATTAAACATAAACATGTATACGTTTCAGTGAGGCATACTCAACCTCAACTTCAAATGACGTGGTGACTACCAGAGTTCACCACAATCCACTTCGTATCACCTTACGATTTGCCAAACTTGGTTCCAACGAGTAGTATAACGGCTCTAGCAAGCCCATCATGGTGCTGCACACACGCGGCAGACAAACTAATCGCTGTCTCACTAGGTTCACCTCAAACCTACCAATCAGATGGACGTTTCCACACGGCATACCATACCATGGGAAGAACAATCAATAGAGTAGTGGGTCTTTACCCAACATTCCTCCAATGCTGACATACCTTGGACACTTCAATGTCCCCATGTACCTAACATAACCTGATCCTATTCCCTTAGGACCCATCTTACACCCTCATGGGTGGTGTGACCATGTCTACCACATGTCATATCAATGGAAGCGAGAAATTCCTCCACGATTACTCCTGTCGTCAAATAAACATGGCCAAAAAGCCATTCCAACGAGCATACCCCAAGGGTATCACCACTCGAAATATGATTACCTCAAACAATATCTGCGGTACAATCACATGTACAACGCGTCCATCCATTCCTCGAGCAACCCGCTCGGTATAAGGGTCACGTCAATCGGTGACGCACACGTCTCCTTGTGCCCGACACTGGCACCCGAGGCATACAACTGAAAACGTATACTTAACGCATTGCTCATCGTAACGATGATGCATGTCTAATAAGACATCTCCTGCACTATCGTCATCGCCATCCCGTGACGACACATGCCCACTCATGACATCTAAGGTATCGTCAACTAGTGACGATACAAGTCAACAATGACATCTAAATAACCTAGTCAACTCGTGACGGTCCATGTATATCGACATATGTCATCCATCATCATGCTAGTAAATAGTCATAATAAAACATGCATATCAACGCATACCAGCAATAATAATGCTAATAAAATAGCAATATCTCATACCTCATCGCTAACAAGATAGCGGCATACCTATCTCCGTCGCTCCATAATAATACGTAATCAGCACCCATCGCTCGAAGGCGGCCAAAATCCTGTGCTGAATATATAGCGGTACAGTCCATCGCTATAGAATCGACGGCATGATACCTCGTCATATAATAGGTGGCATGAAACCTCGCTATACACCTGAGTATGAATCATCGTCACATAATAGCGAAAAGAGGCATCGTCATCAATACATCTGGCGGAAAGAACCATCGCCAATTAATATAGCGGAATGAGGCATCGCTATCATACATCTGGCGGAAAGAACCATCGCCCATCAATATAGCGGAATGAGGCATCGCTATCATACATCTGGCGGAAAGAACCATCGCCAATCAATATAGCGGAATGAGGCATCGCTATCATACATCTGGCGGAAAGAACCATCGCCAATCAATATAGCGGAATGAGGCATCGCTATCATACATCTGGCGGAAAGAACCATCGCCAATCAATATAGCGGAATGAGGCATCGCTATCATACATCTGGCGGAAAGAACCATCGCCAATCATCATAAAAGAATGAGTCATCGTATGGGGCACCTTACCCCGTGGCACCTTACCACAATAACATCGCATGGCTACTTACCATGTGGGGCACCTTACCCCGTGGCACCTTACCACAATAACATCGCATGGCTACTTACCATGTGGGGCACCTTACCCCGTGGCACCTTACCACAATAACATCGCATGGCTACTTACCATGTGGGGCACCTTACCCCGTGGCACCTTACCACAATAACATCGCATGGCTACTTACCATGTGGGGCACCTTACCCCGTGGCACCTTACCACAATAACATCGCATGGCTACTTACCATGTGGGGCACCTTACCCCGTGGCACCTTACCACAATAACATCATGTAAACATTATCATATAAGCATCGTATAATCATCATCATATAAACATCTTATGCACATCATCATATAAACATCTTATGCACATCATCATATAAACATCGTATGCACATCATCATATAAACATCTTATGCACATCATCATATAAACATCTTATGCACATCATCATATAAACATCGTATGCACATCATCATATAAACATCTTATGCACATCATCATATAAACATCGTATAAACATCATCATTATAATCTTATTCCTCATAATCATCATCATAATCATTATCATAAACATCATATCATCTTTACTTATCATAAGCATTATCATAACTTACTTATCATTATCATCGTCATAAACATCATATCATCTTTACTTATCATAAACATTATCATAACTTACTTATCATTATCATCGTCATAAACATCATATCATCTTTACTTATCATAAACATTATCATAACTTACTTATCATTATCATCATAAACTTATTTGTAATAACATCATCGTAAACATCTTGTCATCTTTATTCATCATAGACATCATCATCATAAACATCGTAATTACTTCTGTAATCATAGCATAGTCATAGTGTAAGAATATGTTACCGTCCGATGCCCGTACGCGTCTTACGTACCTTCCTCGCTTGAACATTACATGAACAAACGCATTAGTATATTCAATAATAATTGAGACCATACCGAAGTATTCCACTGTCGGTTGTCTACCCAGTCTGTCCTCAGACAATACATCATATCTTTCTTTTCCCTGATTTTCTTCCAAAATCAGATTCCTTGGCACGTAGCATATAGAGTGTTAGACATCGCTATTAATGCCATCCTATCGTGTTCCACACGATTCCTGCAACCACAATGGTTAGCAATACCACTTTTCATATCATAAAAGCACATAAACAATTAGTCATGTCGTATAACATTAATGCCATCATGCATAAATATGTGCTATCAATATCTTCCTAGGCCCTTAACAGCCCCAACGAGCAACCACTGCTCTGATACCACTAATGTAAGGACCCCGTATACTTAACCCTTGATTAGTATATTAACCACTATGTGTGGTACATGCTTTCTATAAAATGTCAATCGGGAAGCTCTGATGATACTTAATCATTGCCTGTCAATGATTGACTCATATGTTTGCCCTTTACCAACCCCTTGGTGCCACTTTTCATATTGTAAACTTTTATAAAAATTTGGGCAGAGTCTCCCCATAAATAGAGCTATCCCAAAAAAAAGAGCACAGCATATAACATAATTCCCGGCCAGGGAACACATAATACTCAGCAGAAAGCAGTAATGCAAGTAAATTCCCAGCCAGGGAAGACACCACACATATGACGACAAAGGTGGGTTTCAACACCCACATAATACACCAATGACTCTCTTATCATTTAGCAATTCTACCTCTAATTGCATGCAACATAGAATGAAAGAGAGAAAGGCTCATGCCTTTACATACAACCCATATACAAGTATAATCGTGCTCACATGCGAGCATCATGAATATGTATAAAACCATCATGGGTATATGGGTATTCTATACGATACCGTGCTCCATCAAGCCCTGGTACCGCAATCCTGGGAGTACATCCAATCAACAGCTCGAGCTCATCTCCAAAGCCATCGATGTACCTGTTCACCTGTCCCAACAGAGACAGCCCCCAACGGGGTGAGCATACCAATTCCACAATTTCATAATCATAATGACATAGTACATAATTTACGAAAATGTAAATATTGTGGAACATATATGATACTTCCTGGATGGTATCATCCTCATCATAGCGTACCCCTGTAATAACCCTGTTCTCAAAACAGATAAATCATCAAATCTTGAATATGCAGTTAATCATCATATTGGTTAACCCTAGCCAGTCTCAAATCAGTAACCTTTCATAACATCTTACTTTATTTGGCAATGATTGGTAACATTTCATAACATCATTTCATAACATCGTTTCATAACATCGTTTCATAACATCTTTTCATAACATCTTTTCATAACATCTTACTTAATTTAGCAATAATTAGCAACATTTCATAACATCATTTCATAACATCTTTTCATAACATCTTTTCATAACATCTTACTTAATTTAGCAATAATTAGCAACATTTCATAACATCATTTCATAACATCGTTTCATAACATCTTTTCATAACATCTTACTTAATCTAGCAATTATCATAATTCTAGATATCATATTGAGATTTCCTTAACTTCCGATACTGGTTAATCACTTCTCTGATTAACTACGTCTCTGTTCCTATTATTACCCATAGGGAAATAAAATACAGATATCCTAGATATCTTATCAAATACCACATTCTCATTTCTTACTTCAAGGTAACGTCATACTATGGGTGTTTGCTCCGTAGCAACCACACCTCATCATTGGCTCGCTTCATAGCGGCACTGAGCATTCCACCATGTGAAACAGCATATCGTAACCAAGTCCAGATACCATCATAGTAAAACATATCATATATCTTAAATCATGCATCATACTTGTAAAACATCATTTAAACTATGCTCGTACGCTAAACGTACCTTAAATCCTCGAAGTCCGAGCCAAACCTTGCTCGAGTTCCATGCCCCGAGAAACGATGTGCTAAAACGATAAATAATTCACAATTATTTACGAACATGTAACCCATGCTCAAGCACATTCATAACCTTCAAAATATTGTCAACACTCGACAATAAATCATTTAAAAGACCCGGGGCAGGGTACATGCAGGGAGGGAAAACGAATGCGATAATATCGAAAATTGTTCAAGAACATCCTACAAAATTCGAACCCTAAACTCACAATTCGAACCCAACCAGCATCATAATACACCTAAGATGTGAATTAAACCATCAATGGCAAGAATCATCACCTTTGCCAAAAACCCCCAATAATTCGAAAATTAGACCCTACGAAATTGGGGAAATTCGAACCATAACATCTTAATTCGATCCCACTTAAGCATCATAATTCATTTAAGCATGAATAAATCGAATCCTAACAAGAATTATCATCCTCATGCCAACAATCCCCAAAATCGAACATAAATCCCCCACACATCATGAAATTCGAACCAACCTCCACAAATTCGAATTCAATCCTCAAAATTCGAACATAATAATTCACAATAGGTAGGGAAAATACATCATAAGCATGGAAAAGGGGTAAGGAACGTTACCCAACGAAATCGGAAGCAAAATCGGACGAAATCCGATGAACCCTAGAAATTGGGGATCGCCGCTCTTTCTCAAAATTCGACCTCAAATCGCGATGAAACTTTCAATTGCCGGAGGGGAAATGAGCGCCTGGACGAGACGAAGCCGTGGGTAGGTCGGACGCGCCGATCGGCGGCGGGACGGCGGCGGCCGAAGCGCTTTTGCGCGCGGGGTGCAGGGCTGACGGGAAGAGGGCGCGCGGGAGAGAGAGAGAAAATGTGAGGGCTGAAATGAAATTCTTCTTTAAAATTTTGGGTTCAATTGGTATTTATAGCAAAAATACCCCGAAAAATTAATAGCCCCACAAATACATCGTGATTCATTAAAAATCATCTGTTTTCAAAAACTCTCTCTCTAACTCCAAAACCCTCTACCGGTGCTCACATAGCACCCGAGACTCCGAGACACATCAAAAACCCAACTCTTAGGTTTTACACCGTAATGTGAATACAATCTCAACCTCTGGATCCAACGATCCCAACTACCCAAATAAACGAGCCCAGAAGGCCCAACATCGCGATTAAACTCCAAATCGCTACGTAAAACCACTTTAGGGATTATTAACACTACGGGATTAGCACCTATAATCCCTGGTCATCACAACTATCTTGGGCCATAGAGAAGACCACCTCCTTAACTTCCTCCAAAGATGGGATTGAGGAGATAGAACCATTATCCTCATCAACAATGCTGGGAATATGATCAAAACAGGGCTGATTGAGTACATTGCGTTCGCCAACGAGTAAGTCATCAAAAAACTTGGCACCAGAGGCCTGAATTTCAAGAGGGTTGTCAAGACAGATGCCATCCTCCCATATAAGAAAAGTACGACGTTGTATTCTTCTCCACCTAGTTAGTTTGTTAACAGCTGTACAAAGCAACTTGTATATTTAAGAACAATTTTAGCTTTCTTGATGTAGTTTTGATTCATTGTGTAAAACTTCATATTCAAGCAACAAAGAACTCAACATAATTCCATATTTTGAGTTCATCATGTTCTTCGAGTTCTTCATTGCTAAATGTAATAGTATACTTGCATAACGGTGGACAGACTCCTTGACGAAGAGTCCGGAGGATTTAATTGAGTTATCTCGACTAATTTGTTCGGAGATCCGACCTCTTGTGATGGTAACCATGTTAAATATTGGACATGCATACTATGAGTCTAGGTTGATTGATCGACCCTACTCAACAATCCCCGAGGACCCCCATCGATCTAAATGATGGGTCTAAACTCAGGAGGAAGAACTGGGCTTCGTTGGATGTGGGACTTTTGTCTCGGAAATCATGTGAAACTCATCTGTCCCCCAAAATCCTTGTAAAAAGGGAAACATGTTTCTTATTAGATTGAGATTTAGCCTGTCATATAAATGCAAATCTCATAGTCCAATAAAATCTGAAGTAAAGAAAGATCGCATCCATATAAAAAGAACAGTTTCTTCTTGTGCCTATACATATTTAGATATGCTATAAATAAATCAAAATAATTTTTTAGCCTCACATATGTTTCAATCATACCGACCAATTTATTTTTTTCAGTTTCTGAGAATCGAAGCAGTTATACCGGAATAATAGATAAAAGCACCCAATCATTTGTTTATTTGTGTTTTCAAACTTTTGCTCGCTAGAAAAGTTGCTAGAGCCAAGCCACTATGACTAGGAATCACAACCTATGATGTAATTCACCATGGACATTAATTATTAATACATACGTGCGTTGTCCTGTTTACAGTAACATAACTAGTTCTATGCGTTGCTTGGAGTTCTTCTTTTATTCCTTATTATATATTCCTATCGCTAAGTGAGTAAATCATGTAGTACAAATCCAAATTGGCGCCAACAAGCAAAAATTACCATTAATCATAATATTAGCCAAATTTCTTTTTGGTTGTGTTGCTTGTGTCCAACATCTGATCCAGGACACAAGTAGCGAACCCTGATAATTACTTATGTATTGCGATAATAATAACAAGTTTGATTTAATTATGTAAAAATATAAATCATATTATATTAGACCTTAAGGTAATAATATTTACATCAAAATACATTTTGTTTTCTAAGGCAATTATCATAGTATCAAATTTCACAAAAGATATTAAGCTTATCTGAATGAAAATTAAATATTTAAAAGTATATTAAATCAGAATATACAAACGATAAATTCAGCATGATCCACTTATAGTCAAACCGTAAAAGCATTTCCAATTAAGACTTTGAAACAAAGGAATGAAATGAGATGCAGACACCACAGAGTTGTGGACTTTATTAGTATTCACAAGTATATACGTACATAAACTACTCACTTTCCGAATCGTCATCTCCAAATGAAAATATCGAAGCATCCGCAGCCATTGCTTTGAACTCACTCACCTCCTCCACCGGCTTAGATGCTTTGCTTGTAGCCTCCTTGATTGGCTCAGATCGAGTTGAACCTGATGTTCCTAACGAGACTTGTTCTGTTTTGCGCGTCAAATTTGCTATTTGATTTGAGCCATCTTTGCTGTTCGGTACAGCATCTTTGTTAGTCAAAGTTGAACTAACTTGGGGAGGGTTACCGGATTGTTTGGACGTGGAAGATACGGATACTTCATCTTCATTGTCGGAGAACACGTCATCCTTGTCTTTATTCGAGTTATTCGCAGCTGCAGGATCCTCAATTGGGATGGGACTGGGTTTCGAGTTTGTACTTGCGCTGGAAGTTTGGACAGATTCGCCAGTAGTGGTTTCTGCTGGGGTTCTTGTTGAAACAGCAGCAGCATCATAATCTACAAGGACAACTTCGACTTGGAAGCCGGGGGATGGCAGTTTTCTCTGCACACAAATGAATAAAAGTAATATTATTATGTGCCAGACTGAGCAGAGAAGGAATAGAAGGTTGTCTGTCACAAAATGCCACGTCGCTATTCACAGTCAAGACAACCAGTAACAATTCTCATCATCTCTGAAACCCCAGAAACATGGACATGAATGTACGCTCAGAGTCGAGTTGGGAAGAAAAAGCGTGAGTCCACAAAGTTGAATTGATCTAGTAGCAAAACATGAATTTTACCTTGTCAAAACCATCAAGTTCACTTGTGTTCAGAACTTTCCGGTTCTCAATCATTGTGGTGTTTAGCCAGCTGATAATCAGGAAAACCATAAATTTTACAAAACGAAGGCAACATCACCTCTCCTTTCCTAACCCGGTTCTGGTAAGGAAAAAAGAGGAGAAATATCAACGTAACAGGAAAAAATCAAAAGACATTAATTTATTTACCAATAGAAGTCTCCTTGGCGATCATGAAAATGGATTTTGAAATCGCCAGCCAACTCAGTCAGGCCAGTCTCCCCAGGAAGGGCAAACACCATTATCCCTTTCTTAGGTGCACTAAACCAATAATCTTCAGGCTGCAAAAAACAAGACAAATAAACAAGTTTAGGAAATCAAAGATTCACCAACATTGTAACAAGTCGTTGCTCTGATTTTCTGATGGTTCAATATGGCTAGTTCATAAAATCATTCACAATTTCTAACTGATGAGCTGAAAGCTAATTAATGGATTAATGAAATCCCTCCTCATAAATCGCCATAGGAAGCATATTGTTAATGTGCTATCTGTGAAAGAATTGAATGATATAGACACGAACACCTGCCAAAATCTGAGATTGATTGCAAGAAGGATGACTAACCGATAAATCCTTGGTTCTAGGATGCTTTTTTGTTGTGAATAGCACACCTGCAGAGTGGAGGGCATCATATTAGAGACAAACAATTGAAACATGGTAAAAACTGGTGTCATGAAGCTACATAAAATAAAGTGGTAAAAGATATATGCTGATACCAACACTGAAAACCTAAGAGAAGCGGTTGATTACAGCATAACTAGCATACACAAGATCACCGATGACAACCAAATAGAGGTTACCATTATGATCAGAAACTGTAAGTGAAGGCCTGATCCAGTATGGGCATCTATGCAGCCGGAATCCTCTGAGCATGCACCTGCATCAATTCATGATGATTTCAACCATCTAATCACAAAGGCCATACACATCTTTGATTTCCCTTATACAATTCTATTACAGCATCCATGATGATGCAACATCGATCATGAGTACGCTAATATCGACATTAATCTAAATTCATTGATTCCTAAATGTACATACCTACGACCAGGCTGATTTTCTCCATTGAAGTAAACTAAGATTCGTTCAAAATACTTTACGTATCTCTACAAGAAAGACGATTGTGAAAAGGCGTTAAGAATCTTAAACAAAAGATTCGAAAGAAGATTAAAAATAATTGAGACTGCTCACAATCTGACTAGGCAGAACAAGCCCTTTCCCATCAATACATCTTTTCTGGTTGTAGTAATCGATTGATTCCTCTGCTGTGGGAAAGAACTGAAAAATAGCAAATGATAACAATGATGGTCATAAACAGTACAACCACAACATATCATTAATATTAATCCGAGAACAACTTATGAAGCATTCAAAGAAGAACCATGAAAAAAGTAACCTTCAGGTACAGAAGAAGACTAGAAATCATCAATCCTGTCCTTGCCATTCCTGCTTTACAATGCACGACAACAACATTTTCAATATCTTCCTTCAACCATGAATATGCGCTTTGACAAAATAACAGAATGAGCTGGATAGGAGGGCAATTGTGATCCTCAAACGGAAAGCTAGCCACCTGTAGAAATTGTAAAAAAGAATAATGACAGAGTAAAACCAACTTACAACCTCACTATATGCAAACTTAGCTTCTTTCCAAAACAAGGACACATCAAAATACCAAACAAGAAAAAATTTTCTGCTATCACTGATAGAACTGAAAATAATTAGCCATGCCTCCATTCAATAAGAAATGGGAGTTGTAATAAGATTTATCTTGGTTCTGTATTACTATTACGCTGTGGAACCTAAATACAGGCTAACAGTAAACTTGAGAAAAAGAGGGGGGAAAGGAACCTTAAAAGATTCATAATTTTAAAATCAGATTGGATAATCGATAGAGTAACATATGATAAACAATAACAAACCTTTCCCTCGAACAATGATGCATCATACAATCTTTCAGAACAAAGGTTGTATACTTTGTATTTCCCCTGCACAATTTGAAAATAGTAATCAAGTAATAGTAGTTGGCATGAATGAAATGAAAAAACTTGTGGGAAAATGTATCGAGCGCAAAATCAAAGGAAAGGAGATCTTGGAAGAGACCGTGGGTAATTATCTTTGTTATTTTTAAATCATTTATTTGAATTAGGATTCATTTTATTTTGATTAGGATTGGTTTTAGTTTATCTTAGAAGTTTTGGTTTTTGGTTTATCTTACGAGTTTATCTAAGATGATAAGATTTTATTTAGACTTATCTAGTAGGTATTTTTATTCTGGAAAAATAGGAGCCTTGCTTGTACATATATAGTGTCAAGGATATTACATAAATATTATATAGATAGATATAGTAATATTTGATATGATATTATTTGAGTTGTAATATAGATGGTAATTAGCAGATTTGGCAGAATCTTAAGGATTCTTAGGTTGATTTTTAGACATGTAATCTTATACTATGTAATTGAATAAGTGCTCTATTGAAAGAGCATTGAGTTTGGTGTTGAGATTCAGTTTAATTGGCATGGTATCAGAGCCAGTTTAAACAAAAAGGTAGTTAGGATTTACAGGCGGTGCTGGGCTTCTGCCCCCAAGCTTAATCGCCTTCTTTCCGGCGGGAGCACTGAGGGCAGGCAGTGGTCGTCGTTTATTTGTTTTTTTTTTTCCCTTCGCGTACTGTTTGCGCGACAATCTGTTTTTTTCCCGGTCAGATTTTCAACGGCCGAATCTTGCACGATGTCTTGGGTTTGCGATTATTGTTCATCGCGTACTATTCATCGCGCTTTTACTGTTCATCGTGTACTGTGCAGCGCGCTTTTTTTTCATGTTCCTCATTTACTGTTCACCGCGTTATTATTCATCGTGTTACTGTTCATCGCATTTTCCCGTCCGCAATCTCCTTTCTTTGATTTTGGAGTGATCGTGACTTTCATTGGGATACTCCTTCGTGAAATCACCAAAGCGTTGTGTGGCTTCTTGGAATTTGGTCACATTCCCTCTATTTGTTCTCAGAGTAGTTGGATCTTTTTGTTCGGAATAATTTTCTGTAGGTGCTAGCAAATCAATTGGATTTGCTCTCGGCCGATCCGTTTGACGCTTTGGGCAAAACTTTTCTTGGGTGTGCACGTTCCACGATTTGCTTTTGGTGCGCAGAGGTGTCTGATTCTTCGGTTTTGTGCGTCTGTTCTTCGTTCAACTGATCTTTGGAATTTTAATTCTTCCCTGCAGTGTTTTGTTCGTCTCGATCCAATATTACGTCCGTAATTTTTTGGGTCACCAATTGGTTGGTGGTCTAGGGCTTTTAGAATTTTTTTGGCATCCATCGTGTAAGGTCTTTACCTCAGCAACTTTAATATTGATGATTGTTCCCATTTACCTGTTCCATAGACACTTTCTTTAGAATCAAAGCTCGTTGCTTTATGATATGGCTTTCGCGATTTGCTGTTACTGCACGTTGGATATTTTCTTCATCATTTATTCCGGGGGTGGAATCTTCGTTTGTGGCTTCTGCTCAATTTTGGGGACCTTGGGTGACACAACACTTCTGGTGTGTGTGGTGATCGGTACTTTTGTCGCGGCGTTTGCAGTGTCCTTGCACGGTTGTTGTGCGTTTTAGCCTGACACGGTTGTTGTGCGTTTGAGCCTTGCACGGTAGTTGTGCGTTTTAGCCTTGCACGGTTGTTGTGAGTTTGAGCCTTGCAAGGGTGTTGTGCTTTTATACTTTTGTCGCGGTGCGAGACGTATTTTGAACAAGTGTTTGCGACGGATTTGCCCGACTAGGGTGTTGATTCTTCTGCGGCGGATTATTTGGATCGACAAATTGATGCTTTTTGATCGGCCAGCATCAATTTGAGGGGGGATGTCAAGGATATTACATAAATATTACACAGATAGATATAGTAATATTTGATATCATATTATTTAAGTTGTAATACAGATGGTAATTAGCAGATTTGGCAGAATCTTAGGGATTCTTAGGTTGATTCTTAGACATGTAATCTTATACTATATAATTGAATAATTGAAAGAGCTTTGAGTTTGGTGTTGAGATTCAGCTTAATCATGTAGGACCCATTATTATTGAAAATAACAACTTAAGATTTGCTCCTAAATATATTATCAAGTTATCTCACGTTGAACTCTTTTCCTCCCATCCCTCTCGACCTACCGTCATGTGAACGGTAACCCGTGAACAGCCCAGGAAGAACTCAAACAAAGAGCAAGAAATCGCTGACATCAACGACCGTCCCACAACTCGATCTTACGCACGTAACAAACCAGAGCCAGGGGTTATGGCAGATCTGCAACCAATTCAACGCCAATTATCGGAATTCATGGCTCTATGCAAGGCCGACAAGGAGAAGCTCCAATCTCGACTCCACAATATGTCCCTGCAAGTTTCCACTCGACAATCTTATTCCAAAACAGAAGACAACGGAAAGCCCGAGTCTTCGGATGCCCACGCGAATCCGCACCAACGGCTATCACATGGAATTCAGCCCACCCCCAACCAGGATTTTGCGTCTCGAATTTCCTAGGTTCAATGGGCATTCGGACCTGGGATGGTTGACCCACTGCGAGCACTTCTTTCGCCACCAACATACCACGGAGTTCGTCGATTTGGCTTGACGGTGACGCTCAACTCTGGTTTCTCAAACTGGAGGACGATACGCCAAATATCACATGGGAGGAATTTAAACATCACCGCCATCTACGCTTTGGCAACAGACATGGACAGTGGATGAATACCAGCGTCCCATTGAACAATTATCTGCGCGGTCCGGTCCCTTGACACGCAAACAAGAGGTGCAATTATTTCTAAGTGGATTGCAAGATCCCATCGCCATGGGAGTCGCAATTCATCAACCAATGACACTCACTAGTGCTATGAGCCTTGCCCGTCTATATGAAGGGTTGCTGCACATGCCCCAGCAAGCAGATCCTTCACGCTGCCCACAACCCAATCTTCGTCCCATCAACCCTTCATCAAACGCTTGAGCAAGGCGGACATGGAATATAAGCGACGATGTGGCTTGTGTTTTAATTGCGATGAAGAATACACTCCTTGACATCAGCGTAAAATATTATTTTGGATGGAGGGAATTGGGGATCGACCGCCGGAAGCTGAATTCGACAATCCTAAATTAGATGAGGTCGAACGATCGTGTTTGCAAACAAACACAGTTCTCATAGGGGGAGTGATGTAACGAGCGCAAAATCAAAGGAAATGGGATCTTAGAAGAACATATCGTGTATAATTATCTTTGTTGTTTTTAAATCATTTATTTGAATTATGATTGGTTTTATTTTTATTCTAGAAAATTAGGAGCCTTACTTGTATATATAGGACCCATTATTATTGAAAATAAAAATTTGAGTTTTGCTCCTAAATATATTATCAAGTTCTCACGTTGAACTATTTTTTTCCTGCCATCCCTCTCCACCTCCTGTCCCGTGAACAGTAACCCGTGAATAGTAACCCGCAAACAGTGACGATAGGAAAGCCAGGAAGAACTCGAACAAATAGCAAGAAATCGTTGACATCGACCGTCCCATTACTCGATCCTACGCACATAACAGAAAAGGCCAATACACCATAATATTCAAGGGCTAGGTGGCGTCAAGAAGATGCCTGCCATATATTATCATGATTATACGGACATCAAAAGACACTGTAATGGATTCATCACCTTGTGATAAGTTTCAAAGAATCTGATTACTTCCTCCATGTGGTTCCTGTATAATCCCTAAACACAATCCTTATTCAGTACAGATTAGAATTAATTAGCAATGATTGGTGTGCCAGGTTTGAGAAAGAGGATTTGGTACCTCAACATAACCGAAAAAGCCAGAGCTCATATCACCAGCAGGGAATCCCATGGCAATAATGTTCTCTGTGATGTAAGTCATATCCAAATCAAAGCCTCCTTCCTTTAAAAAAATTGTTGTCAGAGAAACACTCCAATTTACAGGAGCATTGTTCAACCAGAAATATATAATGATAACTTTGACAGGCTTCATATTCTTATAAAGCAAACAAAAATTAACTACCACCGACAAAAAGTAATCATACCAATAACACACCACTGGCAGCAACGTAAGCATAAAGATAATTTTAATGTTTCATAATATTTTGAAACAAACAAAAAGGACTTCGACCCACAAAGTGAACAATTTAAGTCTAAAAAAGCATTCTGCCTAAAACAAGGAAATGAGAAAAGATGCTCCTTGTTAATTGAACTGACTACATTTATGATTATTTGGTAAAAATATAAGCCACCTGGTATCTTCTTTTATTTTGGGATACGACATGGCGAGCTTTGACCTGAACCGCTTTCACTGCACTCTTAGATGAGTCGACGAAACCTTTTGTAATGGTACCAATAAAGCTGGATTGGTTAGTTGGTGAAGTTCCATCAGAACTTTCATCTGATTGAGGAGATTTTGGAGACATGCGCAATCCAAACCCACTAGTGAAACGAGAAAAAGTTGACTGCCCCGAATTTCCAGAGGGTGATTCATCCTTGGAACCCACAAATGGCTGGGGTATTTTTAGATTCTTTGCCCAAGTGGAGATTCCAGAAGCAGGAATTTTCGAAGGCGATTCGCGTTGAGAATTTTCAGGTGCAGATTCCACAGGATTAGACATTGGTACATCTGCAGTCTTAATATGCTGAGGATTTGACGAATCAGAAGATTCCAAACTCATTCCAACAGCTGAAATGTTTAACACTCAGAGAAGCACGGGAACCTGGCAGCAAAAACAAAATTATGCTCCTAACAAAGAAGGGTGCATTGACTGTTGCTCGAGTACATTTCACACTGAAAACATGAAGAAATTGAAACTCAGTGAGGTTATATACATGTAGAATATACAGCACAGTACCAATAGCTTCCACATAAGAGACAAGGCAATTAAGTATAAGGTTGGGAAACATTATTGCAAAGTGAAGAAAACTCAAGAAACTTCCTCCAAGATGATTAACAAAAGAAGAATGAATCAATGGCAACTTAAAATAAGTAACCTCAATCATAGCTGTATGAAAACTCTTAAAACCACCAAACCTATTTTGTCTTGATTGATAGGGGCAAACAGCAATAGAATAGAGATAGCCAACAGTTTGATAGGAAGGATTCAGGGTTTATCGTATAATACAATGTATATGCAAATGACTAAGTTCCTCTCCATTTTCTCCAAAACTTGACATACAATCTCAAGAACAAGTTTACAACTCCCAAACCCCCTTAACTGACACCCCCTTACCCTAAATAGACATTTAAATAGATAGACAAAAAACTGATAAAATTAACACTCCATTCATATCCCAATA
This sequence comes from Haberlea rhodopensis, assembly GCA_907163345.1. Lineage (NCBI taxonomy): Eukaryota > Viridiplantae > Streptophyta > Magnoliopsida > Lamiales > Gesneriaceae > Haberlea > Haberlea rhodopensis. Next base: position 342,959 of record CAJQUN010000132.1, on the reverse strand, counting down.
GCATTTATACAAATTCCATTGCAATCAAATATCTAACAAATTCTAGCTAGACATAATCCATAAAATAAGACCAAAAGTGTTAATCATCCCCGTGATTCTTCACCGGAACAGTTACCAATAACTTATATACTTCATCACATTCAATATATTAGCAATGGAGAGCAATCAAATCACGAGACAATATTATCATCCTAAGCAAAAACTGAATATCAAGCCGAAGCATGACCTGTACGTGAGATGAAAATATTAATCCTGTCGTATAATTGAAAAGGAGGTTAATTTGCAGCAAATATCCCAATTGCTGAAATTGTTAATTGATTCCCCCACCGATCCAAATTTATTCACCCATTTGTAACAGAAAATGAAATCGATTACAGCTCTAAAGTCTTGAAAAAATTAAAATACAGCCAAAAACCACTATGTGAGCAGAGATACAGATGCGCAACTGAAAGCAAAGTCAACGGCAGCGAAAGGCTTCGAGTAGCGGTGGCTGCTCACGGCTGGAGATTCGTTTACAGAATCGCCCTATATTTCATGTAAATCTTGTTTCGATCCCGAAGGGCGAAGATATTTAAAAGGATATATTTAAAAATACCTTCAATTATCCAAAATTCTGACCGAAAAGTGACGATTTTCTGATATAACTGAACAATTTGTGAACTGTCAGTGGATCACATTACTAAATTGGGCCTAATTACCCCAGCCCAAAAATATCTTAGGCCAAATTTAAATGCATCGGTTAAATAAACCTTTTGGATGCCAACACACTATCACAACTAGGGTGAACAACATTTCAGTTAAATTTAATTAATAGATCAAAATGAATTAATTTGGAAATTTGGTTGGATTAATTCAATTTTAGGTTTTAAAATAATCTTTTAATTTATTTGGGTTTTAATTTTTATTTTAAAAATATCGCTTAACCTAAAAAACAAAATTTTTAATTTTTTTAATATTTTAAATGTTTAAGAAAAAATTAATTTTATATCATTCTTATTTTTTTTATTGTTTTTATATTTTAAAAATCAAATTAATATTATTTTTCATTTATTTATTTATTTTGTTCAATTCGGTTTTAAAAAAATTGGTCGGTTCGATTATTGTCAAAAAACTTTTTAGTTAATTCGATTAACTGAATCGACCGAGTGCATAGTGCTAATCACAACGCTAAATAAGACAAATAATCCATTTTGAAGATTTTTTGATAGTATCATATTTAGACGAAAAGTATGTTACAATACTACAATATTATGGTAGACAATCTTCAATACTTAGAGGTATTGTTTGGTTTGAATGTGATAAGTAATGTAAAGATTAAAAATTATTAAATGATTGTAAAAATAATGTGTTCTAAGTTATATGATGTTTGGTTTGAGGATAAAAGTGCTGATAAAGTTTATTGTTTGATACAATATCTAAAATATCCTCGATATTATAATAATAATATAATATTATATTATTATTATATATTATTAATAATACATAATAATCATAAAATAATAATAATAAAATAGTAATAATTAAAAATAATAAATAATATAAATAATATATATATAACAAAAAAATTTATTATATAAATAATAATATTATAATATTCATAAGAGAATATAATTTAATATATAGGGATATAGATATAATAATAATAAAAATATATAGATATATATGTAATATAAATTATTTTATTATAAAATAATAATAATAATAATATCTGTCTATATATATATAATAATCTAAATAAATAGATATATTTGTATATATATGCATATATATAATAATAAATATACATAATATAATATATATATATGTATATATGTGCTATATATATATATATGCATATATATAATAATAAATAACTATATATATATATAAGTAATAATATGAATAATATTATTAGCTAAGTAATAATATAAATATATAATCATATAATAATAATAATAACAAAAAATATTAATAATAATAACAGTATATATATATAGAATATATAAATAATAACATAATAATATATATAATATAAGAAATTATAAAAAATATTATTATATATATTAATAATAATAATAAAATAAAATAATACAAACATAATATATAATAGTAAAGTTGTATGAAATAAGTAGTAATTATTTGACGAGAATTTCAAATTTTATAATATTAAAAAAAAGGTGGGAATGGTATACATGTCATTTTGGTGGAAAGTGAGATGAGAATGAGATAAAGATTGTGGGATTATTTTAAAAAAAAATCGAACCGAACGTCGGATGGGAAAATTAATTCTCAGATTAATTTTCTCATCCCATAAATGAAACTCACCAGGGTGTGTTTGTTGGGAAATGAGATGCTAACAAATTGGCACTACCCCAATAATAGATCTTGTTGGGATATGCCATAAGACAACTCATTAGATGATTGTTTATGACATACAATGTATTGTGGTTTTATTAATGGCAATTCATTATTATATATTATTCGAATATCTGTGTAATATGAATTAATATATAAGTTAATGTCCTTAGAATAATATTGTATTGTTCTTAAAGATTGTCCCTAGTCAAGTATTATCATGAATCGGGATAATGATAATGCATAGAGATTAGTATGGTTGATTGATGAATTGTTCATGGATATGAGATATCAAATCAACACATGGGTACATGTTAGAGAACGATGTACTGGACAGACCCACCATGAGAATGTTACATGGATAGTTATATGAACGTCATAAGCAATTCTCATAGTGATAATAATATTACGACTTGAGATCAACAGAGATCCCAACATAAGGAGTCATGTATCTTGATATTGTCAAACGTTACCTGTAACAGGGTAAACTATAAAGACAATCATTGGATACACCACGAATTATGTAGAGGGATATTGAGTGATCAAGAAAGGATTTGTCCCTCCTATATAACAGGAGAAGTGTTTGGGCCCTTGATCAAGTAAGACTAAAATGCATGGCCATACTCGAATGAGTCGATATGTGATATCGATCTTATTCGTTTATTCTAGTTCTACTTGGGATCAAGAAATAAAAGATTGAATATACGAGTATGGCTATTCGATTACTCGTGTTCAATCTAAACACATTGAACAAAGGGATTAAGTTACATGGTTAATATTATCACTGTCCGTAGGTTATGTCGAGTCAATGACATTCTTGTAATTTGGGTAGCCTTGATGTGTTGCTAGATACCGCTCATTGCTTGTGACATAAAATTAGATTTTATGTCGCTGCCAACATTGCAAGATCCTATCGAGTCACACAAAAGATTAAATCGATAAAGGGATATATAATTCATTGGATGAATTAATTAATTAAGAAGAGTCTTAATTATAAATATTAGATATATGGATTTAATTAAGATATTGGGTTTGGGCCAATGAGGCTTTCTGAAAACCTTTCATTAAATCCAATATAATATATAATATGCTAACAAGGTTTTAATCAAGTGTTAATTAAAAACCTAATAGCCACCCACATAAACTCTTCTCGGCCGACGCCTCCTCTCATCCTCCATCTTCACGCCGCCGCCGTGAATAGTGGTGGTAGGAACGTCGTCATTGATCGGTTAAGAACCGTGAGTCTTGTTTTGGTTTAAGAACGAGTCTAGCAACTTGTTCTTGAACCCCCTTTTCGATTTGATCGTGTGGATACTGTAGAGACGAAGGTGCAAATCTTTGTTCGTGACTCGTGGTCTTGCAACGAGGATTCTGCTACAAACACGCTACAAGGGTATGATTCTTATCAATCTCGGTATGATTACTCTGTATAGGTCCATGGTAGGTATCCAAGTTTTATTTTCCGCTGCGTATTGCTTGATGGATTCCTAACAGATCTAAAGATCAAGAATTGTACATGGGATCCACATATTTGTGTAGATCCCACATTCCCAAACCAATTCTTGGCCTTTAGATCTAGCATTGGGGTAATGTCCATATGCTAGCAAGGAATAACCTGTGTTTGGTATGCATGATAAGGGGTGATTAAAATTTCAATTACTCCCTTATCATGCGTTTGGTAGGCATGATAAAAAAAATGTGATAGCACGTGCGGCTCCCGCCCGCATCTTGCCCACACTGTATAGATTATAATCCTTCTTTTGATAGTAAAATAATATCTCGTGGGATTGAATGATAGTGAATAATTATATTTTTTTCCTATAATATCCTTGAATTTAAAATAATTAGAACTTACCAACTTAATAATATTTAAATATAATCTATAATATAAATAATAATATAAATATTAGTAACATCTATTATTATTCAAATTTGTATTATTATTTTAGTTGTTACTGTCCGACTTTTGATAGGTCGAAAGACAAGATCAATCATTGAAATTTCCGAATTCTGACAGTAAACTCTGCATAATTATATTATTATTAAATTTTAACTTTTCTTTTTATTATTAATTAATATTTGTAGTTATATTGGTCTATATTTTGGATATTGAAGAAATTAATAAAAATCTAAATACTAATATAATATATTTAAATTTATTATTAAAATAATTTTAATAAAGCCAAAAAATTAGTTTTTTAAAATTATTTATCCACTTATTATAAAAATAGGTTATTATTTAGCCACAAGATTTCATAAATATAAGAAATTTATATCTTATTATTTATTATTACTCTTATTATTTATATTTTTTTTTTGTTTTTATATATTTTATATTAATTTATTATTATTATTATTCTTATTTCTAATAATTCATTTCATAGTATAAATTATTATTATTATTATTAAAATAAATAGTTTATAAGTTTTATTTTATTTTATTTTATAATTAAAATAATTTTTTATAATTTTTTAATTTAATAAATGTAAATTATTTTATTTTATAAAATATCTTTGTAAATATTTAATTATTTATCCAATTAATTAAAAATATGTTATTAATTTGGTCCTTAAATATCTTAGTAATTGTTAATTTATTATGAGGGTATTCTGGTAATTGCAATGCAATATACAAAATTAATCCATCTTTTTAAAATCATACCAAATATCATCAAACTATATTATTTATCATCAACTTTATCTTTCTAATTACTCTTATTATTTATCATTCATTTATCTCATTCTATGTACCAAACGGTACCTTATGAGAGTATTTGGTTTGATAGACTATCTAAGGATAGAGAAGTAAACCCTTTTTTGGCAAGCTCATTTAATCTCAAAACTCCGGGAAAAACAATTTCATGGTGCAATGGTGAAAATAGTGTTAGCATAAATGCCCAGCAAGCCAAACGTTGGCCCGATGGACTTTGTGCACCCTAGTCCAATTAGCTAACTCATTACCACTATAAATATAACATCATGTCTAGGGTTAAAGGGATTTCAATCAATACACTCACTCTCACAGAAAAGTCGTCATCACACTCGCACTGGTGCTGGGCTTGAAGATCTGATAAGGTTGGTTGAACTCGAGGGCCACCGCTATCAGATTCAAGTCAGTGAACGGTAATCCTATTCGTGCTTTTATATTTGATATTTGCACATGTTAATATATGAATCATGCGCGATCGTCCGTCCCCAAGTTAGATCTGTTTACTGTTTGTTTTTCTTCTGCGTTTGGATCTGACGCCGGGGGATGGAAACCCAACTGTGATATCAGAGCCAGGTTGCGCTTTGATTCATGTATTTGATATTTAATTTTTATTAGATTGTTTCCCAACAATACTAATCGCTTTTGAGTTTCAGAAATTTTGGAATCCGGAAAAATATAGAAAATAGATTAAAAATAAGTTTTAATCGAGAAGTGTTCATCATCTCCCTGGAGGACTGGCGGTTCACGGCGACCTCGCACGGCGGCGCGCACAGTGGAGAAGTGTTCACCGCCGTCGTGCAGACCGCGCAGGCTGCGCCACCGAGTGATTCGCGGCCACGGTAAGTGTGCGCTGCACTTCAAATCTCGAACTGGGTTTTGGGAGGAAGCTTCTCGCGTTTTTTTTTCCGAAAATTGTTTACGAAAATAGTTTCACGATCTGCTTCTGAACATTTTTCGCAATTTGTTGCCATCACCAGGGCGGCGGAAAGGTTCCTCAACCAGCGCGACGGAAACGTTACGAGGGATTCAAGGTCGTGACTTGAACAACAATATCGCTCTCGGATTCACGATGAACTTGCCTTCGTCTGATATGCGCGCGACTGCGAGGCAAGGAGGCGGCGGCTAGAACTGTGATGCCCAGTTTATTCTGTTTATATTTAATTGTTAAATGGTAAATTATGGGATAATTTACGTGATTAAATTCTGGACCTCGTATTTTGGGGCGGGCCATATTATTTGGGCATATGGAACTTTATCATGACTTAAATGTTCGGGTAAACTTATATTATTTTTTTTTATTTTGAAGGAGGAAATTATGAAATGTTTAAAGTGAGAATAAATGTTAGTGGAATGGGAGTATTTTAAAATAAATAAAAAGGGGATTTTTAAAGCATTAAATCCCAATTGTTATGCTAGCAATTCCCCACACACACACACTAAATAAATCGAGCACCTCCTTCCCCAAAACCCACCAACCCGAGCCCAAATCGATTCTTCTCCTCTAAATTGAAGCTTGGTTGCAGGTTTGGTTGTTTAATCTTGTTCCTAAATTTAAGCATGCTTTCTTCTTGGTTGGAGGGATGTTTTGGGCGATTTCTTTGCCACTTTTATGTTCAAAAATTTGGGCAATATTTAGGCTATGTTTAGCTATTCTCTTGGATGATTACGAACGATGTAATGACATTACGAACGATGATTATGCAAATTGAATGTGACTTAACATATCTTGATGTGTGTATATGCTATACTTTGAGGATGTTGACTTGGTAGAAGACTATATGGAAGGGATAATTGTTGGGGGGGAATTATGTTTTATGTATATCACCTTATGGAAATATTGATTCTTATATTGAGTTGTTGGTTTATTACAGAGCCTTCTAGGGCATCTGGACAGCGAGGAGAATAGCTTGATCTTCATCGTTGGAGCTGAGGTACGTAGTGACGTACAAGCATGGATGATTATGTTTTCCACCGTGTTGTTGAAAAGCGAAGTGTCGCATAGGTATAGGGCCGTTTCTATGATTGAGCGACGTGCTATTAGTATGTATGGGTCACCGCTGAGGCGAGTGATGTGTTTATTTAGAGGTCGCCACTAGTGTGTGCGATGTGATTATGTTGTGTTGAATATACAGTGGGGTCACCGCTGAGGCGAGTGATGTGTTTATTTAGAGGTTGCCACTAGTGTGTACGATGTGATTGTGTTGTGTTGAATATACAGAGGGGTCACGGCTGAGGCGAGTGATGTGTTTATTTATAGGTCGCCACTAGAGTGTGCGATGTGATTATGTTGTGTGTGTGAACATACAGAGGGGTCACCACTGAGGCGAGTGATGTGTTTATTTATGGGTCGCCACTAGAGTGTGCGATATGATTATGCCGTGTGTTGAACAGTCTTAGAAACTAATGCTATGTATAACGAGTGGTTAAATGATAGATGTGCAAGCGCAGGAACGATCGAGATTTCACCGTGTTCTAATAGACTCAGGAAGTGCCCTGTTATCTTATAGAATTACATTCTGTACATTTATCTTGTATATTCTTGTTATTCGTTATATTGTTATGCTTACCCCATGTGGGGGCTGTTTCCATGGAAAACAGGTGGCAGGTGTAACTTTTGAAGGATATGGGAGATTGTCGGCACGCCTAGAAAGATATCCAGAGGGACTTGGACTAGGTTTTATAGCTGCATAGTTATAAGGACCTTTTGATGTCGTTATTTTGGCCATGTATAACTTACAGCATCTCCATTTGTTTAGATCATTTTCTTCCCTGGCTGGGACTTACTTTTATTTTGATTTTGTTTAGTATTGTGAATTCCCTGGCTAGGAATTGTTTTTGATGTTTAGTTTATTTTCGGATAGCCCAATTTAAGGGGAAACTCTGCCAAAATTTTTGTAAACCTCTCTACCTAATTATGGCTTAGGTGTTCATTACTGCTAATGTTGTTATCGCAAGTAGGGCCTTACATTGGTGGTATCAGAGCAGTGGTTTGATGTATGGGCTAGCTAAATGTCTAGTGTGAATTGGGAGCAGTGGTTCCAAGTTAGCGTGTGGACAGGAGAAAAGTCTAACGAAATAATGATTTCCTTATGAATGTGCCCATGTGTGGGCAAGCATGCTGTGTGATACTGTTGATTAAATGATCTTAGTTGCTAATGCTTTGATGAGATAACTGTGTTGGTTATGTGATATTGTATTTTTATGTATTGTTGTTAACATGTGTATTTCAGCATAACAGCTATTGAACCAGAGCATTTACCTGAAGTTGTAGGGGATGCCGTGAGCGTTAATGTCTCCATTGGAGAGGCGAATCCTTTACCCCAGCCACCTTTGGGCCAAGGACCTATTGAGCAGTTGTTACTGCCGGGGGAGTTGAGCTTGACTCAGTTCATGAGTTTCCATCCGCCGCGTTTTGAGGGCACTGAATCAGGAGAGGAGGCTGAAGAGTGGTTAGAAAGAATCGAACAGATCTATGTTTCAGCGCCTTGTGCTAAGTCCGCGTGGCTGAGGTTAGCAGAGTTTCAACTTGCCAAGAAAGCATCTGTGTGGTGGAAATCGACTGTTTTGGAAGCAAGGGCTCAAGGTCATGCTACTGGTTGGGATTTCTTCCGGAAAAGGTTTCTGAGCAGGTATTTTTCTGCTGCTGCCATACAAATCAAGGAGGATGAGTTTATGAATCTGAAACAGGGCAGTTTGGCAATATCTGATTACGCTCTATAGTATTCTTCACTGCTGAGGTATGTGCCCCACATTGCTACTGACACTCATGCTAAGATGAGGCATTTTATCAAGGAACTGGGGCCAGAAATATTTGATTGGGTCTTATCTAACAACCATACTTCTTTTGATGACGCATTGGTGCGGGCTGAGTTAGCTGAGATAGCAGTTAGTGTCTATGGGACAGTAGCATTATCGCAAAGGACAACTGCAGAAAGTTTGAAACCTCGAGGGGAATCATTTAAGGCTCGAGGAGCCTCATCTTCATCACATCGATCAGGCGGGCGACGTTTTGATTCTCGTCGTCCCGTGGACCGCAGGGGTGTTGTACCTTCAGACCGAAGCCAAGTTAGTGGATCTCGGGAGTGTTTCAAGTGTGGAGGACCTCATTTGGTCCGAGATTGCGTTACTTGTTTTGAATGTGGGAGCCCGGGTCACATGGCTAGATTCTGTCTTAACCGTAGTGGGCGACAGGATTTCAGGGGAAATCGGGGCAGGAGTTCAGGAGGGTCAGTTCAGCAGCAACAGCAGTTTGCACCTCGACCTTTTGGAGGGCAAATACGGGGGAGACCTCAGGGACATGTATATGCACTGAATAGGGAACAAGCCGAGGCTGCTCAAGAACATGTTATTGCTGGTAAGTGTTTCTTATGTACTTACCCTGCTCTTATTCTTATGGATTCTGGTGCGTCGCATTCATTTATATCATTGATCTTTGTCACCAAGTATCATATGTGTTCGTCCCCGTTGCCCACGCCTCTTACTGTCTCGACACCGACGGGGAAAGATGTGTTGGCTACTAGAGTTCTCACTGATTGTACTATCTGTTATGAGGACAACGAGCTGCGAGCAGACTTGATTGTATTAGATATGTATGATTTTGATTGTATTGTGGGGATTGACGTGTTGAGCAGATATTGGGCCACGATTGATTGTTATCAGCGTACAGTAGAGTTCCAAACAGATCAAAGAAGTAGATGGATGTTTTATGGGAAAGGTTCTAAGCCCCGAGTTCCGTTGATATCTGCAGTTAGAATGTCGAAGTTGTTGAACCAAGGTAGTACGGGATACTTTATTTACACTTTGATTGATGCTGATCAGGTAGAGGTGAACATTGCTGACATTCCTGTGGTTGCTGATTTTGCGGATGTGTTTCCCGAGGAAATTCCGGTTTTCCACCAGTCCGCGAAGTAGAGTTCGGAATTGAATTAGTACCAGATGTGTCTCCAATTTCTCGTGCACCTTATAGGATGGCACCGGCTGAACTAAGAGAATTGAAGGCTCAGTTGCAAGATTTGATTGACCAGGGTTATATATGGCCCAGTGTGTCACCTTGGGGTGCTCCCGTGTTATTTGTGAAAAAGGACGGCTCCATGCGCCTGTGCATAGACTACCGGCAACTCAATAAAGTAACAGTGAAGAATAAATATCCTCTCCCTCGTATCGACGATTTATTTGATCAGTTGCAGGGAACCTCTGTTTATTCTAAGATTGATTTACGGTCTGGATACCATCAGATCCGGGTAAGGGATGAGGATATATAGAAGACTGCATTCCGGACATGATATGGCCATTATGAGTTCTTAATCATGCCTTTTGGACTAACGAATGCACCGGCTGTTTTTATGGACTTGATGAATCGGATATTTCAGCCATACCTGGATCGATTTGTGATAGTATTTATGATGATATTCTGGTTTATTCGATGAGTGATGCAGAGCATGCATCACATTTGAGGATGGTACTGCATATTTTGAGGGACAGATATTTGTATGCCAAACTGAGTAAATGTGAATTCTGGTTGGATAAGGTTCATGTGATTTCAAGAGAAGGGATAGCTGTTGATCCAGGAAGGTAGAAGCAGTGTTACAGTGGCATGCTCCGACTTCGGTACCGGAGATTCGTAGTTTCTTGGGTCTTGCGGGGTATTACCGACGACTTATTGAAGGGTTCTCAAAAGTTGTTAAGCCATTGACACGGTTGACCCAGAAGGGAGTTAAATTTCAGTGGTTTGAAGCATGTGAAAAGGGTTTTCAAGAGTTAAAGCGGCGTTTAACCACCGCTCCTGTATTGATCATTCCGACGGAGAACGAGAGATTTGTGCTGTATACTGATGCATCCTTGCAAGGTTTGGGTTGTGTTTTGATGCAGGATAAGCATGTTATCGCTTATGCTTCGAGACAGTTAAAGCCACATGAGACAAGATATCCAGTTCATGACCTAGAATTGGCTGCCATTGTTTACGCATTGAAGATATGGCGCCATTATTTGTACGGCGCGAAGTTTACTATCTTTATAGATCATAAGAGTCTGAATTTTTTTTTTACTCAGGCTAAATTGAATATGAGGCAGTGGAGGTGGATTGACCTATTAAAAGACTACGACTGTGAAATTCAATATCACCCTGGTCGGGCTAACCTGACAGCCGACGCTTTGAGTCGTAAGGTTGGCCATACTGCCGATGTTGTGAGCCGCCTGTCGACATTGATGACCTCCTACTGTCAGTTAGGATATGATTTTGACGTTTCTGAATCGCCTGTGAGAGTATCGACACTCTTAGCAGAACCAGATATTTTTTAGACTATCAGAGGGGCTCAGAGGACCGATGATGAGATTCAGAGATGGGCATGTTTGATTTTGCAACAAAAAGCATCTAAATTCAAAATGGCTGGGGATGGTAGCTTGCAGTTATGTGATCGCTAGGTAGTTCCTGATGCACCTAGACTACGCCAAGACTTATTACAGCGGGCTCATTGTAGCAGATACAGTTTACATCCTGGTGGCAAGAAAATGTACCGAGACTTATGTTCCCACTTTTGGTGGAAGCGAATAAAACAGGATGTGGCCAAGTTTGTGAAAAAGTGTTTGATATGTCAGCAAGTAAAGGCAGAGAGAAAAAGACCAGGCGGAGAGTTACAGAGTTTAGAGGTACCGACTTGGAAATGAGATCATATAACGATGGATTTTGTGACTCATTTGCCGAGAACTCCTTCAGGGTATGATGCTATTTGGGTCATTATTGACAGGTTATCTAAAGTTGCACACTTCATACTGTATAATATGAGCTTTAAGTTTGTAAAGATGGCTCAATTGTATATTCGAGATGTGGTTCGACTGCATGGCATCCCAGTATCTATTATCTTTGATAGGGATCCGAGATTTACCTCCCATTTCTGGGAAGGACTGCAGGCAGCTATGGGGACCAAAGTGAGACTGAGCACAACTTATCACCCTCAGACTGACGGGCAGAGTGAGCGTACTATTCAGACGTTGGAGGACATGCTACGTGCATGTGTGTTAGAATTTGAGTCTACCTGGCAAGATTCTCTACCGTTGGTCGAATTCTCATATAATAATAGCTACCAAGCAAGCATCCAGATGGCTCCTTTTGAGGCCTTGTATGGGCGACGTTGCAGATCCCCTTTATGTTGGGATGATGTGGACAGGACACCTGTGGGTGGACCTGAGATGATTTGAGAGACGGAAGAGAAAGTGAAACTGATACGACAAAGGATGAAAGCAGTACAGGATAGACAGATAAGCGACGCCGACCTTTGGAATTTCAGGTGAGTGACCGAGTGTTCTTGAAAATATCTTCGTTCAGAGGCGTGGTACGATTTGGTATGAGAGGTAAGTTATCGCCGCGGTATGTTGGCCCATATGAAATATTACAGCGAGTTGGCACTCTGGCATACAGATTGGCATTGCCGCCCTCTTTATCTGTCATACATGACGTATTTCATGTATCGATGTTACGAAAGTATGAGCCTGATCCTTCGCATGTGTTGCAACCTTCCGAGGTACAGTTGGATCCGGATGTTTCTTATGTTGAGCGTCCTATTCGGATTCTAGATCGGGCCGATCGTAAACTTCGCAGTAAAGTGATTCATATGTTTAAAGTCCAGTGGGAGAGACGGGGTGTCGAGGAGGCAACGTGGGAAACGGAGCAACACATGTTACTTCACTATCCTGAGCTTTTTGCTAGTATGTAAATATTTACTTTTGTTTTTCCTGTAAGTGTAAATTGGGAGAACTGTGATGCCCAGTTTATTCTGTTTATATTTAAAATTGTTAAATGGTAAATTATGGGATAATTTACGTGATTAAATTCTGGACCTCGTATTTTGGGGCGGGCCGTATTATTTGGGCATATGGAACTTTATCATGACTTAAATGCTCGGGTAAACTTATATTAGTTTTTTTTTAATTTTGAAGGAGGAAATTATGAAATGTTTAAAGTGGGAATAAATGTTAGTGGAATGGGAGTATTTTAAAATAAATAAAAAGGGGATTTTTAAAGCATTAAATCCCAATTGTTATGCTAGCAATCCCCCCCCCCCCCCCCCCCCCCCCCCCCCACACACTAAATAAATCGAGCACCTCCTTCCCCAAAACCCCCCAACCCGACGCCATCCTCTTCTCCCACCCAAATCGATTCTTCTCCTCTAAATTAAAGCTTGGTTGCAGGTTTGGTTGTTTAATCTTGTTCCTAACTTTAAGCATGCTTTCTTCTTGGTTGGAGGGATGTTTTGGGCGATTCTTTGCCACTTTTATGTTCAAAAATTTGGGCAATATTTAGGCTATGTTTAGCTATTCTTTTTGGATGATTTTTGGGGTTGTTTATTGGGTGGTTTTGGAGTGTTTTGAGTTGATAATTGAAAGGAAAGGGTTTGCATTTCAAGTGTGTGCAGAATGTGTGTTTAGTGTGTGCTGGAAAGTGTGTGTTAGTGTGTGTGCGTGAATTGTGTGCAAGTATGTTCAAAATTGTGTTTAGTATGTGTTGGAAAATGGTGTGTGGATGTTGTGTGCATGGGTTTGGATATGCTAATATAGGAAGATATGAGTTTGCCATGTATAAAGGTACTCCTTGATGTAATGACGTTACGAACGATGATTATGCAAATTGAATGTGACTTAACATATCTTGATGTGTGTATATGCTATAATTTGAGGATGTTGAGTTAGTAGAAGACTATATTGAAGGGATAATTGTTGGGGGGAAATTATGTTTTATGTATATCACCTTGTGGAAATATTGATTCTTATATTGAGTTGTTGGTTTATTACAGAGCCTTCTAGGGCATCTGGACAGCTAGGAGAATATCTTGATCTTCATCGTTGGAGCTGAGGTACGTAGTGACATACAAACATGGATGATTATGTTTTCCACCGTGTTGTTGAAAAGCGAAGTGTCGCTTAGGTATAGGGTCGTTTCTATGATTGAGCGGCGTGCTATTAGTAAGTATGGGTCACCGCTGAGGCGAGTGATGTGTTTATTTAGAGGTCGCCACTAGTGTGTGAGTTGTGATTATGTTGTGTTGAATATACAGTGGGGTCACCGCTGAGGCGAGTGATGTGTTTATTTAGAGGTCGCCACTAGTGTGTGCGATGTGATTGTGTTGTGCTGAATATACAGAGGGGTCACTGCTGAGGCGAGTGATGTGTTTATTTAGAGGTCGCCACTAGAGTGTGCGATGTGATTATGTTGTGTGTGTGAATATACAGAGGGGTCACCACTGAGGCGAGTGATGTGTTTATTTATGGGTCGCTACTAGAGTGTGCGATGTGATTATGCCGTGTGTTGAACAGTCTTAGAAACTAATGCTATGTATAACGAGTGGTTAAATGATAGATGTGCAAGGGCAGTAACGATCGAGATTTCACCCTGTTCTAATAGACTCAGGAAGTGCCCTGTTATCTTATAGAATTACATTCTTTACATTTATCTTGTATATTCATGGTATTCGTTATATTGTTATGCTTACCCCCTGTGGTTGCTGTTTCCGTGGAAAACAGGTGGCAGGTGTAACTTTGAAGGATCTGGGAGATTGTCGGCACGCCTAGAAAGATATCCAGAGGGACTTGGACTAGGTTTTGTAGCTGCATAGTTTTAGGGACCTTTTTGATGTCGTTATTTTGGTCCTGTATAACTTTACAGCATCTCATTTTGTTTAGATCCTTTTCTTCCCTGGGAGGGTCTTACTTTTATTTTGATTTTGTTTAGTATTGTGAATTCCCAGGCTGGGAATTGTTTTTGATGTTTAGTTTATTTTCGGATAGCCGAATTTAAGGGGAAACTCTGCCAAAATTTTTGTAAACCTCTCTACCTATTTATGGCTTAGGTGTTCATTACTGCTAATGCTGTTATCGCAAGTAGGGCCTTACATGCGGCTTGGGTTTGTGAAATTCTAGCCAACTTCTGATTTGGGAAGATGAATGAACAGTAACATTCAAATTTAATTATAAAAAAAAATTGTTGGCTTAAAAAAAAAATCAAAAATTTGGGCCAAATATCTCGAAAGTTTTTGTTTGAAATGTTATAAATTTTGGATCCAAGTTGGTTTGGAGTCCATTAATTTTTGGGCCATTTTAAATGTTTTGTCCTGATAATAATTTTTGAAATAATAAATCACAATACTTAATTAATTAAAAATAGGATTTTTAATATATTAAGTGTAAAATGGAGATTTTACAATTAGTTGAAAATTTAAATAATTGGAAATTGAATAAAAATATTTCTTTTAGTTTGTAAATTTTATTTTTGGCTAAATTATGATTTGAGGTAAAATAGTGATTTTACCGAGTATTTGAAAATTCATTAATTGGATATTAAATGAAAGTGTTTCATTTAATTTGTTAATTTATTTTTGAGTATCATTATGATTAAAAGGTAAAATCGTGATTTTACCAAGTAAATAAAAATTTAATTAATTAGAAATTAAATGAAAATGTTTCATTTAAATTTTTAATTATATTTTTGATTAATATGATGGCTAAAAGGTAAATAGTGATTTTACCAATTAATTAAAATTAATTAATTAAAAATTAAAATAAAATTGTTTTATTTAATTTGTTAATTTTATTTTCAATTAATGATACGATTAGTGGGAAACGATAGAATAAATTAATTATTGTGATCTAATTATATGTGATGTGATTAGTACAATTATATATGATGTAATTGTTTAGTTTAATGTTTAATTACATAGGATATGATTGCATGATGGATGATTGCGGGCCTTGACCAATGTGTTTAGGTGAATGTTAAGGTTTATTAATGTTTCATTATAATTGTGATTTATGGTTATTGGGCCCGCGAGCCTGCTCTCTCTATTTTCTGATGTATCACACCCTGAATTTGTATCTCTATTCTCTTGTTTGCACGATTTAAATGTGAAATCATTAGAATTAGTGGGATATCGAGATTGAAGATGGAGCACCATGAATCAAGGCATGTATAATGGAAGCAAAAATGTAATAGGATTGCATTGCATACATACATCACCTTAGACGGACTTGTGATCCACGTATGACTCACGTTGGAAAAGGCCGTAATCGTCCATGTTTATTTTTATTATGTGATGTATGATAATTGTTTGTTTGTATGTTTTATTAGTACATATGACTGCATGAATAAAACATAGTTGCATGAATCCGACAAACAAACAAACAAGCACTTGATGAGATTTTAAAATTATTAAATCCCTCTTTTGAATATGATTCAAAAATTTAATATCAAACTGTGAAGGGGAGCTCAAAGGAGTTTGTTGCTTCATGTCTTCCATCAACAGTTAAGCCATGAGACGCTACTCGTGTCAGGTATCTTGTCTCACCCTCGTGGGGGGCATCTGGCATGGAAAAGCTGTGTGTTTAACTGCCACTTAATTATGGATAGAGTTATGTTAACCTTTAAGATTGCTCACCCTCGTGGGGTCTTATTGGTGGACATTACCATCCATGTGATGAGTTAGTTTGACGTGAGAAAGCATAATTGGCCTGCATCGGTAGGGTTATGCCAATCACGAGACGAATATCTTGGGGGTTGCATATGATGCAATTGTGAGCTACCTTTAGTATCATGAGGTCGGCTGGACCCTCGCCCGAGGCT
Organism: Haberlea rhodopensis; assembly: GCA_907163345.1. Lineage (NCBI taxonomy): Eukaryota > Viridiplantae > Streptophyta > Magnoliopsida > Lamiales > Gesneriaceae > Haberlea > Haberlea rhodopensis. Next base: position 326,310 of record CAJQUN010000132.1, on the reverse strand, counting down.
ATCATGAGCTAGTTGGACTCCAAGCTCACTAAGAAAATATGATTTTTCGTTCATTTCTCATGAGGGTGATGAATTCGAAAAATTTAGTGGGAGCATTCATTAACGAAAGTCCATACTTTTTGAAATAATTAATAATCAAACGCTTTGCATATATTTTCTGTTTATTCTCAGTATTGTGATTGCCATGAATCCGATTACATCAATTCTCGATATAAACAAATTAACCACCAAATTATTCTGATTAGCTATTAATTTTAAAATAGTGTTTGCTTCTAAAAAGTTACTATATACCCTTGGTGGGAGCCTCCTGTTGAAGTGTCTCCCGGTTCGTCTCATGAAGAGATCGCCACACTTGAGAAGTGGTGAGACGATGATCTCTCGGCTAGGTGCTATATTGTGATATCCCTGAAATGATTTTGTGCTTATGGGCCATTAATTATGTTTATGTGATTAATATGGTGTTAAATTAATTATGGTGGTGAAATGTATAGTTATGCGGTGGACATGACCTGTTAGTACATTTTAGGGTGCATGTGATGCATGTTGAGAAATTGGGTTTTGACATGGTTATTGGAGGTGTATATTAATTATTTGGAAAAAAATGCTTTTAAAATATCATATTGGGGTATTTTATTCATCATGCTAAATACTTGGACATGGTTTTATTAAACTTACTTTCCCCTCACTTATCCCACCCCTCACATCTCACTTCTTCCATCACTCTCTTAAACAAAACCCTCTCCCCAAATCCACTCAAGTCGATCAAAATAGGAGGAAGATGAGAAGCTTGGTTGCTTGATTCTTGCTAGTTTTTGAAGCTTCAAGTGGTATGAATCCCTATTAGTTATGATTTTATTATGCTTTGAAATGAAATGGGTTTATGGATTTGGGGGAAAACGATTTTGTTGGGTTGATGTTTTTGTATGTGGTGGTTTTGTGTTTTATATGTTGGTTACATGGAGGTTATGATGTGTTGGGTTGAGAATTTATTGTTGAGTTGTGATGTATTTGTTTATAGCTTGGTTTTACGCTCAAAAATGGTGTTTTTCTGGAAATTTTGCAGCGACCGATCGATCGGTAGCATAGTAGCGATCGATCGGTGCAAGTGCGTAGCGATGGGTAAATATTTATGTATTTACCGATCGATCGGTATGAGCGTCCGATCGATTGGGGGGTGGCTAGCGATCGATCGTAAGCTTGGACCGATCGATCGGTGAAAGGCCGTAGCGAAAATCAAAAATTCGGATGCTTACCGATCGATCGGTAGCTTTGTGATATCCCCGAATATTTGATTGCGTTTTGGGCATTAATTGTGTTTATATGATTAATTATGGTGGTAATTAATTATGTGCTGGATTTATTTATCATGTTGAAATGCTTAGTCACATGGTAGGCGTGACCGGGAATGCATTTCGGGGTGCATGTGACGCATGTTGGATAATTGGGTGTTTTAATGACTTACATGTGTTGGTAGTCATTTATTGGTAAAACATGCAATTATTTGAGATTGAGGAGCATTGTGATGTAATGCTTTTAAAATACCATGTTGGAGTTTTTTGGACATCATGTTAATTGTTGGGGTACAATTTAATTGTCATATATTAACAATTACCCCACCCTCACCCATCACTTTACCATTCACTCCTTAAATCCCCAAACACTCCTTCCAACCCTAACCCACTCTCATTTTCGTTTTTGGCTCCAAGGGGGAAAGGAAACCTTTGCAAAATCTCATTTGGTGTGATTCTTGGTAAGATTTGGAGTCTAGGAAGGGTATATAACCTTCCTTGTTGTTTTTGCAAAGATTTGTTTTGATTTGAGTTTGATATTTGGGTTTTGAAATGGGTTTGTTGGGGTTGGTATTTTTTTGGTTGGGTGTTGGATTTATGAGTATATGAGAATGTTTATTGAAGGTTTTTAGTGATTTGGTATGGTTGATGTTTTAATATTTGAGTTTGTTTGAGTTGGGGAAGGAGAAGGATGAATAGTGCCCGAAAATCGGGTGTACAGGACTCGGCGATCGATCGGCACTTTCCACCGATCGATCGCGAGCTGCAAGGGTGAAGGCAGTAGCCTTCAACGATCGATCGCGAGTTTGTCGCGATCGATCGGCGAGGTCGCGATCGATCGACGCAAACTCGGCGATCGATCGCGAATTGGAATTTTTTGTTGAACGAGGCAGTGTAGTCTCGCGATCGATCGGGGCTACATGGAGATCGATCGCAAGACACCAAAATGGGTGTTTTTGATTATTTTTGTGGGATTTTTGGTGTTGGACTATTATTGGGTTCTAATATTGATTTGTGTGAATATGTAGAACCATCCCAGGTGGCAACACAGCCAAGGAAGTGAAGTCCTACCACATCCTACATTTTGGAAAGGTACGTAGAAGACGTACGGGCACCCAACGGTACATGTATCTAATATACTCATTGTTTATGCATTGTGGATGCGAGTATATATGGAATTATGCATTGTGGATGCAAATACATGTTGAATTATGCATGATGATTGTATATGCATATGATGGTTATTGGTGCACATCCCATGAGTCGTGGTCATCCCTTGATGATTTTAATGCTTGCCGCTATTTGATTTGTTGCCGCTAAATGTGAAGCGAGGGGTGGGAGCACCGCATGTCACATTTGAGCGTGGTTATCATATAGGGCGAGGAAAGAATATTTGCCGCTCAATGTGAAGCGAGGGGTGGGAGCACCGCATGTCCATTGAAGCGAGGTTATTCTATGCCGCCTATATGTAAATAAGCGAGGGGCATTAAAATACATTGTGATGAACAGACTATGGATTGTTGATTGGTAATGAGTGATGATGGAATGGTATTATGTCATGACATGTGTAGACCATTAAATAATCTATTGATTATACTCATGAGTTATGGTACAGGGACAACCAAACTGGAAGCGTTTAAATGCATGGGAAAAACAGGAAGTGTTTTATTGTGATTTATGCATTTACGCCTTAAATTCATATTGTGTTGTTTATGAATTATTATATGCTCATGTTTGGGGGTTGTCCTTGTAGGTACATTTTTGACATAATAAAAAGGGGCTAAAGCGGGTTGAGGCGGTGAGCTTGTGAAGAACACTTTTGGTAGATGAATGACATGATTTCTTTTGTATAGTGTCTACTCTAGGAGTAGTGTAAAGCTATAGTTAATACATTCATTTGATTGGGAATGTAACTAATCCAATCGACAATCCTTATTTTGGCATGTAACTCTTAAGGCTCATAGTCTCAACACGATTATTTCACTCTAATGATTTATATTAGCTCTAATTATGCCCTTAATCCGCACTTAAGAAACTAGGGTCCTTACATTAGTGGTATCAGAGCAGTGGTTAGAGAACCCGGGAACGAGTGAAGGGTAGCCTTAGCATGATTGGCTAGGTGCTTACATTTGAAGCATATTTATGCATGTGGTGCATATTGTTGTATATACTGTTATACTAACATGCTTATTATCATTCCTGTTATCTAACGGCATAACATATATATTTGTTTTGGAATTGTTGTTAACCTTTGTGTTACAGCATGACTGCTATGAACGCGGGGAACCTTAATGAAGAGGTTGGTGATGTTGGGAGCGTGAACGCTAGCATTGGTCAGGCAAACCCTCTACCTCCACCAGCTGTAGGCATGGAACCAGTGGCTCAGTTATTACTACCTGGTGAGATCAGCTTGACTCAGTTTCTGTCTTATCACCCGCCCCGGTTTGAGGGGACAGAATCAGGGGAGGAGGCCGAAGAGTGGCTAGAGAGACTTGAGCAGATCTTTGTATCCGCTCCTTGCGCTGTTACAGCATGGCTGAGGCTAACAGAATTCCAGTTGGCAAAGAAACCTTTAATGTGGTGGAGGAGCACGGTAATGGAACTGAGAGCACAGGGTGCAGTGATCGATTGGACGCTCTTCAGAACCCGGTTTCTGAACCGGTACTTCTCTGCGGCGGCGAGACAGACAAAGGAAGATGAGTTTGCAAGCTTGAAACAAGGGAGCATGTCTGTGTCAGACTATGCTATGCACTACTCTTCGTTGCTGAGGTATGTTCCACACATTGCCACCAATGGGCATGCAAAGATGAGGAACTTTATGAAGGGGTTGCGACCGGAGCTTTTTGACCGGGTTATCACCAATAACCCCACTTCCTATGATGATGCTCTCACGAGAGCAGAGCTTGCGGAGATTGGAGTTGGAGCCTATCCTAGTGCTGTACCCCCACACATGCCACAACAGAGGCAAGCTACTGATAGCTTGAGGCCCCGAGGAGAGTCATTTAAACCTCGTGGTGCATCTTCATCCTCACGGTTCAGTGGAAAGAAACCTTATGGCCAGAAGCAAGAGAACAAGAAGAACAATTGGTCGGCCAACCGAGGGCCTGTGCAAGGGATTTATAGATCGGGGGAGCCAAGGTGCGACAATTGTGGAGGGCCACATTCTTCGAGTAAGTGCCCTGCCTGTTATAGTTGTGGCAAGATGGGCCACATCTCTCGGTATTGCCCCACTCGGGGAGGACAGTCAGAGTTTCAGGGAAACATGCCGAGATTTGATGACATGACAGTGCACCAGAGGCAGCAGTTTGTGCCTCGACCATCGGGAGGTCAGACAGTGGGACCGTCCCAGGGACAGGTGTATGCGCTGACCAGAGAGCAGGCCCAGGCAGCCCCGGAGGAGGTGATTGCCGGTACGTGCCATTTATTTACGTACCCTGCTTTTATTTTGATAGATACATGTGCCTCCCACTCTTTTGTATCTGTGGGCTTTGTGGAGAGACACCATATGCTCACGTCTTCTCTACCCACGCCTCTCATGGTCTCGACACCCACTGGAAGAAATGTTGTTGCCGATCAGTTTCTTGCAGATTGCCTCATTTATTTTGAGGGCAACGAGTTGAAGGCCGATTTGATTGTGTTAGGCATGTCAGACTTTGACTGCATTGTGGGTATTGATATTCTGAACAGATATCAGGCAGTGGTAGATTGCTGACAGAGAACAGTAAGGTTCGGATCTGATTCAGGAATACAGTGGACTTTTTATGGCAACGGTTCTCAGTGCAAAGATTCCGTTGATTTCAGCAACCAAGATGACTCAATTATTGGAACGTGGCCACACGGACTATCTCATCTATGCCGTGGACACGTCTGGGAAGAATAAAGAATTGAGAGTTGAGGATGTGCCAGTGGTAGCAGAGTTTGCTGATGTATTCCCAGAGGAGATCCCATGATTTCCACCGGCTAGAGAAGTTAAGTTTGGGATCGAGTTGTTACCGGGGACATCCGCTATCTCTCGTGCACCTTACAGGATGGCACCGGCGGAGTTGAGAGAGTTGAAGGAGCAGTTGCAAGACCTCCTTGACAAGGGATATATACGCCCGAGCGTATCGCCATGGGGCACACCGGTTCTCTTTGTGAAAAAGAAGGATGGCTCGATGCGTTTGTGCATCGATTACCGGCAACTGAATAAAGCCACAGTGAAGAACAAGTATCCTCTCCCAAGGATTGATGATCTGTTTGATCAGTTGCAAGGTACCAGACTTTATAGCAAGATTGATTTGAGGTCCGGGTATCACCAGATTCGAGTTAGGGAGGAGGATGTACAGAAGACAGCATTTCGGACTCGGTATGGGCACTACGAGTTCTTAGTGATGCCGTTCGGTGTGACGAACGCCCCGGCTGTCTTTATGAGCTTGATGAATCGGGTGTTCCAACCCTATCTTGATCAGTTCGTCATTGTATTCATCGACGACATTCTCATCTATTCCCGGAGCGAGGAAGAGCACGTGAAACACTTGAGGACAGTGCTCCAGATTCTCAGAGACCACCAGTTGTATGCCAAGCTCAGCAAGTGTGAATTTTGGTTGAGCAGTGTAGTGTTTCTGGGGCATGTCATATCTAGCAGCGGGATATCTGTGGATCCCAGGAAGATTGAAGCTGTGATGGAGTGGGCTGCACCCACTTCTGTACCTGAGATACGGAGCTTCCTTGGTTTGGCCGGTTATTAACGACGTTTCGTCGAGGGTTTTTCGAAGATTGCCAAGCCGTTGACACGGTTGACCCAGAAGGGAGTACCATTCCTTTGGTCAGAAGCTTGTGAGGAGAGTTTCCAGGAGTTGAAGCACTGTTTGACGACGGCGCCAGTATTAGTGATTCCTACGGAGAACTCCAGATTTGTTTTGTATACCGATGCATCACTTCAGGGCCTTGGGTGCACTGATGCAAGATAAGCATGTGATAGTTTATGCATCGAGACAGTTGAAGCCGCATGAGGCTAGATACCTAGTCCATGATTTGGAGTTGGCGGCTATCATCTTCGCCCTGAAAATTTGGAGACATTACTTGTATGGTACTTCATTTACCATTTACACGGATCACAAGAGCCTCAAGTTTTTATTCACTCAGGCGGAGCTGAATATGAGGCAGAGAAGGTGGATGGACTTACTCAAGGACTATGATTGTGAGATTGAGTACCATCCCGGAAAAGCTAATTTGACAGCAGAAGCTTTGAGTCGCAAAGTGAGGAGTTCTGCTGAGGATGTCATCCATTTGTCGGCTATGATGACCTCCTATTGCCATCTAGGCTATGATTTTGACAGAGATGCATCACCAGTGTACGTATCGACCTTATTAGCTGAGCCAGATTTCTATGAGAATATCAGGAGAGCTCAGAAGTCAGATGATGAGGTTCAGAGATGGTTATCTTTAGTGCATCTTGGTCAACCAACGAAGTTCAGAGTGGCCGATGACGGATCTTTGAGATTGGGTAACCGTTGGGTGGTTCCGAGTACGCCGGAGTAGCGTAGAGGGATCTTGGAGCGAGCTCGTAGTAGTAGACTTAGCATCCACCCAGGCGGGAGGAAGATGTATAAAGATCTGTGTAATCAGTTCTGGTGGAAAAGAATGAAGAGTGATGTTGTCGCTTTTGTTAAGAGGTGCTTGATCTGCCAGCAGGTTAAGGCAGAGAGACAGAGACCTGGCGGCGAGTTGAAAAGCTTGGAGATACAGAAGTGGAAGTGGGAACACATTTCCATGGACTTCGTGACTCACCTGCCGAGGAGTACTTCAGGTTTTGATGCTATTTGGGTGATTGTGGATCGATTGACTAAGGTAGCTCATTTCATCCCCTATAGCATGACTTTCACCTTTTTGAGGATGGCGCAGTTGTATATTCGAGATGTGGTGAGATTGCATGGGATCCCCATTTCCATAGTGTCGGATCGAGATCCACGTTTCACATCTAATTTTTGGGAGGGTCTTCAGTCAGCCTTGGGAACTGAAGTTAGATTGAGCACTGCTTATCATCCTCAGACGGATGGCCAGACCGAGCGTACTATCCAGACGCTCGAGGACATGTTGAGGGCTTGAAGTTCGATGTTTCTTGGCAGGATTCGGTAGCCTTGGTAGAGTTCTCTTATAATAACAGCTACCAGGCGAGCATTCAAATGGCTCATTTTGAAGCTCTTTACGGCAGACGGTGTAGATCACCCTTGTGTTGGGATGATTTGGACCGCAAATCGGTCGGAGGACCGGAGTTGATTCGGGAAATGGAAGAGAAGATAAAGATGATAAGGCAGAAAATGAAAGCAGTATATATGGAATTATGCATTGTGGATGCGAGTATATATGGAATTATGCATTGTGGATGCAAATACATGTTGAATTATGCATGATGATTGTATATACATATGATGGTTATTGGTGCACATCCCATGAGTCGTGGTCATCCCTTGATGATTTTAATGCTTGCCGCTATTTGATTTGTTGCCGCTAAATGTGAAGCGAGGGGTGGGAGCGCCGCATGTCACATTTGAGCGTGGTTATCATATAGGGCGAGGAAAGAATATTTGCCGCTCAATGTGAAGCGAGGGGTGGGAGCGCCGCATGTCCATTGAAGCGAGGTTATTCTATGCCGCCTATATGTAAATAAGCGAGGGACATTAAAATACATTGTGATGAACAGACTATGGATTGTTGATTGGTAATTGGTGATGATGGAATGGTATTAGTCATGACATGTGTAGACCATTAAATAATCTATTGATTATACTCATGAGTTATGGTACAGGGACAACCAAACTGGAAGCGTTTAAATGCATGGAAAAACAGGAAGTGTTTTATTGAGATTTATGCATTTACGCCTTAAATTCATATTGTGTTGTATATGAATTATTATATGCTCATGTTTGGGGGTTGTCCTTGTAGGTACATTTTTGGCATAATAAAAAGGGGCTAAAGCGGGTTGAGGCGGTGAGCTTGTGAAGAACACTTTTGGTAGATGAAGGACATGATTTCTTTTGTATAGTGTCTACTCTAGGAGTAGTGTAAAGCTATAGTTAATACATTCATTTGATTGAGAATGTAACTAATCCAATTGACAGTCCTTATTTTGGCATGTAACTCTTAAGGCTCATAGTCTCAACACGATTATTTCACTCTGATGATTTATATTAGCTCTAATTATGCCCTTAATCCGCACTTAAGGAACTAGGGTCCTTACAAGCTTGGACCGATCGATCGGTAGAGCGCTGTTGCTGAGATATTGAATTTTGGTTTAAATGATGGGATTTTTGGTATTGGTTTGTAAATTGGCTTCTAATATTGGATTGTGTGGTTGTGTAGAGCCTTCTCATGTGGCAACACAACAAAGGATGGTTCGATGCGTTTGTGCATCGATTACCGACAATTGAATAAGGCAACGGTAACGAACAAGTATCCTCTCCCACGGATTGACGATCTGTTTGATCAGTTATAGGGCACGAAACTTTATAGCAAGATTGATTTGAGGTCTGGATACCATCAGATTTGGGTCAGAGAGGAGGATATTCAGAAGACAGCATTTCAGACTCGGTATGGGGACTTTATGTCGTTCGGAGTGACGAACGCCCCGGCTGTCTTTATGAGTCTGATGAATCGGGTGTTCCAACTGTATCTTGATCAGTTCGTCATTGTGTTCATTGACGACGTACTTATCTATTCTCGGAGTGAGGTGAGGAGGAGCACGTGAAATATTTGCGGACAGTGCTCCAGATTCTCAGGGATAATCAACTGTTTGCCAAGCTCAGTAAGTGTGAATTCTGGTTGGACAGTGTGGTGTTTCTGGGGCATGTCATCTCTAGCGATGGGATATCAATGGATCCCAGGAAAGTAGAGGCAGTGATGGAATGGTCTGCGCCTACTTCTGTGCTCGAGATACGAAGCTTTCTTGGTTTAGTCGGTTATTATTGACGTTTTGTCAAAGGATTCTCGAAAATTGCTAAGCCTTTGACACAGTTGACTCAGAAGGGAGTACCATTCTATTGGTCTGAGGCTTGTGAGCAGAGCTTTCAGGAGTTGAAGCACTGGTTGACGACTGCACCCGTATTTGTAATTCCTACGGAGAACAAAAGGTTTATTCTATATACTGATGCATCACTACAGGGTTTGGGTTGTGTGTTGATGCAGATAAGTATGTGGTAGCTTATGCTTCGAGACAGCTGAAGCCAAATGAGACCAGATATCCAGTTCATGACTTGGAGTTGGCGGCTATCATTTTCGCCTTAAAGATTTGGCGACACTACTTGAATGGTACGTCGTTTAACATCTATACGGACCACAAGAGCCTGAAGTTTCTATTTACTCAGGCGGAACTGAATATGAGGCAGAGGAGGTGGATGGACTTACTCAAGGACTATGATTGCAAAATAGAGTACCATCACGGAAAGGCGAACCTGACAGCAGAAGCCTTGAGTCGAAAAGTGAAGTGTACTGCTGAGGACGTCATGCATTTATCGGCTATGATGACTTCCTACTGTCATCTGGGCTATGACTTCGATGTGGATACATCACCGGTACGTGTATCGACTTTATTAGCAGAGCCCGAATATTTTTGAGAATATCAGGAGAGCTCAGAAGGCAGATGATGAGATACATAGGTGGTTAGCATTGGTACTTATTGGACAGCCATCGAAGTTCAGAGTGGCTGAAGACGGTTCTTTGAGCTTGGTAACCGTTGGGTAGTTCTGAGTACGCCGGAGTTGCATCGAGGGATCTTACAGCGAGCTCATAGCAGCAGGCTTAGTATCCACCCAGGCGGGAGGAAGACGTATAAGGATTTATGTGACCAATTTTGGTGGAAGCGGATGAAACGAGATGTGATAGCATTGGTTAAGAGGTGTCTGATCTGTCACCAGGTGAAGGCAGAGAGACAAAGGCCTGGTGGTGAGTTGAAGAGCTTGGAGATACCTGAATGGAAGTGGGAACACATATCCATGGACTTCGTGACCCACTTGCCGAGGAACGCTTCAGGGTTTGATGCGATTTGGGTGATCGTTGATAGGCTGACGAAGGTGGCTCACTTTATTCCATATAGTATGACCTTCACATACTTGAGGATGGCCTAGTTGTATATCCGGATATGGTGAGATTGCACGGATCCTAGTTTCTATTGTGTCTGATAGAGACCCACAGTTCACATCTCACTTTTGGGGAGGTCTTCAGTCAGCTTTGGGAACTGAGGTGAGATTGAGCACGGCATATCATCCTCAAACGGACGGCCAGACCGAGCGTACTATACAGACGCTCGAAGACATGTTACGGGCATGTGTATTGGAGTTTGATACTTCAGGGCAGGATTCAGTGGCCTTGGTCTAGTTCTCGTACAATAATAGCTATCAGGCGAGCATTCAGATGGCTCCATTCGAGGCTCTTTATGGTCGACGTTGTAGGTCACCATTGTACTGGGATGATTTGTGTGATGCCCCGAAATTAATTATATGCAATTTGGGCATTAATTATGTTTATATGATGAATTATGTTGATAATTGATTGATGTGTTGAAATTAATTATCATGTTGAAATGCTTAGTCACATGATAGACGTGACCCGGGGTTGCATTTCAGGGTACATGTTATGCATGTTAGAAAATGAGGTGTTAACATGATTTAATTATGTTGATTGTTAAATATGAGGAAAGCATGATTTTAGTGAAAGTTGTATGCATTTTGTAAATGCTTTTAAAATACAATGTTGGGGTATTTTATACATCATGTTAAGTTTGGGGTACAATTTTAATTAATCTACACATACCCCCTTTTTAACTCCACTATACCTTTTCCCTTCACTTTACCATTCACACTTTAAATCCCCCAACCCACTCTCAAACCCTACCCTTTAACCCCAATTTCGAAATCCTTCAAGGGAGGAAGGAGGAAGCTCCACAAAACCTTTGTTTGTGTGATTTTTGTTAAGATTTGGAGTCTTCAAGAGGTATGGAACCCTTCCTTAAGTTTTTATGATGTTTGGATTTGAAATGGGGTGATTTTGAAGTGATTTATGTGGGTTTGTTTTGGGTATATGTTATATATGTTTGGGGTATGATTTTTGAAGTGTTTTATGTGGGTTTTAGTGTGTTATGATGATGTTAATGTTGTAGAGAAGTTTGGGTTTGAAGGGTTTGAAGTGGAGCTTGAAAAATGCTCATTAATGGCGATTTTCGTGGTACAGGACTCGGCGATCGATCGCCCGTTCTTGGCGATCGATCGCGAGCCAGCAGTGGGCGCCAGTAACATTTGGCGATCGATCGCCACCTTTGGGCGATCGATCGGCGAAGCTGGCGATCGATCGCGCCAAAAGTGGCGATCGATCGCCAAGGTGTGAAATTTTCACCTTCGTCCAGTATGATCTCGCGATCGATCGGGCCTGGGCGGCGATCGATCGCGAGATACAAAAATATGAGTTTTTGGATTTTTTGTGGGATTTTTGGATATTGGACTATAATTAGCTTCTAATATCGATTTGTATGATTATGTAGAACCATCCCAGGTACCCGCAACTTCAAGGAGATAAAGTTCTACAACTTCTCCATTTTTGGGATTAAGGTACGTAAGAGACGTACGGGCATCAGACGGTAACACATTCCTAAACTATGACTATGCATTGATGCATAAGTATTTATGATGTTTATGATGATGATTATGATAAGTAAATTATGATGATGATGTTATGATAAATGAAGATGATACGACATTTACGATGACGATTATGATAAGATGATGATGTTTATAAGATGATGATGTTTACAAGATGATGATGCTTATAAGATGATGATGTTTACAAGATGATGATGTTTACAAGATGATGATGCTTATAAGATTATGATGCTTATAAGATGATGATGCTTACAAGATGATGATGTTTACAAGATGATGATGTTTATAAGATGACGATGTTTATGATATGATGATGATGATGTATGTTTAACATTGTTATTAAGAATTGTTGAATGTCCGGTGGTTGTTATGGGCAAGCGAGGAAGGTACTTGCCGCTCACATAACTAGCGAGGGGATACATCCGCTATCAAGGCGTAGCGAGGGGTATCATAATTTCGCTAAGCGAGGAGATACATCCGCTATCAAGGTGTAGCGAGGGGTATCACAATTCCGCTTTATGTCAAGCGAGGGGGCCAATTGTGCCGCTGTCATAATAGAACCAAGACAGTCCCATTTCTAATTAACATTGTTGATTATGAGCTTATGAATGAAGTACGATTTTACTCATTATGTCGAGAACTAATGATTATATGCATGACTATGAAACAGGGACAACCAAAGAGGGTTAATGCGATTAACCAGGAAGTATATGTTACCGAATACTTTCATGCATTTATTTATATGCCATTACCTTATGATGTTAAGTAACGATGTACATGCTCATGATGGCTTGTTCCTGTAGGTACACTTTTGGACTGAAGGGCCTAGGGTCGGGTTGAGGTAGTGAGCTAAGAGGAGCAAGATGGACATAGGATACAGGATTTTGATAGTCTCTACTCTAGGAGTAGTGTAAATCTATAGCTTAAACATTCATTATTGAGAATGTAATTAATTAGCTTTTGGAAATTCTAACTTGGCCCGTAATCTTATTAGCTCAAAGCTACAATCGGCGCCCTAAGAAGTTATAAATGCATGTTTAGTCCCTAATATGTTATTAAGATGATGTTAAGGTAGGAAGACCCGACAATTTGGCTAGTAAATTGGTCAGAGGACCCTAGTTGATCCGAGAGATGGAGGAGAAGGTTAATGTGATCCGACAGTAAATGAAGGTAGCCCAGGATAGGCAGGCAGCCTATGCGAATAAACGGCGGTGACCGTTAGAATCCAGTTGGGAGATAAGGTCTTCTTGAAGATCTCACCTTTCAGAGGTGTGGTACGGTTTGGAATGCGCGGGAAATTATCTCTGAGGTATGTTGGACCGTTTGAGATCTTACAACGCATTGGTACTCTGGCTTACCGCCTGGCTTTGCCACCGTCATTGTCTGGTTTTCATGACGTGTTGCATGTATCTATGTTGCGGAAGTATGAGTCAGATCCGTCACATGTGTTGCAGCCTTCAGAGGTTCAGTTAGATTCTGATGTGTCCTACGTGGAACGGCCAGTCAGGATTCTGGATAGAGCTGATCGCAGACTTCGGAACAAGGTGATACCGATGGTCAAGGTTCAGTGGGATTGCAGGGGTGTCGATGAGGCCATGTGGGAGACGGAACGACATATGGTGCAGCACTACCCGGAATTATTTTCTGGTATGTGATTTATGTTTTGTTTCGGATTGCTAAGTGCATGCGAATTTCGAGGGCGAAATCTTCTAAGTAGGGGATTATTGTAATATCCCTGAAATAATTATGTGCTTATGGGACATTAATTGTATTTATGTGATTAATATGGTGTTAAATTAATTATGGTGGTGAAATGTATAGTTATGCGGTGGGATGACCTGGTAGTACATTTCAGTGTGCATGTGATGCATGTTGGGAAATTGGGTTTTGGCATGGTTATTGGAGGTGTATATTAATTATTTTGGAAAAAAATGCTTTTTAAAATATCATATTGGGGTATTTTATTCATCATGCTAAATACTTGGACATGGTTTTATTAAACTTACTTTCCCCCACTTATCCCACCCCTCACACCTCACTTCTTCCATCACTCTCTTAAACAGAATCCTCTCCCCAAACCCACTCAAGTCGATCAAAATAGGAGGAAGACGAGAAGCTTGGTTGCTTGATTCTTGCTAGTTTTTGAAGCTTCAAGTGGTATGAATCCCTCTTAGTATGATTTTATTATGTTTTGAAATGAAATGAGTTTATGGATTTGGAAGAAAACAATTTTGTTGGGTTGATGTTTTTGTATGTGGTGGTTTTGTGTTTTATATGTTGGTTATATGGAGGTTATGATGTGTTGTGTTGAGAATTTATTGTTGAGTTGTGATATATTTGTTTATGGCTTGGTTTAGCTCAAAAATGGTGTTTTTCTGGAAATTTTGCAGCGACCGATCGATCGGTAGCATCGTATCGATGGTGCAAGTGCATAGCGATGGGCAAATATTTCTGTATTTACCGATCGATCGGTATGAGCGACCGATCGATCGATCGGTATGAGCGACCGATCGATCGATAGCTTGGACCTATCGATCGGTGAAAGGCCGTAGCGAAAATCAAAAATTTGGATGTTTACCGATCGATCGGTAGCTTGGACCGATCGATCGGTAGCTTGGACCGATCGATCGGTAGAGCGCTGTTGCTGAATATTGATTTTTGGTTTAAATGATGGGATTTTTGGTATTGGTTTCTAAATTGGCTTCTAATATTGGATTGTGTGGTTGTGTAGAGCCTTCCCAGGTGGCAACACAACAAAGGAGATAAAGTCCTACAACATCTCCACTTTTGGAAGACAGGTACGTACTGAGACGCACGTGCATTCGACGGTAAACTGTATTTTTACGTATTGGAAAATACATTATGATTGCATACACATATTGGTTGATGCATTATGGTTGCATACACATATTTGTTGATGCATTATGATTGCGTACACATATTGGATGCATTGGTGCATGTGATTGTAAGTCGATGTTATATTCTAGTGATGAAGAATACTTGTCGCCTTCATGTCGAAGCGATGATAGAATACTTGCCGCTGTCATACCGTAGCGATGAAAGACTATTTGTCGCTAATATGTAGAAGCAAAGAACACGCCGCTGTCATATTATAGCGAGGGATATTAAATGCCGCTGGTATATCAAAGCGAGGGGTATTAATGCCGCTGTCATGTCAACGCGAGGGATATTATGCCACTGATATAATAAGACTTGGGAAATGGTTATCGGTATTGATAGAACGGATGCATGCCATGACATACATTTATTTATGGTGATATAATCTGTTGATTATGATTGTGGTACAGGGAAAACCAAATGGAGCATTTAAACGTATTAAATACAGGAAGTGATTTGTGTTTACTGTTTATGCATTTTTATATTACAATCATATTATTGTGGATATGGTTTGTTATATGCTCATGGTTTTGGGGTTGTTCCTGTAGGTATGTTTTGGCATGGAGGGCTAAGGACCGGGTTGATGCGGTGAGCTTGTGAGGAGTGCTTTTGGTATACTGTTGTATAGTCTCTACTCTAGAGTAGTGTAAAACTATAGTCTTAACATGCATTTTACTGAGAATGTAATTAATTCTTTTTGGAATTTTATTTTTGGCACTGTAATCCTTAAAGCTCAAGGCAGCAACATGAACCTTATACTCTGATCTATGCATGTTTAGCTATCCTTATGCCTTTAATCCTGCACTTAATGTAGCGAGGCCTTACATATATGACAGCATCAATGTCACCAATGAGCTTCAACACAGATATGAGAAACTCGCTCAAATTGCTGATATTTTCCAACACCTACAAATGTTGCTTGGTGAACGGACACGATTACTGAGACTCGTGAATTCAAAAGAGCTATTTTCATTTCACATGCAAGATGGGGCTTCGGTCTATGAGCATGGTGTAAGAAATATATCTCTTGTTGAGAAATTGGAAAACCTGAATGTGACAATACCTCATTAACTGACTGTAGATTTGATCTTATGGTAAAAATGTTGGAAACTTATGAGTCCTTGATTCAAAAGGAGAAACATGTTCTTCGTGTCGAATCTTCTATCAATGGTACAAAGAGTTCAAGGATAAAGAAGAGAAAGGGAATGGTTCTCAACCTCAAACGACGAAAATGGATATAGTAGCAACTAAGAAAGGAGAGTCATCTATGTTTTCACAGCTGGTCACTGTCACAAAACTGCAAAGAATACATAGACCAGAAGCGTTCTGGACTGGTGTATTTTATAAAAAAAATTAATGTTTCTATAGTTTCTACTTCTTTGGTATATGATATCAATTGTGCTAACATCTTTGCAAAGAGTTGCGGATGTTGAGAAGAAGAAGAGAGCCCTAGGAAGGTAAAACCTACCTGAGGCTAACCATTGTAGCAAGAGTTGTTGCAAATGCTGTTTGAAACATTTATTTAATATAAAATCTTGAACTGTTTAGGAACTGGTTTGAGCAATTATGTATTTGTTCTAGATTTAATAATGAACATTGTTCCTATTTTGATAGATAATGATATTCTTTTAAATTTGCGAATAGGATTTACAGTATTTTTAAGAATTCATGTTTTATTGAATCTAGTGAACTTATGAACGATTATGTTCAAAGAATATAAAAAGAATGATAACTTAAAACCCACATATCTTGAGCATGTGTTGAATGTCCATTGAATTTGATTCATATGGACGTATGTGGAGCACTAAATATTAGTGCAAGAGGATGTTGAGTTATCTTAAAGAGAATGTGATTCTCTCTGAGTAACTCTCTAAAGTTACATATTTGTTGAACATAATCCATACTGTTGCGCCTTAAAACGCTACAACTCTCATTCCTCTATTTTAAATAAAATTATCGTTTTTGTTTTGATGATTACAAAACCTATACATTTTGTACTAATGGTTTTTATTGAGTATGCAGCATAAATTATGATCAAAGTTGAAGATTATAATAGTATTGAAATGCCAAAGAAATTGTCTTTTGGAAGACACGGATCGCCCCAGGCGATGGGTGCCATCGCCCCAGGCGATGGGTGCCAGGCGAGGATCGCCACGCCCATCGACAGAGGCGATGGCTAGGCGAGCATGCGGGGCAGATCGCCCCAGGCGATGGTGACCATCGCCTGAGGCGATGGCAGCCACAGGGACTTCGCCCCCGCACATCGACTGAAGCGACGCCGAGGCAATGCGCGGGCACGCGCGCGGGGAGTTCGCCCGAGGCGATGGCATGAACGCCTGAGGCGATGGTCTGGATCGCCTGAGGCGATGTGGAGTTCGTTTGAGGCGATGCAAAATTTGGACATGCTGAAGCTACGGCCTTAATTTTTGCTCTTGATCGCCTGAGGCGATCCAGCGATCGCCTGAGGCGATCTGTGCATTTTTGACCGTTGGAACGCGGCGATGGGTGATCGCCTGAGGCGATGGCTGAGGCGATCCAGGAGTGATTTCAGCCCTTTGAAGTGCAACGGCTAGTAGGAGCCTTGGAGGCCTTCTACACTATAAATATGGATGCTTTGGAGCATTTTGAAGCTAAGGAACAAGTCTACAACTCATACAAAGTGTTGATCAATTGTTGGTTCAATTATATCATACTCTCCATACATTGTTGTTGTATTGGAGCTTGTGATTTTCTTATTTTGTTGAGTCTTGTTGTCTTCGTGTGAGTACACCGTGAAGGTGTTTCTGTTGGTTTAATTCATTGTAAAGGTCCTCCAACACCAAAGCAAGTTGGAAAATTGTAAAGTCGCCATCAAGTGAAGGTGGTGCAATTGTGTGGCTATCCTTGGAGCCCTTAAGGCCAAGAAGACTCGTGAAGAGTGTTGGTTGCTCGGGAAGAGCTTGTGTACTCGGGAAGAGTATTGTGCTCGGGAAGAGCGTTGTAACTCGGGAAGAGTTGTGTTGTGGCTTACTTGGAGCCCTCAAGGCCAATATCAATTATTCTAGTGGAACCTCGGTTGGAGGTTATCTAACCGGGAAGAGGAGACGTAGGCGATTCATCGCCGAACTTCTATAACAAATCCTTTTGTTATTTATTGCTTTATTTCCTTTACGCATTTATTTATTTTATTCTTTGCATTTATCGATTGACTAAAGGCTTCCGCAAGCGCAAAATATTTTATTTTTACAAACTCATTTTAAAACGCTAAAGTAGCCAAGGAATCTCATTCACCCCCCCTCTTCGATTCCAACAAGTGGTATCAGAGCCATTTGATTTTTGTTTTAAATCAAAATCTTTTTATGGCTAATCTAGCAAATGAGTTTGCTCAAGGTCAATCGACGAATCGCCCTCCGCTTTTCACGGGTGATAACTACGGTTATTGGAAGAATAGAATTTCTCTATACATCCAATCCGTAGATTATGATCTATGGAAAATCATAGTGAAAGGTCCACATATTCCTTTAAAGGAAGTTGGGGGAATTAGTGTTCCCAAAGATATGGACGATTTCACTAGAGCGGATATGATATTAATTTCACAAAATGCTAAAGCGATTAATATTTTGCATTGTGCTTTAGATATGAAGGAGTACAACCGGATCTCAATGTGCTCAACGGCAAAGGAAATTTGGGACAAATTGCAAATTTGTCATGAGGGCACTAATCAAGTAAAGGAGACCAAGATTGATCTATTGCAACTCAAGTATGAAACATTTGAGATGGATTCCGGAGAAGATGTGGATTCTATGTTTAGGAGGCTCACTCAAATCATAAATGAGCTTGCCCAACTTGGAGAGAAGTATCCTCCAAAGCAAATATGGAGGAGAGCACTAAGAGCCTTACCAAAGGAATGAGATGCCAAGAGGACGGCCATCATCGAGTCAAACAAAGGAGAAAGTGCTTCCTATGATCTTGATGAGCTCCATGGCACATTGGTGACTCATGAGCTTGAAGTTGCCACAAGGAGAGAAGTAAAGGAGGAGGATAGATCCAAGAGAAATGGGATTGCCTTGGTTGGAAGGAAAGATCACTCCGATGATGAAGAAGATGATGATGATGAGGAGATGGCATTGTTCACAAGAAAGTTCAAGAAGTTCTTCAACAAACATGGCAAGTCAAAGACCTCAAGTGCAACCAAACATGAATCCAAAAATGAGGTAACTTGCTATAATTGTCAAGAAAAAGGCCACTATGCTAACAAATGTCCTAGGAAGAAGAATGAGGACAAAGGCAAGAAGAAGGCTTTTATAGCTACATGGAGTGATAGCGACTCCGATGAAGAAGAAGCCACCAATCTTTGCTTAATGGCTCTTGGAGATGAAGGAGATGAAAGCGATGATGAGGTACCTTCTTTTGATGAACTTTTAGAATCTTATAATGATCTTATTGATGCTCTTGGCAAAACCAAGATGAGTAATAAACTACTCAAACTTGAGATTGCTAAGAAAGATGAAGAAAATAATTCATTGAAAAATGAATTAGATTCTTTAAAGATATCATTTTGCAAATTTAGTGAAAGTAGTCAAAAGATGAGTGAATTGCTTGGATTACAACGATGTAGCTTTGACAAAGCCGGGTTAGGCTTTTCAAACAAATCAAAATCTTTTTCAAGCTTGTTGGCCAAAGCAAAGCACAACTCTCCTACTTGTAACTATTGTTGTAAAAGTGGTCATACCAAAAACAAGTGTAGGTTTGCTAGAATCCAATACCAACCTAATAAAAGGTGGAAATGGATTCCAAAAGTGCCTTTGAAAGCTAATCATCAAGGACCCAAAAATCAAATGGGTACCAAAGATTCTCCTATTATTAATCTGTCTTGTAGGAACAAAAATGGAATGGAGGATGAAGGGCCAAGCAACTCAAAAGAGGAGTTTGTATTATTCACAACTATAGAAGAGGCTCGAGGCGTTGGACCAATGACAAGAACGAACTCTTGTCATCGAGGGTAACATTTTTTTTATTTACATATTAAATGAGCAATTCAAAATTAATTGGCACAAATTAATTGTGACCAAGAAATAATGAAGCTCAATATTGATTGGAGTAAAATGCATAACCCCTTAGCATGTGCACATATAAATTGTTTTATTGCATGATGTATGCCTATCCTTTTATAGTAAGTGCAATGAATTCTAATTGGAATATGTTATATGATATTATGTGATTAAGCATGCTATATTTGTTTAGATGCTCTATCTTTGAAATAATGCTATCATGATCTTAATAAATTTATCAAATGATGATTTGAGAACTCTAATGTTTATTGGGCACAAATGCATGAAATTTTGGTAGAACATATGCACATTTTGCACATTTTGAATTCATTGTTGATCGCCTTAAAACGCATGTTTGTATTTCTCAAAATGAATTAATCTTATGCTTATTTTGGGCTATTATATGCTTGATGAGGAACATGTATAAAATATGGCTATGTGTCAACATATATTTGTGATTTGTCTATTTAATTTTTGTACTTTTTGATTATCACAAAAGGGGAGATAATTGTGTGATAATCTTGAAGTTTACTTCATGCATAGTTTAAGAGGGAGAGCTTGTGTATGCATGGTTTGAGGGGGAGAGTTGTTTATTTTATGCTTTACTTGATTATTTTGTATGTGCTATGCAATTGTTAAGGGGGAATCAAGTTTACTCACATTTAATTTCAAAAATGCATTTTGAAATCACCTTTTAAAAGTCACAAATTGTGAATTATTGTGCTTTTTAGATTATGTGATTTAATTTTTGTTGTTAGATGGTTTAATGTTAGTTAGAATTATCAAAAATAATTTTTTGGTCCAAAAATTGACTCAAAATATGGCCAAACCATCGCCTCAGCATTCTGTGCGCAGCACCTCGTCCGTGGCTCGCATCGCCTCAAACGTTCGCAAGCATCGCCTCGGGCGTGGCTCGCATCGCCTCAAGCGATCGCAAGCATCGCCTCAGGCGTTCTTGATCGCCTCAGGCGTTCTACAGATCGCCTCAGGCGATCTCGATTTTTAAAGCCAGAAAGCTACGGCTTTTGCTCATTTTTTCAGCAAGATTTCGTGTTTTTCACCCATAATTCGAGATTTCTTCATCATTGTTAAAATCGATCATCCTAAGCCTTTCCAAACCATCAATTTCACTTTCCAAACACCAAATCTTCCAATTCGAAATTTTTGCAAACCCTAACCCCTTTTCTCAAAATCGAATCTTTACCTCAATTCCCTTAAATTTCTTGCAATATGTCTCGAAGCAACCGAGAAGAAGGAGAATCAAGCCGGAGGAGACGCTCTAATCGCTCCAATAGGAATTATTCGGGTCCTCCACTTGATGGTAAGCCAATTCCGGAAGACTATCTTACTCGCAAATTAATTCCGGGTTATATCTTTGATTTCGATTTCCTTAGGACTTCCCAGCTCCCAATTCTTGATTGGATTCAATTCCAACAATGGGAAAATTTTTTCAAACCCCCTAGAAAGAACGATTTTTTGTACCCATCCATGATTCATTCTTTCTATGCCAATCTTGAACTGTTTGAGGGTGATGGTGAGTTAACTATCAAAACCATCGTTTGTAATCGCCCAATTGAATTCAATAGCACTGATTTAGGAAATATTCTTCGCATTCCTTCGGAGGGTCCGGCTAAATTTGCTCTAGCTACTTGGCCCAATGATGGGGTATGTGATCCTGCCCAAGCCTTGTATCTCATATTTGGCGGAACCCCTCAATATCCAAACCAATCCTTTCTTGTGAATTCAATCCCTACAAACTACCAAATCCTTCACAAGATTGTGATCACCTCGATGATCCCTCGGGATGGTGATCGTCTTAGGTTGAAATTCTCTGATGTATACTTGATGTATTACATCATTACAATGACCCCCTTCAACCTACCTAGATTCATTGTCCAAATCTTTAGGAACACCGCCCATAATCCTAAAAAGGTTATTCTCCCATTCGGCCGTGTCCTAACAAAGATTTTTCTTCATTTCAACCTTCCTTTTGATGACAATGAGAAACTCCCTATCAAGTCCAAGGACACCTTCAATCTAAGGTGTTTTTTGTTTAACAAAATATCTTGGAATCCTTTCACTTCCTGTTGGGTTAATGATCCGGGGAACCTACTTTCTGCCTTCAATCCTAAAGATCACCCCTCATTACCCATTGATAGGATGACTAGTGCCCAAAGGGTTCATTTTCCTTTCTTGATTGAACCAAATATCGATGAGCCACCCATTCAGCATCAATCTCCATCTACCTTTGATGACATGATGAATATTGGGGCGGATATTCCAGCTCCTGATAGTCATCAACCTTCTTCTTCTTTTGAGTTCAATCAAGACGCTTTTGCCTTCTTTACTTCTCAATTCCAAAGCCTTCGTGAGGATATGAACTCACAATTTCAATCCTTGAGAGTCGATATGAATTCTCAATTTCATTCCCTTCGAGATGATGTTGCGTCTCTTCGAGCTTACCAAGACTCCTCGAGAGAAGATTTGTCGTATTTACGACATGAAGTGGACGCTCTTCGTTCTCAGTTTTCCAGTACTCACATGGATGAGGATACTACTCACGGGAATGATGGTGATGGTGATGGTGATGGCGGCTTGGATTGAGTTGTCTTTGTTTTTGTGTTTTTTAGATTTTATCCTTTTGTAATTGTTTGTAAGGATTGTAATTGTTAAATGATGTTGGAATGGATTTATTGTTTATGTTGATGGATTTTAAGATGTTGATTGGATTTTGAGTTGATTGTGTATGGTTTATTCAATTTTTAAAGGGAACTATGTCCAATTTTCTTAAAAATCCTTTACCCTTTTTTATTCTCACAAAAAGGGGGAGAATGTATGTGTAAACTTGGTGTAAACTTAATTGATGAAATGCTATTTGCAACCTAATTGTTTTTACAACTTGTGACACATTTTGTAAAGGTGATAAAAATGCACATTGAAACATTGTTTATCATTGCATTCATTAAGGGGGAGTTTAAACTCTCTATGCATTGCATTGTTATAAGTCTTATTTTCTTTCAAGTTTACCGGGTTTTGTGATCATCAAAAAGGGGGAGATTGTTGCGCCTTAAAACGCTACAACTCTCATTCCTCTATTTTAAATAAAATTATCGTTTTTGTTTTGATGATTACAAAACCTATACATTTTGTACTAATGGTTTTTATTGAGTATGCAGCATAAATTATGATCAAAGTTGAAGATTATAATAGTATTGAAATGCCAAAGAAATTGTCTTTTGGAAGACACGGATCGCCCCAGGCGATGGGTGCCATCGCCCCAGGCGATGGGTGCCAGGCGAGGATCGCCACGCCCATCGACAGAGGCGATGGCTAGGCGAGCATGCGGGGCAGATCGCCCCAGGCGATGGTGACCATCGCCTGAGGCGATGGCAGCCACAGGGACTTCGCCCCCGCACATCGACTGAAGCGACGCCGAGGCAATGCGCGGGCACGCGCGCGGGGAGTTCGCCCGAGGCGATGGCATGAACGCCTGAGGCGATGGTCTGGATCGCCTGAGGCGATGTGGAGTTCGTTTGAGGCGATGCAAAATTTGGACATGCTGAAGCTACGGCCTTAATTTTTGCTCTTGATCGCCTGAGGCGATCCAGCGATCGCCTGAGGCGATCTGTGCATTTTTGACCGTTGGAACGCGGCGATGGGTGATCGCCTGAGGCGATGGCTGAGGCGATCCAGGAGTGATTTCAGCCCTTTGAAGTGCAACGGCTAGTAGGAGCCTTGGAGGCCTTCTACACTATAAATATGGATGCTTTGGAGCATTTTGAAGCTAAGGAACAAGTCTACAACTCATACAAAGTGTTGATCAATTGTTGGTTCAAATTATATCATACTCTCCATACATTGTTGTTGTATTGGAGCTTGTGATTTTCTTATTTTGTTGAGTCTTGTTGTCTTCGTGTGAGTACACCGTGAAGGTGTTTCTGTTGGTTTAATTCATTGTAAAGGTCCTCCAACACCAAAGCAAGTTGGAAAATTGTAAAGTCGCCATCAAGTGAAGGTGGTGCAATTGTGTGGCTATCCTTGGAGCCCTTAAGGCCAAGAAGACTCGTGAAGAGTGTTGGTTGCTCGGGAAGAGCTTGTGTACTCGGGAAGAGTATTGTGCTCGGGAAGAGCGTTGTAACTCGGGAAGAGTTGTGTTGTGGCTTACTTGGAGCCCTCAAGGCCAATATCAATTATTCTAGTGGAACCTCGGTTGGAGGTTATCTAACCGGGAAGAGGAGACGTAGGCGATTCATCGCCGAACTTCTATAACAAATCCTTTTGTTATTTATTGCTTTATTTCCTTTACGCATTTATTTATTTTATTCTTTGCATTTATCGATTGACTAAAGGCTTCCGCAAGCGCAAAATATTTTATTTTTACAAACTCATTTTAAAACGCTAAAGTAGCCAAGGAATCTCATTCACCCCCCCTCTTCGATTCCAACACATACCAATACAGTGACCAAAACTCCATATACGATATGGACTGAAAAATAATCCAAATTTTTTATTTGAGATTGAGCAGTCAGGAGATGAGTTGGATAGTTGATCCATCTTATGTTATTTTGTGGAAATTTATATTATCAATTGGAGGCAGAGTGTTTGTTTCGCAAGTGCAATCTTTCTAGATAAAATGTTTCTATTAGAAAGGAATGACAAAATAATATAACTTGAAAGGGTTCAAAAACCACAAACCACTAGAAAAGTGAAAACGGTGAAATTAATTGAGTAAATCGTAGCCTTTGAACTACACATACCAAGGAGATCTGAAAGTGTTTGAAGAACTCCTGATAAATTGAAGTTAGTCCTAGAAAGTAGTCAAAATGATTTTGACCATGATGTGATCCTGGGACTTTTAAGGAGACGATGTTGGACATCGTTTCGGAATATTGGCAATATGCTATGAAATTTGAAATAGACTCCATGTACTCTAATAATGTATGGATCTTAGTAGATCCTCTTTGAGAATTGTTCTCATTGGCTGCAAATGGATCTACAAGTGAAAGCTTGGAGTGGATGGTAGTGACCTTCAAAGCTTGACTTATGGGAAACGGTTATTCTCATAGGCAAAGAGTTGTCTGTGAGAAAATTTTCATCGGTTATGATGCTAAAGTCTATTCGAATTTTATTAGCTTATATCTTCATATCTCCAGAGGTCCATTTATGAGCCTAAGAAGGCACCCCGAAGTTGAATATCCATTTTGATAAAATCAAAGTTTTTGGTTTTGTTAAAAATTCGGAAATGACTTGTGCAAAAGGGTTAGTGGGAGCACAGTTATATTTGTGATGTTTAAGTCGATTATATCATGCTCATTGTGAATGTTGTTGGATTAATCAATTAAAACATGATTATCTACTAATTTCTCCATGAAAGCTAATTTCTCCATGAAAGATTTGGGAGAAGCGTCCTACGTGCTTGGCGTAAGGATCTATAGGGATAGAAAGGATGCTTGAGATCTCTCAATCTATGTACTTACCCACTGTGCTAAAATGGTTTAGCATAGAATAGTCGAAAAAGAAGTTACTTCATAATATGTCACAATATTCATCTCTCGAGTCAATGGGTCTTAAGGTTGATGACGAGAGAGAAAAGATGGCATTGGTACCTTATGCTTCGACTTTTAATAGCATAATGTATGCTATGCTATGTACTTGTCCTGATGTATGTTCTTAAAGTAATGAGCAGACATCAGACTGATCCCGATGAAGGCCACTGTAAAACTGTGAAAATAATCATCAAGTACTTATGAAAAAATTATGATATGTTCATGGTTTTCGGATCTGTAAGTGGAGAAATAAAAGTTGAAGGCTAAGTTGATGCTGATTTTTCAGTTGGATGTAGATGATACCAAATCGATGTTCGGATTTGTATTTAAGCTTAATGATGATGTCGTCCCTTGGAAACGTTCCAAGCAAGATACCACATCGGATTCCACACTGAAGCTGAATACATTGCAGCAAAGATGCAGTTTGGATATGAAATTTCATCCAAGAGTTGGGTGTAATTTCTAATACGGTTGACACAGTCCCTAGGTATTGTGACAGCAGTTGAGCTGTTATGAATAGCCAAGATCTCATCAGTATCCAAACATATATTGAGAAAATACCATCTAATGAGAGAGATGGTAGATGCGACATTATTATCGAGAGAATTGCTTCAACAGAAAAATATAGTGAATCCACTGACAAAGCCTTTACAACGATTGGTGTCTGTCAGACATCTTGGGAAGATGGTCTTCAGACACATGAGTAGTTGGCTTTGGGAAAGTGAAGATATTGTTGTCATATATGATTTAGTAAATCAATAGTTGATTGATTATACTTGTAATCTTATTATGACAAATCTTTGTTTGAATATTAATATATATGGCACTTCTTAATCTGTTTACCCATGCATCTTGATGTATTGATGAAGTCCTTGAGATTGCTATAGTCTATAGATTGTGGTTACGCATATGATGGTGACCATGAAATACATTCTCGACTGTGATTTCTAAATGTTCCTGGTCGATGAGCCTTCGAGAATGAGATATCGATATATGCTCGTTCGAGACTGGTATTCATGGTGTGTCTAGTGTAGTGCGCCGCGTTTCATTGGCGTTGGCTTGGATAAGTCAACACACATGAATAGGTGGTCATTAGGAATGAGTTCACTGAACGACCCTACTCGGAATTCTATAAGTGGTTATCATTTGTCGAGTATAGAATTTCTAGTCATAGTTGTGCACCATTACTCCTCATGACTCAAGGCGTCATTGAGGTCTTGACATATAACTGTGTACTTTGATTTAATGACTGATCACGTATGGGTCATAAAGTTGTTATTTTGGGTATTCAGTGATGCTGTCAGAGGCCTATGATTGTCGTTGAGGATTCACCACTGGTCTTGATGAACCAGGATGTCATATGTGTTTTTCTGTATCTGATTCATGGAATCTCTGGCCAGAGTGGGTAGTGCTTGTGAAAAAAGAATTTTTCATATACGCACACAATGAATCATATAACATGAAACAAATAAATAGTTATTGAAATCATAACGGGCCTCGACCAATGCCCTAGATTCAATCGGGACATATGAGTGAAATGAATGTATGCACACTAACTATGGCTGAAAGGTTCTCGTATGTTGCTAGTCATTTGTATCTAGGTCTTCGTGAAGCGCAGATGCTAGACGCTACCCACGATCGGTAGGTTGTTGCTGGAATTATATTTCGGCTATTGTCTATTAAATGAGTTTAATCGACAATGGGGCATTCAGGGTAAGCCCAAGAAGTTGTTTGACTTCTAAAATCACAAAGGTTGTGATCATACTGCTATGATACACTTGAGTCTCGCTGGGTCACAATCAACCGGCCGCCGATCTATCGAGAGAATTGAGACTTAACTGTTAAGTGCTCAAACTGAATGATTTAGAAGAGATGAGTTTAATTTTTGAAAGCACCTCAATTTAGTGGAGTTTCTATATTTGAAATTGTTTCATTTATAGAAAGTTCTAAAATTAAATCTTTTGATATATTTATGTCTAATAATTATGTACATTGATAGTACATCAAGTTGTTCAATTAGATTGAGTTACTTGGATTATGAGTTTGTAGTTTTGTGTTGGCTTTTGATCAAGTGAGAGATTGTTAGCATAAATGCCCAGTAAGCCAAACGTTGGCCCGATGGGCTTTATGAACCATAACCCAATTAGCTAACTCATTATCACTATAAATATAACATCATGTCTAGGGCTAAAGGGATTTCACTCAATACACTCACTCTCATAGAAAAGCCGTCATCACACTAGCACTAGTGATGGGCTTGTAGATCTGGTCAGGTTGGTTGGACTCGAGGGCCGCCGTTATAAGATTCACGTCGGTAAACGATAATCATATTCGTGCTTTTATATTTGATATTTGCACATGTTAATATATGAATTAAGTGCGATCGTCCGTCCCCGGGTTAGATCTGTTTACTGTTTGTTTTTCCGCTGCTTTTGGATCTGACACCGGGGGACGAAAACCCAACAAATAGATCTCTCGTGAAGGTTGTGATTGTGAATCAGCGACAATAATGTGTTACCACCTCACAAAAAAAAAACAAAAAACATTCCTCTCATCCAAGTGACTCCTTGTACGATACAGGGAAATTTGGGATAAAGGAATACAAGTTATCGAATTTGAATATTTAGGGGATTAAGTGGGTGTTTGCAAATGCTTTTGTAAAATGCTTATCAGTTTTTCAGACAAGAAAATCAGATTTTGAGTGTTTTATTTCCTTGCTTCTACTTGCTTCTCTAAAAATAAGCAGAAAAAAAAAAACAGAAGCAGAGAAGCATGTCAAGACATGCTTTTGACTGTTTTAAGTTCTTTTGTGGCAATCTTGTAATTAATTGAAGTTTATTAAGTTGTCTTTTTATTTTAACAACAAACAGTCAATGATTTTGCTTAAAAACAACTTTTTACAACTTTAAACAAAAACAACATAAGAGTGCTTTGAATAAGCAATTGCAAACACACAGTGCATATATGAAAGTTCAAGGCATATAATGTAACTTCAAGTAGAATCGAGGGAGACGACTATAATTCATTCATCGATACCTACAAAAAAGGGAATATTCCAAATCTCCAATGTATTGTAAGATCTACCATTAAGGGCAAGGCTCTTAAAGGTAACATCAAATTAACCTAGAAAGGGAATATTATCCCAGGGTACTACCCTGGAGGTGCATCCACCATACATTGAGAATATTTCAAATATAAGATTTTTAATGTATGGTAAGGTCTACCTAGACCCGACCAAGGGTCATAAATGACCCTTAACCGGTCAGGGCCCGGACTATGGTCAACATGTCGGTTAACCGAGAGCCGGCTGATTAAGGATCATAATTTTTTAGCCCGTGAACCGCCAGTTATCCTGCGGTTCAAAGGATTTAGTTTAACTTTTTTTTTACATTTTTAAATTTAAAACATATGTTATGGTGTAGATTTGAATTCATGAAATAATTAGCTTCATTCACTAAGCTATAAGAGCCCTATTTATCTAAATAGTGTTATAATTTATATATACTAGCGAACGACGCACACACGTTGAATGTGTAAAACGTAATGAATAAATATTATATATTGTGTGTGTAATACTTTGTATTTTTAAATGTTTGGTTTATTTATGACATATTATAAATTCGTTAGACCAATAATTTAGTTAGATGATAAGTTACAATTAATAAACAAATGTCATAGAGATAATAATTAACAAAGCAATTAAATCAAAGCAAGTTATGATGGTACAACAAAATAAGATCATGATTATAAGTTTAGTAGCAAGAGATGTTACAAAAAAAGGCAACTTAAAAAACACAGCCAAAATTATTTCCCTGGTCAATGTTTTGGTCATTGAACCTCTTCAAGTGTTTCTTCAAACCTGTAACTTACAATTCAATGGAGCAACAATTAAATAATTGTTAGGAAGTTTGTGTTGATAACATTCTGTTGTCCGCTAGCCCTCGAAGAGGTCGCAAGGGTTCGATAAAATCAGATTCAAAGGCTACAAAGCCAACCATGACTATTTAAGTAGTTTTGTGTTCTCTTTCTTTATCGTTAGGAAGTTTCTCATAGTTCCATAATCATGTATAATTTTTATAATTGATTTTCAATGTTTTAGGACATGAACATTCTCTTGAAGATTGTGTCATTATCGGTTTCCAAAACTTGGTAGAGCTAAAGATTTTGATGAATCATATTTATCTGTGTTGGTATTAATTGACTAAAACATATTTGTTGTTGGATTGGATCAAAACAGAATGTTATCATTGTTCTACATGGTTGAGAAGATTGGATCTCCTAGTTTATAGGAAGGATTGTGTATCCACTTAAATCCAAGTCAATTAACAGGGGAATCAAATTCTATAGTGAATCCCTTACAACTCTGGTTACACATGCGAGTGCAAAAACCTGAAAATGAGTAAACTAACAAATAGAAAGAAATAAAAGCTTACTGTAATGGGTTTTTGCAATTCTCAAGAATTGGTATGTGATAATTTTTTTAATTTTGTAAATGAGGAGATAAAACACTCACTGATGGTAATCATAGCAGTAATTTTTACAGGATTAATTTATTAGCAGCCAACGTGAATCAAAGAAGAAAACATAGCAGTGTTAGATAGATACTTACCTTTATGGGCCGTAGGAAAAAATTGGTTCATTGATACGAAACCCTTGATAACTATGAAGCAATAGCAGCCGACTGATCAGCAATCTTTTTTCGTGCCTCTTCAATGATGGATAATTTTATACCTTTCCTCTTGGGAAGAGATACCCAGGGCTTCATACCTTTACCAATTATTTCTCAACCGAGTGGCGAACTCGTGACGTGAATGGTCTCAAAGTTACCCTTTTTCTATGTCGTTGAGAATGAATAATAGCGTAGCAGTTATTTGTGTAGAAGAAGAAACAGAGAACACCTGTGTCGGCCCGTCGTAGAGCTTGTAGTTTTCGCTGCACATACTCTTGTTTTTAGTTTAAAAGGAGGAAGATCAATAAGGAAAATATACCCCACACAACAACAATCAAAATAAAATGAAAATGAAATTTAAGTAAATCTAAAACTGAAGCAAGGGATTGAAATCACACCTGATCGCAAGGATGTTGATATGAGAAATAAGAGTAATGGAGGAAGAAATGGCTCCGTGAAGGAATACCACCACGCCTGTGCACACCAACAGGAAAAGCTCCAGCATCTTTCATTCTTCATCTTTTAGATAGTATTAGATTTAATAATTTATAATAGAAATGTTCAATCTATATGAAGACAGGGTTTAAGTTAGTGAGAGTGAGACACAAATTATAAGGCAACCACCGGGAATGAAAAAGAAGGGGAGAAACTGCTGGGCAGATGGAAAGAAGAAAAAGGAGTTGGGAATTGTTTGAATAAAAAACAGTTTTTTCCATTTTTTTCAAATTGAAGTTAAACTGCTGCATGAAAATCATGGCATCATGCAAGGTTTATTAGTGTCAATAAATACATAAAATATGATAGATGTTTTCTTTTTGACTTTTTTGACCCTCAGTGATGGAAAACCGAGTAATTTTTTTGGGTTATCTTAATAATTTTACATTGGATATACCAAATTAGTTACTCTAATGTATTTATACATCATAATATAGTAAAGATTAATCAAATAAATATATCTTACACTTTTTGATTATTTGAGCTTGAATTTATTTAACGTTATTTTATGTTTAATCCATGATGAAAACACAATCAAATACTTTTCACACTTTTTTTTCAAATTTTAGTAATATTTTTAATTTTTTTTAAAAGAAAGGGTCAAACCATAATCTTAACCGTTGATTAAACATAACCGTAACCAACAGTTAATGAAATGCAACCGAAACCGTCGAGAAATATTAAGGTTAAGAGTCCAGTTTTTTTTAAACCGACGGCTCTTGACCATCTAACCGACGATTATGAACCATGGTCGGCTCTTGAAACCCTAACCGACGATTCATGAACCGTAACCGAAACCGTCAAGAATGGTTAAGGTTAAGGGTCGATTTTTTTGAACCGTCTAACCGACGGTTCTGAACCATGGTCGGGTCTAGTTATTGTGAACTCATATTTTCACGACAAATGTATTTTATAAAATTGACCATTTCGCGCCATTTAAGATATAAACTTGAAATTTTTTCGATTCATCCCAACATGAAATTGAAAAGAAAAAAAACAATTATATATTCAAATGTAAAAAAAAAGAAGTTAAAATCCAAATGCAATAGCAAATTATAAATTTCATTCCAAAACATATTAAAGAGCTTTTCTAACTCCAGTTAGATCCTTGATTGTCGAGCAAAATGGGGATGAACGAAACAAATAAAATTTAAAATTCTCAAAAGTTCAATTGTGCGAGATATGAGTACTCACACGAGATACAGATAATCATTATTAACACAAAGTTATGACTCATGTTTCCTCAGTCGAACCAGATTTAATTTCTCTAATTCTTAAGCCTGGTCAAGAGTCAGTTCTTTAGTCGGTTAGAGACGAATCAGCCACATATTTTCTTCTCATTAATGGCGCATTGCCACATGATAGAGAGTAAGAAATGGCCAAATTATTCACGTGCCGTAATTCAAACTCCTGCATTTTCAGAAACCATAGCAAATGTCTTAAGAATCAGGGTTTGAAATTGGTTTGAAGATGGATCAAATTCCCACCTCAAGAATCAGGATTGCCTGATTATATAGCGAGTTTAACCCAGTTCACCAAGATGAATAATCGGAAGTCTTCTAAAACCCTTAATTTGCTGCAAGAACCAGTTGAGAAACTCATCCAAGAAATCAATCCCAGTTGTATTGTTTCCGTTCTGGACATGGATTGTTGATTCAGCTGCGAACTACTGTACCCCAAGATTGGTTTTACATGGAACCGGTTTCTTTGTGAGGTGCTTCAGAGCAACTGAGGCGCCAATGCTACCACGGTCCTTGCAACAAATGTTGTCTTATTCAGAACTATTTGTTTTGCCCAATCTTTGACATCAGTTGAAGTTTGTGAGAGCTGAAGTACCTGCGTTTCAACAAGTGGAATCAAGAGTCCACTTTCAAGTTGATGGATCCGAGTGACTATTATGGGCCACGAAGCCATTGGCTAGCCCAAGATGATGGATATTTTCTGCAGATTTTTCTTTTTAAATTTTGTATTTATCTTTTAGTTTGTTTAATTTTATCAGTTTATCTTTTGATTATTTGAAATTTTGAATAAAGGTATAGAGTTCTAGATAGGAAGAGATTTTAGGAGATTTGAGTTTTATCTTTTCATTTGAACGGATGAAACCTTCTTGTATTTATATGGAACCAATTGATAATGAAAAGAAGAAAAGAAAATTTATTCACAACAATAGTTGTCGAAAGATCTGATGTTCTGTCCCAAGGAGCCTCAAAACCAAGAGATCAAGAGGTTCTCTTTAACGAGCCTCAAATTTAAAACATCAAGAAGCGCCCCATCACGAGATCTAAAACTTGGGATCATAACAAATTGTCTTGGCTTCGTGGTTGATAACAGTGACGGAGTTGGGGGATCATAGTGGAGAAGCTATGGAGTTATCGTTAACAGCTTCTACGAGCTTGAGCGTATTATGCTGATCACTTTTGGGGAGGAGGGTCTGGAATATAGGCCCCCTATTGTTGTGTAACAAGGGAGATGAAGAAAGTGCACAAAAGAGGGAAGAACTCAACTATTGACGTGCACTAATGCTTGACATGCCTGAATCGAAGAAGCCCAATTCTGTTCTTTATGTGTTTTGGAAGCATGACCAGTTAACACTCGCTCCATTACATAAAACTGCAAAAGGGATTGAGGCCTCAGGCCGAGAAGACTAAAATGAAGATGACATGCCAAAAGATTTGAAGAAAGAAAGGTAAAGGGACAATAATAAGAGTCTGGGCACCCCAAACCGTCCTCCATCTGTCAGGGTTTTTGCGACTCATTGTGGATGGACGTCAGTAGAAATAGTGTGAGCAGGTGTGTGCTTATGCTAGTATGTCCCATGTTGGCTAGACAGTTTTTTAATGAAACATTAGTGACAAGTTTTTAAGAATTAGAACTTGGAGTTTCTGTAGACAGTAAGAAATGTCAACAACACCTTGGCTGAGGAAGTGCAGCGCAACATGGTGGGAGAAGCATATGAAATGAGATTCCCAGCAAAGGCTTACAAGGAAATGGCAAGAAGGCAGTTGGAGAAGGTGCATCATATCACAAAGATTTAAGCGCTTTAATTGCAGAACAGAGCACCCAGGCACATGTAAACAAGTTTTAAAACTATATATGTAAAAAACCAACTCCAGTTGATGGATGAACCATCAGAAAATCAAATTTATAGAAGGATGATTTAGCATTTTTTGCATAAAAGTATCTTTAGTTGTATCTGTGAAAAAAATTTATATAGAAAATAACGGAATTGCAGAGGGTTCAAAACATTATTCTACCAAATGCTAGGTGCGCATTTGAATTGTCAAAATATCTAAAAATGTTCCCTATTCAAAATAAATAAAATTAACGGGGTTAAAAAAAACAATTTTTTGGTAGATTGTCTGCAAAATATTCATGCTACACAAAATTCTTGTAGAATTAAGATTGAAATTTCAAAACTTAACATCATAAGGTAAAAAATATAAAACCGTACCTGGCGTGTTATCCTTCCATACTTGGCATTCTCACTCAATCCGCAGTTCATAGTTGATACACAGATTCCCTAGCAAATACACAGCGCAAATATTGCTTATTATTATGTAAGCTATAAGCAAATCTCATAATTTTATCGATACATTCCTACATATGACTTTTTTGGTCGATGAGATCGTAAAACTATATGATTCATCCGAAAAGAACAAGCATATTGATTACTTAGTTTAGTGACTAGATGGATTTATTCGAAAACTCTTCTACTAATTAGTTTTTATGAATGATTAGTCTTTCCTTTTTTATGGAAATTTTCCCTTATCCATATAATTTCGTAATTCAAAAACCCAAAGTATTCTAAACACAGAAATTGTTCCTTTGTTAAATTGTCACAACATTATAAATTTTTTGTACCCCTAATATACAAAGATGACATTTTTTAATACTTGACTAGATAAACTTTGATATGCAGATGTCATTTCCTGAAACATTGAGGTGGAGAAGTAAAGGGTTAGCAATATCTGGCTTATATATGCCGGCCTTGAGCCCCAGTTAAAGTTTTAAAATAAGTACATTACTACTGACACTACAGCTGCTTTCAGCTATAGAATGTTGTTTCAAGCTTAACAAAATCTGTTTAAGTTCACCTTCTCCTCAGGAAACAAATTATAGCGGCTCCATGTGACAACCTGAGCGAAAAAATCTTTGAACTTTACATCCAAATGAATCTAACATCCTGTTAGATATCTAATAAAATATTCTTAAAGACGATAAACAAGGATGGGAAAATTGAGAGATTAATTCTTTTCTCTCTTTAATTTTATTAAAACCCACAACCTTAAATTTACAATATTAATACCTCTAATATATAGAAACTCTTTTACCTAAATAAAGGAAACAATCTAATCTATAATTTAAATAAAAAAGATAGATAAATAACAAGATAAAAGACTCTTAATCTTATCAACACTCAGCACTCCCCCTCAAGCTGGAGTGTACAGATTCTGCATTCCTAGCTTGTCTAAGAATCTTTCAAACAAGGGTCTACACAAGGCTTTTGTCAATAGGTCAGCTGTCTGTTCTGATGTTGGAATATAGTCAATGTTGATTTTTCCTTCATCAATTTTTTCTTTAATGAAATGTCTATCCACTTCCACATGCTTTGTTCTATCGTGATGTACTGGGTTATGTGACATATCAATAGCAGCTTTGCTGTCACACAGTAGTTTTAGGGGCATTGTTGCACTCGGTTTTAGTTCTTCAAGTATCATTTTTAACCATAGGCCTTCACACACACCATGAGCAACTGATCTCAATTCAGCTTCAGCACTGCTTCTTGCTACAACTGACTGCTTCTTACTTTTCCAAGTCACTAAGTTTCCCCACACAAATGAACAATACCCATATGTAGACCGTCTATCACTTATTGAGCCTGCCCAATCAGCATCAATAAAAATTTCAACACCTCTAGGCTCCGTTTTTTTTGAAAAATAGGCATTTCCCTGGTGTCCACTTTAAGTATTTCAATATTCGATAGACTGCTAACATGCGTTCTTCCAGAGGAGCATGCATGAACTGGCTTACACAACTCACTGGAAATGCTATATCTGGTCTAGTGTGAGCGAGGTAGATTAGTTTCCCAACTAGACGCTGATATCTGCCTTTATCTATAGGATTACTGCTCATGGTTTCTCCTAATTTCAAATTAGGATCCATTGGAGTGTCAACTGGTTTGCACCCAAGCATCCCTGTCTCTTTCAGAAGGTCTATCACATACTTACGTTGAGAAACTGAAATTCCAGATTTGTTCCTTGCTACTTCCATACCAAGGAAATATCTCAATTTTTCCAATTCCTTCATATCAAACTCAGCTGCTAGTTTTTTTTTCAATCTTTCCATTTCTTCTGACAGGTCATCACCTGTGAGTATAATATCATTTACATAGACAATCAGTAGAGTCTTTTTTTCATTTTTATGTCTATAAAACAATGTATGATCCGCATTGGCTGGTGATAACCAAGTTTCAAGACTGCTTTTGTAAACCTGTAAAACCAGGCTCGTGGAGACTATTTTAGTCCATATAGTGATTTCTTTAACCTGCATACTTTACCTTGTTTGCATTTCTCATCAAACCCTGGTGGTAATGTCATGTATACTTCCTCTTCAAGATCTTCATTTAGGAATGCATTCTTTACATCTAACTGATAGAGTGGCCAATCCAAATTTGTGGCTACTGATAGTAAGACCCTCACTGTATTAATTTTGGCAACTGGAGCAAAGGTTTCCTGGTAGTCAATGTCATAGGTCTGTGTATAGCCCTTTGCAACTAAACCTGCCTTGTATCGTTCAATAGAGTCATCTGCCTTGTATTTCGCATTGAAGACCCACTTGCACCCAACTAGTACCTTTTCACTTGGTTTTTGAAAAACTTCCCATGTACCATTACGTTCTAATGCTCCCATTTCATCTAAGATGGCCTTTTTCCAGTCCGGATCATTCCAGGCCTCCTGTATAGTGGTAGGAACTTTGGTACTTGAGAGGTTAGAGATCAAGGTTTTAACAGAGGTTGATAGATGGCCATAAGATACAAACTTGGCCAATGGATGCTCTGTACAAGATCGTGCCACCTTTCTTACTGCTATAGGTATATCAAGATCAGAGATGTGAGGCAAATCAATATCAGAGTCAACTGTTACTTCGTTTGGCCGAGATTCCAAGTTGGAGGGCTGACTGTCAAGCTTCCGGCTTCTCTTGTCTTTATTTCCTCTGTTGAAGGTTTCTTTCGTGAGTAGTGCAATGGTAACGACTGTGTTAGATCTCCCCCTGCCGTTGAGTGTTCAAGAGAAGGGGATTGAGGAGTTGGCAGAGATGGAACAGGCTGAAGTGGTGTAGGTGCAGTTGAATCCCATGGACGAGGGATGACAATATATGAACAATCGAATTGAGAGGTCTCTCCCTTTCCATGAGAGAGCGAGTTCTGGTTGAGGAAGAAAGGGTCGGAATTAAAGAAAGTGACGTCCTGAGATATGAAATATTTTTCATATCCATAAAATAGCAACGATAACCTTTTTGGGTGGAAGAGTAACCCAAAAAAATACATTTGTGAGCTCTAGGATCAAGCTTACTACGACGAGGGTCATGATTATGGACAAAAGCAGAGCAACCAAACACCCTAAGCTCGAGATTGGAAAATGAGCGATAATCTGGGAATTACTTATTCAAACAAGCTAGCGGGGACTCAAAAGTGAAGAACTCGAGATGTCATCCTATTAATCAAATTGCATGCAGTTAATAGGGCATCACCCCAAAAATGTTTCGGAACATTTGACGCGAACAAAAGTGAACGAGCAACATCTAATAATATCAAATTTTACATTCCAAAAATACCGTTTTGTTGGGGTGTGTGGACACACGAACTTTGATGAATGATGCCATTTGTAGTGATTAAATCATGAAGATGCGAGTTAAAAAATTCAGTACGGTTGTCTGTACGTAAGAATTTAATGGAAACATTAAATTGTGTCTTGATCATGGAGTAAAAAATTCGAAAAACGAGGACTGCCTGAGATTTTTCTTTTAAAAGATAAATCCAGCAAACACGAGTATATCATCAGTAAAAGTAATGAACCATCGATGATTAAAATTAGTACAGACACGTGAGGACCCCATATATCACTATGAATTAAATTAAATGGTCTTGAAGGTTGATATAAAATAGGGGGAATAGATACACGTGTATGTTTTGCTAATTGACAAATCTCGTATTTAAAAGAATCATTAGTTCGAAACAAAGAAGGAAACCAATGCTTTAAATACACAAAATTTGGATGACCTAGCTTATAGCGTAGAAGCATGATCCATCGTGTGCGGGAAAGAGATGAAGGAGCTGTTGTAGTATGGACGAGGTGACTCACAAAAGGTGACTCTTTATGGTAATAAAGACCGGAGAGAGCCTTAGCACTGCCAATCATCTTCCTCGAAATCCGGTCCTGAAAAACACAAGTAGAAGGTGTGAAATAAACATAGCAACCTAAGTCTGTTGTCAATTTGCTGACAGAAAGTAAATTGCATGACCAGGTAGGAACATATAACACATCTTTAAGAGTCAAGTGTGCATTGAGGGGCATAGTACCACTGCCCATAACATTAGCAAATGAGCCATCAGCAATTTTGACTCATTGAAAATCAGAGATCGGCGAATATGAGGTAAAGATCCTTACGTGATGACATATGATCGGAGGCACCGAAATCAATTATCCAAGACTCACCATGAGTAAGAAGAGTACTAGGGGACATGCTTAAAGTACCTGTGGCAGCAATATTAGAGGTTGAAGTTCCATTGGCCGAAATAAGCTTCATAAGTTGGTCAAGTTGAACTTTGGAAAAAACAGCATCGGTTTTAACAGATTCAGACTCTAAAGCAACAGCGGTTGGAGGCCCTTTCCTGTCCCTGGATTTAAATTTGTTTGGAACCCAGTCAACAGGTTTTCCATGAATTTCCAGCAGGTGCGACAGTGTAGTAGTGTCGTTTACAGCGTTCACACCATCTTTGCTGCGTGGAACAGTGTCATCACCATGCGTGGGAAGGACTAGGGCCGATGAATCCATATGTGGTAATGGCGGGGAAAGCATTACCCGTTTCCGATTCTCCTCCCGTCGAATGATAGCAAACACCTCATCAAGGGCAGGTAGGGTTGGTAACCCGAGAATACGGCCATGAACATCATCAAAATCACTGTTCAAGCCAACCAAGAAATCATACACTCTGTCCTTAGCAAGCATCGATTGACACAATATGCCATCTTTGGGATCTTTCCAAACACAAAGCATAAACAAGTCTAATTCTTGCCAAAGTCTTTTGATGGAATTGAAATAACGCGTCAAAGTGGCATCACCTAGTTTCAGATTACGCGCTTGGTTTCGTAATTCAAAAACTTGGGAAGAATTGGCAAAATCAAAATATGCCAGGGAGACTGCATCCCAAATATCTTTTGCTGTTGGAAGAAACAGACAGGTATTACCAATTGAGTCGTCCATGGAGTTGAGGAGCCAAGCCATGACCATGGAGTTTTGGACATCCCAAAGATGGAAGGACAGATCAGTGGGCATTGGAGGAGCAATAGAACCATCAATAAACCCATATTTGCCCTTCCCACGAATAACCAATTAGACCGATCTAGACCACTGAATGAAATTACGGCCGTTCAATTTGTTATTGGTGATTTGCAATGAGGTGGAGTAAAAAAAAACCAGACTATTGGGACGTGTTGTGCACTGGTGGAACAAGGGATGAGTTGTTTGAAGACCCATCATCAACAATAGTGTTGAAGGATGTTTTTACCATCATTAATAGCGTAGACGGAAGCGAATTGGAAGAAACCAAAAAAAGCTTGAAAGTCGACGTAAATCAGCGATGTGTCGTGTAACAAAAATCCACAGGGAAAAAAAATTAATCCCGACAATGACCGGAATTGATGAATAAAGGAGGGGAAAAAATGCCTTTACTGCTCTGATACCATAAAGGCGATAAACAAGGATGGGAAAATTGAGGATTAATTCTTTTCTCTCTTTAATTTTATTAAAACCCACAACCTTAAAATTACAATGTTAATACCTTTAATATATAGAAGACTCTTCTACCTAAAATAAAGGAAATAATATGATCTATAATTTAAATAAAAAGATAGATAGATAACAAGATAAAAGACTCTTAATCTTATCAACTTATCAACAATTCTATAATATTCTTAAACAGTCAAGCACTTCGAACATTATATCTTAACGAGTCTAATATCCTGTTAGATATCTAATAACATTCTAGAAATCTATACACCTTGTTCAGACTGATTTTGCAGTTTCATAACTAGTGGACGGAAACTATCATTAACAGAATCTGCTATAGATAGAAGTTCACACCTAGGTACGGATCAGTCAGTTCTGTTCAGTTTTTCTCTCGCTTGTGATTCCTGTGGTTCTCGTGCATCACTAACTGAACTAATTCCTCATTGATGGGATATTCAGAGTTCCACCATAGTATTCACTCATAGATGCCTGTGTTCCAAAACAACACAAAACATGTTAAAAGTACTTTTAAGAACAAGAAAAAATAAAGAAGGCTCGGGAAAAATGATGGGAAAGAAATG
The DNA here is from genome assembly GCA_907163345.1 of Haberlea rhodopensis. Taxonomy (NCBI): domain Eukaryota; kingdom Viridiplantae; phylum Streptophyta; class Magnoliopsida; order Lamiales; family Gesneriaceae; genus Haberlea; species Haberlea rhodopensis. Next base: position 286,165 of record CAJQUN010000132.1, on the reverse strand, counting down.
GTGGAATCTGAAAGAATTCACCACTCCCATCAATTACTTTTTTCTTCATTTTGTAATACAGATGGGCGAATGTTGGTGGAGAAAAAGCAAGGAGCAGTGGAACCTGCAAATGAGGGAGGATGCTGTTGTAGACTTGCACAAAAAGTTTTGACCTCTCTGTTAACCTGGGGGACAAGGACAATGAGCAATTAGATTGTAATTCACACAAATGCAAATGGATATAGAAGCAATATAGACTAATTCAACATGTTCCAAAATTAGGGGTAAACGGAAAAGTTCAAAGTGGAAATGTGTGAATATTTTTCATAATGGCAGGTGAAAATATATAACAGCAAATATGATGCAATTACAAAATATCAGATAAATAAAAATATTACCAAATGTAAATTCCATTGAATTTAAAAATCTTATATCGTTAGCTCAAATAGAAAATTTGACCGACACTATTATATCACTACTTAACCTAAAGAAAAATCTTTTACTTTTACAAAATTTTGTTTGAAGATCATGTCATTGATATTCCCACATTTATATCATGGTTGCAAACGATTACATTAAGTTCAAATTTATACTTTGTACGAACTCCTAATAAGAACTTCTAAGTACTGATCAGCCTAGAACTCATATATAGTCTTTATTAACTAGTCAGTGCTCATGCACAGCACTCATTACAACATACAAATAAATTTATACATACCTTCTCAAAAGGCATAAACAAATATGAATCTCCTCCATATCTGTTTCAATCTTGAGATCAACATATTGCTTGAAAAGCTCATACATGCAACTAGCTGTATTGTCCAGTTCATCATTTCTCACTTCTGAGGATAAGTTAATCTCAGACATTATGTGCTGCAGTAAAGAGGACAAATGACCACAGGGTCCAGATTGATACATCTTTGCAAAAAGTTTCAACATACAACTGCTACTGCTTTTGAACTTGGCAACCCATTGTGGAGGATTTCCGATCCAAAGGTTATTGTTTGACTCCAAATCCCCAAATTCAGTCCAGTTATTGATCAAGTTACTTGCAGAACCTTTAACAAATTCCGGTCTTCTGTGGGCAGGAAGATGCTCAAGTATGTCTTTTCTCAACTCTTCAGGAAGTTGTTGCAAAGCTGAGCAATCTACTTGACTAAGAGACGCGGGCATTAGTGTTTTAGGAGAAACTGAAGAGGATGCAAGACTGGGGGTTGCTTCATCATCACACTGCTTTTCAACAGAAAACAAGATATATGATCGAACAACCTAATAAAGAATAAGGAAAACAAGCATCAACAGCTTCACCTGAATTTTCTCGTCTTTCACCGATAAATCGAATGTAATCTCAGGGACAGTTCTTTTTCCTTTCGAGTCCTCTCCCTGAAGAAAATTATGATGGAAAGACACAAAAATTAGTGCAGAAAAAAAAGGTATCATAATAAAATAAGTGTATAGAAAAAAGTGTTCGGATCTAAAACACAAGAAAATGATGTCAAATATTTATCATAATTTTCGTTATGTCCAAAATTGGTTCCAGATATTATCCTTGAACTTCTTTTTAATCTTATAAATGATATATATGAAGACTGTTATAAAGCATGCAGCAAGGTAACATATAAGCAATTCATTAAGTACGACATATGCAAGAATGGTTCACGTAATGAAGTGGACCATACTTTGGATGCAAAGTTTGATGAAAAACCAAGACTAAACAGAGTCTTTCTTCACACTAAACACAGTCTTTCTTCACAATTTGTGCTTACTATCTTGATTTTGTTTTAGTTTTCAGTCTTTTAGTTTTTATTCGCAGTTTTTCTAGGTTAGGTATCTTTATATTTTTGAACCCCTCGAGTACTTCTTGTACTCTTTTATATTATATTATTTTGCCCGATAAAAAAAAAAAAAACAGTACAGCCAATACCTCATTGCCAAAAGCGCTAGTATTTGATTTCACTGGATGAGCATGACGAGATTCCTTTTCTTCAAATTTTATGCCCAGCACTAAAGAAAATTCTCATAAAAAACTTACAAACACAAACCCGTCGTTATAGAAAATATAAAATCTTTACCTTCACCACTGAGTGAAGTCTCACATATGATGCTTGCATTAAAAATTTTGCCTTTATTTTTTGATACGAAACCAATCAGCTTTCCACTGTACATGTCATTAATTTCTGAAACAACTTCAGGCGGAAGAGACTTTATAACTGTCACATCCAGTTCGTGAAGAGGAGGAAGGGTCGCAATTTCAGAGCTGGGCAAGCTGGCGCCTGTTTCAACAGAGGACCATGTGATATTAGAGTGCAGTTAACCCTGAACTTCATGAGATTCAGTAATCAAGAATCCATATGAAGCACAAAACCATTAGAATATAATCAAGAAAAGATAAACGTAAATTACTGTTTAACACAAAGAAGCTTTCTTAAAATGCCTTCAATCTGCATTGCGTTCATTCCATATAATTAAAATTTATTGCGAGTATCCGTAGTTCCTATTCCAGAAACAGGTTATAAGAGTTACTCGGAAATACTACAATGAAACAGCATTAAGCAACATGGGATAAATTATAAAGGAGACGGAAACATGGTGTCATGCACAGAAAGTCAACTGTAACAAATGGAACTAAATAATAAAGTGAGGCAAGAGGTGGAAAAATGCTGTTTTATGCCTGGTTTCACGTTTCAACCCCTCCTATAAAGACTAGAGGGAAGGAAGGATGATGACTAGAAAAGGAATTAGAAGGAATGAATAATGAATCTTAAATCTAGATATCAAAACCTTAAAATAATTTCCGACATATGAAAGAAAGATGAGGCGGGAAACTCTAGGAGAACCTGGGGAAGCCTCATTATTGAGTTAAGGAGGGTGGTAGAGGACTCAAAAGACGTTAAAATTTAACCCAACCATGTATATGTAGGTAAAAAAACTCTGGCCTTTCTTGGTTTTCTTTTTCAGAAACAATTATAACCCCCCAAAATAGAAACAAACATGCATATTCATTCCCTTCCCTCAAATTTTCTTTTTCCTCCTTTCCACAACCCGCGACATAATCATTAATACAACTCATTGTTTTTTTACTTTTTTAGAATATAATTTCCTTAACTTTGTATTCAAAACAAAAATATAATATTTTAAAACGTTAAAATATCGTTATATCACAATGTGATATTTCATAATTTGAGATCTACTGGAAAAAAAACAAAATCTCTCCCGAAGCATGAAATATCCAAATATACTAACTTGTATCCACAAATCTTGTGAATAGTAGTTTTGTCATGCCTAAGGTTGATCTTAAAGAAAGTAAACACCAAACAATAAAAAGGGAAATCGCCAAGGATAAATTTTAAATATCAATTTAAATAGTTGATGTTCTACTTGAGGACAATCAAAAATCCATCACGGAATCTTTGGTCACCTGCATCACCATGGTTGGAAAGATCACCACTTTGGATTCCATCCTTTGTCGAGGAGGCGGAGGCAAGCCAAGAAAGAATTGAATTTCTCTTTTGAACTTCAACACCAAGTAAAGAATCAGTTAGTAAATAAAATAAGCAAACAACACAGACAAAGAAAAAAAACTGCAACAATACTTGACAACCTCGTGTTCTCAAAATGATTATACAGTTTTGAGAATTGATAGAGGAACATACCTTGTTTGCTATCATCTGAACCTTCAAGTTTTGAGACCTGCAAGCCCATGCCTCGAATATCTCTAACGTCTGCATAGATATTGTCATGTTGTTTAAAAAAAATAAGGAGGTGAAATAACCAACAAATAAAGAAAACAGCATGTGAAGTCATGGTGATGATTATAAGTAAAAGAGCAGGGCGTAAAACAAAAAAAAAATCACTAGCGTTCAATTTAGTACCACAATGATAAAGAGTAAACAATGTACACAAACATGCAAACTGAAAAAATAAGAAAAGCAGAGAGTCATTTCATTCAATTGCTGCAGTTAGGTAACAAGGGGAGATTGCTTGTTTGAGAAGATCGAGTAAGTTTTTTTGTTCAAGCGTATATATGAAACCAACTTGCCACAAGGACGAATTCCCAAAACACTGAAGACCACCCAAACAGAAGTTACCCAAAGGTGGGGCAATAAAATAAACAAGTGCAATTGACTACCTATATGGAAATACCCAAAGAGCTTAGTAGCCAGCCTCTGAAGCACGCCCACATCATCAGTTGCAATCGGAATCTGTCATGAAAGCTCTTATCTATAAGAACATGTGAAAGGGTTTCTTATGATAAATACACTAAGATTGTGCTTGGATTGATTGATTTCAAATTCATCGACTGTTTGGATGGACAAAATTCAATTGAACTTCAAATCTACTATATACTAAGTTAAGCAATTTTCATAATAATTGTGGTGGATTTCAAATACATCCAAGATGGGTGTCATTTGAAATCCATTCCTTAATCCTTCCCCATATCAAATCTATCAACACAAGGGCAACCTAAAAGAACTTGACGAGTACAATATTAACGATATAGAATGGCTAAGATTCTCACAGTCTCCACTCCTTAAATCCTTCCCCATATCAAATCTATCAATACAAGCGCAATCTAAAAGAACTTGACGAGTACAATATTACCGATATAGAATGGCTAAGATTCTCGCAGTCTCCACAGCCCATATACTTCACTGGCTCCGCAGAATCAGCTCTCCTCTTCTTTATCTGAATCGACACCATCAAAGATGTGATTCAATGACTAGAATTGTCTTACATATATACAGGTAGAGGGAAGTACAATAACAACATGCATACTTCTAAAGCCCCGGATGATTTTTTTACAGAATAAAAATAAGGAAAAACCTTGAGAGTAAAAGACCGTCCTTGCACTCCACATCCCTGCAATCGCAACGCAACCTCCTTGCACAGATTCGTGAGAAAATGCTGAGTCTGAAACCAGGATAAAGAAATTAACGATAGGATTTTGATCAAAAGATAAGAAAGGTCAGACTCAAAAAAAAAAAAAAAAAAACAGAAAGAAAAAGGATTAGTAAGACAATAGACCACTAACATCCTTCATATTCCTGAACCTCACACCCCAGTTAACTTCAGCACCAATAGACTTGCTTTCCTGCAAAAGGGCAACCCCCATATACATGAACCCAACCACAAATTTAAGACAGCTCAGGAAAAATAAAAAATAAAATCAGGGTAATGCGATTTTAGAGAGAGACTTAACAAAATCCAAATGCTGCTACCACTTTTGGCTACATATTAAATGACTAGACAGTATGCAGTAATACGTAAATTATGCTTTTGGATACATATTAAATGACTAGACAGTTATGCAGTAACAAATGAATTATATATATATATCTATATATGCTATGCACCGAGATCATGATAATCTTTGGCATGTCCTTTAAGGGATAGGGTAAGAAGTGGCATCAATATGACTGTTAAACCACAGAGTAAAACATGCAGAATAAAGGCATTAAAAGCCAACCAGTATTGATTCATAAGGAAAACAACATTCTGTGCAACTCGGAATGTATTCTCTGCAGTTCTATGCATGTTTCATGTACCAATATGAACAATTATGATGTTTTTTTGTCCCACACATTTGGAATGATATCAAAATTCTGAAACAATGTATATGCACTAGCAATGGCTGTTCCCTGATATTAACTACAACCAACATATGGAAAGACATTAAGATGTAAGAATGTAAGTTTAGATAGAAACGACTGATCAAACATCTGAAGAACACTACATGACTCCATAAGAAGATGAAGCTTGAAACGCCACAAGAAAGTACCATAGCCTAACCACCTGAATAACTCCAACCACTCTATTGTCTATCCCTCTACTGTTGTTCCACAGCATCTCTCCAGTTTTCTTTCCAAAATCCTTCTGAAGAGACTCCTGAAAATATTATAAATTAGAAAGTCAAAAAAACTAAATATGTCCAATCCAAATGTGTTGTTTTTCTATTAATTCCAACAGCAGTTGATTCATTTAGTGCCATTACACTGTTAACAGGCTTGGCTTGGACCAAGTGCCACGTGGTTTAGCCAATGGTGGGACAACAAATATTGAATAGTGACAAGTGGAGAGTAGACACTGAACACATTATAGTAGTATATTTTACAGAGAACTATAAAACCTACAGGTAATTAAATTAATTATCATCTGAACTATTATTTGGTGAGGAAATTAATTGACACTCAATGTGATGATTTCACACTGTAATTACACATAATGAGAAGCCACTAATAAGTACACAAATCCCACATGAATGCCCCTGTCAAAAGGAAGGAAAACAAGCACAACCACTTGTGCGTGCCAGAATTTTTTCGCAATATTTGGTTTTATTTTGGTAGTTTTGGGAGAATAGTTTTCGGAAAATAAAATGTATGTTTGGTTTTGTATTAGGGAAATGACAGTATAAATTTAATTTCGAAGAATGAGAAATCGTTTCTGGAAAATGAAGACAAGAGTTGAGTACAGTTTATTTTTCGACCACCAAGCTTTTATAATACAAGGTGACTAACTGGTAAGTTTGACAAATGTAAGGAATGCAAGAAAATTGAAGTCGAGAAATATATTTGATTTTCAAAAGGCATCAAATAAAGACATCCAATCCACTTAAGAGTAAATTACCACCTTGGAGATTAACCTAAGCTCCCAACAAGTTACAACTTGTATTTTCTTCAACTTCTCCTCCAAAACATGACCAATTCCAGGAAGGGCCTTGACTGGAAGTGTGCACAAATAATCATCAACCTGAAATATGAATATGTTTAGGGCAACCTTTGCTAGTGCAAATAATTTGAGTTCCTGTAAATAGCTTTACTTAAATAGGCTAAAAAGTACGAACACTTTTCGATGAAATATTACTATTAAAATTTCCTAGAGATCACTATATCTTAATAACATGAAAATCATATTATCAATCGATTTGATAGATGCATACAGATAATATGCACACCATGACTGTGATTTTAGGAAAAAGAATAAAGCAGGAAAATGCATTTCTTGGGGCTCATGTAAGATTCAGCAAAAAACCCAATGCTCAGATAAAAATTTGATGCATTCCTTGACCAATCAAGTTATTTTACGGTGAAAAGGCTGAGCAGTTTTGGATTTGCTTGCTCGTTGTCGCCCACTTAAGGGTCCAAATAAATTGGACTTGGGCTGACCGAGTGTTGTCACCCACTAAAGTGTCCAAATAAATTGGACTTGGGACTGCACTTGCTCGTTCTCTTTTTTGTTTTCTAACCAACCTTGGTTTTTATAGAGAATGAGAATCAATGTTTCATTCAATTGTATGAATATTTCTCAAATACATGGTTCCTATTTAATATGTACAACAAGGATTAAAAAGGTGACAAAATCTGAATTGGAGAAATAATTCTCTATTATTTCATTAACATAGATATCTCAATATATATACAGAATGGCTGAGTGATTCGAGCACTTATTTATGGTAGCTAAATCTAAGGCTGTAATTAGTAGAGAAAATCAGGGTACATAATTCCTGATTTGCTCAATCAACTAAATAAGGAAAGAACAAATTGAAGGGAATTAGTTCTAGAACTACAGCTGTATCACAATTAATTATAATTAGATTTTCAACACTCCCCCTCAAGTTGGGTAGTAGATGTTAATCATACCCAACTTGGAGTTTAACTCCTCAAAGTTGGACTTAGGTAGGGCTTTAGTCAGAATATCTGCTATTTGGTGCTTTGTAGGAATGTATTGCAACAAAATTATCCCATCTTCTATCTTTTCTTTGATGAAGTGTCGATCTATCTCAACATGTTTGGTCCTGTCATGATGTACTGGGTTCGTGGCAATGCTGATTGTAGCTTGATTATCACAGAACATGTGTAAAGGTTCTTCATCTTGAATTTTGAGTTCCTTCAGTAATCTTTTAAGCCACACTCCTTTACAAATTCCATGTGCCATAGCTCTGAATTCGGCCTCTGCACTACTCCTTGAAACCACCGTTTGTTTCTTACTTCTCCAAGTGACTAAATTGCCCCATACGAAGGTGCAATAACCTGATGTGGATCTTCGATCGGTAATAGAGCCCGCCCAGTCTGGATCAGTAAATATTTCCAAGCTCCTCTTCGTGTTTCTCTTGAAATATAAACCTTTGCCTGGAGTCTTCTTGAGGTACCTGAGAATTCTGTAGACTGCTGTCATGTGTTCTTCCACAGGGTTGTTCATGAATTGGCTTACAACACTAACAGAGAAGCCAATGTCAGGTCTCGTATGTGGGAGATAGATAAGTTTTCCGACGAGACGTTGATATCTTCCTTTGTCGACCGGTGTCATATTCTCTCCATTTCCTAGTTTTATATTCGAATCCATTGGCGTATCAGCGGGCTTGCATCCAAGCATTCCAGTTTCTTTTAGAAGGTCCAGAACGTATTTACGTTGTGAGACTGATATGCCATCTTTTTTTCCGAGATACCTCCATCCCCAAAAAATATCTCAGTGTCCCTAAATCTTTGATCTCAAATTCTTCTGCAAGAGATTTCTTTAGACTGTCCATTTCTGCAAGGAAGTCTCCTGTGAGAACTATGTCGTCTACATAAACAATGAGAATGGATGATTTTCCTTGAGTTGATTGTATGATAAATAGAGTATGATCTGTCTGACATTGTAAATAGCCAAATTTCTTCATTGCCTTAGAGAAACGATCAAACCATGCTCGAGGAGATTGTTTCAACCCATATAAAGACTTCTTGAGTTTGCAGACTTTATTATTTGTGGCTTGATTTCCTAGGCAAGTAGGAATCTCCATGTACACTTCTTCTTCAAGGTCTCCGTTGAGGAAAGCGTTCTTGATGTCAAGTTTGAACAATGACCAATTAAGATTTGCTGCAATGGACAAGAGAACTCTCACTGTGTTGAGTTTGGCAACTGGGGCAAACGTCTCTTGATAATCAATACCATAAGACTGAGTAAATCCCTTTGCTACTAATCGAGCTTTGAATCTTTCCACAATCCCATCAGCTTTGTCTTTTACTGTAAATATCCATTTGCAGCCCACTGGTCGTTTTCCTTGTGGTAATTCGACTATCTCCCATGTTTTGTTCTTTACTAAAGCCCTAACTTCTTCCATAATGGCAGCCTTCCAGTGTGGTATTTCCAGGGCTTCATGGATGTGATTTGGAACCTGTATCTTGTCAATATTTGAGATAAAAGCACTATATTCTGGAGATAATCTTTTGTGAGACAAGAAATTATAAATAGGATGATAATGATTTGTACAAGATCTCACACCTTTCCTTAAAGCAATGGGTCGACTATCAAGTAACTCATGAGAAGAAGAATCTGGTTGAGAGTTACCTTGAGATGTTTCAGGAGAACTTGGAGTCAGATCAGATTCATGGAATTGCTCAGGAAATACCCGGTGTGCCGTCCCCTTTTTGTGCCAATTTCCCCTGGAGTAAACACGAAGTTCACTGTTCTCCGCAGTAGGTTCAGGAGGATTTTGTGCAGGAGATGACTCAATGGTCAGATTATGAGTCTCAGCATGAGATGATTCTGGAGATGATTCAATGTCCAAGTTCGGAGTAGTTTGAGATTCACCCACAATGAAAGGGGTTTGTGGAAGAGTTTGAGGTTGGATTTCACCAGGAGAGGGCTGTTGGTTTTCAATGATGTTGCAAAAACGATGTTCTGTTGATGTACTTTCGGAGTAGTTTGAGATTCACCCACAATGAAAGGGGCTTGTGGAAGAGTTTGAGGTTGGATTTCACCAGGAGAGGGCTGTTGGTTTTCAATGATGTTCCAAAAACGATGTTCTGTTGATGTACTCTCCCCCTGAATATTGGTTTTGGCATAGTATGGTTGTTCTTCAAAGAAGGTGACGTCTCTTGTATTATAGAATCTTTTTGTGGTAGGAGAGTAACATTTGTACCCCTTTTGATTCGGTGAGTACCCAAGGAAGATACATTTAATGGCCTTGGAATCAAGTTTGCTCCTGTTGTGAGGGTATACATGCACAAAGGCTGTACATCCGAATACTTTTGGGGGAATTGTGGAGATGATGCGACATTCTGGATAAGTTTTAAGAACTTGACTTGATGTTTGGAATTTTAGGACACGAGATGGCATTCTATTGATAAGATAGGCTGCTGTAAGGACAGCTTACCCCCAGAAGTATTTTGGAACATGAGTAGTGAATATCAAGGATCTAGCAACTTCAAGGAGATGTCTATTCTTTCTTTCAGCAATCCCATTTTGTTCATGGGTATGGGCACATGAACTTTGGTGAATTATGCCTTGGTTATTCAGATAACCACTCAAAGCAGATGAAAAATATTCTTTTGCATTATCTGTTTGAAGAATTTGGATTTGTGTTTGGAATTGATTCTGGATCATGGTATTGAAAGTTTTGAAAATCCCCCCCACTTCAGATTTTTCTTTCATGAGAAATATCCAAGTGATTCTGGTGTGATCATCAACAAAGGATACAAACCAACGTGCCCCAGTGATATTTTTGACATTAAATGGTCCCCATATGTCGCTGTGAATCATTGAGAAAGGGTGTGTTACTTTATATGGGCGACTATGATAAGAATTACGAATATGCTTTGAAAACTGACACACTTCACACTGAAGATTCTTTTCTCTTTTATTCTTGAATAATGAAGGAAACAATTTTTCAAGATAAACGAAATTAGGATGTCCTAGACGATAGTGCAGTAACATAATCTCACTATCCTTATTTTCTGGGAAGTAATTTTTGCGAAGCTGATTTGAACAAACTGCTTTGTGAGCTTGTTTCTCCGGGGAATAATTATTCGTGAGGAGATAGAGTCCCCAGTAAACCTTAGCATTGCCAATCATCTTCCCCGAATCCGAGTCCTGAAATTCACAAAAAATTGGAAGAATTTAGCAACACAATTTTTGTCTTGGGTGAGTTTACTGATGGACAGTAGATTACAATTGAGGTTTGGTACAAGTAGGACATAATGAAGTGACAAATTTTCAGAAATTTTAACCGAACCATAGCCTTCAACTTTCGAAATGGATCCATCTGCAATCTTGACCGAATGATTCTCATTGCAAAGTATAAATTCAGTAAGTAAATTTTTATCACCCGTCATGTGATCCGATGCTCCTGAGTCAACAATCCAGATTTTGTTTCTTTCCCTGGAAATATTTAAGGCTTTTGAAAATTTACCTTTCTGAGCTAGGGATCCTGTAGCAATAGCTGAAGAGCCAGTGGATTGGCTGATTATTTTCTGGAGAAGTTCAAGTTGTTCTTTGCTAAAGAGGATTGGTTCAGAAGTTCCATTCTCATTGACTGAGGATGTGGCATTACCACGACTTTCATGAGATGAGTGTGAGGCTTCCAGTCGGCGGGTTTCCCGTGGATCTTCCAACATGTGTCTCTGGTATGGCCTTGTCTTCGACAATAATCACACCAGGGTCTCCCCTTTTTTGTCTTGTTGTCTGGGTTGCTTGGTTGAGGGCCACGTATGGCCAGGGCTATTCCTTCGGTGGTGAGTTGATTGTTTGGGGTTCCCAACATCACCTTCTTCCGGCTTTCTTCTCTTCTCACTTCAGAGAATGCTTCTCTTACACTTGGCAGAGGTTTTGTCCCCAAGATTCTTCCACGTACTTCATCTAATTCTTTGTTAAGTCCCATTAGGAACTTAAACACTCGTTTCTTCTCAATTATCTGCTTATACTGAATTCCGTCCTTGGGACTTTCCCAAGTGTGCTCCTCGAACATATCCAGCTGCTGCCAGTAACGGGTTAAATTATTATAGTATTGGGTGACAGACGCTTCGCCTTGTCGGAGATCATGAAGGATCGTCTCCACTCCAAACAATTCAGAGGTGTTTTCTTTGCTGGAATATGTTTCTTTTGCAGAATCACAAATTTCTTTGGCAGTACCATAAAGGAGGAAATTTTCGCCAATGTCGTTGATCATGGAGTTGATTAACCAGGACATAACAATGCAGTCCTCGGCCCTCCATGATCTATATTTGGGATCTTTCTCTCCTGGTGAGGCCGAGAGGCCTGTGAGGTGGTCATCTTTGCCTTTTCCTCGGATGAAAATGAGGACTGATTGAGACCACTGGAGGAAATTGTGCCCATTAAGTTTATGACTTGTGATTGGAATGACTCCGCTGCTATCTCCGCTGTTTCCAGCCATCGGAATTTCCTGACTGGAGGTTGCCCCGGATGTGGAGTGGTCTTGTTCGGTGGCCATACCGTATTTTGTCATAGAGAATTATTGGTTCAGAGAAAGTGCTCTGATACCATGACAAAATCTGAATTGGAGAAATAATTCTCTATTATTTCATTAACATAGATATCTCAATATATATACAGAATGGCTGAGTGATTCGAGCACTTATTTATGGTAAACTGTAGCTAAATCTAAGGCTGTAATTAGTAGAGAAAATCAGGTTACATAATTCCTGATTTTGCTCAATCAACTAAATAAGGAAAGAACAAATTGAAGGGAATTAGTTCTAGAACTACAGCTGTACAACTACAGCTGTATCACAATTAATTATAATTAGATTTTCAACAAAAGGAAACATAAAAAATTATGTCCCTAAATTATGTCCCCAATCTTACGGGATTTCCACAGTTTTTCCAAGATAGCAAGTCAGTGGAACTCTTGTTTGAACAATAAAAATGCACCTCATATTGCATGCAAATATTTCCAATGAAGTCTCGTGACACACAAACATAAGCAAACAAAAAATGATAAAGATTTTAAAAAGTTAAAAAGAATAAGCTTTACATCAGATTTTAAAAAATTAAAAAGTAATAGCTTTACAGCAATTAAATAATCAAAGACTTGTTAGAGAAACCATTTATCAATTAGACAGGAAAATAATAAAACTACAAAGAAACAAAACAAATAGCATCACTTTGATTCGGTTAATCTGGGGCCTAACTTGCACACCAAGTGAAAAACAGCTCGAACTAGTGAATCCGTAGAAAACAATAGGGTGCTGGGAGAAATGCATCGTAAAATTATAAGTGACGAAACTTTCAGTCAGTTTCTCAACTAAAAGTGACGAAACTTTCAGTCAGTTTCTCAACTAAAGTGAATTACCATAACCCATCGTACCACGGAGGATTAACAAGACTTAGTAACTAAAAAAATATGTTTAGAGAGAGAAAGAGTGGAGAGGATTTCAAATACTATCCCGCCGAAAACCTACCCAGTCGTAACGCAATCTTTCCGGCACGGCAAAACCATCGGACCTTTTCGGAGCATGATAATTAAGAAACCCCAAACCCTATCCAACCCGTTCCGAGTGTGAGCGCCCAATCCCAAACCTCGCGAAGGGAAAGGAAGCTAAGCAGCATGGCATGGGCACGTCGACTAACTTCCCGCTTTCGAACTGGATGCACAAGGGATTTTGGACTACATGCGTCGCATCGCAGAGAGTTCAACACCGTTTTTCTTCACAAATTTCCCAGAAAACTGGTACCCAATGGAAATGTGGAGAACTTTTCGAGAAATTGGTCAGGTATGCGACATTTTCATTCAACAAAACCGAAACAGACTTGGGAAAAAGTTTGGGTTCGTTCGTTTTCGAGGCACTGTCAATGTGAGGAAGATTGAGGCGGAACTTAACAGCATCCAGTTGGGAACATTCAAAATTCAGGTAAATCTTAGTAGGTTTGGACGAGAATCATCTAAACCCAGGGGTGCATCGACATACAATATTCCGGATAGGAGAATTAACACTGACAAAACTTATGCACAGGTGTTGAATGAACAATTTAGGGCTAAACCGACCGAAACCGTGGTAAGGGAAAAAAAAAATGGCCAGGTTTGTGCTTCGAGACGACAAAGGAGGAATCTCAATGGCTGGAAGGTTGTTTAATTGGAACCTTGCATCATTCTGAGAAACTGAATGAGGCCCAACAGGATTTCATAAATAATGGGTTTGGATCCTCGAGACTCATTCCAATGGGTGGTTCACAAGTGAAGATCTATGATGAGAACAAGGAAAAGCTAAATGAGTTAATCAAGGAAAATAAGGATTGGCCGGGGATATGGTTCAGAGATATAAGACATTGGCATAAGGCTTTGCAAGGCCAAGACCGAGAGGTGTGGATTAATTGTCTTGGCATTCCACTTAATGCGTGAAATGACAGATTTTTCAACCTGCTTGCATTCAGATTGGGTAGCCTGATAAAAATCATTGAGAATACAATGAATAGAACTAAACTCGATTGTGCTAGACTACTCATTGCAACTTCACCTAAGGAATTCATTAATCATGCAACTCAGGTTGATATGAAGGATATATTAGATCAAGTTACTAGAAGAGGGGACTGATTGACCCACAGCGGAGATGTTGATAGCAAATGCCAACCAAGTAGACATGGTACCAGTCACCTTTCTCAGATTCAAATTTCTCGGAGGAGATCATACCACAATCGTTATGGGAAGAACAAGTCTTACAGGAAGAACAATTTCAAGGTCGGTTGAATGATGGAATAATCAATCAAAGTCCGGGAATGGATGCGCAGCGCGGATTCAGTGGTGTTTGAAAAAAATGGACTGAAAGATAGTGGTCACAGGATGAAAAGGAATGCCACGTATAATAGTCCCATGCAAAATTGAGTAATGCGGAGAAAATCGTGAAAATTTTGCGGAGAAAAGGAGAATGGGGATCAGTCATGGTCGAAAGCTTCACAAATACATATCAAAGGAAGAAGAGGATGGAGGATACTCCGAAAGGTGTCATAGAAAAGACTGGCAGTGGTAATGTACGTCCAGTGGATCGGGAATATTTACAAAAGGCGACTCAATTATGGGATATTGGAAAGCAGTTAGGGATTATGGGACAAGGAAATGAAAAAGAAATTATTCAATACCTGATGGACTTGGAAAAAAGAAATGTGGCAGCCATTGAAAAGTCATGAGGTTACAGGAGACGACGAGGTTAACCAATGATTATTGTGAGTTTCAATATCCGAGGAATAGGTGGCCGGGTGAAAAAAAGAGAATTGCGGGAGTTGATCAACAAGGAAAAGGTAGATTTTTTTATGTCTACAAGAAACAAAAAAAGACTTCATGACAAGGGAGAGTTGCAAGGCGATTTGGGGTGATAAAAATTTCAATTGGGCATACAAAGGAGCAGAGTATCGTCAGGTGGCCTCCTCTGTATTTGGAATGATAACATCTTTCAAATGGAATCTTGTTGGGGAGAAGATGGAATGTTAGGAGTGAAGGGTTATTGGGGGAATGGAAAAATTAGTTGTAATATCATACACATCTATTCTTCGGGGGTGATGGAATCCAAACGTGCTTTGTGGAATGTTTTGCTCTCAAAAGTAGATGAGAAAGAGGACGAAAATTGGTGCATTTGTGGAGACTTTAATGAAGTCCGAAACATATGTCTAAAAGGAGAGGACGTTCGGTAGCCCAAAACACATTCATCAATAATTCTGGAATGATATATATGCCTTTGATTGGAAGAAAATATACATGGTATAAGCCTGATGGTACGTGCGTAAGTCGTCTGGATCGATTTCTTCTATCGACTGGATGGATTCGGGAATGGCCAAATTTAACTCAATGGGGCCTCAAAAGAACTGTATCAGATCATTGTGCAATTGTTCTGAAAAAATCACAAAATGGATTGGGGATCGAAACCATTTGGAGCCTAGATTCTTGGATTAGCCATACAGAATACAAAAGGTTCGTGGAACATGAATGACTAAGTAATAATATTGAAGGATGGGGTTGGTGCATATATTCTGAAAGAAAAATTGAAACGATTGAAAAATAGTCTCAAAAATTGGAACAGAGACGTTTTTGGTTCATTGGACGGAAAGATTGAGGCAACCAAAGGTTTGATCAATCAATGGGATAACTTGGCAGAAGTCAGGGAACTGTCGACAGAAGAGAATCAGATTAGACAGAAGGAGGTGAGCAACTTACAGAATCACGATCATTTTTCTAATGAGTTTGCCAGTCCAGAATGAGGAGACCTCTCATAACGGGGGTCAGCTTCGATTATATCACACAGCATGAGAATGCAACGCTCACAACAAATTTCTTAGAAGATGAAATCAAAAGTGCGGTATGGGACTGTGAAAGCACAAAGAGTCCGGGGCCTGATGGCTTCAATTTTCGATTTCTCAAGCACTATTGGAATCTCATCAAGGGTGACTTTATGATTTTCTTTCAAGAGTTCCACACACATGGTAAGTTGATTAAGGGTGGAAATCCGTCTTTTATTGTGCTTAGTCCAAAGAAATAAAACCCGACTAAGATTGAGGAATTTCGACCAATTGCACTCATTGGATGTGTATACAAAGTTCTCTCTAAAGTACTTGCGAACCGAACCGACTGAGTAAAGTACTTGATAGGATTGTTTCTCAATCACAGTCAGCATTTATTGGTCAAAGACATTCTGGATGGGATTTTGATTGTTAACGAGTTGGTGGATGAGATGAAAAAAGAAGAAATTGGGAATGGTTTTCAAGGTGGATTTTGAAAAAGCCTACAATTCGGTAAATTGGAAATTTCTTGAACATGTCGTGACCTTGATGAACTTTGATGTTAGATGGAGAAAATGGATAATGGAATGCATTTCAAGTGCCACAACGTCGGTATTGATTAATGGGAGCCCCACAAAGGAATTCCAGTTACAGAGAGAGGATTAAGACAAGGAGATCCATTATCTCATTTTCTGTTTGTAATCGTGGTGTAGTCTCTCAGCAGATTGGTTGAAAAGGCGGTACAGGTTGACTTGTTATCATCTTTACATGTGTGGAAGAGATATTAATGATATCACATCTTCAATTTACAGATGATACACTGTTTGGTGAGGCGACAGAGAACAATGCAATAACTTTCAAGGCAATTCTAAGCAATTTTGAAATGTTATCTGGGTTGCGAATAAATTTTCATAAAAGTCAATTAATGGGAATCAACGTGGATCAGAAATTTTGAAATGCACTTTCAAGGAACGTTTGCTGCGTCGTCTTGGTGGGAAGAAATTTTGAAATGCACTTTTCAAGACCGGAAGGGCTGGACTCATCCAAATCGATATTCCGTTCAATCAGCGTATGCTACGATTTTGGAGGATACAACAATTGATGCAAACTTGTCAGAGACCTATGTCTCGATTTGGAATTCTTTGGCACCCTCAAAAGTTGATGCTTTTATATGGAAGGTGATTCGAGACCGCATATCAACAAGAACAAATCTACGTAAAAGAAACATTCTTTCAGGAGCTGAATCTGCGTGCTGCGCGATTTGTCACTTAACAGAGGAAACAACTCAACACTTGATTTTCTGCTCTACAGAGTCTTATGACTTATGGATGAGATGTTATCGTTGGCTAGGATTCTCTACAGTTTTGTCTTCAGAGTCAGTGTCACACCACTTACACCACAAAGGGTTATGGGCCCAAGCAAGGGCAGTAGGGCTTGGATGACAGTATGGAGTGGAGCACAGTGGTTTGGACTATATGGCTTCATCGAAACCATTTGATTTTCCAAGGAAGAGAAAACAATGAGGAAGATTTACTGGAATTAATCATTTACATATAGATTAGCAATAGAGTAAATAAAAAAAATTTGTACTCTTTTGTCGACTGGAGAAAGGAACCAATATTATGTTTGCTAGCACTTTAGATTTCTAGGCTAGCTTTGGTTTTTAGCTATTTTCGTTTTCGCTACATCTTGTAGTAACTTTCTAGTGCCTTTGACACATTTTAATATATTAAATACTATTTGCTGATAAAAAAAAATCCATAACCCATTGTACAATTTACGGACCAAATAAATCTGAAAACAATAACTCTTTACCTCAATTTTATACTTTTTCACAAACCATATGATGAAGGAAAAAATTCTTGTTTTCAGACAATAACACTATTTGATATTGATGTAAATTATTTTAGATAAAAAAGAGAAAAACTCAACATCTTAAATGTAAAACTTCAGAAAGAACATTCGATTTTCTGCACGGCGACTAGTATTTTGCATGTTATGGTGTTATTGTTAAATTATTGCTGCAAAAATGATAATTGGACTTATTTTCATTCAAGTTGCATAGACCAGATTATAGCTATGTCCAGATAAATAGGAAATACAGGTAAGTGAATAAGGAAGGTTGCTAGTGAAAATCTGCAAATACCACCAGACGGATACCACCAGTAAAACGATGAAAACGGACTAGCCACAGTGACACTTTCTGAAGTAAGTATAAGAAACAGAACATTTTAGAGCTGGTATTTACCTTTTCAGGAGGAAGGTAATACTGGCCATTAGGTTTTGCAGACTTTGTGGCAAGGCGGGCCATAAGCATATTGCTTGAGATTCCTGCACTTACAGTACATCCAGTGGTGCCAAATATCTCCTTTCTAATTACTGAAGATAAGCATAGAGGGTCCTCTACTTCTAACTCAGAAATATCTAAAAAAGCTTCATCACAACTGACAGCCTGCATTAAAAACTCTCATATTAAGATATGAAAGGTCTGAAAACCTCCTTAAAAATATTTTCAAGGCCCCACCTGCACTTTGTTGCAGTGCTTGTGCAAAATTTCATAAAATTGATCTGCCACCTGTAAAGGGAGACATGTAACACCAAAGAGCCATGTGATGGACGGCCATAAAGATATGAGAGTCAAGTGGATATAGTAACAACAGAAACATTAAATTAACAAAATCCACAAAAATTAATAATTACCTTCTCATAAGCTCCAAAATCATATGGAACTATAAATAGATGAGGGCATCGAACTTTGGCATCTTTAACAAACATTCCAGCCTTTACTCCTGCAGACATGCAGTGAATCAACCACCAATATCTATATCTGGGAGAAAATGAAAATGTGCAGTTGCAGATGACAAACCAACCATGATCTCGAGCAGGATAATTGGCAGATGAAATTTCAGCAGTACCACGGGGATTATCTGAATGGCAAACAGCAACAGGTTTGTTCTGTAATTCAGGATGGGTCCTGATGACCACTGATACAAAGAAGCAATCCTGGATAAATATACAATCTCACAAGATTATTTTTCAAGCAATTGATAGAAAGGAAGGATATACGACTATAAAAATAATAATCATCGGTTATTGCCCAAGACCATCCAAAAGAAGAAATATACCACTACCATTTCATTTAAATTAATTTGGCAAGGGTTGGAAATAAAACAATTGGAAGGAAAAATCAAGTTAAGGAGATTATACTGAATCCTAATTTCTGTGGATCATACATACCAAGTCCATGTGTATTATGACCGTCTTCTGAATCTTTGCGGCAGAATTGAGAATAGAATTTTTGTGTGTAAACCCACTAGACGAGCTAGGAAAGCGGTTACGGTAACGGTTTCTCCAAGTGCCAATAAAATGCAGTCTAGAACTCTGAGATGAGAAAATCTGATTAGACACTTCAGAATTGGGTAATTCAATTGATATTATTTCAAGAGCAAAAGCTAAAATAAAGACCAGTTTAACACAAGCGTGTATAGTTAATCTGAGTAAACAAACGGTTCAAAAGATAAAACAGAATCACCAAGGAAACAAACTAAAGCAAATAACAATAAACAAGATAGAGAATCCCAAATAAAAAGGTGAAAAATCAGATTCCTACAAGCAGAGAAAACAACACCTTTCTTTTTTCAGGCAAATCACAATATATTAAAAAGAAGTACCAGAGGTACTAAAAGAGTTACAAAAATGCAAAATAGAAAAAAACTAAAATGCGCTTCTACGAAGCCTATCCTTAACCACCACTACGAAACAGCTAACAAACAAATGATTGGCTCATGTCGCCAATCCAAAAACGAGGTCCCCAATCTTTTCTGTCCTCTATTACTAATCCAAAACCATGATCGAAAGATGATCAATTCTTAGAAATCTCCCTTTATATCCTCCGGTCCTTTGAAAATCAAATGGTTGCGAATAAGCCAAATGGTCCAAATGGTCGCTTCCCAAATAGTCATCCACAATGTTCAGAGATCAGAATACCAGCACCATATCTATATCCTGATTGAGGGAAAACCAACTACTTTCCTCAATACACCAATAACTTCTCTCAATTAGTTCTACAAAGCAAAAGAAGCGACAGATGGGACTTGAAAAGAAGAAAACCCGCTTAAAAATTGAAAAAGTTCAATTGTACAGGTCAAAATGATATGCCTTTGAAACTCCCACATCATATTAAGGCCTCCATAATCCGGGTATTCATATTTTATATAATACAATTTCTGTAGAAACAAGTTCATATAGTCAATTCAAGGGACATTTATCAAAACCGATCAAAATTTAATCCAAATAGTTTGGGTTAAATGTAAAAATGAAGCCAAATGATAATTCAGAATTAGCTCATATTTTGAAAGATCTCACCAGGTTCAACGTTCCACAGCTTCAAAAATACACATAATAAGATCCAACAAATTTATTTACAGAGGTACATTCCAGAGCATTTCAACTGCTTTAATTAGCCTTTAAAACAACTATTCAATTAATACTTTTCAGGGATGATTACACCCCCACCCCGCAGGCTCAAACACTTGAAAACCCCCCATTTATTGATTATTTATATTCAAAAAAAGAGAGAAAAAAAATCAGGAAAAAAAAACTTCGAGATACCAACTGGGAGGCTTAGAGAAAAGTTATTTCTCTATCAGCAGCATTAGAAAGTGATGCTTAACTAGTGAAGCTTACTATTTAGAACGTTCAGATTTTGCGAACATCTAAAACTGATCCTTCTGCAGATTTTGCAATAGTGTGAAAGAAATTACAAAAAGTAAGCTGAAAATAATTATTTCCAAGAATTACAAGTTCTTACTTTAAAATAATTATCCACGAAATTGGGATCTGTCAGAGTTGAATGGCGCTGATTAGGAGGCAAATTAGTCCTTAGGCTTGAAGCTCCATCAGAAACCTCGCAAGTGCTGGACATGGGCCTAACTTCACATTGACTTTCTACACTGCATGCTGGATCTTTGGTTATCAATTTATCACCGTTCACTTGCCAAAGGTCATCAAGTTCCACATCGCTCTGATCTCCTTGTTCTAAAGACATGTGCACCTCGAATAAACTAGAATCCATCTTTTTCGATGATGGAATATCATTTTCAGCCATCACTTGACCGTCAACAAATGAAGATTCAATATCAGATACTCGACTGTTTTTCGCAGTAAAAAAGGTAGATAACTTAGGTTGGCTACCACTTTCAGTTACGACCTGCTCCAGCTGATAAGGAGTCCCTACAAGAAAAATAAAATAATGGACATGATGGGCTCCATATTTTATAGCTAAACATCTAAAAGTTCTCTAAAATTAAGAGGGAGGAAAAATTGTCCAAGTGAAAACTTTGGAATTCGGATATAGGTTTGTAAAAATATTTTTCATGAAGTGTTCACTGTTATGTCTTGATTGAATTAGCAATAATACAACACAAAGCAAGAGAATTTTATAATAAAAGTACTGGAATTCATAGTCACAAGAACTCAAAAGAAATCAAATTACAAGCACATAGGTACTCCTACTCCTCTGTTTTTCCAAAGCATAAAGCATAAAGCTAGTAACCGTTATCAAATTTATCAAAATAACTGAATACCCACTAAACCCCCTCTCTCTCCCATTTTAATTCCCACACCCCCCGCCCAGCTTTTATAGAATATACAATTACCCTCTTGGGCTTCCCTGGAACATGAGTAATTGGGCTTGAGGTAGATGGGCATGAAGTAGACTGGCTCATACATTTCCACCCCCTTCAAAACTCGCCTTGACCCTCAAGGCGACATCTGGAAATTGTAGTATCAATTTTTCAGCATTTTCCCATGTTGCCTCCTCTTCAGTTCGTCCCTTCCAACTTACTAAAACTTCAGTACTTTCTTTCCCATTCTTCTTCTTTCTTTGGTATGCTAACACTTTCTCGGGCTCAAATGTCTGGAATAAGTCAGTGTCTAACTCCTTTGGCAGTCTTGCTTCCGCTTACCTTGTCCATAACTCTTCTCAAACAAGATGCATGAAAAACTAGATGAACACTAGATCTCTCTGGCAGCTGTATTTTATACTATACACCAAACCCTCGTGCATACTGAATTCTGTCTGTGAGGCCTTAGTTTCAACCAAACCATATCACCCCACCTGAAAATTCACATCTCTTCTCCTCTTATTTGCAAACTTTACCATCTGTTGTTGTGAGCATGCCAAATTGTACTTAAGTTGCTTCAACAGCTCATCCCTATCCATCAATGCCTGCGCCACAGATGCTACTGCAGTTTCTGCCGGAATGAATAGAACTATAGCTGGTGGTTTCCTTCCATATCAACTTCAAATGGTGTCATCCCGGCTGCGTTTTGGTAAGAAGTGTTATACCAACACTCAGCCCAAGGGATCCAACCTGCCCAACCTTTTGGCTGCTCCGAACAAAAACATCGTAGATACGTCTCCACGCACTTATTTAAAGCTTCCATCCGTTTCCGGATGATATGCCGTACTCATCTTAAGACTTGTACCCTGTGCTTTAAAGAGTTCTGTCCAAGGCTACATCTTTGTCACTTACTATTGTTTTAGGAATAACATGCAAGCGTACTACCTCCTTCACGAAAACTTCAGCCACATAGCTGGCGGTATATGGATGTTTCAAAAGTATGAAATGCCCATACTTTGACAATCGATCGATCACAACCAAAATCACCTCATATCCCTTAGATTTTGGAAGTCCAACGATGAAATCCATTGACAAATCCTCCCATATTGCCTCTGGAATAGCTAGCGGTTGCAACAAGCCTGCTAGTGACACTGCCTCGTATTTTTGCGTTCGACATATCTCACATTCAGCCACATATTGAAACACATTCTTCTTCATGCCGTGCCAAAAGAATTCACTGGCTAATCGCTTGTAAGTTCGTAATGCTCAAGAATGGCCTCCCGTGGGTGTGGAATGACATTCCTTCAGCAGTGTTTGAACCAAATAAGAGTTCTTAGGAATCACCAACCTCCTTTTGAACATTAGACAGCCGTTAATTATCGAGAAATGGGTGCTGTTGTTCTTTCCTTCATGCAACTGTTGTACAATTTTCAACAGATATGGGTCCTTCCGTATCTCTTCTCTTAACTGCTCTGCCTCTGCCCACTTAACTACTGATAATGCATTCAAATTCTCTGGTTCCTCTCTTCTCGACAGAGCATCTGCCGAGCCATTCTCGGATCCAGCCTTGTACTCTATTTCAAACTCCAAACCCAACAATTTAACCAACCAACGCTGTTGATCAAGTGTAGAGATCCTCTGTTGCAACAGGTTTTTGAGTGGTTTATGGTCTGTTACCACCACAAATTTCTTTCCCAACAAATAATGACGCCAATGTTGAACTGCTAGTGCTAATGCCATCAACTCTTTATCATATGCGGACTTGGATAATGCACGTTCAACAAGGGCCTTACTGAAATAAGCTACAGACCTGCCATCCTGAACCAAAGCAGCCCCCTACACCAACACCCGAAGCATCACCCTCCACCATGAATTCTTTTTCGAAATCAGGCATCCTTAAGACATGACCTTGACTCAAAGCAATTTTCAATGTCTCAAATGCTCTTTCAGAACCACTCTTGGAGAAATTTAGGAAACGACTGGCAACCTGGGATGATAAGAGCTTGTCCTTTGGAGGCCGGATGGTTCTACTGAATGCCGTGCTGTCTTCGCTTCCGGTCTATTTCTTCACCTTGTTCCGTGCCCCAAAAGCTATCTTGTCCAAATTTCGATCAATCCAATCAGCCTTCCTGTGGGGGGTGGGGAAAATTGCCGGAAAGTCGCCTGGGTAAAATGGGAGGTGGTCTGCAAATCTAAGCAATTGGGGGGTTTGGGGGTTCGTAACCTGGATTTTTTCAATAAAGCGTTGTTAGGAAAATGGGGGTGGGATATTATTAAGGGGGGAAATTTTTTGTGGTTACAGGTGTTGTCTTCTAAATATGGTAATCTTAGTTGCCAAGACATTGTGTCCGGGAGAGGGGGCCGAGGGGTTTGCAGTCGGTGTGGTGGAGAGATCTTATGAAATACACTTTCATGGATCATTCAGGGTGGTTTCTGGGGGGCTTGTTTCGAAGGGTGGGCAATGGGCTAGGCACAAAATTCTGGAAGGATATTTGGGTGGGGGAGATAAGTTTGGAAGAAAAGTTTCCCAGGTTAGCATCGATTGCCCCGGATAGAGAGATCTTAGTAGGGAATATGGGGGGGTGGGTGGACGGATTGTGGATTTGGAGATGGGATTGGAGACGAGAGTTATTCGACTGGGAGATGGACGTTTTTGTTTTGTTGCTTAATGTTCTTGACAGGTCAGCTTTGGATCAAGGTAAGGAAGACACCTGGGAGTGGAGCCTCGAAGATAATAATTGCTACTCTGCTAGATCGGCATACGGAACCTTAGTAGAGGATGATGATCTTGATGACGACTCTTTGATGGTTTATCACGACATTTGGCACAATGTGGCTCCGAAAAAGGTTGGAGCTTTCGCATGGCGGGTGCTTAAAGACAGAATTCCAACCCAGGAAAACCTCAGGAAGCGTAATGTTTTATTAGGAGCGGGCCGAGATCTTTGCGTTCTGTGTCATCAGGTGGAGACTACAGTACACCTTTTGTTCAGCTGCTCAGAATCATACGAGTTATGGATGCAGTGCTACAAGTGGTTAGGAACCACTATTGTGCTTCCTGATAAGCCGGGGCTACACTTACTGCAGCACAAAGGACTTTGGGAGCAAAAAAGAGGGAGAAAGGGCTGGTTAACTATATGGTTCGCGATAATATGGACCATATGGTTGGGCAGAAATAAAAGTATTTTCAGGGGAAGCGACGTCCCAGATGAAGACCTTCTGCACCTAGTTCAATATAGATCTTGGTTTTGGATTCGGCATAGTAGTAGTTCTAGATTCTGTTATGTTCTTTCTGACTGGGAGAATGAACCTAGAATTTGTTTGTTAGCATCTTGATTTACTTTTTCAGGATTGACTACTATTTGTAACTTCTCTAGTACCTCTGGTACTCATATTTATATTATGTCTTTTTTCCGAGCAAAAAAAAAATCCCAAAATCCTCTCAAACTCCTCGTACTTTGCGGCCTTGGCCAATGTGTTACACTTTCCACTTTCTTAGGGTCCACCATCACACCTTGAGTCGTAATTATGTGGCCCAATATTCCACTTGATTTAACCCTATTTTGCACTTTTTTTCATTCAACACTAGTTAGTTAACAGATAAAACTTCCAGCAAGATTTCCAAACGTCTCACATTTTCCTCCCACCCTTTGCTATACACCAAAATATCATCAAAGAAAACCAAAACAAACTTTCATAAATAAGGTCAAAATACCTCGTTCATGGTAGCTTGAAATGTGGCAAGGTCATTCTTCAACCCAAAAGGCATCACTCGAAACTCATAATGTCCCGTGTGAGTTCTGAAAGTTGTTTTTGGCACGTCCTCCTCCTTAACTCGAATTTGATGATATCTGATTTTAAATCCATTTTTGAGAAATGTTTTGCTTCGTGAAGCTCATCAAACAACTCGTCCACCACCGGAATTGGATACTTGTCTAATATGGTGATATCATTCAAAGCATGGCAATCCACACAGAAACGCCAACTCCCATCTTTTTTTTTAAACCAAAATAGCTGAACTCGAGTATGGACTGTTGCTCACCTGTATGACTCCTGATTTTAGCATTTCAGCCACCATTCTCTCAATGTCATCCTTTTGTCGATGAGCATATCTGTACAGCCTCACTGACACCGGACCATAGCCTGGCTTAATGCTGATCACATGTTCCTGTCCTCTGCTCGGGGGCAGCCCCTTTGGTTTTAGGAATATCCCTTGGAATTTACTGATTATCTTCTTCATTTCCAGTGCAATCCACTGCTCCCCTTTTTCAACTTCCCCTTCGTCTGGGCTTCGTTTCAGGACTACTGCACCACAAAATTCGATGTCACTGATTTTGCATATGGCATTGAGTGACACTATTGTCCTACTTAGAAATGGGTCCCCTTGTAGAATGACAACCTGTTTATTCAGTGTGAATTTCATGAGCATTTTTTACCAATTCAGCGTCACATCACCCAAGGTGTGCAGCCAATCCACCCCTAAAATCAAGTCCCTCCTCCTAACTCGAATACATACCCTTCAATGTGGATTTGGCATTGACCTAAATCCACGCCCATTCCCCTACAAACCCCTTGGCACGCAACTCTACCCACATCGCCTAAACATACCCCAAAATACACTGTGATATCCACCATCAATCCTAAGTCGCATATCAAACTTTTTAACACAAAATTGTGGCTGGCCCCACTGTCTACCATCGCAATCACCTCACGATCAACAATTCTTGCTCTCATTTTCAGTGTTTGTGACTGATTAATCCCATTAACAGAATACAAAGGTAGTTCTAGCGTGTTGTATTCAGCACTGGGCGCATCATCATTTCCCCCAAGCAGCTCACTACCCCGGGTATCTTCCTCTTGTCCCACATTGTCCTCCACTTCATCTTCCCCTCCTTCCCCCTCAGCTAAAATAGTGACTCGATGAGTTTTATTAGCGCCCCTATAAGTCGGGTGATAAGGCTCCCCGCATCTGAAGCAGAACCCCTTTTCCCTTCGGTGTAGGTACTCTTGATGAGATACGATCCTCCCATCTCGCCCCTTCAACCCCGAAGCCTTAGTATTATTTCGATCAAACAACGCACTACCTCCTACACCAACCCGTGGTCCATTTTGGATGTTCGTGGGACTTACTTTACGATTTCCCATCTCACCCAGCATGTCTCCTCTTACAACATAACTCATCCCTGGAGTGATTTTGTGGCGATCCCTATCATTGAAGTGGGCATGATTGACCCACCCAAAGTTTGTACCAATACCGAGTTTATTTCGTCCACGATCCCCCACACAACCATAAATATCCATTTCCAACCCACGAGCCAAAGACATTGCTCAATCCACTGTACGAGGATTGTGCACAAACATCTTTCTCCTAATCTCGCGCCGCAACCCACTTAGGAAATAACCTAAACATTGTTTCAGTTGCATCTCCAATTTGAGCAATGACTGACTTAAATTGTTCGATATAGCAATCCACAGTTTGCTGGCCCTGTTTTAACGAAGCGGCGAGTTCAAAGAGGTTAGCATCTCCGCCACTGTAACGCTTGATTAGTTCTTCCGCAAATCGATCCCAACTCAAGTGAAGAATCCTTGTCTTCAGCCACCGAAACCAATGGATTGTAGTCCATTGCATACTTATGTACGGCAACTTGAGTTTAATATCATTCAGAGTTCCTTGGACTTCAAAATACTGCTCAGCTTTTCCAAGCCACCCTAAAGGATCCTCACCTTCCAAAGGGAAATTCAACCTTCCACAATGCTTGCCTCATCTCACCGTTCACAAGTTCTTGTCCGCCTCCTTACACCCGAGCTTCCACTTCCCTCTCCTCGAACCCCCACTCGTCCCGTTGTTTACCTTTGTTTTTTTGTAAGATCTGCACACAATGCTTCTTGATTTGTGATTATTTGTTCCACCATCTTTCGTAATCCCAAAAAACTTGCCTCTAACCGATCGATTTTTTCCAATTGCTTTGAATTTGTACCATATTTTCTTGCACCTCAGCAAATGTCTTCTCCACTGCTTCAAATTTAGTTTCTGAACGGGTGTTTGCCATTGTAGCAAGCTCCTTATCATAATCCGGCAGGTCGGACCAATGTTATGTCTTGATTGAATTAGCAATAATACAACACAAAGCAAGAGAATTTTATAATAGAAGTACTGGAATTCATAGTCACAAGAACTCAAAAGAAATCAAATTACAAGCCCAGAGGTACTCCTCTGTTTTCCCTAGCATAAAGCTAGTAACCGTTATCAAATTTATCCAAACAACTGGATACCCACTAAACCCCCTCTCTCTCCCATTTCCAACCCACGAGCCAAAGACATTGCTCGATCCACTGTACGAGGATTGTGCACAAACATCTTTCTCCTAATTTGGCCCTGCAACCCACTTAGGAAATAACCTAAACATCGTTTCAATCGCATCTCCAATTTGAGCAATGACTGACTCAAATTGTTCGGTGTAGCAATCCACAGTTTGCTGGCCTTGTTTTAACGAAGCGACGAGTTCAAAGAGGTTAGCATCTCCGCCACTGTAACGCTTGATTAGTTCTTCCGCAAATCGATCCCAACTCAAGTGAAGAATCCTAGTCTTCAGCCACCGAAACCAATGGATTGTAGTCCCTTGCACACTTATGTACGCCAACTTGAGTTTAATATCATTCGGAGTTCCTTGGACTTCAAAATACTGCTCAGCTTTTCCAAGCCACCCTAAAGGATCCTCACCTTCCAAACGGTAATTCAACCTTCCTCAATGCTTGCCTCATCTCACCATTCACAAGTTCTTGTCCGCCTCCTTACACCCGCGCTTCGTCGGCGCAATATCAGGAAGGGGATGATTTCGTATCTGTGTGATTTTTTGCGGCGAGGAGGAAACTACTCAACATCAAATCTTTTCTTGTTCTTCGACAAATTCAATTTGGATGGCCTGCTACAATTGGTTGGGTGTGAGTCTTGTCCTACATAATAATCAACAGTTGCATCTTCTACACCACCGGGAATTATGGCAAAATCGTAGGGGATCGAAAAAGTGGTTAACAATTTGGCAAGCAGTCGTTTGGTCAAGTTGGTTGGAAAGAAACAACAGATTCTTCAAGGATCCACAAGATAAGGACAATAATTTGCTGGAAAAATCAAATTCAGAAGCTGGTTTTGGGTTAAGCACATGGATTTATCTAAGTTTTCTTATTCGTTTTCGGATTGGTATAGGGAGACTATTATTATATTTTAGACTCTACAACCTAGGACTATCTTTTAAGTATTTCTGTTTGCTTTCTTGTACTTTTTTGAATACTTCATGTACTCCTAAAATATATTTATTTTGCCTGATCGGAAAAAAAAAAAAAAAAACAATACTTCTAATGCTAAATGTTATATAAGTAGCTAAAAAATATCCAAACCAGTAGAAAAGTTATTAACATTTCACCAAAACATTTATGGTGGTACTTTAATGTTTTGATCAACGAATTGATCCCAGGTTTCTTTTGATTACAAAGAATCAAAGATGAATCAAAGGTATGTTACATCTAAAACTAACAGGGAATCCAGCTTAAGTATCCTTTTAAATAAACACTTACAACACAAGAGTTCATTTGCAGAAACAGAATCCAGCACCCATGAAGGTTTCACTACTGGAAGTCCGCTACTGAATGCCCTATATCATTGACAAAATCATATTCATTAATCATAAGAAACATCAATCTTCACTTTTGATATGCAAATAGCAAACTGCATAATGAACCTCAAGTTCTTGATTTTGCTGTTGGGGAGATTACTGCAGATAATATGAGTAACATGATGCCTAGAAAAATAATTTTGAAAACGCCCTCCATACTTCAACATGTATCCACGAAGCTCCTATAAAAAAGATACATGCATGTTACTTCAATATTTCATATACATAAGCCCAAACATGATTTTTTAGAGAAAGCTTGATGGATAAAAGCACATATCCCCGAATGCAATATAGACCTTATTAAGGGGCATAAAAATTAAATGAAAATCAAATTTTGAGTAGTTCAGGCATCTTTAGAGTGAAGACGAAAGCCTGGAAAGGATCACACCTGGCTAGAAGGGACAGTATATCCATCAACAAAAATTGAAACCCCAGAAAAGATAGACCTCCCAGAACTGGAATCACTACGAGAAGAACTTGAAGCTGCAGCATCAAACTGCTCATGTAGTTTCTGATTCTTCACGACCATGTAACTACATCAAGGTTGCACACAAAAGGTAATCTCGAAAAAAACAACCCAGAAACAATAGAAACTTTTTAACCTCCAAAAGAGTTTCCAAACACAAAGGATTCATTCGCATTACAAGAAAAAGCGAAATGAAAAAAGTTTACAAATAATACTTTAAGCATGCTGGACTAGCTATTCTCCACAAATTTTGATCATTTTCTTGATTGAAATTCATACCAAACAAAAGTTTACCTGCCGAAATCGGAGAACGGGGAGTTTCCAAAAGCGGAGAGTGAGGAAGAGCGAGAATTTGCTCCCCAAGCCATGCCTAGGGTCTTTTGGGCGGTTTTCTTCCGGTTCTTCGCGTTTCTATCATCGCTGCTACGAGAAGAATTATTTGAGGAGGTCGATTTGAAACTCCGCTTGGATTTCGAGTCTGAATTGGAACCCATTGCTTGGGATTTAGCAGTCTCTTGAAATTTCGATATTTATAGGCATTGTGTGATTGTGTTGAAGAAGCTTTGAGAGGAAGAATATGTCAGCTGTGCTTACGGTGAAACAGAATTTCATTTGTTTAAATTATCTATACTATATTATATATATTATATATATATATTCATATTATAATGTTTAAACCCCTTATAAAAACTAACTTGATATGACCATTTTTACATTCCAAAATTACCCCCCATTTTCTTTTTATCTATACTATATATATATATCTATACTATATTATAATGTGGAAACCCCTTACAAAAACTAACTTAGTATGGCCACTTTTACATTCCAAAATTACCCTAATTTTCTTTTTAAAATTACCAATATCTAATTGCACTCATGCCCTTACCAATCTAAAATATTATCATCACACTTGCTATCTATATATAAATCAACTTACATTATTACATTCACGATCATACAAATTATCATCATACCTATCATACAAATTATCATATTATCCTAAAAAAATTATTAAATTCCAAAAAAAAATTAAATATAAAAATACTGTATAATCATTTTATAATTTAAATTAAAAAAAACTAAAACCAAAATAAAAAACGACGTTACAAATCACAACAATTAACAAAAAAAATGTATATGCACGCAAGACGTGCAGAATGACACTAGTATATATATATATATATATATATATATATATATATATATATATATATATATATATATATATATATATATATATATATATATTATAATGTTTAAACCCCTTATAAAAACTAACTTGGTATGACCATTTTTACATTCCAAAATTACCCTCATTTTCTTTTTAAAATTACCTATATCTAATTACACTCATGCCCTTACCAATCTAAAATATACCATCACACTTGCTATGTACCAATCAATTTACATTATGACATTTACAATCAGACAAATTACAATCATACCTATCATACAAATTATCATATTATCCTAAAAAATTTATTGAATTCCAAAAAAAATTAAATATAAAAATACTGTATAATCATTTTCTAATTTAAATTAAAAAAAGCTAAAACTAAAATAAAAACGACGTTACAAATCACAATAATTTACAAAAAAAAATGTATATGCACGCAAGACGTGCAGAATGATACTAGTATATATAACTCACTAAGGTTCCGTTTGAAGTTGTAGATGAGGCTTGATAATTTTTGTGTTTTTTCCAATCCGGCGTTTGTTCTCTTCTTGTGCAGAATTTGACAATTGTTAAAAACCATCGGAAGTTGTTCCACTTGATTAAAATTAATTGGTGAAGTCATGAACAATGGTAGTTAAATTACCGTGATGCCCCCAATTCCCCATATTTATTTGACTATTCAATGTTCCCAATGTTCCCTCGTTCTTGCTGGGAAAGAAAAACTTTTCGCGCCATTCTAAAATAATGCAGTTCTCAATTATAAATACAACAAAGGAATTTTGGGCATTTTTGACATTATATATGATTAGACATTTTACTCTTTCACATCAAAATCAAAACAAACACATCATAACTTATCATATTTTCTAATTATATCATGAACTCAAATTAATTATCACTTCAATCTTATCACTCTTTTATCATATCACTCACTCCAAGTGGTACCTAATTATTTTTCTTATTTGGCCTCTCTTATTTAGGAGGTTGAAAAATAACAACGTAAGGTTAAAATAAAATTTTGAAGGAGAAACAAATATAATATTTGGGATGAAAATTAAAATTTTGAAGGGTAAAAACTGTGGTACGGTAGAATCTACCTCAATGTTACATTATGTTACCTCAGAAGAATTGTCCGATAGTGCATCCATCTTTGATTGGAAATATTCCAAATAGAATATTATCAATCAAATGTTTGATATGTCCCTAAAGACCATTAGGAGTGAGACTAAATATTTTAAATAAAACATTACCAATCAAGAGTTCGATATGACCAAAAAAGACTCTTATTGTCAGGCTCTCGCCACCTTATCCCGCTATTAGTGTATTATCACAAATAATGGTGCATGCTTTTATAACATTAGGGATTCCTCGTATATGCCATCTATGAAATTTTCGACATTAATCCACTTAATGTTCAATTCCCAAATACAACTCAACTAGCATGAACATACATCACATAATACACTAACATGTTCTCAATTCATTATGCAATGCCCCTTAATTAACTTCATGCAATTCATAACTGAAAAGAGAAACCTCAAAACCTTTATACAATCGACATACACATATAAGAATGCTCACATGCGAGCATTGAATGAGTAATGTGTATCTATTGTATAAACGTACTAACCAATACCGTCATTGGTACATCAGCCCTGGGAGTATTTCCAATCAACAGCTCGAACTCAACTCCATAGCGAATGATGTACATGTTTTACCTGTCCCAACAAAAAACAGACTCCACACGGGGTGAACATTCCAATAACACCATCTCAATAACAACAATATCACAATTCATAATTTACATAATATAAAGCTGTAAATTTAAAGATACACCATATATAGTATCGTCATCATATGGGATCCTCCATGATGTTCTTCTTCTCACAATAGCCAAAACCATCAACCTCCCAAAACAAGTTAATCATTTCATTGATTAACTATGCACAGGCTCAAACCATTAATTCCACAATCAATTATCATTACACTAATGATTTACAGATATCACATATATCTTAACAATGATTCCACAGTTCTATTACATCGTATCCCAGCGCTCGCTCAACAGCGGCGACGTTCTATCCTCTCGCACGCTCAACAATGGCGGCATCATAATCGATGTTCGCCCAATAACGACAACATCATAACCATTCTAATTCTCAACAATGCCAACTCATTGCAACAATAATATATTATTCATTCAACAATGACAATAATATATAAAACTATGCTCGTACGTTATACATACATTATAATCCATTAGCAATAGCTAATCATTGCCTTGCCCCGAGATCCAGTGAATTATTCGCTAAACACAGTCAATAACTCACAATTAATACGTGCACATAATCACATACCCAATCACGTATCCATCCTCCAAATACATCATCAATCATGATGGTTAACCATTTAAAAGACTCGGGCAAAGCATGCATCGTTTCCACGATAACCTAAAGTTTTTCCCCTAAACCCGGCCTCTCGATCATCGGCCAAGATCTCTCGATCGATCGAGAGCTGCAGAAAATTGGCATTGAATTTTGCCTCGCACGCGATCGATCGATCGATCGCCCCAACCTTCTCGATCGATCGGTCGTTTTGCTCGATCGATCGAGCGCACTGTTCAAAGTCTTCCACTTTTTGCCAACGACGTGCGATCGATCGAGCCCACTTGCCGATCGATCGGCGAGCTCTGTAACAGCTAACCCATCTCATTTCCTTAACCAAATTCAATAAAACTACTATCAAAACTTAGATAATAGAGAGGGGAATAAGATTACCCAATTATTTGGTCGAGATTCCACTTCCAACACCGAGCCCCGCCTTCATGGGAAATGATAGGAAAAGAGGGAGAGAAAGAGATGGGGGGGGGGGGGGGGGGGGGGGACGTAGGGGAGGAGAGAGGGTGTGAAGTGAGGAATGGTTGAACACCAAGTCCACTTGATATATATAGTACTAAGGCTCCAAAAACCCGAGTACCAAATACTCGCACCATAATCCATTCAAAATCACGAGTGTTCAATAATTATCTCACACTCACTCAATTACAACACAAACCTCAATCCAAAGTTTCACAGACTCCAAATCCCACTACCAACACAAATCTCAAGGTTAACACCTCAATGAGAATAAAATCTCAACTCTTGGATCCAACAACCCCGATACCGGATTAAAATCATCGGGAGTCTCAATACCGTAATTATCTCATAATTACCTCAATTAAAATCCATTAAGGATCATAATTACTCCGGGATTAACACAATAATTTCCGGATATCACATTTGTCCCCCACTAATAAAATTTCATCCTCGAAATTTGCACATGCGTACTCATCATACCACACAGACCGTGTAACTCAACTCAGATACAGTACCAATTCACGATTTCGTCATGAACAAAATACTAACTGCGAGGACATCGACCTCGCACCAAACTCTGGAATGGATATATTCTCTTAAACCATCGCCATCTCCAAAAAGGATGTTAGCATACCTTGATGTTAACTACCCAAAACAGTCAGTCAACCTCAACTGCTAGTTACTCGAATCATCCCTAATTTCAACATAGATATCACCTCAATGATATCTCTACTACTTGGTCTACGATGCCAAATGCACATCTCTTTTGGTGGCCAAATACCTCCGATTACGAATGAAACCACCAGTATACAACAGTATACATACTAATCTCAGTTTCCGTTCTCCAGTTCCATCTCCATCAAAGGAGTAGTTGCACCACTTGCAACTCGGATCGGGCAACTCACGGCTACCGATCAACATAAAACACATCTCCATAGATGTCAACATCAGCCTGTTCCAAGGAATCACATCTTGGTCTCAACACACTTTTGAAACTCCACGAAGTTTCAAGATTCCATAGAGAACATGCAAGAAAAATCAATTGCATTCTCACCACTTGTGTCGATAACGACACCAAGCGAATTCGAATCCTGGTCATCCCTTGTTACACTTAGAATCAACCATTTCAACACAAGGATAACTATTGAATTAACCAACAACAAGCTTACTTAGCCCAAAGTACGACAATCACTTCTCAGAAGAGAGTCTATCAAAACCTCATAACTTGTTATTCCAAATAAATCGTCCCATCGAGGTTACCAACCTCAAGGATACCACTATCTCTTACCCGAGATTCACTAAACCAGGCACACCAACCCGCCACTAAACAAGCGTAAAAATGCTGGCATTCGTATATACATACCGATATATATGCCTGAGCACCAAAAACACCACATGCATAATCAATGCACTCGACTTGGGTATCTCCAAACATACTCCCAAGCACCAGACATGGTTGTCAATTACTCAGTTATTCTCACTCAGTGGAGAATAATTATTGACGAATCAACGACTAATGGTGTGAACTCAACATCAACACCACGCGCACCGACTCATCGAATCTCTCAAGATTCCCAACAGATATATCAATACCTCTTTCCTCACAAGGAAAACATCATGCACCCATGACTCTCCGATCTCGAACTATCGTTCGGATAATTCAGATACATTTATACATAAAATAAAATTTTGAAGGAGAAACAAATATAATTTTTGGGATGAAAATTAAAATTTTGAAGGGTAAAAACTGTGGTACGGTAGAATCTACCTCAATGTTACATTATGTTACCTCAGAAGAATTGTCCGATAGTGCATCCATCTTTGATTGGAAATATTCCAAATAGAATATTATCAATCAAATGTTTGATATGTCCCTAAAGACCATTAGGAGTGAGACTAAATATTTTAAATAAAACATTACCAATCAAGAGTTCGATATGACCAAAAAAGACTCTTATTGTCAGGCTCTCGCCACCTTATCCCGCTATTAGTGTATTATCACAAATAATGGTGCATGCTTTTATAACATTAGGGATTCCTCGTATATGCCATCTATGAAATTTTCGACATTAATCCACTTAATGTTCAATTCCCAATACAACTCAACTAGCATGAACATACATCACATAATACACTAACATGTTCTCAATTCATTATGCAATGCCCCTTAATTAACTTCATGCAATTCATAACTGAAAAGAGAAACCTCAAAACCTTTATACAATCGACATACACATATAAGAATGCTCACATGCGAGCATTGAATGAGTAATGTGTATCTATTGTATAAACGTACTAACCAATACCGTCATTGGTACATCAGCCCTGGGAGTATTTCCAATCAACAGCTCGAACTCAACTCCATAGCGAATGATGTACATGTTTTACCTGTCCCAACAAAAAACAGACTCCACACGGGGTGAACATTCCAATAACACCATCTCAATAACAACAATATCACAATTCATAATTTACATAATATAAAGCTGTAAATTTAAAGATACACCATATATAGTATCGTCATCATATGGGATCCTCCATGATGTTCTTCTTCTCACAATAGCCAAAACCATCAACCTCCCAAAACAAGTTAATCATTTCATTGATTAACTATGCACAGGCTCAAACCATTAATTCCACAATCAATTATCATTACACTAATGATTTACAGATATCACATATATCTTAACAATGATTCCACAGTTCTATTACATCGTATCCCAGCGCTCGCTCAACAGCGGCGACGTTCTATCCTCTCGCACGCTCAACAATGGCGGCATCATAATCGATGTTCGCCCAATAACGACAACATCATAACCATTCTAATTCTCAACAATGCCAACTCATTGCAACAATAATATATTATTCATTCAACAATGACAATAATATATAAAACTATGCTCGTACGTTATACATACATTATAATCCATTAGCAATAGCTAATCATTGCCTTGCCCCGAGATCCAGTGAATTATTCGCTAAACACAGTCAATAACTCACAATTAATACGTGCACATAATCACATACCCAATCACGTATCCATCCTCCAAATACATCATCAATCATGATGGTTAACCATTTAAAAGACTCGGGCAAAGCATGCATCGTTTCCACGATAACCTAAATTTTTTCCCCTAAACCCGGCCTCTCGATCATCGGCCAAGATCTCTCGATCGATCGAGAGCTGCAGAAAATTGGCATTGAATTTTGCCTCGCACGCGATCGATCGATCGATCGCCCCAACCTTCTCGATCGATCGGTCGTTTTGCTCGATCGATCGAGCGCACTGTTCAAAGTCTTCCACTTTTTGCCAACGACGTGCGATCGATCGAGCCCACTTGCCGATCGATCGGCGAGCTCTGTAACAGCTAAAAATGGTGTTTTTCGAGCCAAAACTCCCAAAATCACAAGCCCAACACCCATTACTCCGAAAATCCTTGACAAAAATACCACAAATACTCCTAAAACAAACAACCCAAAAATCTTTGAAAACCAAAAACTCAAACCCATCTCATTCCTTAACCAAATTCAATAAAACTACTATCAAAACTTAGATAATAGAGAGGGGAATAAGATTACCCAATTATTTGGTCGAGATTCCACTTCCAACACCGAGCCCCACCTTCATGGGAAATGATAGGAAAAGAGGGAGAGAAAGAGATGGGGGGGGGGGGGGGGGGGGGACGTAGGGGAGGAGAGAGGGTGTGAAGTGAGGAATGGTTGAACACCAAGTCCACTTGATATATATAGTGCTAAGGCTCCAAAAACCCGAGTACCAAATACTCGCACCATAATCCATTCAAAATCACGAGTGTTCAATAATTATCTCACACTCACTCAATTACAACACAAACCTCAATCCAAAGTTTCACAGACTCCAAATCCCACTACCAACACAAATCTCAAGGTTAACACCTCAATGAGAATAAAATCTCAACTCTTGGATCCAACAACCCCGATACCGGATTAAAATCATCGGGAGTCTCAATACCGTAATTATCTCATAATTACCTCAATTAAAATCCATTAAGGATCATAATTACTCCGGGATTAACACAATAATTTCCGGATATCACATTTGTCCCCCACTAATAAAATTTCATCCTCGAAATTTGCACATGCGTACTCATCATACCACACAGACCGCGTAACTCAACTCAGATACAGTACCAATTCACGATTTCGTCATGAACAAAATACTAACTGCGAGGACATCGACCTCGCACCAAACTCTGGAATGGATATATTCTCTTAAACCATCGCCATCTCCAAAAAGGATGTTAGCATACCTTGATGTTAACTACCCAAAACAGTCAGTCAACCTCAACTGCTAGTTACTCGAATCATCCCTAATTTCAACATAGATATCACCTCAATGATATCTCTACTACTTGGTCTACGATGCCAAATGCACATCTCTTTTGGTGGCCAAATACCTCCGATTACGAATGAAACCACCAGTATACAACAGTATACATACTAATCTCAGTTTCCGTTCTCCAGTTCCATCTCCATCAAAGGAGTAGTTGCACCACTTGCAACTCGGATCGGGCAACTCACGGTTACCGATCAACATAAAACACATCTCCATAGATGTCAACATCAGCCTGTTCCAAGGAATCACATCTTGGTCTCAACACACTTTTGAAACTCCACGAAGTTTCAAGATTCCATAGAGAACATGCAAGAAAAATCAATTGCATTCTCACCACTTGTGTCGATAACGACACCAAGCGAATTCGAATCCTGGTCATCCCTTGTTACACTTAGAATCAACCATTTCAACACAAGGATAACTATTGAATTAACCAACAACAAGCTTACTTAGCCCAAAGTACGACAATCACTTCTCAGAAGAGAGTCTATCAAAACCTCATAACTTGTTCTTCCAAATAAATCGTCCCATCGAGGTTACCAACCTCAAGGATACCACTATCTCTTACCCGAGATTCACTAAACCAGGCACACCAACCCGCCACTAAACAAGCGTAAAAATGCTGGCATTCGTATATACATACCGATATATATGCCTGAGCACCAAAAACACCACATGCATAATCAATGCACTCGACTTGGGTATCTCCAAACATACTCCCAAGCACCAGACATGGTTGTCAATTACTCAGTTATTCTCACTCAGTGGAGAATAATTATTGACGAATCAACGACTAATGGTGTGAACTCAACATCAACACCACGCGCACCGACTCATCGAATCTCTCAAGATTCCCAACAGATATATCAATACCTCTTTCCTCACAAGGAAAACATCATGCACCCATGACTCTCCGATCTCGAACTATCGTTCGGATAATTCAGATACATTTATACATAAAATAAAATTTTGAAGGAGAAACAAATATAATTTTTGGGATGAAAATTAAAATTTTGAAGGGTAAAAACTGTGGTACGGTAGAATCTACCTCAATGTTACATTATGTTACCTCAGAAGAATTGTCCGATAGTGCATCCATCTTTGATTGGAAATATTCCAAATAGAATATTATCAATCAAATGTTTGATATGTCCCTAAAGACCATTAGGAGTGAGACTAAATATTTTAAATAAAACATTACCAATCAAGAGTTCGATATGACCAAAAAAGACTCTTATTGTCAGGCTCTCGCCACCTTATCCCGCTATTAGTGTATTATCACAAATAATGGTGCATGCTTTTATAACATTAGGGATTCCTCGTATATGCCATCTATGAAATTTTCGACATTAATCCACTTAATGTTCAATTCCCAAATACAACTCAACTAGCATGAACATACATCACATAATACACTAACATGTTCTCAATTCATTATGCAATGCCCCTTAATTAACTTCATGCAATTCATAACTGAAAAGAGAAACCTCAAAACCTTTATACAATCGACATACACATATAAGAATGCTCACATGCGAGCATTGAATGAGTAATGTGTATCTATTGTATAAACGTACTAACCAATACCGTCATTGGTACATCAGCCCTGGGAGTATTTCCAATCAACAGCTCGAACTCAACTCCATAGCGAATGATGTACATGTTTTACCTGTCCCAACAAAAAACAGACTCCACACGGGGTGAACATTCCAATAACACCATCTCAATAACAACAATATCACAATTCATAATTTACATAATATAAAGCTGTAAATTTAAAGATACACCATATATAGTATCGTCATCATATGGGATCCTCCATGATGTTCTTCTTCTCACAATAGCCAAAACCATCAACCTCCCAAAACAAGTTAATCATTTCATTGATTAACTATGCACAGGCTCAAACCATTAATTCCACAATCAATTATCATTACACTAATGATTTACAGATATCACATATATCTTAACAATGATTCCACAGTTCTATTACATCGTATCCCAGCGCTCGCTCAACAGCGGCGACGTTCTATCCTCTCGCACGCAACAATGGCGGCATCATAATCGATGTTCGCCCAATAACGACAACATCATAACCATTCTAATTCTCAACAATGCCAACTCATTGCAACAATAATATATTATTCATTCAACAATGACAATAATATATAAAACTATGCTCGTACGTTATACATACATTATAATCCATTAGCAATAGCTAATCATTGCCTTGCCCCGAGATCCAGTGAATTATTCGCTAAACACAGTCAATAACTCACAATTAATACGTGCACATAATCACATACCCAATCACGTATCCATCCTCCAAATACATCATCAATCATGATGGTTAACCATTTAAAAGACTCGGGCAAAGCATGCATCGTTTCCACGA
This sequence comes from Haberlea rhodopensis, assembly GCA_907163345.1. Taxonomy (NCBI): domain Eukaryota; kingdom Viridiplantae; phylum Streptophyta; class Magnoliopsida; order Lamiales; family Gesneriaceae; genus Haberlea; species Haberlea rhodopensis. The sequence goes on along the minus strand of CAJQUN010000132.1, from coordinate 245,646 downwards.
TAACCTAAATTTTATCCCCTAAACCCGGCCTCTCGATCATCGGCCAAGATCTCTCGATCGATCGAGAGCTGCAGAAAATTGGCATTGAATTTTGCCTCGCACGCGATCGATCGATCGATCGCCCCAACCTTCTCGATCGATCGGTCGTTTTGCTCGATCGATCGAGCGCACTGTTCAAAGTCTTCCACTTTTTGCCAACGACGTGCGATCGATCGAGCCCACTTGCCGATCGATCGGCGAGCTCTGTAACAGCTAAAAATGGTGTTTTTCGAGCCAAAACTCCCAAAATCACAAGCCCAACACCCATTACTCCGAAAATCCTTGACAAAAATACCACAAATACTCCTAAAACAAACAACCCAAAAATCTTTGAAAACCAAAAACTCAAACCCATCTCATTCCTTAACCAAATTCAATAAAACTACTATCAAAACTTAGATAATAGAGAGGGGAATAAGATTACCCAATTATTTGGTCGAGATTCCACTTCCAACACCGAGCCCCACCTTCATGGGAAATGATAGGAAAAGAGGGAGAGAAAGAGATGGGGGGGGGGGGGGGGGGGGGATGTAGGGGAGGAGAGAGGGTGTGAAGTGAGGAATGGTTGAACACCAAGTCCACTTGATATATATAGTACTAAGGCTCCAAAAACCCGAGTACCAAATACTCGCACCATAATCCATTCAAAATCACGAGTGTTCAATAATTATCTCACACTCACTCAATTACAACACAAACCTCAATCCAAAGTTTCACAGACTCCAAATCCCACTACCAACACAAATCTCAAGGTTAACACCTCAATGAGAATAAAATCTCAACTCTTGGATCCAACAACCCCGATACCGGATTAAAATCATCGGGAGTCTCAATACCGTAATTATCTCATAATTACCTCAATTAAAATCCATTAAGGATCATAATTACTCCGGGATTAACACAATAATTTCCGGATATCACATTTGTCCCCCACTAATAAAATTTCATCCTCGAAATTTGCACATGCGTACTCATCATACCACACAGACCGCGTAACTCAACTCAGATACAGTACCAATTCACGATTTCGTCATGAACAAAATACTAACTGCGAGGACATCGACCTCGCACCAAACTCTGGAATGGATATATTCTCTTAAACCATCGCCATCTCCAAAAAGGATGTTAGCATACCTTGATGTTAACTACCCAAAACAGTCAGTCAACCTCAACTGCTAATTACTCGAATCATCCCTAATTTCAACATAGATATCACCTCAATGATATCTCTACTACTTGGTCTACGATGCCAAATGCACATCTCTTTTGGTGGCCAAATACCTCCGATTACGAATGAAACCACCAGTATACAACAGTATACATACTAATCTCAGTTTCCGTTCTCCAGTTCCATCTCCATCAAAGGAGTAGTTGCACCACTTGCAACTCGGATCGGGCAACTCACGGCTACCGATCAACATAAAACACATCTCCATAGATGTCAACATCAGCCTGTTCCAAGGAATCACATCTTGGTCTCAACACACTTTTGAAACTCCACGAAGTTTCAAGATTCCATAGAGAACATGCAAGAAAAATCAATTGCATTCTCACCACTTGTGTCGATAACGACACCAAGCGAATTCGAATCCTGGTCATCCCTTGTTACACTTAGAATCAACCATTTCAACACAAGGATAACTATTGAATTAACCAACAACAAGCTTACTTAGCCCAAAGTACGACAATCACTTCTCAGAAGAGAGTCTATCAAAACCTCATAACTTGTTCTTCCAAATAAATCGTCCCATCGAGGTTACCAACCTCAAGGATACCACTATCTCTTACCCGAGATTCACTAAACCAGGCACACCAACCCGCCACTAAACAAGCGTAAAAATGCTGGCATTCGTATATACATACCGATATATATGCCTGAGCACCAAAAACACCACATGCATAATCAATGCACTCGACTTGGGTATCTCCAAACATACTCCCAAGCACCAGACATGGTTGTCAATTACTCAGTTATTCTCACTCAGTGGAGAATAATTATTGACGAATCAACGACTAATGGTGTGAACTCAACATCAACACCACGCGCACCGACTCATCGAATCTCTCAAGATTCCCAACAGATATATCAATACCTCTTTCCTCACAAGGAAAACATCATGCACCCATGACTCTCCGATCTCGAACTATCGTTCGGATAATTCAGATACATTTATACATAAAATAAAATTTTGAAGGAGAAACAAATATAATTTTTGGGATGAAAATTAAAATTTTGAAGGGTAAAAACTGTGGTACGGTAGAATCTACCTCAATGTTACATTATGTTACCTCAGAAGAATTGTCCGATAGTGCATCCATCTTTGATTGGAAATATTCCAAATAGAATATTATCAATCAAATGTTTGATATGTCCCTAAAGACCATTAGGAGTGAGACTAAATATTTTAAATAAAACATTACCAATCAAGAGTTCGATATGACCAAAAAAGACTCTTATTGTCAGGCTCTCGCCACCTTATCCCGCTATTAGTGTATTATCACAAATAATGGTGCATGCTTTTATAACATTAGGGATTCCTCGTATATGCCATCTATGAAATTTTCGACATTAATCCACTTAATGTTCAATTCCCAAATACAACTCAACTAGCATGAACATACATCACATAATACACTAACATGTTCTCAATTCATTATGCAATGCCCCTTAATTAACTTCATGCAATTCATAACTGAAAAGAGAAACCTCAAAACCTTTATACAATCGACATACACATATAAGAATGCTCACATGCGAGCATTGAATGAGTAATGTGTATCTATTGTATAAACGTACTAACCAATACCGTCATTGGTACATCAGCCCTGGGAGTATTTCCAATCAACAGCTCGAACTCAACTCCATAGCGAATGATGTACATGTTTTACCTGTCCCAACAAAAAACAGACTCCACACGGGGTGAACATTCCAATAACACCATCTCAATAACAACAATATCACAATTCATAATTTACATAATATAAAGCTGTAAATTTAAAGATACACCATATATAGTATCGTCATCATATGGGATCCTCCATGATGTTCTTCTTCTCACAATAGCCAAAACCATCAACCTCCCAAAACAAGTTAATCATTTCATTGATTAACTATGCACAGGCTCAAACCATTAATTCCACAATCAATTATCATTACACTAATGATTTACAGATATCACATATATCTTAACAATGATTCCACAGTTCTATTACATCGTATCCCAGCGCTCGCTCAACAGCGGCGACGTTCTATCCTCTCGCACGCTCAACAATGGCGGCATCATAATCGATGTTCGCCCAATAACGACAACATCATAACCATTCTAATTCTCAACAATGCCAACTCATTGCAACAATAATATATTATTCATTCAACAATGACAATAATATATAAAACTATGCTCGTACGTTATACATACATTATAATCCATTAGCAATAGCTAATCATTGCCTTGCCCCGAGATCCAGTGAATTATTCGCTAAACACAGTCAATAACTCACAATTAATACGTGCACATAATCACATACCCAATCACGTATCCATCCTCCAAATACATCATCAATCATGATGGTTAACCATTTAAAAGACTCGGGCAAAGCATGCATCGTTTCCACGATAACCTAAATTTTATCCCCTAAACCCGGCCTCTCGATCATCGGCCAAGATCTCTCGATCGATCGAGAGCTGCAGAAAATTGGCATTGAATTTTGCCTCGCACGCGATCGATCGATCGATCGCCCCAACCTTCTCGATCGATCGGTCGTTTTGCTCGATCGATCGAGCGCACTGTTCAAAGTCTTCCACTTTTTGCCAACGACGTGCGATCGATCGAGCCCACTTGCCGATCGATCGGCGAGCTCTGTAACAGCTAAAAATGGTGTTTTTCGAGCCAAAACTCCCAAAATCACAAGCCCAACACCCATTACTCCGAAAATCCTTGACAAAAATACCACAAATACTCCTAAAACAAACAACCCAAAAATCTTTGAAAACCAAAAACTCAAACCCATCTCATTCCTTAACCAAATTCAATAAAACTACTATCAAAACTTAGATAATAGAGAGGGGAATAAGATTACCCAATTATTTGGTCGAGATTCCACTTCCAACACCGAGCCCCACCTTCATGGGAAATGATAGGAAAAGAGGGGAGAGAAAGAGATGCGGGGGGGGGGGGGGGGGGGGGGGACGTAGGGGAGGAGAGAGGGTGTGAAGTGAGGAATGGTTGAACACCAAGTCCACTTGATATATATAGTACTAAGGCTCCAAAAACCCGAGTACCAAATACTCGCACCATAATCCATTCAAAATCACGAGTGTTCAATAATTATCTCACACTCACTCAATTACAACACAAACCTCAATCCAAAGTTTCACAGACTCCAAATCCCACTACCAACACAAATCTCAAGGTTAACACCTCAATGAGAATAAAATCTCAACTCTTGGATCCAACAACCCCGATACCGGATTAAAATCATCGGGAGTCTCAATACCGTAATTATCTCATAATTACCTCAATTAAAATCCATTAAGGATCATAATTACTCCGGGATTAACACAATAATTTCCGGATATCACATTTGTCCCCCACTAATAAAATTTCATCCTCGAAATTTGCACATGCGTACTCATCATACCACACAGACCGCGTAACTCAACTCAGATACAGTACCAATTCACGATTTCGTCATGAACAAAATACTAACTGCGAGGACATCGACCTCGCACCAAACTCTGGAATGGATATATTCTCTTAAACCATCGCCATCTCCAAAAAGGATGTTAGCATACCTTGATGTTAACTACCCAAAACAGTCAGTCAACCTCAACTGCTAATTACTCGAATCATCCCTAATTTCAACATAGATATCACCTCAATGATATCTCTACTACTTGGTCTACGATGCCAAATGCACATCTCTTTTGGTGGCCAAATACCTCCGATTACGAATGAAACCACCAGTATACAACAGTATACATACTAATCTCAGTTTCCGTTCTCCAGTTCCATCTCCATCAAAGGAGTAGTTGCACCACTTGCAACTCGGATCGGGCAACTCACGGCTACCGATCAACATAAAACACATCTCCATAGATGTCAACATCAGCCTGTTCCAAGGAATCACATCTTGGTCTCAACACACTTTTGAAACTCCACGAAGTTTCAAGATTCCATAGAGAACATGCAAGAAAAATCAATTGCATTCTCACCACTTGTGTCGATAACGACACCAAGCGAATTCGAATCCTGGTCATCCCTTGTTACACTTAGAATCAACCATTTCAACACAAGGATAACTATTGAATTAACCAACAACAAGCTTACTTAGCCCAAAGTACGACAATCACTTCTCAGAAGAGAGTCTATCAAAACCTCATAACTTGTTCTTCCAAATAAATCGTCCCATCGAGGTTACCAACCTCAAGGATACCACTATCTCTTACCCGAGATTCACTAAACCAGGCACACCAACCCGCCACTAAACAAGCGTAAAAATGCTGGCATTCGTATATACATACCGATATATATGCCTGAGCACCAAAAACACCACATGCATAATCAATGCACTCGACTTGGGTATCTCCAAACATACTCCCAAGCACCAGACATGGTTGTCAATTACTCAGTTATTCTCACTCAGTGGAGAATAATTATTGACGAATCAACGACTAATGGTGTGAACTCAACATCAACACCACGCGCACCGACTCATCGAATCTCTCAAGATTCCCAACAGATATATCAATACCTCTTTCCTCACAAGGAAAACATCATGCACCCATGACTCTCCGATCTCGAACTATCGTTCGGATAATTCAGATACATTTATACATAAAATAAAATTTTGAAGGAGAAACAAATATAATTTTTGGGATGAAAATTAAAATTTTGAAGGGTAAAAACTGTGGTACGGTAGAATCTACCTCAATGTTACATTATGTTACCTCAGAAGAATTGTCCGATAGTGCATCCATCTTTGATTGGAAATATTCCAAATAGAATATTATCAATCAAATGTTTGATATGTCCCTAAAGACCATTAGGAGTGAGACTAAATATTTTAAATAAAACATTACCAATCAAGAGTTCGATATGACCAAAAAAGACTCTTATTGTCAGGCTCTCGCCACCTTATCCCGCTATTAGTGTATTATCACAAATAATGGTGCATGCTTTTATAACATTAGGGATTCCTCGTATATGCCATCTATGAAATTTTCGACATTAATCCACTTAATGTTCAATTCCCAAATACAACTCAACTAGCATGAACATACATCACATAATACACTAACATGTTCTCAATTCATTATGCAATGCCCCTTAATTAACTTCATGCAATTCATAACTGAAAAGAGAAACCTCAAAACCTTTATACAATCGACATACACATATAAGAATGCTCACATGCGAGCATTGAATGAGTAATGTGTATCTATTGTATAAACGTACTAACCAATACCGTCATTGGTACATCAGCCCTGGGAGTATTTCCAATCAACAGCTCGAACTCAACTCCATAGCGAATGATGTACATGTTTTACCTGTCCCAACAAAAAACAGACTCCACACGGGGTGAACATTCCAATAACACCATCTCAATAACAACAATATCACAATTCATAATTTACATAATATAAAGCTGTAAATTTAAAGATACACCATATATAGTATCGTCATCATATGGGATCCTCCATGATGTTCTTGTTCTCACAATAGCCAAAACCATCAACCTCCCAAAACAAGTTAATCATTTCATTGATTAACTATGCACAGGCTCAAACCATTAATTCCACAATCAATTATCATTACACTAATGATTTACAGATATCACATATATCTTAACAATGATTCCACAGTTCTATTACATCGTATCCCAGCGCTCGCTCAACAGCGGCGACGTTCTATCCTCTCGCACGCTCAACAATGGCGGCATCATAATCGATGTTCGCCCAATAACGACAACGTCATAACCATTCTAATTCTCAACAATGCAAACTCATTGCAACAATAATATATTATTCATTCAACAATGACAATAATATATAAAACTATGCTCGTACGTTATACATACATTATAATCCATTAGCAATAGCTAATCATTGCCTTGCCCCGAGATCCAGTGAATTATTCGCTAAACACAGTCAATAACTCACAATTAATTACGTGCACATAATCACATACCCAATCACGTATCCATCCTCCAAATACATCATCAATCATGATGGTTAACCATTTAAAAGACTCGGGCAAAGCATGCATCGTTTCCACGATAACCTAAATTTTATCCCCTAAACCCGGCCTCTCGATCATCGGCCAAGATCTCTCGATCGATCGAGAGCTGCAGAAAATTGGCATTGAATTTTGCCTCGCACGCGATCGATCGATCGATCGCCCCAACCTTCTCGATCGATCGGTCGTTTTGCTCGATCGATCGAGCGCACTGTTCAAAGTCTTCCACTTTTTGCCAACGACGTGCGATCGATCGAGCCCACTTGCCGATCGATCGGCGAGCTCTGTAACAGCTAAAAATGGTGTTTTTCGAGCCAAAACTCCCAAAATCACAAGCCCAACACCCATTACTCCGAAAATCCTTGACAAAAATACCACAAATACTCCTAAAACAAACAACCCAAAAATCTTTGAAAACCAAAAACTCAAACCCATCTCATTCCTTAACCAAATTCAATAAAACTACTATCAAAACTTAGATAATAGAGAGGGGAATAAGATTACCCAATTATTTGGTCGAGATTCCACTTCCAACACCGAGCCCCACCTTCATGGGAAATGATAGGAAAAGAGGGAGAGAAAGAGATGGGGGGGGGGGGGGGGGGGACGTAGGGGAGGAGAGAGGGTGTGAAGTGAGGAATGGTTGAACACCAAGTCCACTTGATATATATAGTACTAAGGCTCCAAAAACCCGAGTACCAAATACTCGCACCATAATCCATTCAAAATCACGAGTGTTCAATAATTATCTCACACTCACTCAATTACAACACAAACCTCAATCCAAAGTTTCACAGACTCCAAATCCCACTACCAACACAAATCTCAAGGTTAACACCTCAATGAGAATAAAATCTCAACTCTTGGATCCAACAACCCCGATACCGGATTAAAATCATCGGGAGTCTCAATACCGTAATTATCTCATAATTACCTCAATTAAAATCCATTAAGGATCATAATTACTCCGGGATTAACACAATAATTTCCGGATATCACATTTGTCCCCCACTAATAAAATTTCATCCTCGAAATTTGCACATGCGTACTCATCATACCACACAGACCGCGTAACTCAACTCAGATACAGTACCAATTCACGATTTCGTCATGAACAAAATACTAACTGCGAGGACATCGACCTCGCACCAAACTCTGGAATGGATATATTCTCTTAAACCATCGCCATCTCCAAAAAGGATGTTAGCATACCTTGATGTTAACTACCCAAAACAGTCAGTCAACCTCAACTGCTAGTTACTCGAATCATCCCTAATTTCAACATAGATATCACCTCAATGATATCTCTACTACTTGGTCTACGATGCCAAATGCACATCTCTTTTGGTGGCCAAATACCTCCGATTACGAATGAAACCACCAGTATACAACAGTATACATACTAATCTCAGTTTCCGTTCTCCAGTTCCATCTCCATCAAAGGAGTAGTTGCACCACTTGCAACTCGGATCGGGCAACTCACGGCTACCGATCAACATAAAACACATCTCCATAGATGTCAACATCAGCCTGTTCCAAGGAATCACATCTTGGTCTCAACACACTTTTGAAACTCCACGAAGTTTCAAGATTCCATAGAGAACATGCAAGAAAAATCAATTGCATTCTCACCACTTGTGTCGATAACGACACCAAGCGAATTCGAATCCTGGTCATCCCTTGTTACACTTAGAATCAACCATTTCAACACAAGGATAACTATTGAATTAACCAACAACAAGCTTACTTAGCCCAAAGTACGACAATCACTTCTCAGAAGAGAGTCTATCAAAACCTCATAACTTGTTCTTCCAAATAAATCGTCCCATCGAGGTTACCAACCTCAAGGATACCACTATCTCTTACCCGAGATTCACTAAACCAGGCACACCAACCCGCCACTAAACAAGCGTAAAAATGCTGGCATTCGTATATACATACCGATATATATGCCTGAGCACCAAAAACACCACATGCATAATCAATGCACTCGACTTGGGTATCTCCAAACATACTCCCAAGCACCAGACATGGTTGTCAATTACTCAGTTATTCTCACTCAGTGGAGAATAATTATTGACGAATCAACGACTAATGGTGTGAACTCAACATCAACACCACGCGCACCGACTCATCGAATCTCTCAAGATTCCCAACAGATATATCAATACCTCTTTCCTCACAAGGAAAACATCATGCACCCATGACTCTCCGATCTCGAACTATCGTTCGGATAATTCAGATACATTTATACATAAATGTATCCCTGAACCAATAAATACACAACAAGTTCAGGATAGTGCATCCTTGCCACTATCACTAATCATCCTCAAACCCATATACACGACGTATACAAATTCTAACGATGCTTCGTACTAATACCATAATACTCAACAGTTTCGAGCATCTCTCCAGAGACGTCTTCACGTACGACTCACAAATAACACAAAACCATTACTCGGTCTACCACCAGTAATGCTTACCATGGTTGATTCATAATCAACTCGCAGTCGATACCAACTGTTTCTACAACAGAATTGTTCCAAATCTCTCAAGAGATACAATCGATACTGTAGTGTTACCACACTAACAATATCCCACAACTCCGGTTACGTCTCCTCATTGCATCCTTAATGCAAGAATTCTCAATTAGAGGTAACAATAACTTGTTAACCCTCACGTTGGTACTCCCAACCAAGCTGAGCTGAAAGCTCCCTTGAGGTATCTCTCACCTCAACTCAAAGGTATTATAGTGTCTACACGAGTCCACTATAACCTCTCATCGTATCATCATACGATTCACTACACTCAGTTCCGATAAGCAGTATAGCGGCTACATCAAGTTCAGTATCACTGCAACAATAATTTATCTTACCCGGCTAGCAACTCTCAGCCTCCTAAGGTATATACAAAACCTACCAACATATCATACGTTCAATCCCGGTATACATTACTGTAAGTAATCCAACAAGCATGGAACGCAGCGGAATAATAAAATTTTGGATTACTAAACCGCGGATCTATACATAGGGGTTCATATCGGATGAAGGTTTACAAAAGTCTCACCATTGTAGCGTGTTTGAGCAGATTCCACAGAACAGCACCACGTCCAACGTATCCTTCGAGTCACTAGCAAAACTTGTCAAGTTTTGCCTCAACGGTATCCACACGATCAAATCGAATGAAGGGATAGTTTAAGAACAAGTTGCTAGACAAGTTCTTAATCCGGAACAAGAAACACACTCGATTCTAAATCGAGGAATGGCACGAAAATCACCACAACTCACTTCGGCTATGATGAAGCCGAGAGAGCTTGGAGAGGAGGCGGCCGTGTGTTGCTTTTGTGTAGGTTGGAATGATATGAATTGTCTTCTAAACAATTAATCATAACCTTGTATTTATATTATAAGATTTAATTAAGGTTTAAGGCTTTCTTAAAGCCTCATGGGCCTAAGCCCATGATTTAATTAAATCCTTATAATCTTTTAATTACTCTTCTTAATTAATTAATTCATCCAATGAATTTAATTTCCCTTATCGATTTAATCTTTTGTGCGATCCGATAGGATCTTGTAATGTTGGTAGTGACATAAAATCTCATTTTATGTCGCAAGCATTGAGCGGTATCTAGCAACACATCAATGCTACCCAAATTACAAGAATGTCAATGACTCGACATAACCTTTAGAACTTGTGATAATATTAACCATGTAACTTAATCCTTTTGTCCTTTGTGTTTAGATTGAACACGAGTCATGGAATAGTCATACTCGTATATTCAATCTTTATTTCTTGATCCCCAAGTAGAACTAGAATAAACGAATAAGCTCGATATCTCATATCTACTCATTCGAGCATGGACATGCATTTTAGTTCTCACTTGATCAAGGGCCAAACACATCTCCTGTTATATAGGAGGGACAAATCCTATCTCGATCAGTCAACATCCCTCTACATAATTCATAGTGTATCCAATAGTCGCCTTTATAGTTTACCCTGTTACGGGTAACGTTTGACAATACAAGATACATAACTCCTTATGTTGGGATATGCCCTAAGACAAGTCATTAGATGATTGTTTTGGCATACAATGTTTATGATTTTATGAAATGGCAATTCATTATTATATATTATTCGATTAACTGTGCAATGTGAATTAATATATATGTTAATGTCGTTAGAATAATATTGTATTATTCTTAAACATTGTCCGTATTATCATGAATAGGGATAATGATTATCGAGCTAATCTCCCACTTGCACTAAGACCACTCAGACATATACCTAATGCCTAGAGATCTAGTATGACGATCATGCTTCTGCGTGACAGTGGCTTCGTCAATGGGTCAGATACGTTATCATCTGTTGGTACTTTGCATATTTTAACATCTCCCCTTTCAACGATTTCTCGAATGAAATGGAAACGCCTAAGTATGTGCTTGGATCTTTGGTGAGATCTAGGTTCCTTAGCCAATGCGATTGCTCGATTGTTGTCACAATAGAGTTCTATCGGATCTTTAATGCTAGGCACCACTCCAAGTTCAGAAATGAACTTCCTAATCCTAACAGCTTCCTTTGCTGCATCCAAGGCAGCAATATACTCAGCTTCCGTTGTAGAATCGGCTACTGTTTCTTGCTTTGAACTCTTCCAGCTCATAGCACCTCCATTTAGGCAATACACATATCCAGATTGCGATCGAAAATCATCTTTGTCAGTTTGGAAGCTTGCATCAGTGTAACCAATTACATTGAGCTCTTCCTCACCTCCATATATCAAGAATGTATCCTTAGTTCTTCTCAAGTACTTCAGGATATTCTTGACAGTAATCCAGTGACCTTCACCTGGATCAACTTGATATATGCTGGTCATGCTCAAAGCATACGATACATCGGGACGAGTACATATCATGGCATACATGATAGATCCAATAGCTGACGCATATGGAATCTTACTCATGCGTTGCCTCTCATCTGGTGTTGAAGGACAATGTTCCTTCGAGAGATATATACCATGTGTCATAGGCACGAATCCTTTCTTTGATTCTTGCATGCTAAACCTTTTATGCACTTTGTCTATGTATGTACTTTGACTTAGGCCAAGAAGCCTTCTCGATATATCTCTATAGATCTTGATTCCTAATACATAGGTGGCTTCTCCCAAGTCTTTCATCGAAAAGCAATTCCCTAGTCAAATCTTTACAGATTGTAAGGCAGGGATATCATTCCCAATGAGAAGTATGTCATCTACATACAACACTAGGAAAATGATTATGCTCCCACTGACCTTCTTGTAGACACAAGGTTCATCTACGTTTTTGATAAAACCAAACTCTTTGATTGCATCATCAAAACGAAGATTCCAACTCCGAGAAGCTTGCTTCAATCCATAAATGGATCGTTGTAGCTTGCATATCTTTCCAGCATCCTTTGGATCGACAAAACCCTCGGGCTGTGTCATGTACACATCCTCGAGCAGATTTCCATTAAGGAAAGCTGTTTTGACATCCATCTGCAAGATTTCATAATCATGAAATGCAGCTATTGCAAGTAAGATCCTTATGGATTTAACCATGGCCACTGGTGAAAAGGTTTCATCATAGTCAATACCATGAATTTGTTTGAATCCTTTTGCAACCAGCCGACCTTTATAGGTTTGTACATTACCATCCATATCGGTCTTTTTCTTGAAAATCCATTTGCACCCTATGGGTCGTACCCCTTCAGGTGGATCAACCAAAGTCCATACTTGGTTTGCATACATGGATTCCATCTCAGATTTCATGGCCTCTTGCCATTTCTCAGAATCAGTGCCCATTATAGCTTGTTGATAAGATGACGGCTCATCCTCATCAATAAGTAGTAAGTCACCTTGTTGAGTCACAAGAAATCCATATCTCTGTGGTTCCCGGTGTTCTCTTACAGACCTACGATGGGCTTGTGTCTCTTGAGTAGGTACTTCTTCCACAACAGCTTGCGGAGCCTGCTCTGTTTCCATCTCAATCTCAGGTTCAGTGTTTTCTTGTGGTTGAACTTCACTAAGTTCTATTTTTCACCCACTAGTTTTTCTAGAAATAAATTCTCTTTCAAGAAATACACCAGTCCGAGCAACAACTACTTTGTTCTCGGTGGGATAATAGAAATAGTATCCTTTCGTTTCCTTATGATACCCCACAAATAAACACTTATCAGATTTGGGTCCAAGTTTGTTAGTGGCGTGACGTCTAACGAAAGCCTCACAACCCCAAATCTTCATAAAAGACATACTAGGACGCTTCCCAGTCCATATCTCATATGGTGTCTTATCCACTGATTTAGATGGAACACGGTTCAGTAAGAAAATCGTTGTTTCTAGAGCGTGTCCCCAAAACGATATCGGAAGATTCGCATGACTCATCATTGATCTAACCATGTCCAACAAGGTTCGATTTCTCCTCTCGGATACACCATTCCATTGTGGAGTATACGGAGGAGTGAGTTGTGGGACTATCCCACACTCCTTTAGATAGTCATGAAACTCTTGGCTTAAGTATTCACCTCCTCGATCTGATCGAAGGATTTTGATACTTTTGCCAAGTTGGTTTTGTACTTCATTCTTGAAATCTTTGAACTTTTCAAAGGTTTCATGCTTATGTTTCATTAGGTACACATACCCATATCTACTGAGGTCATCAGTAAATGTAACGAAGTATTGAAAACCACCTCTAGCTTGTGTACTTATTGGTCCACATACATCACTATGTATTAGTCCCAATAAAACATTTGCCCTTTCAACATGTCCCTTGAAAGGGGCTTTAGTCATCTTGCCCATTAAACAAGATTCGCATGTTTCATATGATTCAAAATCAAATGAATCTAATACTCCATCCTTATGAAGTTTAGATATGCGGTTCTCGTTTATGTGGCCCAAGCGACAATGCCAGAGATAAGTCGGATTACAATCATTATTTTTAATCCTTTTAGTATTTATGTTATAGATAGGCATATCAAGATTTAATAAATAAAGACCATTCACCATTTGTGCACTAGCATAAAACATATCATTTAAATAAATAGAACAACAGTTGTCCTTTACCATAAATGAAAACCCACACTTGTCTAAACAAGAAATAGAAATTATGTTTTTGGTAATGGATGGCACAAAATAACAGTTTTTTTAAAATCAACGATAAACCAGAAGGCAAAGATAAATAATAATCTCCTATAGCTAATGCAGCAACTCTTGCTCCATTTCCAACTCGGAGATCAACTTCGCCTTTCGCCAACAATCTACTCTTTTAGAGGTCCTGCACATTTACACAAATGTGAGATCCACATCCAGTATCTAATACCCATGATGAAGAAGTAGATAAATTGACTTCTATAACAAAAATACCTGAAGTGGAAGTCACACTTCCTTTCTTTAGATCCTCCAGATATACTTTGCAGTTTCTTTTCCAATGACCGGTCTCACCGCAATGGAAACGGTTCCCTTCCTTCGCTATCCCTCCCTTTGGTTTCAGTGTAGAAGACTTTGGCTTAGATTTAACAAAGACCTTCTTGTTCTTCTTGAAGCTCTTAGCTTTAGTCTTTCCTTTGCTCTTATTCACAATAAGAACATTTGTAGGTTTAGACTTCTTGCTATTTGCTTCAAAAGTTCTAAGCATGCCATGTAACTGTGGTAGTGTCTTTTCTATTTCAATCATATTGTAATTTAAGACAAGTTGACTGAAGCTTTCAGGCAACGATTGCAAGATCACGTCAGCGGCCAACTCTTGGTCCAAAGGAAAACTCAGCTTCTCCAGATTCTCAATATACCCAAACATCTTGAGTACATGAGTTCCAACCAGACTTCCTTCTACCATTCTACACTCGAATAACGCCTTAGAGACGTCATACCTCTCTTGTCTTGCTTGTTGTTGGTACAGTTGCTTAAGGTGCTCGATCATATCAAACGCCTCCATTTCCTCATGTTGCTTCTGAAGCTTAGAGTTCATGGTGGCAAGCATAAGACATCCAACATCAAGTGCGTCACTTTGATGCTTCTTGTAAGCATCTTTATCGGCTCTTGTAGCCGTTAGGGGAGCTTCCTCAGCAGGTAAGGTTGTAAGGACCCCATAAACTTAACCCTTGATTAGTGTATTAATCATTAATGTGTGGCATAAGCTTTCAATAAAATTATTCGGGAAACTCAGATGATACTTTACCATTGAATGGCAACACAAAATTTTCTTTAACATACAGTGTTATAAGCTCATCATCCTAAAAACAATAGACTCATAGAGCTTGCCCATTACACCACTTCTTACTTGTGGACTTTTATAAAAATTTGGGCAGAGTCTCCCCATAAATAGAGCTATCCCGAAATAAAAGCACAGCACATAACATAATTCCCGGCCAGGGAAAACATAATACTCATCAGAATACAGTAATGTCAAGTAAATTCCCAGCCAGGGAAGACACCACACACATGACAACAAAACTGGGTTTCAGCACCCACAATACACTAATGACTCTCTTATCATTTAGCAATTCTACCTCTAATTGCATGCAACATGGAATGAAAGAGAGAGAAAGGCTCATGCCTTTACATACAACCCATACACAAGTATAATCTTGCTCACATGCGAGCATCATGAATATGTATATAACCCTCATGGGCGTATGAGTACTTTATACGATACCGTGCTTCATCAAGCCCTGGTACCACGATCCTGGGAGTACATCCAATCAACAGCTTGAACTCATCTCCAAAGCCATCGATGTACCTGTTCACCTGCCCCAACAGAGACAGCCCCCAATGGGGTGAGCATACCAATTCCACAATTTCATAATCATAATGACATAATACATAATTTACGAAAATGTAAATATTGTGGAACATATGTGATACTTCCTGGATGATATCACCCTCATCATAGCGTACCCCTGTAATAATCCTGTTCTCAAAACAGATAAATCATCAAATCCTGAATATGCAGTTAATCATCACATTGGTTAACCCTAGCCAGTTCAAATTAACAACATTTCATAACATCTTACTTTAACTAGCAATGATTAGCAACATTTCATAACATCATTTCATAGCATCATTTCATAACATCTTTTCATAACATCATTTCATAACATCTTTTCATAACATCATTTCATAACATCTTTTCATAACATCATTTCATAACATCTTTTCATAACATCATTTCATAACATCTTTCTTTATCTAGCAATTATCATAATTCTAGATATCATATTGGTATTTCCTTAACTTCCGATACTGGTTAATCACTTCTCTGATTAACTACGTCTCTGTTCCTATTATTACCAATAGGGAATAAAATACAGATATCCTAGATATCTAATCAAATACCACATTTTCATTTCTTACTTCAAGGTAACGTCATACTATGTGTGTTTGCTCCGTAGCAACCACACCTCATCATTGGCTCGCTTCATAGCGGCACTGAACGTTCCACTATGTGAATCAACATATCGTAACCGAGTCCCGATACCATCATAGCAAAGCATTTCATGTATTTTAGATCATGCATCGTACTTGTAAAACATCATTTAAACTATGCTCGTACGCTAAACGTACCTTAAATCCTCGAAGTCCGAGCCAAACCTTGCTCGAGTTCCATGCCCCGAGAAACGATGTGCTAAAACGATAAATAATTCACAATTATTTACGAACATGTAACCCATGCTCAAGCACATTCATAACCCTCAGAATATTGTCAACACACGACAATAAATCATTTAAAAGACCCGGGGCAGGGTACATGCAGGGAGGGAAAACGAATGCGACATATCGAAAAATTGCCCAAGAACACCTTCAATAATTCGAACCCTAGCATCACCATTCGAACCCAACCAAGCATCATAAATCATCTAAAACATGTAATAAATGATCCCTAACATGAATCATCAACCCATAGCCAAAATCCCCAAAATTCGAAATCAAACCCTCACCAAATTAGGGCAAATTCGAACCATAACATCTTAATTCGATCCCAATTAAGCTTCATAATTCATTTAAACACGAATAAATCGAATCCTAACAAGAATCATCATCCTCATGCCAACAATCCCCAAAATCGAACATAAACCCCCCCACACATCAAGAAATTCGAAACAACATCCTCAAATTCGAACTCAATCCTTAAATTCGAACACAATACTTCCGAATTTAGCAGGGAATAACATGAGAGGGACGAAAAAGAGGTAAAGAACGTTACCCAATCGAAAATCGGAAGGAAAATCGACCAAAATCGATAAACCCTAGAATTTGGGGATCGGCGCACTTCTGTAAAATTCGACTTCAAATCGCGATGAAACTTCAAATTGATGGAGGGGAAATGAGCGCCTGGACGAGACGAAGCCGTGGGTAGGTCGCACGCGCCGAACGGCGGCGGGCGAAGCGCCTGAAGCGGCGGGGGCAGGGGAGGCAGACGGGTTCGGCGGGGGAGAGAGAGAGAGAGAGATTGGAGGGCTGAAATGGAATTTTAATGAAATATCTCGGGTTCAACTGGTATTTATAGCAAAATACCCCGAAAAACTAATAACCCCACAAATACATCGTGATTCCTTAAAAATCATCTGTTTTCAAAAACTCTCTCTCTAACTCCAAAACCCTCTACCGGTGCTCACATAGCACCCGAGACTCCGAGACACATCAAAAACCCAACTCTTAGGTTTTACACCGTAATGTGAATACAATCTCAACCTCTGGATCCAACGATCCCAACTACCCAAATAAAAGAGCCCAGAAGGCCCAACACCTCGATTAAACTCCAAATCGTCCCGTAAAACCACTTTAGGGATTATTAACACTACGGGATTAACACCTATAATCCCTGGTCATCACAATATCCCCCACTAAAAGAATTTCGTCCTCGAAATTAGCACTGGTGTAACACGTAACACCCAGGCTACACAACAACATGAAGCCATAACCTCGATTCCTGACCATATCAGAATCGTATTAATAAACGCGAGGATGCTTACCTATCATCAAACTCTGAAACAGAGCGACTTACCAAAACCAACATATCACCTAAGAGGCAAAACGTACCACGATGCGGGTCATCCCAAAAGTCAGTCCCTCATGACTGCAAAACAACCGATACTTACGACTGTAGATCGGACAGTCATCCTGAATGACACCTCAACCGTGAGAACGTTGACCTCGTGTCAAACTCTGGAGTGGAATAGACTTCCAAATCCATCATAACGTCAAAGAGCGTCAGCACAGCTCAACGCTAATAATCCAAAAGCAGTTAGTCAACTGAAACTGTAAAGATTCGAATCGCTCCTGATTCCATCGTAGATTTCATTCCTTGACATCTCTTATCATGACTCACGATGTCCAACATACATCGTTACGAGGGAAACACTAGTATTCCACGGTGTACACATACCAAACCTGGTTTCCGCTTTCAAACCTCCTCTATCGAAGGAGCAGTCGCATCATTGCAACTCAAATACATGGATTCTCAGATCGAATCAACGACGACTTGACGACTCTCTCGTTGGTACTTCACATCACGAGCTATCCCAGACAAGTCTCCCCAAGATTTAAACATAAACATATATACGTTTCAGTGAGGCATACTCAACCTCAACTTCAAATGACGTGGTGACTACCAGAGTTCACCACAATCCACTTCGTATCACCTTACGATTTGCCAAACTTGGTTCCAACGAGCAGTATAACGGCTCTAGCAAGCCCATCATGGTGCTGCACACACGCGGCAGACAAACTAATCGCTGTCTCACTAGGTTCACCTCAAACCTACCAATCAGATGGACGTTTCCACACGGCATACCATACCATGGGAAGAACAATCAATAGAGTAGTGGGTCTTTACCCAACATTCCTCCAATGCTGATATACCCTGGACACTTCAATGTCCCCATGTACTTAACATAACCTGATCCTACTCCCTTAGGACCCATCTTACATCCTCATGGGTGGTGTGACCATGTCTACCACATGTCATATCAATAGAAAGCGAGTAATTCCTCCACGATTACTCATATCGTCAAAAACATGGCCAAAAAGCCAATCCAACGAGCATACCTCAAGGGTATCACCACTCGTAATATGATTGCCTCAAACAATATCTGCGGTACAATCACATGTACAACGCGTCCATCCATTCCTCGAGTAACCCGCTCGGTATAAGGGTCACGTCAATCGGTGACGCACACGCCACCTTGTGCCCGACACTGGCACCCAAGGCATACAACTGAAAACGTATACTCAACGCACCGATCATCGTAACGATGATGCGTGTCTGATAAGACATCTCCTACACCATCGTCATCGTCATCCTGTGACGACATATGCCAACTCATGGCATCTAAGACATTGTCAACTAGTGACGATACATGTCAACAATGACATCTAAACAACCCAGTCAACTCGTGACGGTCCATGTACATCAACATATATCATTCATCATCATGCTAGTAAAATAGTCATAATAAAACATGTATAACAACGCATGCCAGCTATAATAATGCTAAATAGAATAGCAATATCTCATACCTCATTGCTATCAATATAGCGTTGTACCTGTCTCCGTCGCTAAATAATAATACGTAATCAGCACCCTTCGCTCGAAGGCGGCAAAATCCTGTGCTGAATATATAGCGGCACGGTCCATCGCTATAGAATCGACGGCATGATACCTCGTCATATAATAAGTGGCATGAAACCTCGCTATACACCTGAGCATGGATCATTGTCCACATGATAGCGGAAAGAGGCATCGCTATTAATACCCGGCGGTATAACCCATCGCCAATCAATATAGCGGAATGAACCATCGCTATCAATACATCTGGCGGAAAGAACCATCGCCAATCAATATAGTGGAATGAACCATCGCTATCATACATCTGGCGGAAAGAACCATCGCCAATAATATAGCGGAATGAGGCATCGCTATCATACATCTGGCGGAAAGAACCATCGCCAATAATATAGCGGAATGAGGCATCGCTATCATACATCTGGCGGAAAGAACCATCGCCAATCAATATAGCGGAATGAGGCATCACTATCATACATCTGGCGGAATAAACTATCGCCAATCATCATAAAAGAATGAGTCATCGTAAATCCACATAATAATATCGTATGGCCTCTTACCATATGGGGCACATTACCCCGTGGCACCTTACCACAATGATATCGCATGGCTACTTACCATGTGGGGCACCTTACCCCGTGGCACCTTACCACAATGATATCGCATGGCTACTTACCATGTGGGGCACCTTACCCCGTGGCACCTTACCACAATGATATCGCATGGCTACTTACCATGTGGGGCATCTTACCCCGTGGCATCTTACCACAATAACATCGCATGGCCTCTTACCATGTGGGGCATCTTACCCCGTGGCATCTTACCACAATAACATCATGTAAGCATCATCATATAAACATCGTGTAATCATTATCATAAAAACATCGTATAAACATCATCATATAAACATCGTGTAATCATCATCATAAACATCATATCATATTTACTCATCGTAAACATCATTATAAACTTACTTATCATTATCATCATCATAAACATCTTATCATCTTTACTCATCGTAAACATCATCATAAACTTACTTATCATTATCATCATCATAAACATCATATCGTCTTTACTTATCGTAAATATCATCATAAACTTACTTATCATAATCATCATCATATAAACATCGTATAAGCCTCATCGTATAAACATCGTATAACATCATCGTATACACATCATCATATAAACATCATCATTTCATCGTGAATACTCATGCAATAAAAGCACAGTTGTAGTATAAGGATGTGTATTACCGTCCGATGCCCGTACGCGTCTTACGTACCTTCCTCGCTTGAACATTACATGAACAAACGCATTAGTATATTCAATAATAATTGAGACCATACCGAAGTATTCCACTGTCGGTTGTCTACCCAGTCTGTCCTCAGACAATACATCATATCTTCTTTTCCCTGATTTTCTTCCAAAATCAGATTCCTTGGCACGTAGCATATAGAGTGTTAGACATCGCTATTAATGCCATCCTATCGTGTTCCACACGATTCCTGCAACCACAATGGTTAGCAATACCACTTTTCATATCATATAAGCACATAAACAATTAGTCATGTCGTATAACATTAATGCCATCATGCATAAATATGTGCTATCAATAACTTCCTAGGCCCTTAACAGCCCCAATGAGCAACCACTGCTCTGATACCACTAATGTAAGGACCCCATAAACTTAACCCTTGATTAGTGTATTAATCATTAATGTGTGGCATAAGCTTTCAATAAAATTATTCGGGAAACTCAGATGATACTTTACCATTGAATGGCAACACAAAATTTTCTTTAGCATACAGTGTTATAAGCTCATCATCCTAAAAACAATAGACTCATAGAGCTTGCCCATTACACCACTTCTTACTTGTGGACTTTTATAAAAATTTGGGCAGAGTCTCCCCATAAATAGAGCTATCCCGAAATAAAAGCACAGCACATAACATAATTCCCGGCCAGGGAAAACATAATACTCATCAGAATACAGTAATGTCAAGTAAATTCCCAGCCAGGGAAGACACCACACACATGACAACAAAACTGGGTTTCAGCACCCACAATACACTAATGACTCTCTTATCATTTAGCAATTCTACCTCTAATTGCATGCAACATGGAATGAAAGAGAGAGAAAGGCTCATGCCTTTACATACAACCCATACACAAGTATAATCTTGCTCACATGCGAGCATCATGAATATGTATATAACCCTCATGGGCGTATGAGTACTTTATACGATACCGTGCTTCATCAAGCCCTGGTACCACGATCCTGGGAGTACATCCAATCAACAGCTTGAACTCATCTCCAAAGCCATCGATGTACCTGTTCACCTGCCCCAACAGAGACAGCCCCCAATGGGGTGAGCATACCAATTCCACAATTTCATAATCATAATGACATAATACATAATTTACGAAAATGTAAATATTGTGGAACATATGTGATACTTCCTGGATGATATCACCCTCATCATAGCGTACCGCTGTAATAATCCTGTTCTCAAAACAGATAAATCATCAAATCCTGAATATGCAGTTAATCATCACATTGGTTAACCCTAGCCAGTTCAAATTAACAACATTTCATAACATCTTACTTTAACTAGCAATGATTAGCAACATTTCATAACATCATTTCATAACATAATTTCATAACATCTTTTCATAACATCATTTCATAACATCTTTTCATAACATCATTTCATAACATCTTTCTTTATCTAGCAATTATCATAATTCTAGATATCATATTGGTATTTCCTTAACTTCCGATACTGGTTAATCACTTCTCTGATTAACTACGTCTCTGTTCCTATTATTACCAATAGGGAATAAAATACAGATATCCTAGATATCTAATCAAATACCACATTTTCATTTCTTACTTCAAGGTAACGTCATACTATGGGTGTTTGCTCCGTAGCAACCACACCTCATCATTGGCTCGCTTCATAGCGGCACTGAACGTTCCACTATGTGAATCAACATATCGTAACCGAGTCCCGATACCATCATAGCAAAGCATTTCATGTATTTTAGATCATGCATCGTACTTGTAAAACATCATTTAAACTATGCTCGTACGCTAAACGTACCTTAAATCCTCGAAGTCCGAGCCAAACCTTACTCGAGTTCCATGCCCCGAGAAACGATGTGCTAAAACGATAAATAATTCACAATTATTTACGAACATGTAACCCATGCTCAATCACATTCATAACCCTCAGAATATTGTCAACACACGACAATAAATCATTTAAAAGACCCGGGGCATGGTACATGCAGGGAGGGAAAACGAATGCGACATATCGAAAAATTGCCCAAGAACACCTTCAATAATTCGAACCCTAGCATCACCATTCGAACCCAACCAAGCATCATAAATCATCTAAAACATGTAATAAATGATCCCTAACATGAATCATCAACCCATAGCCAAAATCCCCAAATTCGAAATCAAACCCTCACCAAATTAGGGCAAATTCGAACCATAACATCTTAATTCGATCCCCATTAAGCTTCATAATTCATTTAAACACGAATAAATCGAATCCTAACAAGAATCATCATCCTCATGCCAACAATCCCCAAAATCGAACATAAACCCCCCCACACATCAAGAAATTCGAAACAACATCCTCAAATTCGAACTCAATCCTTAAATTCGAACACAATACTTCCGAATTTAGCAGGGAATAACATGAGAGGGACGAAAAAGAGGTAAAGAACGTTACCCAATCGAAAATCGGAAGGAAAATCGACCAAAATCGATAAACCCTAGAATTTGGGGATCGGCGCACTTCTGTAAAATTCGACTTCAAATCGCGATGAAACTTCAAATTGACGGAGGGGAAATGAGCGCCTGGACGAGACGAAGCCGTGGGTAGGGTCGCACGCGCCGAACGGCGGCCGGACGGCGGCGGGCGAAGCGCCTGAAGCGGCGGGGGCAGGGGAGGCAGACGGGTTCGGCGGGGGAGAGAGAGAGAGAGAGATTGGAGGGCTGAAATGGAATTTTAATGAAATATCTCGGGTTCAACTGGTATTTATAGCAAAATACCCCGAAAAACTAATAACCCCACAAATACATCGTGATTCCTTAAAAATCATCTGTTTTCAAAAACTCTCTCTCTAACTCCAAAACCCTCTACCGGTGCTCACATAGCACCCGAGACTCCGAGACACATCAAAAACCCAACTCTTAGGTTTTACACCGTAATGTGAATACAATCTCAACCTCTGGATCCAACGATCCCAACTACCCAAATAAAAGAGCCCAGAAGGCCCAACACCTCGATTAAACTCCAAATCGCCCCGTAAAACCACTTTAGGGATTATTAACACTACGGGATTAACACCTATAATCCCTGGTCATCACAAAGGTTCCTCTAGGACATATTGTTTCATTTCTTGTTTGAGGACTATCCTCAAGTTCCTATGCCAGTCTAGGAAATTTGTCCCATTTAATTTGTCCTTCTCAAGGACCGATCGCAGTGATAAAGTGCTTGTTACAGTTGTTAGTTGCCATGGATATCTACAATATAAATATTCAAAATAAGTTTATGATTTAATCATTTAACATGGTCTTATATTAAATGATACTCCCACTATTTTTTTTAAAAAAAATATCAACCCTCGAAACCTTTAGTGGGCCAAGATCCATATTTCGCCTAATCTTGAGTTAGCTTTGGCTAATCGCCCAAGACTCGGTTATTTAGGTAGACAACACTTTGGCAATTACATCACATGTAATTCTTGGATAGTTGGACGAACAACACTTTGTTCAATTCATCAAATGAATTATTATCCAACCCATGCCTCTAGGTTCCCAATCCTATTGAGATAACCTAGTTAAGTCGTACACAATTTAAAGTATAACGGATATCACTTTTATCCTTTCGCGCCTTACTAAGATTGCCACAGTGCTTTGCTTTGGCAAACCCACATATGTACAATCAATGTTTTTGACGAGTACTTTTAATTTTGGAAGGCATCTAAAACTTAATATTTTAGAGGGATTTATTGATCTCATGATTAGTTTGATAATTTAAAATATGTCCACTACATATAGTTGTTTACATATGTACATATATGTGTAATACAATTATCAATCTAAAACATAAGATAAATCATGCATCAACATATATAATTAAACGTGACATGGTTATAGCACATACTAGTGATTTTCTCAAACCAATGAGAAAATCCTAAGAGTCAACCTAAGGTAACTTCACAAGCACCTTCCTTTGGCTCCAATTTGTGAATGGCCTCCTCATCCCGGCTTGATGCTCCATCTTCATTGATCACCATCAACAAAATAAACTACACTATTTACAAGATATAGAATTCCTCGATTCACATTCGAGGGGAACATATGGGAGGGATTACATTTAGAATAAAATAGAGAAGGCACGACTCGCAGGTCGTATTATAAATTACAAACATTCACAAATCCTATCTAATAGGTCAAAGGGCTATAACCATGCACCATGCTCAAACAACACATAAAGCATGCTTTAACATTTAATTAATTAAATTCTAAACATTTTAAATTTAATTCTAATTAAAACTGTAAAATAGAATTTTGAAAAATTATCGTACGCTCGGGACATCACATGCCACGAACTTAAGCGACTAAGCCACGAACCACCATGGTTCGAACCACCCAAACACACGGCTGGACCAATTATGGGCCCAGGGTTCGAAACCCTAGCCCATGGCCGAGCATCAAGCGAGCGGCGGCGGCGCTAGGGTTCCAAACCCTAGCCGCCTCGCACCACTTTGAGTTTTCATCGAGCCAACTTGTTCGAAACGCCGGAATTCTTGAGCCACGAATCATGGTCAGGTCATGCACGATGGTGGCTCAACCATCTCGAGCCAAGGGTTCGGAAACCCTAGCTCTCATGTGGTGAAGCCACTTATCCATGCATGCTTGAACCATTATCGAGCCAAAGTCATCCATGTCTCGAAACCTCCATGCACGAACATGAGCCACAACGACTAGGCCATCTCGAGCCAAGGGTTCGAAAACCCTAGCCCTCATGTGGCTAAGCCGTGGGTCAATTGTGCTAGGTGGTGGCCGAAACATTGCACAATTAATTTGATTCGCCAATTATATCAAATACAATTTTACGATGATTTTCACAAACTCGATATTAACATATCATATATGTTTATACAGTTTTAATAGCATGCAATATAATTCTAATATGATTAAAACAGTTTAACCACATAAATCCGATATGAGCCTTGTACACGGCTCTGATACCACTGTAAGTAATCCAACAAGCATGGAACGCAGTGGAATAATAAAATTTTGGATTACTAAACCGCGGATCTATACATAGGGGTTCATATCGGATGAAGGTTTACAAAAGTCCCACCCTTGTAGCGTGTTTGAGCAGATTCCATGGAGCAGCACCACGTCCAACGTCTCCTTCGAGTCACTAGCAAAAATTGTCAAGTTTTGCCTCAACGGTATCCACACAATCAAACCGAATGAAGGGATAGTTTAAGAACAAGTTGCTAGACAAGTTCTTAAACCGGAACAAGAAACACACTCGATTCTAAATCGAGGAATGGCACGAAAATCACCATAACTCACTTCGGCTATGATGAAGCTGAGAGAGCTTGGAGAGGAGGCGTCCGTGTGTTGCTTTTGTGTAGGTTGGAATGATATGAATTGTCTTCTAAACAATTAATCATAACCTTGTATTTATATTATAAGATTTAATTAAGGTTTAAGGCTTTCTTAAAGCCTCATGGGCCTAAGCCAATGATTTAATTAAATCCTTATAATCTTTTAATTAAGACTCTTCTTAATTAATTAATTCATCCAATGAATTTAATTTCCCTTATCGATTTAATCTTTTGTGCGATCCGATAGGATCTTGTAATGTTGGTAGTGACATAAAATCTCATTTTATGTCGCAAGCATTGAGCGGTATCTAGCAACACATCAATGCTACCCAAATTACAAGAATGTCAATGACTCGACATAACCTTTAGAACTTGTGATAATATTAACCATGTAACTTAATCCTTTTGTCCTTTGTGTTTAGATTGAACACGAGTCATGGAATAGTCATACTCGTATATTCAATCTTTATTTCTTGATCCCCAAGTAGAACTAGAATAAACGAATATGCTCGATATCTCATATCGACTCATTCGAGCATGGCCATGCATTTTAGTTCTCACTTGATCAAGGGCCAAACACATCTCCTGTTATATAGGAGGGACAAATCCTATCTCGATCAGTCAACATCCCTCTACATAATTCGTAGTGTATCCAATAGTCGCCTTTATAGTTTACCCTGTTACGGGTAACGTTTGACAATATCAAGATACATAACTCCTTATGTTGGGATCTTTGATGATCACAAGTCGTAAGGATTACATACATTATTATCACTATGAGAATTGCATATGACGATCATATAACTATCCATGTTGCATTCTCATGGTGGGTCTGTCCAGTACATCGTTCTCTAACATGTACCCATGTGTTGATTTGATATCTCATATCAAAGAACAATTCATCAATCAACACATACTAGTCTCTACGTATTATCATTATCCCTATTCATGATAATACTTGACTAGGGACAATGTTTAAGAATAATACAATATTATTATAAGGACATTAACATATATATTAATTCACATTGCACAATTAATCGAATAATATATAATAATGAATTGCCATTTCATAAAATCATAAACATTGTATGTCAAAACAATCATCTAATGACTTGTCTTAGGGCATATCCCAACAATTACCGCCCCATCAATTAGGGTTGTGGATCATCATCCAATATTTCTCTAATACCGATACACAAGGGACATTTCGATGTCCTTACTCACTCACAATTCATCCTAACCCGTTAGGATCTATTTCACATACTCATGTGTATGTACGACCATGTCCATCATATACCACATCGACGTATGTATGTAGTCCCTCGACAAATACATACACTACAAGTCACTTGGCAGTAGCCAACTCAACGAGTATACCCAAAGGTACCGCTACTCGTAACACGTTTACTACAATACGTGCTGCAGTACACTTACCTATACGGCACAACCATCTATCCTTCGAGCAATCTCCTCGGCATAATGGTCTCGTCAACCTGTGACGCACACACCACCTTGTGCCAACCAATGGCACTTAAATTATACGATTTAATACATACTTCCATATGTATTATTCATTGCAATGGTGGCATAAGTCAATCCTTTTCCGCCATACCTTATCATCGTTAAATACATCGTCACCCTGTGACGGTACATCTCAATCCATGATATTCATTATATCCTCGTCAACTCATGACGATACATGTCAACATATGACATCCACAATATCCTCGTCAACTCGTGACGGTATATGTCAACACATGACATCCACAATATCCTTGTCAACTCGTGACGGTACATGTCAACACTTGACATCCACAATATCCTCGTCAACTCGTGACGGTACATGTCAACAAATGGCATCCACAATATCCTCGTCAATTCGTGACGGTACATGTCAACACATGACATCCACAATATCCTCGTCAACTCATGACGGTACATGTCAACACTTGACATCCACAATATCCTCATCAACTCGTGACGGTACATGTCAACACATGACATCCACATTTATTGCTAACACAATGGCAATATAATATTACTCATCGCTAATATAATAGCGGCACATTTATATTCATCGCCCAACGGCGGTATACAATCCACACTTATCGCTCAATGGCAGTATAATCCATCGCTACGTATACAACGGTATCACATCATCGCTACGTATACATCGGTATCACATCATCGCTACGTATACAGTGACATAATCCATCGCTACGTATACATCAGCATAATCCATCGCTACGTATACAACGGCATAATCATCGCTACGTATACAACAACATAATCCATCGCTATGTATACAGTGGCATAATCCACCGCTACGTATACAACGGTATCACATCATCGCTATTTATACAACGGTATAATCCATCGCTACGTATACAGCGGCATAATCCATCCCTATGTATACAGCGGCATACATCACTAAGTATACGAAGGCATAATCCATGGCTATGTATACATCGGCATAATCCATCGCTGCGTATACAACGGCATAAACCATCGCTACGTATACAACGGCATAAACAATCGCTACGTATACAACGGTATCAGATCATCGCTACGTATACAACAGTATCAGATCATCGCTATGTATACATCGGCATAATCCATCGCTACGTTTACAAAGGCATAATCCATCGCTACGTATACACTGGCATAATCCATCGCTACGTATTCAGCAGCATAAACCGTCGTTACATATACATAAGCATAAACCATCGTTACGTATACAACAGCATAAACCATCGCTACGTATATATTGGCATAAACCATCGCTACGTATACAGCGGCATAAACCATCGCTACGTATACAGCGGCATAAACCATCGCTACTTATATAACGGCATAATCATGGACTCAAGAGGTGACTCACATGTATGTGGCCCTTTGTTCCTTTTGGACTCAAGAGGTGACTCACTGTATGTATTACTTTGTTCCTTTCGGACTCAAGAGGTGACTCACATCACATGTAGCACTTTGTTCCCAAACTCATCTCTTCGACGTGACAGCGGCATGTATCATCTCTTCGACACGACAACGACATTAACATAATGTCCCTTGCTTCGAATTATCAGCGGCTCAGTGATATCCCTCGCTTCGACACATCAATGACCCGCGCTAAGATGTGACAGCTGCAAATATCCTGATCCAGCGCTCGATATACCATAGCGGCTCAATGATATCCATCGCTTCGACATACTAGCGACTCGCGCTACAATATGACAGCGGCAAATATCCTGATCCATCGCTGCTCAATATACCTGCATCAATATAATGATCTCAATATGCACAATTAATACAACAATTCACAAGTCCTACTACGTTATATCAGCGGCTCAATAATATCCATAGCTTCGAATTACGGCTCAATGATATCACTCGCTTTGACATATCAGCGACCAGCGCTACGATATGACAGCGGCAAATACCCTGATTAATCGCTTGATAAGATAGCGGCAAATATTCTGATCCATCGCTAATCAATATACCCGTAGCAGGACAATAATTGCAATACACTCACATGAACAACAATATTAAGCATGTATGTATCGCGATAACAAAGCACTCTCAATGCCTGTGCACATTCACATATACCTTCATTCTCATAATCATAATGCAACCATACCTGGTCATCACATCATACGCCGTCACCTATTGACGACACCACATTGTCTACCATTTCCAGTCCTAAGACAGTACATCATGTTTCTCATTCCCTGATTTTCCTACAAAATCAGATTTCTTAGCACGTATTACATAAGTGCAAATCATTTTCATTCTCATTGTATTCCATACGATCATGCAACCACAATGGTTAGCAACAACACATATCATTTATGATCTTGTGTCATATTATGCACATAAGCAAACTAGTTGTGTCACACAACATTAACTATAATCATGCATAAACTATGTGCTACTCACTTATATCAACACATCCCTAGTCCCTCAACAGCCCAAAAGAGCAAACAACTGCTCTGATACAACTAATGTAACCTCGCTACCTTATCCCGCTATTAGTGTATTATCACAAATAATGGTGCATGCTTTTATAACATTAGGGAATCCTCGTATATGTCATCTATAAAATTTTTGACATTAATCCACTTAATGTTCAATTCCCAAATACAACTCAACTAGCATGAGCATACACCACATAATACACTAACATGTTCTCGATTCATTATGCAATGCCCCTTAATTAAATGCATGCAATTCATAACTGAAAAGAGAAGCATCAAAACCTTTATACAATCCACATACACATATAAGAATGCTCACATGCGAGCATTGAATGAGTAATATGTATCTATTGTATAAACGTACTACTCAATATCGTCATTGGTACCTCAGCCCTAGGAGTATTTCCAATCAACAGCTCGAACTCAACTCCAGAGCGAATGTTGTACCTGTTTTACCTGTCCCAACAGAAACAACCCCCACACGGGGTGAGCATGCCAATAACACCATCTCAATAATAGCTATCACAATTCATAATTTACAGTATATAAAGTGTAAATTTAAAAGATACTCCATGTATGTATAGTATCGTCATCATATGGGATCTCACATGTTGTTCCTGTTCTCACAATAGCCAAAAGCATCAAACTCCCAAAATCAGTTAATCATTTCATTGATTAACTATGCCCATGCTCAAACCATTAATTCCATAATCAATTATAATTAAATCATTACACTAATGATTTACAGGTATCACATATATCTTAACAATGATTCCACTGTTCTATTACACCGTATCCCATCGCTCGCTCAACAGCGGCGATATTCTATCGTCTCGCAGGCTCAACATAGGCGACATCATAATCGATGTTCGCTCAACAGCGACAACATCATAACCATTGCTCGTTAAATAGCGGCATCACATAAGTCTCAACAATGCCAACTCATTGCAACAATAACATATTATTCATTCAACAATGACAATAATATATAAAACTATGCTCGTACGTTATACGTACGTTATAATCCACTAGCAAGAGCTAATCCTTGCCTTGCCCCGAGATCAGTGAATTATTCGCTAAACACAGTCAATAACTGTGAGGACCAGTTCCTAATCAAGTGTTTAATTATCACACAATGATAATTTGTTTGTAAACAGCGGAAGTTTTTTTTTTTTTTAAGTTCTGCCAACAAGTGGCTCTAAAAATTTCAGCACGACCTCCGCGCACGTGGGGCATACCAGAAAAAATGAAAAGAACAAATATCATATCCCAGTGCAGCAAGTAAATACATAATACCATAGCATGCACCATAGGCACTCAGCACATATGTCGTACTAAAAATATTTACGTCATACCATAGCATGCACAATATATCTCTAGCACCCATTTCTTACTTAAAATATTTACATAATACCATTAGCAGGAAGTAAAACACCGAATAATCACAAATAGGCAAGACAGGATTGAAATAAACTCAAACTACATAATTATACTATCTAGGACACACCCTGGTATACTTAACTATCCTACGACTGGGAAAAGATAAAAGAAAACAACCTCAGGTAAGACTCCCAGCGAGCATTCCCTCTTTGGGATCCTGGTTACCTATAATACCTGTCATTGCCCACACACAAAGACAACAACAGCCCCCTACGGGATGAGCCAAAGCCCAATATGAAACTATCAAGTAAATACAATATGCATCTATAAAATGTGATATATGATATCATGCAATGCAATGCAATGCGATGCGTGTAGCAAAAGTCCGGAATCCAAGGAATAGCTATCAAATATCTTACGATACTAGAACATCTGTAAGGACCCTAATCCTTAAATGCGGAACCAAGGCATAATAGAGCTAATATAAATGATCAGAGTGAGAAATAACGTGTTGAGTTTATGAGCTTAAGCATTACATGCCAAAAATAAGGACTTCCAAACATGGATTAATTACATTCCTCATCAAATGAATGTTATCAACTAGTTTTACACTACTCCTAGAGTAGACACTAGGCAAAAATAATCTTGTCCTTCAATTCACAAAAGCATCCTCAAGCTCACTGTCTCAACCCGTCTAGCCCTTCTATCATGCCAAACGTGTACCTACAAGGACAACCCCCAAACATGAGCAATAATAATCATTCATATTCAACACAATATGAAGATAAAGCGTAAATGCATAATCACAATAAAACACTTCCTGTTTTCCCCATGCATTTCAAACGCTTCCCGTTTGGTTGTCCCTGTACCATAACTCATGAGTATAATCAATAGATTATTTTTAATGGTCTAAACATGTCATGACATATACCAGCTCATCAATACCAAATACTGATCACCAATCCCTAGTCTGTCCATCACAATGTATTTTAATGCCCCTCGCTTATTTACATATAGGCGGCATAGGATAACCTTGCTTCAATGGACTGCGGGACTCCCACCCCTCGCCTCTCATTGAGCGGCAAATACCCTTTCCTCGCCCTATATGATAACCACGCTCAAATGTGACATGCGGCACTCCCACCCCTCGCTTCACATTTAGCGGAACCAAAACAAATAGCGGCAAGCATTAAAATCATCAAGGGATGACCACGACTCATGGGATATGCACCAATAATCATATGCATCTATAAACATCATGCATAACATGTATTTGCATCCACAATGCAATACCACATATATACTTGCATCCACAATGCATAACAATAAGTATATAAGATACATGTACCGTTGGGGTGCCCGTACGTCCACTACGTACCTTTCCAAAAGTGGATTTGATATGGCTTCAATTCCTCGGTTGCGTTGCTACCTGGGATGGTTCTACACAATCACACAACCCCATATTAGAAGCCAAATAATAGCCAAATACCAAAAATTTGACAAAAGAAAGCATTTCTCAAAAATCCACTGGCGGCGATCGATCGCTTCACCCAGGCGATCGGTCGCCTCAAAATTTACACTGCGGCGATCGGTCGCCTCAAACATGGCGATCGATCGCCATTCCTTTGATTTGGCTACTGCCTCTCGGCGATCGGTCGCCTCATTTTAGGCGATCGATCGCCTAACCCGCAAAAATGTTACTGTCCCTTGGCGATCGGTCGCCTCTTTTCAGGCGATCGATCGCCTCGCACAGACATGCGATTTTCACCATTTTTGCTCCCAAAAACCTTCCAATCCATACCAACACTTAACCCAACAAATCAACAACATCAAATACAACATAAACCACCAAAATATACTTCAAAACAAGTATAAATCCAACATATAACCAAACCCACAACAACCCAACAAAAACCCATTTTAAAACCATTCAAAATCATACCAAACTCAAACAAAACCTTACAAAATTAACCATGAGGTATCCATACCTCTTGGAGACCTCAAATCACCCAACAATCTCCACAAATCAAGATTTTTGAAAGGTTTCTCTTCTCCCAAAAGCTCAAGCTCGAAAATGGAAGGGAAAGGGTTTGTTGGAAGTTGATTTTGGTAAAGTGAAAGTGAGAGTGGATGAGGTGGGGTTGGGGAATAAAAGTGTTGGGTTTAATTAAAATGCAATCCACAAATCATGGTGTATAAAACACCCCAACATGATATTTTCCAAAGCATTAAACCAAATGCACCAAAATATCAATTAAACACATGATTTCTAATTAATTGCTAACCAAGGCAAATAAATCATGCTTCCAACAATAATTCCCCACATACCCAACATGCACCCTGAAATGCTATCCCGGGTCACTCTAACATGTGACTAAGCATTTCCACATAATAATTCCAACACATAATTAATTGCCACCATAATTAATCATAATAATCGCAATTAATGCCCAAATGCAATTAACCATTTCGGGGATATCACAACATCGGAGTCCAAAGAAAGGTATCATCAATCAAATATCATGCTCGAGCAGGGCGTCGACTCGCTCGTCGCTACGACATCTCTCTCAGTCGAGCCATCGGCGGTCCATCATCCCTTGTGTCTGGCGACGTCGGGACACTCGTCGCTACGGCATCTCTCAGCTCACTCTGTCCGCCGAGCCATCGATGTACCCACCATCCCCAGACACGCATCACAGATACCAACAAAAAGGATAAGGGTATCAACGAATGAATCGGTAGAATAAACATGACATGCTCATTGTCCATGCGTGTCAATGCATCATGCCAATATCATAATCTCATATGATGCAACTTAATATATCCAACGTGAAAGTCATATATCGATGTACATTTATTGAAAAAAGATGTGTGTTAACAAAACATTTATTTTCATACATCGTTATATCAACTCTGAATGCTCATAAGTCAAGTAAAATCACATAGTCAAGTAATTTCAAGTAAGTCACGTAAGTCACGTAAGTTCAGCAAATCATGTATCAAATAATACAGATACTTGTCGTATGTTACCGATCGCAACATACCTTTACTTTCTTTGTTCTAGAAGCTGAAATGTAGTCTTCTTAGTTTGTGAAACTCCCATGCTGTGTATTACTCTATCAAATTCATTCAACACCATTTCATTACTTCTTTATCACTAAAGTTACTCCAACATACTTATATTATAATTTTCAATTATATCCTTCAATATTATCCAACACTTGGAAACTAAACTTAGTTTGGACTTTACTATTATAGCAGGGATGTGAGCCCAGCACTGAAATCATCAACTAAACCCCACAACTTGAGCATTGCTAAAACATGCACCTTATAGCATTAGATTTCCATGCATGCAGCATATTTTCAAAACCCAAATAGCAGGAAACTCGAACTCTAACCCGTCAAAGAGTCGAACGATATACATCAGAAAAGTATGCCCCAACAGTAGAGTTTTTTAAATATAATTAACAGTAGATTATGGGACAAGCAGCAAGATTCTTAAACTCAATTAACAAAGACATTGTAATTTTATACAATCCTCTCTTTCATGATCATCAAAGCTAAAACATGATTAAAACTAGTTAATACTTGACTAACTAATAACTTAGAACCTTCATCTTCAAACCCATGAGAATCGATCATTCCTTTCCCCCATACAGTGTCAAATTTGAACAATTTCAAGATTTTAGCATGCGAAGGCATCGAACAAGGGTGCTCCAAAACCATAACAATATCATACCATACTTCATTCAGTAATTAAATCTCAAAATGAATGCCAAAATTTCAAATTAAATCTGGAAAAAAATCGAAAACAAGTTCTCCCCAAAATTCGTGAACAGTAGCCGAACCTGCATGCAACGATTCCAGCGACTCACGGCGGCGGGGAGGGGCGACAACTGGTGGGAAATGTCGGTCATGGTGAGGGGAGGGATTCGCACAAGCATAATCGAAACAATTGATTATTAAGACGAAGCAATCAATCAAAAACGGGAAGAACCCTAAAAATACAAAATCGATACATTCAGGGCTAAATCGACGGGTATCGGAAACTCTTACCATGAATTCTTGGTGTGGAAATGACCGCTGGTGAGTTGGCTACACGGTGGTGTGCTTGGTTCGCCGGTTGGTGGTCGGACGGCGACGAACGCACGGCTTTAGCGGGCGGTGGTCGGGAGTCGCGCGAGAGAGAAGGAAAAAGAGAGAATCTGATATGAATGTGTGCTTTTACACCTTTAAGTATGTGTTTTGGGATTGACCAACATTACACATTAATAGTTGTATCCTGGCCCAGTTCTGTACATCGGAGTGTCACCGGTGCACTGATAAATTAAATTTACAGACAACAATTTGGATTTATACCCACTATCATAACCCAAAATTAAATTCTTCATTTTAATTAACTTATCTCTAAAATATTATCGGAGTATATTTTACAATTTCAAAAATATTTCATGTTCCCATTAAATTGTCTGTTGACCTTCATCTGGTAAATTTCACTTCTAATTAATTAATTCTAAAATTAATTAAAATTAAATTCCCAAATTAATTATAAATAATTCCCAAATTATAATTAATTAACATTAACCAAATCTCGGGGTCTTACATTTCTCCCCCACTTAAACAGATTTCATCCTCGAAATCTCGAACATGGATACAGATCAACGCTGAAAACAACATATGGATCAGAATACACGACAAGATATATTGAACACAATGGAACTAATATATATGTCCTTACGATCCAAAATGCGAGCAAGATGTTTAACACAAAAGATCAAGTCCAATCTCATCAAGCTGAAAGATGTAATAGCTTCAATTAATATATTCGCGACAAAGCAACGTGAAGAAAATGCATCGCGAGTGACCGATAAAGCTGGTGACAATGCCAATACATAGTCAAGATGTGATATCCCCGAAATAATTATATGCATTTGGGCATTAATTATGTTAATGTGATATTTATGGTGTTAATTAATTGATTGTTGAATTAATTAATGCATTTCAGGGTGCATGTGATGCATGCCAGTAATTTGAGTTATGGCATGGTTTATTTGGAGTGGGTGTTAATTATTTTGGGTAAAACATGTTTAATTGAATTTTATTACATTTTTGGAAAATGCTTTTGAAATATCATGTTGGGGATATTTTATACATCATGCTAATTATTGGGGTACATGTTATTATTAAACCCCAACACCTATATTCCCCTTTACCCCTCATAACCCCACTACCAATCAAAATCTCTCCCAACCCTTCCCCCCAAAAACCCCAATCCCGATTTTTTGCAAGGAGGGGAGGAGAAAATCTTGCAAAGGCTTCATTTGTGGGTTCTTGGTAGGATTTGAAGTCCAAAAGGGGTATGGATTCTTCCTTGTTGTTTTTATGAAGCTTTGTTTAGAAATGAGTTTGTGTTTTGAGTTTTAAAAATGCTTTGGTTTTTGGGTATGTGTTGTATTTGGTTGGGTGTTGGATTTTTGGTGGTATTAAGGTTTATATTGAAGGTTTTTAGTGTTTTGATGTTGTGGGGGTATTTGAGTTGGTGTGGATTGGGGAAGGAGAATGGTATGAAAATGGTGATTTTCGGGTTACAGGTAGCAGCGATCGATCACCCATTTTTGGTGATCGATCGTGCGCAAGTAGTACCCGACAGTGGCTTTTGGCGATCGATCGCCAAGTTTGGGCGATCGATCGGTGGGTCTTGCGATCGATCGCGCCAAACTTGGCTATCGATCGCCGAAGACAGGAATTTGTTGGCTTGGGCAGGGTGATCTCGCGATCGATCGGGGCAATGTGGCGATCGATCACGAGTCACAAAAAATGTGTATTTTGGTTATTTTTGTGGGATTTTTGGCATCGGACTATTATTGGCTTCTAATATTGGTTTGTTTGAATGTGTAGAACCATCCCATGTGGCAACACAGCTAAGGAGATAAAGTCTTGCAACATCTCCATTTTTGGAACAAAGGTACGTAGTGAGACGTACTGGCATCGGACGGTAAAACGTATTTTTACGTATTGGATTATGCATTTTGGTTGCATATATTTGTTGGGCTATGCATTATGGTTGCATACATACATTGGTTATGCATTGTGGTTGCATACATGAATTTGGTTATGCATTATGGTTGCATACACTCATTGGATGCATTGGTGCATGTGATTGTAAGTCGAGATTATATTCCAATGATGAAGAATACTTCCCTCCAGTGGCGTAGCGATGTAAATACTTGCCGCTGTCATACCGTAGCGATGAGTGAATATTTGCCTCTATTATGTAGAAGCGAAGAACATGCCGCTGTCATATTATAGCGATGGATATTATTTGCCGCTGGTATTGTCTAAGCGAGGGCTATTTCCGCTGTCATGTTAACGTGAGGGGTATTATGCCACTGATATAATAAGACTTGGAAATTGGATATGGTATTCATGGAATGGATGCATGTCATGACATACATTATTGGTGTTATAATCTATTGATTATGATTGTGGTACTGGGACAACCAAATGGAGCATTAAATGTATTAAATACACGAAGTGATTCGTATTTATGGCTTATGCATTTCTATATTATAATCATATTATTGTGAGTATGGTTTGTTACATGCTCATGGGTTTGAGGTTGTTCCTGTAGGTATATTTTGGCTGGAAGAGCTAAAGACGGGTTGATGCGTGAGCTAGTGAGGAGTGCTTTTGGTATAGCAGGACATGATTCTTTTGTATAGTCTCTACTCTAGGAGTAGTGTAAAGCTATAGGATTAACATTCATTTGGTCGGGAATGTAATTAATCCTTTTGGAATTTTATTTTGGCACTGTAATCTTAATAGCTCGGGGCATCTACACGAATTTCATACTCTGATTTATGCATGCTTAGCTCTTATTGCACTTAGATCTACACTTAAGGCAATAGGGTCCCTACATTAGTGGTATCAGAGCAGTGGTTAGAGAACCCGGGAATGAGTGAAGGGTAGCCTTAGCAACGAGTTGGCTAGGTGTTGTTTATGAGCATGTTCATGCATATGGTGCATATTAGCGTATACACTTGTTATACTAACATACTTATTGTTGCTTATTTTATCTAACGGTGTAATACATGAATTGTCTTGGTATTGTTGTTAACCCTTGCATTACAGCATGTCGGCCATGAATTTGGGGAACCTCAATGAGGAGGTGGGCGATGTAGGAAGTGTCAATGCTAGTATTGCTCAGACGAATCCTCTACCGCCACCGGCTGTGGGAGTGGAACCGATAGCACATTTGTTATTACCTGGGGAGCTAAGTCTGACACAATTTCTGACCTTCCATCCGCCTAGATTTGAGGCGACAGAGACAGGAGAGGAGGCTGAGGAATGGCTTGAAAGGATTGAGCAGATTTTTGTGTCTGCACCTTGTGCTAGGACGGTTTGGTTAAGGCTAGCAGAATTCCAATTGGCTAAGAAGTCTTCCATGTGGTGGAAGACGACAGTGATGGAGTTGAGGGCTCAGGGGGTGTTGGTAGACTGGACTCTATTCAGGACCCGATTTCTAAACCGGTACTTTTCAGCTGCTGCTAGGCAGATGAAAGAGGATGAATTCACGAATCTGAAGCAGGGGAGCATGACGGTCTCGGACTATGCCATGCATTATTCATCACTGCTGAGGTATGTCCCTCATATCGCTACTAATGGGCATGCCAAGATGAGGCACTTCCTGAAAGGCTTGAGGCCAGAATTATTTGATCGGGTTATTTCCAACAACCCCAACTCTTTTGATGATGCTCTTACTAGAGCGGAACTAGCGGAGATAGGAGTCAGTGCTTACACGGACGCTGCACCCCCACAAGTTCCACCACCGAGGCCGGTAACTAATAATCTGAGGCCGCGAGGAGAATCATTTAAGCCTCGTGGGGCTCCTTCTTCTTCTCGGTTTGGTGGAAGGCGAGTTGATAACCGTAGGGGTAGTGCATCTACCAATAGAGGGCAAACTAAAGTAAGTAGGAGCGGAGTAGTGAAATGTCACTTTTGTGGAGGACCGCATCACATGCGTGACTGTACAGCTTGTTACAAATGTGGCAAAATGGGCCACATTGCTCGGTTTTGTCAGAACAGTGATGGTCAGATAGATCTCAGGGAAGGCAGAGGAAGGTTCACTACTGGGTCAGTGCAGCAGAGGCAACCGGTGGTGCCTCGACAGTTGGGAGGTCAGGCGATGGGGCCACCTCAAGGGCAGGTGTATGCTTTGATGAGGGAGCAGGCTGCGACGGTTCCAGAGGAAGTTATAGCTGGTACGTGTCATTTATTCACGTACCTCGCTCTTATTTTGATAGATACAGGTGCCTCGCATTCCTTTGTGTCTGCGAATTTTGTGGAGAGACATCTTATGCGCACGTCTCCGTTACCAAGCCTCTTATGGTCTCGACATCCACTGGAAAGAATGTTGTTGCTGATCGGTTTCTTGCTGACTGCCTCATTTATTTTGAGGGCAATGAGTTGAAGGCAGATTTGATTGTGTTGGGTATGTCGGATTTCGATTGCATTGTGGCATCGATATACTGAACAGATATCAGGCAGTCGTAGATTGCCGGCAGAAGATGGTTCGGTTCCGATCTGATATGGGGATTCAGTGGACTTTCTATGGAAACGGTTCTCGTGCAAAGATTCTGTTGATATCGGCTGTCAAAATGTCACGGTTATTGGAACATGGGCATACAGGTTATCTTATATATGCTGTGGACTTGGCTGAAAAGAAGAAAGGATTGAGGGTTGAGGATGTACCCATGGTGGCAGAGTTTGCTGATGTCTTTCCATAGGAAATCCCAGGGTTCCCGCTGACTAGAGAAGTCGAGTTTGGGATTGAATTATTACTGGGGACGTCCGCTATTTCTCGTGCCCCTTATATGATGGCACCGGCGGAGTTAAGGGAATTGAAGGAGCAGTTACAGGAACTCCTTGACAAAGGTTACATACGCCCTAGCGTATCGCCTTGGGGCTGATAGGGTTGAATATTACGCGTTTTTATGCTATGATATGTATATGTTTTCGTGTTGATTCTTGAATAATTTTATGGTTTATGGTATATATTTCTCTATTTCAGGAATCAATGTTGAAATTCATAAAAGGGGAAGAAATCAAGCTAAAATGATGAAAAAATGAATTAAGTTGAAGAAAAGAGGAAGAAACCAGAATCCAAGACACATGTTGCTCCTTTCTCCTCAAATTACTATATGTTCGAGCCATGTTTTGGAAATGTGGTCCATATAAAAGTTGTAGAACATTCTCTTATCTTCGCGTGGATAGCTGATTCATCAAATTCGGAGTTCGTATGAGAAAGTTACGGCCAAAATACAAAACTCGCCAGAAGATGAAAAAGGCGAAGAAACTTACTGTGATTTCCGATCGATCGAGCAAGCTTTTCCGATCGATCGAGAAAGGCTGAAAATTGAGCGAAAATCTTAGTGGAAGGCTCGATCGATTGGCTCTTCTGTTCGGATCGATCGGGACGAGCAGTTTTCATTAAAATACCTTCCTTGTAGAGTTTGGATGCAATAGGGAAGTCCATAATTCTTTCCCCTATATATTATACACAAAATCACAACCCATAAGAGATTTTGAACCCTAGGAAAAGCTTCCACACCTCCATACCCATTCACCATCCAAACCACACACCATCTTCTTCCTCCAATCCATCTCACGTCCACCATAACCTCCACCTTTCTTCCATATATCATACACCCATTCACCATCCGAACCTCTCTTTCCTTCACTCCTCTCACACGTCCACCTTTTCTTCCCCATCATCAACCTCCATCCTTCCATCACCATCATCCATCATCACCACTTCACCCTAGGAATTGGAACAACCCAACAAGGCGATAAAAAGAGACGATCGAGAAGGAAGCAAGAGAAGGAGCGAAGATCTACAACCGGAGTCGACGCTGGGAGTTTTTCTTTGTCTTTAAATTCTTAGTTTTGTTGTGTTTTGATTTATTATGAGGAACTAATTTTATTTATCGAGGCTAGGCGAACCTTTGTTATGAACCTTCGATTTGATGATTTAATGATTGAATTCTTATAATTCTTTGAGTATGTTTTATGTTCTTCATGCTTTTGGAGGTTTGATCACCTTTGAATGATGTTAGTATCATAATTGAGATCGAGAGATGATTTTATGATACTGAATTAATAACTCATACCATGGATTTAAGACCGAGATCGAGAGATGACGTCAAATACATGCGTGATAGCCATAGATTCTAGTAATTGAAAGCTAGGAGTTTTCATGGATCTTATGCAACATTGAATTGTTAAATAAGTGAATGAGAGTTACTTACTGCAATTTGGTGTTAGGTTTAATATAGCTCGAGAGAGTGTATTAGATAAATTGGGAGAACTCGTCACCTTAGAAATATTTGAATATTCAATCGAGAATTGTAGGGAATTACATTGGTGAGCCAAAGTCTCGATAATCTTATCTTGTGGATTTTTCTCGTTTACTTTTATTGACTTGGTTGGATTAGAGTAGTTTAATTTAGTTTAGTTTAATTATCAATTTATTATCGTAGGTTAAATATAGTTAAAAGACATCTTATTTGGTACTTACTTGTTAGTCTCTGTGGGTTCGACAATCCGTATCTTCCTATCTATACTAAAACTTGACACCGTGCAATTGCGGTCTAAAATCGCTAGATTGGAAATAATTGTTTAAAATAAAAGCGATCAAGTTTTTGGCGCCGTTGCCGGGGACTAACTTTAGTAATATCATACTAGGTTCTTTGACTGTAATTTAACCATTTTTCCCTTTGTATATATTTATTTCGAAAAAATAAAAAAAAATTATTAATTTATTTTGTTTATTTGTCTTATGAGATACTTGGAGATGCTACATCAACAAGCCTTCACAAGCTTTGCCCAACAACGTTCCGAGCCGTTCTACGCTGTTTGGGAGAGATTCAATGAATTGGCCAACACATTCCGGTATCACAACTTTTCGAACTACACTCTCCTACAATATTTCTTCAACGGGTTGGATGCACAGACACGAGAATGGGTATTGAGCGGAGCACTGGTGACTGGGAGTCCCCTGGTTGATAAAGATGAGAACAGTGTGGTGCACCTGTTCAATGATATGGCGGACTTCGATCTTCATTGGCATTGTGACCCTTCACTACAAGGTTGGAGTCACCAATACCCACCGGAGCCTCACTACCCTATTGATACACCACAACCATTTGAACATCGTGAAGAGAGGAGAGATAGTTCTGTAGATGTCACAACTCAGTTAGAGGATACCTTAGTGAGATTCATGGCATCAACTGAGAATAGTTTGGAGTGCCAAACCAACTCTATGCGTCACCTGGAGCAGCAAATGGTGGTCCTCATTGAAACAATTTCAACTAGCTACCAAGAGGAAGAGATGAGGGCTACAAATCAAGAGGCGACAAATCGAGTTTGGTTATATGATGATGATCACTCAACCAACCAAGTTTGGGGGAGTGATCCTCCTAGTGTGGAAGATTCAAAGGAACTTGAGCCTCTTCAAGAGATTGAGCATACTTCAGAGATGTCATCCGAGGAGTTCCCATATGAAGATGAATCGAGTGTGATGTTGGAGAAGGAAGAGACTTGCGAAGATTCTGATTTAAGTCCATCGATGGAGACATGTTCTATGCCATATGTGGATCCGTATTTTCCATCGATGCCAACTTCACCGCACTACATCCTGAAAGAGATAAAGCCGAGTCAAGAATCATTCTCCTATTCCTACCACTTCAAGATGAATGTTGCTGGAGCGACGAGCGTACACTGCTACAATCTTGCCAATCTTGAGGGCATACTGAATGAAGACCCATTAGTGGTAT
Organism: Haberlea rhodopensis; assembly: GCA_907163345.1. Taxonomy (NCBI): domain Eukaryota; kingdom Viridiplantae; phylum Streptophyta; class Magnoliopsida; order Lamiales; family Gesneriaceae; genus Haberlea; species Haberlea rhodopensis. The sequence goes on along the minus strand of CAJQUN010000132.1, from coordinate 201,961 downwards.
CATACGATACTTACTATGGGCGGCAGCCGCTCTTTGATGGTTGCTTCTGATGGTCAAGCCGACGACTAAAAATCAGCGCTTCTTGGGAGGCAACCCAAGCATATCCTTTTGCCATTTAGTTTTGTTTATTTTAGTTTTTACATTTAGTTTGTTTATCTCTCGTGTCGACTATTTTATTTGCATTCTTCTCTTGCTAGGTACTTAGTTGGTGCGATGAATCCCTACAACAGTGGAGCTTTCAAAAGCAAATCTTCCTCAACCCTCATGCAAGCGTCTTGATCAGGGGAGTTCACTGTTTCCCTTTTGATTCTTTTAAACATTGAGGGCAATGTTTGATTTAAGTTTGGGGGAGTAGTAGCTTGCATGTTTTACTTGTTTTAACCACATGTTGTGTGCTTAAATGACACTTGAATCGTCCGATTATTATGAGCTAAAAATTTTTTTTTTATGAGTTCAAACTTGAGAAAAGAATGAATTATAGTAGTGACTATTCAATGAGGATTTTGATCTCACTATGCATATGAACTTGATTTGTGATTGGACTTGTACATGAATATCCCAATTTGAGTTAGCATGTCAAGAATGAGGAATACTTTGAGCACAATGAGTCATGATCTTGTGGATTGCATGTTGAATAGTGATAATTGTTGTGAACTTGATGATTTGTCTTGAGCATCTTAGAGTTATCCTAGAACTTATTTGATGATGACACTTTGAGGCGAAATCTTATAGTTACAAACTTGACTTGGAAATGATCTAGGCGATCTTTGAAACGTTTGAGCCTTTCAAGCTTACCATGATTCATATCAATCCCTAGTGTCCCATTTGAGCTTTATTGAAAAAAGAATGGTATATGCATTGCATATAATTAGACCCCATTCGACATTCTTGGCAAACTCATTATACTTACCCTTATTTGAGCCTAAATGAAAAAAGTTATCCTTACCCTAAGGGAGTATAATGAATATCATTCGATGCACTTGAATTGTTATATCTTGATGAGCTTATTGAAAAAAAATGATGAATGAGAAAAGAAAAAGATAGATAAAAAGCCTTGAGAAAAAGATTGACTAAATAAGACCCAAAGTGGCCAAGGCTATAAAAGAAAAAGAAGAGAAGTTCGATGTGTGAGAAAAATTTGAACTGTAAATGATTATACTCTCTTCTTTGCGCTTATCCTATCTTTTCTTTGAAGCCCACACCAAAGGCCTTACATTACAAGCTTAAAAAGTCCTTTTGATCCAAGTCTAGGGAGTAACTATCATTAGTGGAGAAGTTGTTTGAAAATAGGCTTATAGGGTGCTTGATAATAATCTCGACTTTGAGTTGATTAACATGATTTGATCTTGAATATGTGCATGAAACTTGAGACTGACTATATCACACACACACGTTCCGATTTTGAGATATGTTGCTTGAATTAGGAGAAAACATGTCTTGTCAACTTTTGTATATGTGCATGAGATTTCTGAGAATAAAATAAGTCATGAAATAATTGTTTCAAGTATCAAGAATGAACTCTACCTTGTGATTTTAATGCTTAATCGAGGACGATTAAGTGATAAGTTTGGGGGAGTTGATAGGGTTGAATATTACGCGTTTTTATGCTATGATATGTATATGTTTTCGTGTTGATTCTTGAATAATTTTATGGTTTATGGTATATATTTCTCTATTTCAGGAATCAATGTTGAAATTCATAAAAGGGGAAGAAATCAAGCTAAAATGATGAAAAAATGAATTAAGTTGAAGAAAAGAGGAAGAAACCAGAATCCAAGACACATGTTGCTCCTTTCTCCTCAAATTACTATATGTTCGAGCCATGTTTTGGAAATGTGGTCCATATAAAAGTTGTAGAACTTTCTCTTATCTTCGCGTGGATAGCTGATTCATCAAATTCGGAGTTCGTATGAGAAAGTTACGGCCAAAATACAAAACTCGCCAGAAGATGAAAAAGGCGAAGAAACTTACTGTGATTTCCGATCGATCGAGCAAGCTTTTCCGATCGATCGAGAAAGGCTGAAAATTGAGCGAAAATCTTAGTGGAAGGCTCGATCGATTGGCTCTTCTGTTCGGATCGATCGGGACGAGCAGTTTTCATTAAAATACCTTCCTTGTAGAGTTTGGATGCAATAGGGAAGTCCATAATTCTTTCCCCTATATATTATACACAAAATCACAACCCATAAGAGATTTTGAACCCTAGGAAAAGCTTCCACACCTCCATACCCATTCACCATCCAAACCACACACCATCTTCTTCCTCCAATCCATCTCACGTCCACCATAACCTCCACCTTTCTTCCATATATCATACACCCATTCACCATCCGAACCTCTCTTTCCTTCACTCCTCTCACACGTCCAGCTTTTCTTCCCCATCATCAACCTCCATCCTTCCATCACCATCATCCATCATCACCACTTCACCCTAGGAATTGGAACAACCCAACAAGGCGATAAAAAGAGACGATCGAGAAGGAAGCAAGAGAAGGAGCGAAGATCTACAACCGGAGTCGACGCTGGGAGTTTTTCTTTGTCTTTAAATTCTTAGTTTTGTTGTGTTTTGATTTATTATGAGGAACTAATTTTATTTATCGAGGCTAGGCGAACCTTTGTTATGAACCTTCGATTTGATGATTTAATGATTGAAATCTTATAATTCTTTGAGTATGTTTTATGTTCTTCATGCTTTTGGAGGTTTGATCACCTTTGAATGATGTTAGTATCATAATTGAGACCGAGAGATGATTTTATGATACTGAATTAATAACTCATACCATGGATTTAAGACCGAGATCGAGAGATGACGTCAAATACATGCGTGATAGCCATAGATTCTAGTAATTGAAAGCTAGGAGTTTTCATGGATCTTATGCAACATTGAATTGTTAAATAAGTGAATGAGAGTTACTTACTGCAATTTGGTGTTAGGTTTAATATAGCTCGAGAGAGTGTATTAGATAAATTGGGAGAACTCGTCACCTTAGAAATATTTGAATATTCAATCGAGAATTGTAGGGAATTACATTGGTGAGCCAAAGTCTCGATAATCTTATCTTGTGGATTTTTCTCGTTTACTTTTATTGACTTGGTTGGATTAGAGTAGTTTAATTTAGTTTAGTTTAATTATCAATTTATTATCGTAGGTTAAATATAGTTAAAAGACATCTTATTTGGTACTTACTTGTTAGTCTCTGTGGGTTCGACAATCCGTATCTTCCTATCTATACTAAAACTTGACACCGTGCAATTGCGGTCTAAAATCGCTAGATTGGAAATAATTGTTTAAAATAAAAGCGATCAAGTTTTTGGCGCCGTTGCCGGGGACTAACTTTAGTAATATCATACTAGGTTCTTTGACTGTAATTTAACCATTTTTCCCTTTGTATATATTTATTTCGAAAAAATAAAAAAAATTATTAATTTATTTTGTTTATTTGTCTTATGAGATACTTGGAGATGCTACATCAACAAGCCTTCACAAGCTTTGCCCAACAACGTTCCGAGCCGTTCTACGCTGTTTGGGAGAGATTCAATGAATTGGCCAACACATTCCGGTATCACAACTTTTCGAACTACACTCTCCTACAATATTTCTTCAACGGGTTGGATGCACAGACACGAGAATGGGTATTGAGCGGAGCACTGGTGACTGGGAGTCCCCTGGTTGATAAAGATGAGAACAGTGTGGTGCACCTGTTCAATGATATGGCGGACTTCGATCTTCATTGGCATTGTGACCCTTCACTACAAGGTTGGAGTCACCAATACCCACCGGAGCCTCACTACCCTATTGATACACCACAACCATTTGAACATCGTGAAGAGAGGAGAGATAGTTCTGTAGATGTCACAACTCAGTTAGAGGATACCTTAGTGAGATTCATGGCATCAACTGAGAATAGTTTGGAGTGCCAAACCAACTCTATGCGTCACCTGGAGCAGCAAATGGTGGTCCTCATTGAAACAATTTCAACTAGCTACCAAGAGGAAGAGATGAGGGCTACAAATCAAGAGGCGACAACTCGAGTTTGGTTATATGATTATGATCACTCAACCAACCAAGTTTGGGGGAGTGATCCTCCTAGTGTGGAAGATTCAATGGAACTTGAGCCTCTTCAAGAGATTGAGCATACTTCAGAGATGTCATCCGAGGAGTTCCCATATGAAGATGAATCGAGTGTGATGTTGGAGAAGGAAGAGACTTGCGAAGATTCTGATTTAAGTCCATCGATGGAGACATGTTCTATGCCATATGTGGATCCGTATTTTCCATCGATGCCAACTTCACCGCACTACATCCTGAAAGAGATAAAGCCGAGTCAAGAATCATTCTCCTATTCCTACCACTTCAAGATGAATGTTGCTGGAGCGACGAGCGTACACTGCTACAATCTTGCCAATCTTGAGGGCATACTGAATGAAGACCCATTAGTGGTATCATGCGATACTTACTATGGGCGGCAGCCGCTCTTTGATGGTTGCTTCTGATGGTCAAGCCGACGACTAAAAATCAGCGCTTCTTGGGAGGCAACCCAAGCATATCCTTTTGCCATTTAGTTTTGTTTATTTTAGTTTTTACATTTAGTTTGTTTATCTCTCGTGTCGACTATTTTATTTGCATTCTTCTCTTGCTAGGTACTTAGTTGGTGCGATGAATCCCTACAACAGTGGAGCTTTCAAAAGCAAATCTTCCTCAACCCTCATGCAAGCGTCTTGATCAGGGGAGTTCACTGTTTCCCTTTTGATTCTTTTAAACATTGAGGGCAATGTTTGATTTAAGTTTGGGGGAGTAGTAGCTTGCATGTTTTACTTGTTTTAACCACATGTTGTGTGCTTAAATGACACTTGAATCGTCCGATTATTATGAGCTAAAAATTTTTTTTTTATGAGTTCAAACTTGAGAAAAGAATGAATTATAGTAGTGACTATTCAATGAGGATTTTGATCTCACTATGCATATGAACTTGATTTGTGATTGGACTTGTACATGAATATCCCAATTTGAGTTAGCATGTCAAGAATGAGGAATACTTTGAGCACAATGAGTCATGATCTTGTGGATTGCATGTTGAATAGTGATAATTGTTGTGAACTTGATGATTTGTCTTGAGCATCTTAGAGTTATCCTAGAACTTATTTGATGATGACACTTTGAGGCGAAATTTTATAGTTACAAACTTGACTTGGAAATGATCTAGGCGATCTTTGAAACGTTTGAGCCTTTCAAGCTTACCATGATTCATATCAATCCCTAGTGTCCCATTTGAGCTTTATTGAAAAAAGAATGGTATATGCATTGCATATAATTAGACCCCATTCGACATTCTTGGCAAGCTCATTATACTTACCCTTATTTGAGCCTAAATGAAAAAGTTATCCTTACCCTAAGGGAGTATAATGAATATCATTCGATGCACTTGAATTGTTATATCTTGATGAGCTTATTGAAAAAAAATGATGAATGAGAAAAGAAAAAGATAGATAAAAAGCCTTGAGAAAAAGATTGACTAAATAAGACCCAAAGTGGCCAAGGCTATAAAAGAAAAAGAAGAGAAGTTCGATGTGTGAGAAAAATTTGAACTGTAAATGATTATACTCTCTTCTTTGCGCTTATCCTATCTTTTCTTTGAAGCCCACACCAAAGGCCTTACATTACAAGCTTAAAAAGTCCTTTTGATCCAAGTCTAGGGAGTAACTATCATTAGTGGAGAAGTTGTTTGAAAATAGGCTTATAGGGTGCTTGATAATAATCTCGACTTTGAGTTGATTAACATGATTTGATCTTGAATATGTGCATGAAACTTGAGACTGACTATATCACACACACACGTTCCGATTTTGAGATATGTTGCTTGAATTAGGAGAAAACATGTCTTGTCAACTTTTGTATATGTGCATGAGATTTCTGAGAATAAAATAAGTCATGAAATAATTGTTTCAAGTATCAAGAATGAACTCTACCTTGTGATTTTAATGCTTAATCGAGGACGATTAAGTGATAAGTTTGGGGGAGTTGATAGGGTTGAATATTACGCGTTTTTATGCTATGATATGTATATGTTTTCGTGTTGATTCTTGAATAATTTTATGGTTTATGGTATATATTTCTCTATTTCAGGAATCAATGTTGAAATTCATAAAAGGGGAAGAAATCAAGCTAAAATGATGAAAAAATGAATTAAGTTGAAGAAAAGAGGAAGAAACCAGAATCCAAGACACATGTTGCTCCTTTCTCCTCAAATTACTATATGTTCGAGCCATGTTTTGGAAATGTGGTCCATATAAAAGTTGTAGAACTTTCTCTTATCTTCGCGTGGATAGCTGATTCATCAAATTCGGAGTTCGTATGAGAAAGTTACGGCCAAAATACAAAACTCGCCAGAAGATGAAAAAGGCGAAGAAACTTACTGTGATTTCCGATCGATCGAGCAAGCTTTTCCGATCGATCGAGAAAGGCTGAAAATTGAGCGAAAATCTTAGTGGAAGGCTCGATCGATTGGCTCTTCTGTTCGGATCGATCGGGACGAGCAGTTTTCATTAAAATACCTTCCTTGTAGAGTTTGGATGCAATAGGGAAGTCCATAATTCTTTCCCCTATATATTATACACAAAATCACAACCCATAAGAGATTTTGAACCCTAGGAAAAGCTTCTACACCTCCATACCCATTCACCATCCAAACCACACACCATCTTCTTCCTCCAATCCATCTCACGTCCACCATAACCTCCACCTTTCTTCCATATATCATACACCCATTCACCATCCGAACCTCTCTTTCCTTCACTCCTCTCACACGTCCACCTTTTCTTCCCCATCATCAACCTCCATCCTTCCATCACCATCATCCATCATCACCACTTCACCCTAGGAATTGGAACAACCCAACAAGGCGATAAAAAGAGACGATCGAGAAGGAAGCAAGAGAAGGAGCGAAGATCTACAACCGGAGTCGACGCTGGGAGTTTTTCTTTGTCTTTAAATTCTTAGTTTTGTTGTGTTTTGATTTATTATGAGGAACTAATTTTATTTATCGAGGCTAGGCGAACCTTTGTTATGAACCTTCGATTTGATGATTTAATGATTGAAATCTTATAATTCTTTGAGTATGTTTTATGTTCTTCATGCTTTTGGAGGTTTGATCACCTTTGAATGATGTTAGTATCATAATTGAGATCGAGAGATGATTTTATGATACTGAATTAATAACTCATACCATGGATTTAAGACCGAGATCGAGAGATGACGTCAAATACATGCGTGATAGCCATAGATTCTAGTAATTGAAAGCTAGGAGTTTTCATGGATCTTATGCAACATTGAATTGTTAAATAAGTGAATGAGAGTTACTTACTGCAATTTGGTGTTAGGTTTAATATAGCTCGAGAGAGTGTATTAGATAAATTGGGAGAACTCGTCACCTTAGAAATATTTGAATATTCAATCGAGAATTGTAGGGAATTACATTGGTGAGCCAAAGTCTCGATAATCTTATCTTGTGGATTTTTCTCGTTTACTTTTATTGACTTGGTTGGATTAGAGTAGTTTAATTTAGTTTAGTTTAATTATCAATTTATTATCGTAGGTTAAATATAGTTAAAAGACATCTTATTTGGTACTTACTTGTTAGTCTCTGTGGGTTCGACAATCCGTATCTTCCTATCTATACTAAAACTTGACACCGTGCACTTGCGGTCTAAAATCGCTAGATTGGAAATAATTGTTTAAAATAAAAGCGATCAAGCGCCGGTTCTATTCGTTAAGAAGAAAGATGGTTCGATGTGTTTGTGCATCGACTACCGGCAACTGAATAAGGCAACGGTGAAGAACAAGTATCCCCTCCCAAGGATTGACGATTTATTTGATCAGTTGCAGGGTCTGTATAGCAAGATTGATTTGAGGTCAGGATACCATCAGATTGGGTCAGAGAGGAGGATGTTCAGAAGACAGCATTCCGGACTCGGTACGGGCACTACGAGTTCTTAGTTATGCCGTTCGGTGTGACGAACGCCCCGGCTGTCTTTATGAGTCTGATGAACTGGGTGTTCCAGCCATATCTTGACCAGTTCGTCATAGTGTTTATTGACGACATACTTATCTACTCGCCGAGTGAGGAGGAGCACGTGAGACACTTAGAGACAGTACTCCAGATCCTCAAACATAATCAGTTGTTTGCCAAGCTCAGCAAGTGTGAATTCTGGTTGAGCAGCGTGGTGTTTTTGGGACATGTTATTTCTAGCAGTGGGATATCAGTGGATCCCAGGAAGGTGGAGGCAGTGATGGAGTGGTCTGCACCCACTTCTGTGCCCGAGATAAGGAGCTTTCTTGGTTTGGCCGGATATTATCGATGCTTCGTCATGGGATTTTCTAAGATTGCTAAGCCATTGACTCAGTTGACTCAAAAGAGAGTACCATTCTATTGGTCTGAGGCTTGTGAGCAGAGCTTCCAAGAGTTGAAGCACCAGTTGACGACAACGCGTGTTGGTGATTCCAATGGAGAATAAGAGGTTTGTTTTATACACTGATGCGTCATTACAGGGCTTGGGATGTGTACTGATGCAAGATAAGCATGTGGTAGCTTATTCATCGAGGCAGTTGAAGCCGCATGAGACTAGATATCAAGTTCATGACTTGGAGCTAGCGGCTATCAAATTTGCCTTGAAGACTTGGCGGCATTACTCATATGGTACGTCGTTTACCATTTTTACTGATCATAAGATCCTGAAATTTCTTTTCACTCAGGCGGAGCTGAATATGAGACAGAGGAGATGGATGGACTTACTCAAGGATTACGATTGTGAAATAGAGTACCATCCTGGAAAGGCGAACTTGACAGCAGACGCCATGAGTCGGAAAGTGAAGTGTACTGCTGAGGACACCATGCATCTATCGGTATGATGACTTTTTACTGCCATCTGGGCTATGATTTTGATGTGGATACATCATTGGTACGAGTATCAACCTTATTGGCAGAGCCGGACATTTATGAGAATTTCTGGAGGGCTCAGAAGACAGACGATGAAATTCAGAGATGGTTATCATTTGTACTTCTGGGTCAGCCATCGAAGTTCAGAGTGGCTGAGGATGGTTCTTTGAGATTGGGTAACCATTGGGTAGTTCCGAGTATGCCGGAGTTGCGTAGAGGGATCTTAGAGCGAGCTCATAGCAGCAGGCTTAGTATCCACCCAGGCGGAAGGAAGATGCACAGGGATCTATGTGATCAATTTTGGTGGAAAAGGATGAAACAAGATGTGTTAGCATTCGTTAAGAGATGCTTGAGCTGTCAACAGGTGAAGGCAGAAAGGCAGAGACCTGGTGGCGAGCTGAGAAGCTTGGAAATACCGGAATGGAAGTGGGAACACTTTTCCATGGACTTCGTGACCCACTTGCCAAGGACTACTTCGGGTTTTGATGCGCTTTGGGTGGTCGTGGACAGACTGACAAAGGTGGCTCATTTTATTCCGTACAGTATGACATTCACATACTTGAGGATGGCTCAGTTGTATGTCCGGGATGTAGTGAGACTACACGGGATTCCAGTTTCCATTGTATCTGACCGAGATCCGCGGTTTACATCTCACTTTTGGGGAGGTCTTCAGTCAGCTTTGGGTACTGAAGTAAGATTGAGCAGGACGTATCATCCCCAGACGGACGGTCAGACCAAGCGTACTATACAGACACTCGAGGACATGTTACGAGCATGTGTATTGGAGTTTGATGCTTCGTGGCAAGATTCATTGGCCTTGGTAGAGTTCTCATATAATAAAAGCTATCAGGCGAGCATTCAGATGGCTCCATTCGAGGCTCTATATGGTCGACGTTGCAGGTCGCCATTATACTGGGATGATTTGACCAGTAAATCGGTTGGAGGACCTGAATTGATTCGGGAGATGGAGGATAAGATAAAGATTATCCGACAGAAATGAAGGCAGCCCAAGACAGGCAGGCAGCCTATGCAAATAAACGGCGGCGAACGTTGGAATTCCAATTGGGTGATAAGGTCTTTTTGAAAATCTCACCTTTCAGAGATGTTGTGCGATTTGGTATGCGTGGGAAATTGTCTCCGAGGTATGTGCGACCGTTTGAGATCTTACAGCGCATTGGTACCTTGGCTTACCGTTTGACCCTGCCACCGTTATTATCTGGTATTCATGACGTGTTCCATGTGTCTATGTTGCGGAAGATGAGCCGGATCCGTCACATGTGTTGCAGCCTTCTGAGGTGCAGTTAGATTCTGATGTGTCCTACGTGGAACAGCCAGTCAGGATTCTGGATAGAGCTGATGCAAACTTTGGAACAAAGTAATACTGATGGTCAAGGTTCAGTGGGATCGCAGGGGTGTCGAGGAGGCCACCTGGGAGACGGAGCGTCATATGGTGCAACACTACCCGGAACTATTTTCTGGTATGTGATTTATGTTTAGTTTCGGATTTGTAAGTGCATGCGATTTCGAGGGTGAAATCTTATAAGTATGGGAGTATTGTGATATCCCCGAAATAATTATATGCATTTGGGCATTAATTATGTTTATGTGATATTTATGGTGTTAATTAATTTAGTGTTGAATTAATTAATATGGTGAAATGCTTAGTCATGCGTTGGGCGTGACCTGTTAATGCATTTTAGGGTGCATGTGATGCATGTTGGGAATTTGAGTTATGGCATGGTTTATTTGGAGTGGGTGTTAATTATTTTGGGTAAAGCATGTTTCATTGAATTTTATTGCATTTTTGGAAAATGCTTTTAAAATATCATCTGGGGGATATTTTATACATCATGCTAATTATTGGGGTACATGTTATTATTAAACCCCAACACCTATATTCCCCTTTGCCCCTCATAACCCCACTACCAATCAAATCTCCCAACCCTTCCCCCAAAAACCCCAATCCCGATTGTGCAAGGAGGAGAGGAGAAAATCTTGCAAAGGCTTCATTTATGGGATTCTTGGTAGGATTTGAAGTCCAAAAGGGGTATGGATTCTTCCTTGTTGTTTTTATGAAGCTTTGTTTAGAAATGAGTTTGTGTTTTGAGTTTTAAAAATGGTTTGTTTTTGGGTATGTGTTGTATTTGGTTGGGTGTTGGATTTTTGGTGGTATTAAGGTTTATATTGAAGGTTTTTAGTGTTTTGATGTTGTGGGGTATTTGAGTTGGTGTGGATTGGGGAAGGAGAATGGTATGAAAATGGTGATTTTCGGGTTACAGGTAGCGGCGGTCGATCAACCGTTTTTGGCCATCGATCACTCGTAAGCAGTACCCGGCAGTGGCTTTTGGCGATCGATTGGTGGGTCTCGCGATCGATCACGCCAAACTTGGCGATCGATCGCCGAAGACAGGAATTTGTTGGCTTGGGCAGTGTGATCTCGCGATCGATCGGGGCAATGTGGCGATCGATCACGAGTCACCAAAAATGTGTACTTTTGTTATTTTTGTGTGATTTTTGGTATCGGACTATTATTGGCTTCTAATATTGGTTTGTGTGAATGTGTAGAACCATCCCATGTGGCAACACAGCTAAGGAGATAAAGTCTTGCGACATCTCCATTTTTGGAACAAAGGTACGTAGTGAGACGTACGGGCATCTGACGGTAAAACGTATTTTTACGTATTGGATTATGCATTTTGGTTGCATTTATTTGTTGGGCTATGCATTATGGTTGCATACATACATTGGTTATGCATTGTGGTTGCATACATGAATTTGGTTATGCATTATGGTTGCATACACTCATTGGATGCATTGGTGCATGTGATTGTAAGTCGAGATTATATTCCAGTGATGATGAATACTTGCCGCCAGTGGCGTAGCGATGTGAATACTTACCGCTGTCATACCGTAGCGATGAGAGAATATTTGCCGCTAATATGCAGAAGCGAAGAACACGCCGCTGTCATATTATAGCGAGGGATATTATTTGCCGCTGGTATTGTCTAAGCGATGGGTATTTCCGCTGTCATGTTAACATGGGGGGTATTATGCCACTAATATAATAAGACTTCGAAATTGGATATGGTATTCATGGAATGGATGCATGTCATGACATACATTATTGGTGTTATAATCTATTGATTATGATTGTGGTACAGTGACAACCAAATGGAGCATTAAATGTATTAAATAAATGAAGTGATTCGTATTTATGGCTTATGCATTTCTATATTACAATCATATTATTGTGAATATGGTTTGTTACATGCTCATGGGTTTGGGGTTGCTCCTGTAGGTACATTTTGGCAGGAAGGGCTAAGGACGGGTTGATGCGTGAGCTAGTGAGGAGTGCTTTTGGTATAGCAGGACATGATTCTTTTGTATAGTCTATACTCTAGGAGTAGTGTAAAGCTATAGGATTAACATTCATTTGGTTGGAAATGTAATTAATCCTTTTGGAATTTTATTTTGGCACTGTAATCTTAATAGCTCGGGGCATCAACACGAATTTCATACTCTGATTTATGCATGCTTAGCTCTTATTGCACTTAGATCTACTCTTAAGGCAACAAGGTCCCTACACAAGATTTCCAATTCATTATCGGATCTTGCACAGTCAAAGTAACAAGATGATAGTTTGTCTCGCATGCCAAAATGATTAGTGTCTCGAAAGGAGAAATTTCCAGAAACATACGATCTCCCATCTGAAATTATATGGGTCGTCTTCATTTAAAAGCATAGCTTGCTCGACGATCCTAGGAAGCCATCATCCGCTATCTTTACAACTGAATCTTATCATTCGTTTCTCGTATTATATCAGGTCAAGTCAACTGATTTTTCACCGATCTTCTTTTCAGGCTAGAGGCGATTTTCAACGTCTCTCCTAAAAGATTTCAAAAAATGTCGAACATTAGCTTGTTTGGAGGTATCAATATAGGCCATTCGATTAACAGCAAAGTTTCATGCCCTCCAAAGTTAAAATCATTTGCCACAGTATGTAACATATCCTCGATAAACAGCGGTCATATTCGTATAAGGATAAGTCCGCTCGTAAGGAAAGAAAAGTGCAGACTTAGGAAGTAGATCAATAATGTCTAAACAGCATCACAGTCTCTGGGTGATCGAGGAATACGAGTCACAAAATCCACGGCAATATGTTTCCAATCGCCTTGAGGACTTTCAAAGCCATGAAGTAACCCTCCGTGTTTCATTCATATGGTTTAAACTTGTTGACAACCTCAACCTTTGACAATACATTCATTAATGCCTCATCTCATACATCTCCATCAGAACTGAGATCTCGGAGTCGTAAGCATCTTTCGTCTTCAGGGTAGATACTGTTTTCACAGTTATAAACTTCTCGAATAATATCAAAGGTCAAATCAGAATTATCAGGAACAACTTATGAATCATTAAGTCGTAGAAACTATCAGTAGATATCTGAAAGCAAAATGAATGTTATGAAGATACGAGTTCTTAAGATTTCTGAGCTTGAACACCATTCGTTAGGCTTATCTGATGTTTAGAATCAATTTCGACTCAACTTGAAATGCTGAGGCAAAGATAGAATTCCTGGTTTGAATGGAAAGCTCAGTCAGAAGTACAGATATCAGCAAGAACTTGTTGATATGAACAAAAGCTAGTACAGACTTGTGGACTTTACGACTGAGGACAACCGTCGACATTTATTCGTCTAGGATGATATTGAGCTTCACCATCGCGATCCTTCAAAAGATTCATCGACCTGCGTTGTCTCGAATTCAGATCGGAATAGATATTTTAAGTTCTTGTGGTCCGAATAAAAAAACAAATTTCCCCACCGTATAATTAATGACGTCAAATTTTTAAAATAAAAACATTTGTTACCGGTTTAAAACTATATACAGGGTCTCAAGAAAACAATTTCATACTCGTCTGACGAAATACATTTTCAACTTTTCTGTGTCAGTTGAGTAATAGATTTAGCCTTTTTTCAAAAACAAAACTTTTTTATAAATCGGCATTTGGAATACCGCTAAACCATAGAACATCGGACCTCATGAACATTGGTGGGTCTTAGCCAGTTTAACACTACTCTAAATGAACAGAAATGATACTTCGAGAAATGACGTGGCCCAAGAGTATCGCTTCGATCATCCAAAATTTTGTTTAGATAGCTTGGCATACATAATCATTTCCTGATAGGAAACTGAGATATCGATTACAGATCTGTTCTATTTTCTGTGGTGTTAGAATGAATGACAAAAACAAAATCGGTGGTTAATTCAAAGAATCAAAGTTACGCTTGCCTGGTCAAAGAAATATCTGATATGTGATATTCTCATACTCTTCGCTATCGATAAGAAAGATAACCATCATGTGCAATCCACATTCAGGTTGGATGGATTGATCAAAATTATTTCACATGCGGAATCTAAGATATCTGTTTCAGATATTCAACACAGACTGTTTTCATCGCGAAAGACCAAGAGAAGACGAATAGGAGTAATTACCATTCGATTAGAACTTGTCATAAGATTCGATTCGTCGAGTTCAAGAGACTATCAAGAATTAGAAAACTCGTATGACATAATCATATGTCGAGCAAACAAGATAGATTATAAGCAGCTCGTGTCTTTGGATTGACAACTGATACGATTCAATGAGGATCCTTTAGTAGACGTACAAAATCGTCCTAGGATAAATGAATCAGGTAAATCCTCCTTAACATAAGACAATCATTTCAGTTGTCTAAATTCAATACCGAGGCAAAGTCTCTATCGGTATGCTTACAAATCTCATTGGAAGTATCTTCGAAAGTTTTACCAGTTTTAAAATTTTCTCAAAGCTTTGTCACCAGTGCACGGAGTCTAAACTAAGTTAATACTCAAGTCCATGCAAATTCTATTCTTTAATAGACCCAAATTATCACTTCAGTTAACCTGATCCATGATAGCTTCGAGCACAAGTTCACACTCAACACTACTGTTGTGCGATCTCCACGTCTGGATCTGTACCACTTCTAGATTTTTAGAAAATTTAACTTTGCTTGAAAATGATTCTATGGTACCTCTACTCCAAGTTCATATATAATCATTTTCATTAATGGTTTTCAAATATATCGAACCATATTTGCGTCGTTCAATTCATGTTCCAGATGTACATCTGTACATTCTCTTATTATGTATGCTGATGAGTCACAGCATTTGTGTTTCCTCTATGTTACTAACACATAACAACTTGAGAGTTCAATCCTTTATTACTTCATCATAGTCAAATTATAAAGTATCCCAATACAGATGGAATTTTGACTTAGACATCATGAAATTTCATCTCCTCGGATTAATCAATTAACATCGAACTACTTAATGACCCATTATCTACTGTAGGTTCGATCAGGCATTAAAGTAGCCATCTTATCATTAATTTCATTTCAAAAGTTTGAGATACATGTGAATTTATCTGAAGGACAAGATTTCTCAAAAGCTTTCGATCTATATCTCATATATCTGTATTTTCCAAACATCTCATGATTCTTGGTGACTATCAATTCTATAGTTCATTTCATCAAAGCCAGCATCTAACTATGTTTTTATATAACATATTCATCAGTTCATTCTTTTTGCTTTTTGCAAAAACTATCATACTCAAATCTCATTCCGATATAGCCATATCTCATTCTGTTCCAGCATCTAAATGCTGAAATCTAAATGGCTCTATGTCCTGGAGATATCTCAATCACATCCAAGGACTCTCATTTCAATTATCTCATAATTCATTCAACCATGTTATTCTCAACAGGTTCCAGAGCAATTTCATTGCTCAAAGACATCTTATCAAAATTTCACAAAAGAGTTTGAATGTCTCATTTTATATGCATAATCTTCATTTATTCAATCTAATGCAATTTTCATTCAATAATAACAGGTTTCGTAGGTGTTCGAGTGTAAACTCGTTCCCTACTAAGTTTTATCAAACATATAAAGTAATGTATCTATATCGTGGTCAATATCAGTACGATACGACTCAGCATACTCAAATGTAAACCACATATCGACATCAACTATTTCACTCCAAATCATGTAAGAGCAAATAAGTCAAATAAGTTTCAAACACATATGCACATGTTCATTCGTGTCTATTCAAAGTGTACACAAGACTCAAGACTAGAGCATTCCCAGTTTATGCACTGATGCCAACTGTGAGGACCCGTTCCTAATCAAGTGTTTAATTATCACACAATGATTATTTGTTTGTAAACAGCGGAAGATTTTTTTTTTTTTTAAAGTTCTGCCAACAAGTGGCTCTAAAAATTTCGGCATGACCTCCGCGCACGAGGGACATACCAGAAAAAATGAAAAGCACAAATATCATATCCCAGTGCAACAAGTAAATACATAATACCATAGCATGCATCATAGGCACCCATCACATAAGTCGTATTAAAAATATTTACATCATACCATAGCATGCACAATATATCTCCAGTACACATTTCTTACTTAAATTATTTACATAATACCATCAGCAGGAAGTAAAACACGTAATAATCACAAATAGGCAAGATTGGACTGAAATAAACTCAAACTACATAATTATACTATCCACGACACACCCTGGTATACTTAACTATCCTACGACTAGGAAAAGACAAAAGAAAACAACCCCAGGTAAGACTTCCAGCAAGCATTCCCTCTTTGGGATCCTGGTTACCTATAATACCTGCCATTGCCCACACACAAAGACAACAACAGCCCCCTAAGGGGTGAGCCAAAGCCCAATAGGAAACTATCAAGTAAATACAACATGCATCTATAAAATGTGATTTATGATATCATGCAATGCAATGCAATTAATGCGATGCATGAAGGGTACAAATCATCTCGGGATAGCAAAAGTCCGAAATCCAAGGAATAGCTATCAAATATCTCAAGATACCAGAACATCGGAGTCCAAAGAAAGGTATCATCAATAAAATATCATGCTCGAGCAGGGCGTCGACTCGCTCGTCGCTACGACATCTCTCTCAGTCGAGCCATCGGCGATCCATCATCCCTCGTGTCTGGCGACGTCGGCACACTCGTCGCTACGGCATCTCTCAGCTCACTCTCTCCGCCGAGCCATCGGTGTGCCCATCATCCCTAGACACGCATCACAGATACCAACAAAAAGGATAAGGGTATCAAAGAAAGAATCGGTAGAACCAACAGGACATGCTCAATGTCCGTGCGTGTCAATGCATCATGCCAATATCATAATCACATATGATGCAACTTAATATATCCAACGTGAAAGTCATATATCGATGTACATTTATTGAAAAAGATGTGTGTTAACAAAACATTTATTTTCATACATCGTTATATCAACTCTGAATGCTCATAAGTCAAGTAAAATCACATAGCCAAGTAATTTCAAGTAAGTCACGTAAGTCATGTAAGTTCAGCAAATCATGCATCAAATAATATAGATACTTGTCGTATGTTACCGATCGCAACATACCTTTACTTTCTTTGTTCTAGAAGCTGAAATGTAGTCTTCTTAGTTCGTGAAACTCCCATGCCGTGTATTAATCTATCAAATTCATTCAACACCATTTCATTACTTCTTTATCACTAAAGTTACTCCAACATACTTATATTATAATTTTCAATTATAACCTTCAATATTATCCAACACTTGGAAACTAAACTTAGTTTGGACTTTACTATTATAGCAAGGATGTGAGCCCAGCACTGAAATCATCAACTAAACCCCACAACTTGAGCATTGCTAAAACATGCACCTTATAGCATTAGATTTCCAAGCATGCAGCATATTTTCAAAACCCAAATGGCAGGAAACTCGAACTCTAACCCGTCAAAGAGTCGAACGATATACATCAGAAAAGTATGCCTCAACAGTAGAGTTTTTTAAACATAATTAACAGTAGATTATGGGACAAGCAACAAGATTCTTAAACTCAGTTAACAAAGACATTGCAATTTTGTACAATCCTCTCTTTCATGATCATCAAAGCTAAAACATGATTAAAACTAGTTAATACTTGACTAACTAATAACTTAGAACCTTCATCTTCAAACCCATGAGAATCTATCATTCCTTTCCCCCATACAGTGTCAAATTTGAACAATTTCAAGATTTTAGCATGCGAAGGCATCGAACAAGGGTGATCCAAAACCATAACAAGATCATACCATACTTCATTCAGTAATTAAAGCTCAAAATGAATGCCAAAATTTCAAATTAAATCTGGAAAAAAATCGAAAACAAGTTCTCCCCAAAATTCGTGAACAGTAGCCGAACCTGCATGCAACGATTCCGTGGACTCATAGCGGCGGGGAGGGGCGACGACTGGTGGGAAATGTCGGTCATGGTGAGGGGAGGGTTTCGCACATGCATAATCGAAACAATTGATGATTAAGACGAAGCAATCGATCAAAAATGGGAAGAACCCTAAAAATTCAAAATCGATACATTCAGGGCTAAATCGACGGGTATCGGAAACTTTTACCATGAATTCTTGGTTTGGAAATGACCGCTGGTGAGTTGGCTACACGGTGGTGTGCTTGGTTCGCCGGTTGGTGGTCGGACGGCGGCGAACGCACGGCTTTAGCGGGCGGTGGTCGAGAGTAGCGCGAGAGAGAAGGAAAAAGAGAGAATCTGATATGAGTGTGTGCGTTTACACCTTTAAGTATGGATCAGAATACACGACAAGATCAACGCTGAAAACAACATATGGATCAGAATGCACAACAAGATATATTGAACACAATGGAACTGATATATATATCCTTACGATCCAAAAGGTGAGCAAGATGTTTAACACGAAAGATCAAGTCCAATCTCATCAAGCTGAAAGACGTGATATCTTCAATTAATATATTCGCGACAAAGCAACGTGAAGAAAATGCATCGCGAGTGACCGATAAAGCTGGTGACAATGCCAATACATAGGCAAGATGTGATATCCCCGAAATAATTATATGCATTTGTGCATTAATTATGTTTATGTGATATTTATGGTGTTAATTAATTTAGTGTTGAATTAATTAATATGGTGAAGTTCTTTGTCATGCGACGGGCATGACATGGCAATGCAATTCAGGGTGCATGTGATGCATGTCGGGAATTTGAGTTATGGCATGGTTTATTTGGAGTGAGTGTCATATATTTTGGGTAAAACATGTTTAATTGAATTTGGAAAATGCTTTTAAAATATCATGTTAGGGATATTTTATACATCATGCTAATTATTGGGGTACATGTTATTATTAAACCCCAACACCTATATTCCCCTTTACCCCTCATAACCCCACTACCAATCAAAATCTCTCCCAACCCTTCCCCCAAAAACCCCAATCCCGATTTTGTGCAAGGAGGAGAGGAGAAAATCTTGCAAAGGCTTCATTTGTGGGATTCTTGGTAGGATTGAAGTCCAAAAGGGGTATGGATTCTTCCTTGTTGTTTTTATGAAGCTTTGTTTAGAAATGAGTTTGTGTTTTGAGTTTTAAAAATGGTTTGTTTTTGGGTATGTGTTGTATTTGGTTGGGTGTTGGATTTTTGGTGGTATTAAGGTTTATATTGAAGGTTTTTAGTGTTTTGATGTTGTGGGTTTGTGGGTATTTGAGTTGGTGTGGATTGGGGAAGGAGAATTGTATGAAATGGTGATTTTCGGGTTACAGGTAGCGGCGATCGATCGCCCATTTTTGGCGATCGATCATGCGCAAGCAGTACCCGGTAGTGGCTTTTGGTGATCGATCGCCAAGTTTGGGCGATTGATCGGTGGGTCTCGCGATATATCGCGCCAAACTTGGCTATCGATCACCGAAGACAGGAATTTGTTGGCTTGGGCAGTGTGATCTCGCGATCGATCGGGGAAATGTGGCTATCGATCGCGAGTCACCAAAAATGTGTATTTTGGTTATTTTCGTGGGATTTTTGGCATCGGACTATTATTGACTTCTAATAATGGTTTGTGTGAATATGTAGAAACATCCCATGTGGCAACACAGCTAAGGAGATAAAGTCTTGCGACATCTCCATTTTTGGAACAAAGTTATGTAGTGAGACGTACGGGCATCAGGCTGTAAAACGTATTTTCACGTATTGGATTATGCATTTTGGTTGCATATATTTGTTGGGCTATGTTCTGATACCACTAATGTAAGGACCCCGTGCCCTTAACCCGCTATTAGTGTATTAACCCATGTATTTAGTGCATACAATCATGTAATCAGGGGGAAAAACCACATGCTACCATAGCATAATATACCAACAATAAAATTTCTTGCATTATTCCATGTAATGTCCAATTTCCCCCAACTAAGTCCACTTACATAGCATGCACCCTTATAATACACTAGCATGTTCTCAATTTATTTTGCAATTCCTTAATTAATTGCATGCAACACATGAATGAAAAGAGAAAGGCCATTGCCTTTTTATATAAACCATATACACATATAGTAGTGGTCACATGCGAGCATCAAATGAGTGAATGTGTAGTTAATGTATAATGTACCCTACTCAATACCGGCACTGGTACCTCGATTCTGGAAGTACCTGTTCCACCTGTCCGGAGCTAC
The DNA here is from genome assembly GCA_907163345.1 of Haberlea rhodopensis. Classification (NCBI taxonomy): domain Eukaryota; kingdom Viridiplantae; phylum Streptophyta; class Magnoliopsida; order Lamiales; family Gesneriaceae; genus Haberlea; species Haberlea rhodopensis. The sequence continues at coordinate 181,458 of CAJQUN010000132.1, read as the reverse complement.
CGCTGTACCTGTTCCACCTGTCCCAACAGAGACAACCCCCACTCAGGGCGAGTATACCAATCCATCATCTCAATAACAACAATACAATTCATAATTTACAGAACATAAAGCAGTAAACGTAAAAGATACTCCTTGTATAGTATCGTAATAACATAGGATTCCCCGCGCTGTTCCTATTCTCACAATAACCAAACCATCAAATTCCCAAAATCTGTTAATCATCACATTGATTAACTACGCCCATTCTTACCATGCCAATTTCATAATTAAGTACGAATAAATCATTCAACTAATGATTACAGATAATACATTTATCTATGCCATGATTCCATAGTTCTATCACATCATATTTCATCGCTCGCTCAATAGCGGCGGCATTCCATACTCTCTGTAAGGCCCCAACACTTAAACTCGTCATTAATTCATTTATGACGTCGTATGTGTATAAATTTTTCATTTTCTTTTCATTCTTTAAAAGAATCATTTCATGTTTTCCATAATCCCATGACATAACCAATGTTCAACATTATATGATCATCTCGACCAACAAATAGACTCAGGGGTTTCACCCAAAACCATCCCCATTACACCACTTTTACATTGTGGGTTTTTATAAAAATTTGGGCAGAGTCTCCCCATAAACTGAGCTATCCGGAAATAAAAACACATCATATAACATAACTCCCTACCAGGGACAACACGATACTAAACAGAATACAGAAACACAAGTAAATTCCCAGCCAGGGAAGACACTACACTAATAAGACAACAAAAGTGGGTTTCAACACCCTTATACAGTCCATATACAGATACAAGTGCTCACAGAAGAGCAACGAATAACGGATACACATCCGGATGCATAATTAGTATAAATACCAACCGCTCAACCTCGTATATCGGCTCAATCTCATACTATGCTTCTGGAAGCATCATCCAACAAGGTTCGAGCCTAGCACTCCAAGGCAGCATCGTACCTGTTTCAACAGAAACAGCCCCCACACAGGGTGAGCACACTCCAACTCAAAATTCGATCACAAATCAACATACAAAATCATAATGCAACAATTTAGATTATTCAAAACTCATAAAATATACTCCCTGTACAATTTTGAATTTGTATAGCTTCCACACACTGTTCCTGTTTCAAACTCACGCACTTTCATAATGTCAAATTCAGTATTATCATTGAAAATATGATATCCAACAACACTATGAATCCAATACAACAACAATGCATCATTTATGCTCACATAAATAATTCAACATCAATGTAAACCTGTTTATCCCACTATCTCATTCTCGACACTTTCTCATAATGCTCATGCCCAAGGCATCAATACTCAACTAGTATAATCGGATCACGTACCACTACGTGTCCCCCATAACTCGTATATGAAACTCAATTGTTAAAGTCAAACACTTTCCTGAAACATCATATTCAAAATTGCATGTATACATGAATGTATAGATACTAGATATACCTGCTCGTACGTTACCACGTACCTTATAGTCGACAACATGATACGCTATCCCGACATCCGAAGAATCATGTAGAATCTATATTAAAACCATCACTCAATATTAGCTCATTTATTCAACATTCTCATCATGTAGTTAACATATTCCACTTGTTACTTGGGATTATTATCTTTTATACGAAGAAATGATCTACACAAATCAATAGCAATTTCTCGTACTAACCATATTTCCAGTTATGTGTTCATACTCGAATTATCATCACATACACACTTTAAAAGTTAGCCTTCATATTTTAGTAATAACTCATTAACCAAGAGTTATAGCAATTATACACACATTTATACGCTGGAACGCCCACATAAATAATCTGGCATCGTACCTGCATATACTCACACCCATGAATTTTCATAGACACACAACCGAACACGCTAAATTCATAGCCATGTTCGACTACAACAATTCATCAAGTTCAAACGACACAAGCAATAAGATTGACTTCAAAATAGTAGCGAATTCAACCCAACTCCGCTCCGCTCCGAATTCCGATACCCAAGAATTAAATCTCGACATATCATATAAACATCATAATTATTCCAATAAAACTTATTAATTATTCCTGGACATCACAATTCTCCCCAACTAAAAAAATTTCGACCTCGAAATTAAAATGCATGCTCACCGTAAAAGCCAACAATAAAATTTACGTACCGGTATACAGCTCAAGATAGTGACTTGACCATCTATAGGATGACAGTCATCCGAATCATCACGGCTCACACATGTGCCACATTACATCAACGATCTCAAGACTGCAAATACGTCACTTTACCATATCCCAACGTTAGTATCTAATGAGCTAACATATATTAGTACCATGTCATGTAAATCATTACGAGATTAATATCACCATATAATCGCTAAATCCTGCAATCCATGCATATCACGTGTATATCAGAATGTATGACGATACACCAACATTTTATCATATAAATAACCTCATACCTGCTTGGTTGCAATTGTATGCAACTTATACCAACATCGCCAAATCACCACCATTGTCCGTATGTAGTAACGGTACTCTAGAGTCCTTACACATCAACCTCTCATATATCATCTCCTGGCTATTATCTGGTGCAAAGTAATTACTAGAAAACCCATTAGTAATTCTCACATACATATATCCACATTACGCACCAACAGCCACAGATCATCAATATCAAATCATGATGAATGGCCTAACATCAATATTTCTATGTCACGATTATACTCCATCTAAAACAAGGCGTCAACATCAATATCGAATAATTCGCGTCATACCTTTGTAGATGGAATCATCTACAATATACAATGGCATCATAATATCATGTTCATCGCAGCACTCACATACTCTTAAGTATCAACATTTCCACATTACTTCACCCAATTACTATCTGTCATAGGACAAGTACAAAATAATCTCGTTAGTATTTCTCAAATACTAGTAACATAACACGTACCTTGTCATTTACGCATTTCGATATTCATAATGTTTCTGTCATCAAACATTAATTCCCTGCATCAAAAGTTTCACGCGGTTCTATACACAACATGTTACAGCACACTGTCTCATAGGGTGATTGAAATTTAACATCAGAATTAATTGCATGCCTCAATGACGCAATTTATCAATCTTTAACTCATCCTCAAAACATAATAATTCATTAATCATGAATATTCACAAGGAACACATGTCCACACCCGACATTCGTAGTAATCACGCGTCATCCCGTGACATACTCATGCCATTCCGTGACACACTCATTAAACTCATGTCTATCTGGTTGTATTCCATTCAACATAATAGGTGATTAATCAATTATTAATCCTACCACATACAAAACTAGTATGCTTTCACAACAATATTTATCATCACAAAGTGATTGACATCTATTTTCAATATCTCATCACTACACACCGTAGATATGAGAGTGCTATCACAGAGGTTACACCCCTTCTTGCCTCATTACCGCAACAAAATATGAATATGACACATCTAGGTTTCACTTCAATTCCATTATTAACTTTTCCACATGTACATGATTTCAAAATCAATATAAATCAACAAAGTAACTCGAATCAACATATATCAATATGTTCAACCAACTGAAACGGTTTACCTCGATACTTTGTCCTCCTGGATCGATCCAATATCCTCTTGGGCCTAAATCACGTATACCCAATGAGCAATAACATAACTGTACATAGCACAACTTCTATTGCCATCTGCAATCAAAGCATCATCAATACTCATTGCTAACACAATTGCGGTATAACAACATTCATCGCTAATCACAATAGCGGTACTAAAAATATTCATTGCTAACACAATAGCAATGCATCAATCTTCATCGCCCTACAGCGGTACATAATACTCATTGCCAACGCTGGCATACATAATATCCATACTCACAATGAATATACATTCTTAAAACAATAAGATGTAATAAAACTTACTGTACACAGTTGATCCACACTTGATCCTTTAAATTGTCCCTGTTCTCAACATAAATATTCCACAAAATATGATTTCATATCAATACACAAATTGATATACTCACCATCAACAGAATAGCGGAATGAGACGTCGCAATATATATAATCGGCGGCAAGAACCATCGCCATGGAATCAGCGGAACGCACCATCGATAAACACATGTCTGGCGGCATGAGCCATCGCCATTCACATAGCGGAAAGAGGCATCGCTACACATGTACCCGGCGGCATAAACCATCGCCAATCACTATAGCGGAATGAGACATCAGTATCAATATACCTGGCGGTATGAACCATCGCCAACCAATATAGCGGAATGAGACATCGCTATCAATACACGTGGCGGCATGAACCATCGCCAACCAATATAGCGGAATGAGACATCGCTATCAATATCGATAATGTGGTTGTTCCGGTCTTGTTATAGCAGCGGAATTTTAGGACCCCTCGCTTCGACATATAGCGGCATCATATGATATCCCTCGCTTCGACAATGACAGCGGCATGTTACCTCGCTTAGACATGACAACGGCAAATATCGTACTACCATCGCTTCATATGACAGCGGCAAGTACCTCCTTCGCTCGAATATAACAACTACCGGAACTTCCACTAGCTCCATGTACCTGCATCCAGGTTAATACAACAGTTCACAATATAATGATCGATATCACGTTCCAGTTATAACCACAACATTCCACATTAATCACTAGAATTGTGACTGTTCCGGTCCCAATACAACAGCGGAATTTTAGGACCCCTCGCTTCGACAATGACAGCGGCATGTTACCTCGCTTAGACATGACAGCGGCAAGTACCTCCCTCGCTCGGAGATAAAGGCTACCGGAACATTCATCAATTCTACCACAATAATCAAACACAACAATTGGTTCCATTATCACAATATATCACTATCATTTCACATATATCATCACATATAAGGATCCATTATCCACGATATACATAATCAAAGGTGTAACACGTTTTACCGTTCGAAGCCCGTACGTCTCACCTTTCCTGATTTTCCTACAAAATCAGATCCCCTAACACATAATACATGAAGTGCTAGACATCACCATTAATGTCATCACATCGCATTCTACACGATTCCTGCAATTATAATGATTAGCACCACTTTTCATATCATAAAAGCACATAAACAACTAGTTGTATCATACAACATTAATGCCATCATGCATAAATATGTGCTATCCATAACTTCCTAGGCCCTTAACAGCCCCAAAGAGCAACCACTGCTCTGATACCACTAATGTAAGGCCCCAACACTTAAACTCGTCATTAATTCATTTATGACGTCGTATGTGTATAAATTTTTCATTTTCTTTTCATTCTTTAAAAGAATCATTTCATGTTTTCCATAATCCCATGACATAACCAATGTTCAACATTATATGATCATCTCGACCAACAAATAGACTCAGGGGTTTCACCCAAAACCATCCCCATTACACCACTTTTACATTGTGGGTTTTTATAAAAATTTGGGCAGAGTCTGCCCATAAACTGAGCTATCCGGAAATAAAAACACATCATATAACATAACTCCCTACCAGGGACAACACGATACTAAACAGAATACAGAAACACAAGTAAATTCCCAGCCAGGGAAGACACTACACTAATAAGACAACAAAAGTGGGTTTCAACACCCTTATACAGTCCATATACAGATACAAGTGCTCACAGAAGAGCAACGAATAACGGATACACATCCGGATGCATAATTAGTATAAATACCAACCGCTCAACCTCGTATATCGGCTCAATCTCATACTATGCTTCTGGAAGCATCATCCAACAAGGTTCGAGCCTAGCACTCCAAGGCAGCATCGTACCTGTTTCAACAGAAACAGCCCCCACACAGGGTGAGCACACTCCAACTCAAAATTCGATCACAAATCAACATACAAAATCATAATGCAACAATTTAGATTATTCAAAACTCATAAAATATACTCCCTGTACAATTCTGAATCTGTATAGCTTCCACACACTGTTCCTGTTTCAAACTCACGCACTTTCATAATGTCAAATTCAGTATTATCATTGAAAATATGATATCCAACAACACTATGAATCCAATACAACAACAATGCATCATTTATGCTCACATAAATAATTCAACATCAATGTAAACCTGTTTATCCCACTATCTCATTCTCGACACTTTCTCATAATGCTCATGCCCAAGGCATCAATACTCAACTAGTATAATCGGATCACGTACCACTACGTGTCCCCCATAACTCGTATATGAAACTCAATTGTTAAAGTCAAACACTTTCCTGAAACATCATATTCAAAATTGCATGTATACATGAATGTATAGATACTAGATATACCTGCTCGTACGTCACCACGTACCTTATAGTCGACAACATGATACGCTATCCCGACATCCGAAGAATCATGTAGAATCTATATTAAAACCATCACTCAATATTAGCTCATTTATTCAACATTCTCATCATGTAGTTAACATATTCCACTTGTTACTTGGGATTATTATCTTTTATACGAAGAAATGATCTACACAAATCAATAGCAATTTCTCGTACTAACCATATTTCCAGTTATGATGTTCATACTCGAATTATCATCACATACACACTTTAAAAGTTAGCCTTCATATTTTAGTAATAACTCATTAACCAAGAGTTATAGCAATTATACACACATTTATACGCTGGAACGTCCACATAAATAATCTGACATCGTACCTGCATATACTCACACCCATGAATTTTCATAGACACACAACCGAACACGCTAAATTCATAGCCATGTTCGACTACAACAATTCATCAAGTTCAAACGACACAAGCAATAAGATTGACTTCAAAATAGTAGCGAATTCAACCCAAAATCAGCACTTACATTCGCACCTACAAAGCAACATATTATAACCCAAAAATAGCAGATTTTTTTTGAAGCAAAAACAGCAAGGAACTAAGCGAACTAGCAGCTGAAATTTTCGAATTAAAACAGCAAGATCCAACTAAACCAACAGCATGATTTCAGCCTCAACATACTATAATTTCAAACATAGATAACATTAGATTTTCGAACCAAAACCACCTAAATTTAGAAACTAACATGATGATATTTTCTCCTTAAGAACACGCACAAAATCGCCCCCAAGACAGCATATAATTCGAACCATATAACATCATAAATTTGAAATCTGTAGCTGTGCAAGTTCAGCCAGAAAATAGCAGAAAATCGAGCTCTAAACAGTAGGAAAATCAAACTCCAACCAGCCATGGTTAGAACCTAAATGGCAGTATATTTTCGAACCTAATAGCCTCAAATTTTCGAACCAAAATGTTGCAGAAAATCTAACCACATTGCAACAAATTTTTTTTGAACTACAAAACAGAATGGTTCGACCAAATATCAACAGGAAATCGTCCCAAAAATGTCTGAAGAATCGCCCCAATTGCGTCAAAACCGAACCAGCAGTAGTCATCGATCAAAACAGCAGGGGAAGGAACAAGGTACAACAAAGGGTTTGAGTTACCATTCAGTTAAAGATTTATCATTCTAGAAACAACACAAATCAGCATAGAAATATACCAAATCTGAATCGAAAATCCTTGGATTAGCAAACACAAAAATCGACAGCTCCATTTCATTTAAAGCCAGCAAGAAGGTTGAACCCGAAACAACAGCTAAATTCGAACCAATATAGCAATAGGATTTCAAGAAAAACATTAGCTAATCCGATAGAATAACAAGAAGATTTCAGTCAAAATAAAGCAAGAATTTTCGAACCACAACAACGAGGAAATCGAGCCAAAATCGCGCACATGAAAAGGGGAAAGAACTACTAATGAACAAGGTAAGATTTTGCATACCAACCTGCTTGAATTCATCCGAAAATTTCTAGGATTTATCAGATCTTGGCTGGGCTAAAAGAATGAGATCGCGATCGGGAGAGGGAGAGGAGAAGGAGTGTTGGCCGATGATAGAATGAGGGAGGAGTGAGGAAGGTTATGTCAAACACAACCCTAGTTTTAATCTCCACCCTATATTTAATCAACTCCATTCATTTTCATCTCCTCTCAATAATTAATTGTTTTAGTTTAAAACACAATAAATTATTATTATTGCAAGAACCCCTTTGCATTTAATTAACTTTGTAAATTTGATCTCGGAATTATTTATCCCAACTCCGCTCCGAATTCCGATACCCAAGAATTAAATCTCGACATATCATATAAACATCATAATTATTCCAATAAAAATTATTAATTATTCCTGGACATCACACTCTCGCACGCTCAACAGCGGCGATGTTCCTCCGTAGCGACAACATCCCAACTATTGCTCGCTCCATAGCGGCATCATATAACCATGCGTACCAATTCATTGCAACAATGACAATAATATACAAAGCTATGCTCGTACGTTATACGTACCTTATGATTCCGTAGTCCGAACCAAAATTACTGATAGGCTTAGATTTTAAGTGTTTTTAGCTGTAACTTCTTACCATTTTTAGTACTTTTTCCTGGATGAAATTACGCTTTTTGGTGTTTATTTGCTTGTTTCAGGAAAATAGGTTGGAAATGGAAGAATGAGCTAAACTGAAGAAAACGGGTGAAATCGAGGCGAAAAAGAGAAAAAAATGAAGAATTCAGATTTTCGGAGTTTCGATCGATCGAGCCGAGCAGAGAGTTCAGCACCATTTTTATCGAAGGGCCGATCGATCGGAATGAAAATCTCGATCGATCGAGCGAGGCAGAACTTTTAAAGGCTGAAGTGAACAGTGCACCGATCAATCGAAACATATTTTCGATCGATCGAGACGCGATTTGCTGAAGATCTTATTTTCCATTTTAACGTGATTTTCGGTGGTTTAAATGGGAAATCCCTTCCATACCATATGATATCAGATTAGAGAGCGTTGAGAGCCGATTTTTATCACCTACAAACCCTAGAGCCGCCGCCGACAAGAAGGCGGAGAAGCCATCTTCCTCCATTCTTCATCCAAGCTTGAGCAGCCAATTCCGGAGTGCAAGGAAGGAGCAAGAGAAGAGATTACGGTGCAACGCACGGATTCGTTCCAGCATTTATCGTATTTCTAAACTCGGATTTATTTGATTTACATTTTCTTTGGATGTTTTTGAGGTTGAGAAACAATTTAACATCTTATTGATTTGTCTTGAATTAAATTGAGTTTATTTTATCGAGTTTGATGTTAATTGTGTTTGATTTATTGATTCGATTGTGTTTGAGTGAATTGTTACTTAGTGTTCATGAATTAAATGCCTAATAAGATCAAAGCCTAGCTAACTTTGATTTAATCTTGTGAGTTATAACCGAGATCGAGAGATAACGTTATAATACGCTACAGTAATTCATGATGTATGTTTAAGATTGAGATCGAGAGATAAAATCACATACGTGAGCGCTTTAAATCGAGAGATTTAGAGTAACGAGGTTTTGAAGATTTATGCAATATCGGATTAGTAAATAAGTGAACGCGAGTTACTTGTTCTAATTTGATATTAGTTTCTATACAGCTCGAGAGAGTGTATTGAATAATAACGAAAATCTTCACCTTAAGAATTAATTGTTTGGTATTGCCTATTCAAACGAATCTTTAAAGATAACATAGTTGAACGAAGAGCGAGATAAATTTCTCGAGCGAAATTCCTTTGCATATCCGGAAACCATTCATTTTATTTATTCTTATTTTATTTAGGTTCTTTAGTTATAAATTTTGCAGTAGTTAATTTACCCTCTTTTTAATCGTAGGCTAAATATAATTTTACTGGTCTTATTTGGTACTTATACGTTAGTCCTTGTGGATTCGACAACCCTTACTTTCATTTAACTATACTAAAACTTGACACCGTGCACTTACGGTAAATAATCGCTACACTGAGAAATTTTCTGTTTAAAAATAAAGCGGTCAAGATTTTGGCGCCGTTACCGGGGACTAATTTGTATAATATCATACGAGATTAGTTAATTGTAATTTAGCCAATTTTTTTTATTATTTCATTCGAAAAAAAAAAAATTAATAAATTTATTTTTGTTTTTGTTTTGTTTGTCTTGTGAGGTACTTGGAGATGCTACATCAACAAGCCTTCACAAGCTTTGCCCAACAACGTTTCGAACCGTTCTACGCTGTTTGGGAGAGATTCAATGAATTGGCCAACACATTCCGGTATCACAACTTTTCGAACTATACTCTCTTGCAATATTTCTTCAACGGGTTGGATGCACAGACACGAGAATGGGTATTGAGCGGAGCACTGGTGACTGGGAGTCCCCTGGTTGATAGAGATGAGAACAATGTGGTGCACCTGTTCAATGATATGGCGGACTTCGATCATCACTGGCATTGTGATCCTTCACTACAAGGTTGGAGTCACCAATACCCACCGGAGCTTCACTACCCAATTGATACGCCACAACCATTTGAACATCACGAAGAGAGGAGAGATAGTTCTGCAGATGTCACGACTCAGTTAGAGGATACCTTAGTGAGATTCATGGCATCAATTGAGAATAGTTTGGAGTGCCAAACCAACTCTATGCGTCACCTAGAGCAGCAAATGGCGGTCCTCATGGAGACAATTTCAACTAGCTGCCAAGAGGAAGAGATGAGGGCTACAAATCAAGAGGTGACAAATCGAGTTTGGTTTGATGACGATCCCTCAACCAACCAAGTTTGGGGGAGTGATCCTACTAGTGTGGAAAAGTCAAGGGAACTTGAACCTCTTCAAGAAATTGAGACTACTTCAAAGATGTCATCTGAGGAGTTCCCAAGTGAAGATGAGTCGAGTGTGATGGTGGAGAAGGAAGAGACTTTCGAAGATTCCGATTTGAGCCCGTCGATGGAAACATGTTCTATGCCATATGTGGATCCGTATTTTTCATTGATGCCAACTTCACCGCACTACATCCTCCAAAATGCAAAGCCAAATCAAGAATCATTCTCCCATGCCTGCCATTTAAAGACGAATGTTGTTGGAGCGACGAGCTTACATTGTTACAATGTTGCCAATCTTGAGGGCATACTGAATGAAGACCCATTAGTGGTATCATATGATACTTACTATACCACTAATGGGCGGCAGCCGCTCTTTGATGGTTGCTTCTGATGGTCAAGCCGAAGACTAGAAATCAGCGCTTCTTGTGAGGCAACCCAAGCGTATCCTTTTGCTATTGAGTTTAGTTTTATTTTTCAATTTTTGCATTTAGTTTGTTTATCTCTCAAGTCGACGATGTTACCATTTGCATTCTTCTCTTGCTAGGTACTCAGTTGGAGCGATGAACCCTTACAACAGTGGAACTTTCAAAGCAAATCTTCCTCAACCCTCATGCAAGCGTCTTGATCAGGGGAGTTTACTTTTTCCCTTTTGATTCTTTTAAACATTGAGGACAATGCTTGATTTAAGTTTGGGGGGGTGTTTACTGGTTTCTGCTGTTGTCTTGTGTTATTTTCTTGCATGACTGCACTCTTTTGAGACTAGTTCGTCCTTGAGCACTATCAACAAATTTTTTTTTTGTTAGAAATGAGTTATTCTTGAGAAATGATGAGTTGGATTTGCAACGGTAATACATGATGAAATTAATCCTCATCTAGATAGGAGTCATGAAAATGTTTAACTTGTTTGTATATATCCTTTGTTGAGCATTATGTCAAAATTGAGGAATAGTTTGAGCACGTTTTGAGTCATGACTGAGTGAAGTATGTATTGAATAAAGTGAAAACTTGTGTTAACTATGATTAGTCTTGAGCATCTTAGAAAATTCTACAATTTACTTGAGAGCACTTTGAGGAGAAATTTTTAATTAGGAACTTGACTTGGAGATGATTTAGGCGATCTTTGGACCGTTTGTGCCTTTCAAACTTACCTTGTGTACATCATTCCTTAGTGCCCCTCTTGAGCCTTATTGAAAAAGAATGGTATATGCATTGCATATAATTAACTCCCATTCGACATTTTTGGCTAACTCATTATACCTACCTGGGATTGAGCCTAAATGAAAAATTTTATCAGTCCCTAAGAGAGTATAATGAATCTCATTCATTGCACTGAATTGTTATATGTAGATGAGTTCATTGTGAAAAACAAGAATGAGCAATAAGAAAAGATGTAGAGAAAAGCCTTGAAAAAATGAAAACATTGAAATAAGACCCAAAGTGGCCAAGGCTAGAAAAAAATTGAAGAGAAGCTCAGTATTGTGCGATCAAATTTTTGAATTTATACTCTATTCTTTGCATTTATCCTACCTTTTCTTTGGAGCCGACACCAAAAGGCCTAACGCTATAAGCTTTTAAAGACCTTATGATCCAAGTCTAGGGAATAATTACATTATTGGATAGTAGATTTGTAGAATAATTTAAAGTAATCTTGACTTTGAGTTTTTATGGCACATTTTGATCTTAAAAGATATGTATATAACTCATGATTGACAATAACACACACACGCACGTTCCGATGTTGCGATTTATTATTTAGCTTAGGAGAAAACGCTTCCTGTTGAACTTTGAATGACTCTTATTGATGTGTAAGTAGGATTGCTGAGCTTTTACCTTGAGTTGTAAAGATGGTTCATTCAAAGTATTAAGTTTAACTCTACTTTTTGAGCTTATTGCTTGCTTGAGGACGATCAAGTCTAAGTTTGGGGGAGTTGATAGGCTTAGATTTTAAGTGTTTTTAGCTGTAATTTCTTAACATTTTTAGTACTATTTCCTGGATGAAATTACGCTTTTTGGTGTTTATTTGCTTGTTTCAGGAAAATAGGTTGGAAATGGAAGAAATGAGCTAAACTGAAGAAAACGGGTGAAATCGAGGCTAAAAAGAGAAAAAATGAAGAATTCAGATTTTCAGAGTTTCGATCGATCAAGATTATTTCTCGATCGATCGAGCCGGGCAGAGAGTTCAGCACCATTTTTATCGAAGGGCCGATCGATCGGAATGAAAATCTCGATCGATCGAGCGAGGCAGAAACTTTTAAAGGCTGATGTGAACAGTGCACCGATCGATCGAAACATATTTTCGATCGATCGAGACGCGATTTGCTGAAGATCTTATTTTCCATTTTTAACGTGATTTTCGGTGGTTTAAATGGGAAATCCCTTCCATACCATATGATATCAGATTAGAGAGGGTTGAGAGCCGATTTTTATCACCTACAAACCCTAGAGTCTCCGCTGACAAGAAGGAGGAGAAGCCATCTTCCTCCGTTCTTCATCCAAGCTTGAGCGAGCCAATTCCGGAGTGCAAGGAAGAGCAAGAGAAGAGATTACGGTGCAACGCATGTTTTCGTTCCAGCATTTATCGTATTTCTAAACTCGGATTTATTTGATTTACATTTTCTTTGGATGTTTTTGAGGTTGAGAAACAATTTAACATCTTATTGATTTGTCTTGAATTAAATTGAGTTTATTTTATCGAGTTTGATGTTAATTGTGTTTGATTTATTGATTCGATTGTGTTTGAGTGAATTGTTACTTAGTGTTCATGAATTAAATGCCTAATAAGATCAAAGCCTAGCTAACTTTGATTTAATCTTGTGAGTTATAACCGAGATCGAGAGATAACGTTATAATACGCTACAGTAATTCATGATGTATGTTTAAGATTGAGATCGAGAGATAAAATCACATACGTGAGCGCTTTAAATCGAGAGATTTAGAGTAACGAGGTTTTGAAGATTTATGCAATATCGGATTAGTAAATAAGTGAACGTGAGTTACCTGTTCTAATTTGATATTAGTTTCTATACAGCTCGAGAGAGGGTATTGAATAATAACGAAAATCTTTCACCTTAAGAATTAATTGTTTGGTATTTGCCTATTCAAACGAATCTTTAAAGATAACATAGTTGAACGAAGAGCGAGATAAATTTCTCGAGCGAAATTCCTTTGCATATCCGGAAACCATTCATTTTATTTATTCTTATTTTATTTAGGTTCTTTAGTTATAAATTTTGCAGTAGTTAATTTACCCTCTTTTTAATCGTAGGCTAAATATAATTTTACTGGTCTTATTTGGTACTTATACGTTAGTCCCTGTGGATTCGACAACCCTTACTTTCATTTAACTATACTAAAACTTGACACCGTGCACTTGCGTGTAAAGAATCGCTACACTGAGAAATTTTCTGTTTAAAAATAAAGCGGTCAATTACGTGCTAAACACATTAAATAATTCACAATTAATTATACGCATGCAACCACGTGCCCAAGCACGTTCACGACCTCCAATTATATCGTCAATCCATGACGATTAACCATTATAAAAGACCCCGGGCGAAGCATGCATCGATTCCCCAACAACAAAACAATATATACCATAAAACAGGGGATCTCGATCGATATGCCAAATGTGCTCGATCGATCGAGAGCTCTAGCAAAATTATGCCCAAAAATCTTCTTTGCTCGATCGATCGAGCAACCATCTCAATCGATCGCCCAACCTTCTCGATCGATCGGCAACTTTGCTCTATCGATCGAGAGCACTGTTCATCATCTTTAAATTTCACAAATTACGCGTGATCGATCGACCCCTCTTGCTGCTATATCGGCGAGCCCTGCAACAGCCCAAAAATGGTGTTTTATGGTTTAAAATCCCCAAATAAACAAACCCAACACCCATTATACCAACATTCCTCAACATAAACTCCATAAAACTTCTTAAACAATCCAACCCAAAAATCTTTAAAACTTCCAAAACTCAGACCCAACCTTATCCTTAACCAAAGAGCACAATACTACTATAAAAAAAAGATAAATAACAATATCTAATTATCTTCGAGAAGTTCGGCTCCCAAGTCGAGCCTCCAACGATTTTGCTCCAAAGAAGAAAAGGGAAGGGTTTGGGGAAGAAGGTGCGAGAGAGAGGAGAGAGGGAGGAGAGAATTTGTGCAATCACTGAACACCGAGTCCACTCGGTATATATAGTACAAAGGCTTAAAAATCCCGAGTCCTCCACAAATACATGATGACTCATTAAAAATCATATGTGTTCAATAATTACCTCTCAATCTCAACATTTCATTACCAGCCCCAATTCAAAGCACCCCAGATCCCAGATCCCACCAAAAACCCAATTCCAAGGTTTAACACCACGATGAGAATACAATCTCAACCATTGGATCCAACGACTCCAAATACCGGATTTCAAATCATCGGGAGTCCCAACACCACAATTAATTCATAGCCACAATTAAAATCCATTAAGAATCATTACCACACCGAGATTTAACCATTAATTCCCAGGCATCACAGATTTTATTCTCATTGAGGCGTTAAACATTGGAATTGTGTTGGTAGTGGTATTTAGAGTCTGGGGTCTTGGGATTGAGGTTTGCGATATAATTGAGTGAGTGAGAGATAATTATTGAACACGTATGATTATTAAAGAGTTTTGGTGCAAGTATTTAAAACTCTGGTTTTTGGAGCCTTGGTACTATATATACCAAGTGGACTCGGTGTTCAACCATTCTCCACTTCACTCACTCTCTCTTCCTCACCGCCTCTATCCCTTCCCCCAACCCTTTCCCTTTTCCCTCTTTCTCCCCAAGGAAGAAAGAATCGAGCAAGGCTCGATTTCGGAGCGAGATTTCTCAAAGATTTATGGGTAATCTTCTTCCCCTCTCTCTTATCTAAATTTTGATTGTATTTTTGTTGAGTTTGGTTAAGTATGGAGATGGGTTTGAGTTTTGGGGGATTTGGAAGAAATTATTAAATTGATGTATTTGGTGTTTTTACAGAGTTATAATGGAGTTTTTGAAGTATTATGGGTGTTGGATTTGAGTATGGGTTTGAAAGACGCCATGGAAGCAAATTTTTTTTCGAAAAATCGCAGGTCGCGATCGATCGCTACGTTGGCGCCAATCGATCGCCACACATTGCTGAAAATTGGTTACGATGAATAGTGTTCATGATCGATAACGAGCAAGAAGGCGATCGATCACAAGGATGCAGTGGATTCTGGCGATCGAGCGGTACTGAGTGGCGATCGATCGCGAGGAGCCAGTGGATTATGACGATCGATCGGTGCTAAGTGGCGATCGATCGTGGCACCGATCGATCGCGGAGGTTTGATTTTAGGCAATAAGATTTCACGATCGATCGTGAGAAAACGGCGACCGATCGCGGCCCCTGTTTATTTTTGTAAAATTTGTTAAATGTTGGGATTTTGGAGATGTGATAATTATGGTCGATTTTCATGATGAATTCTACATTTCCAATAAAATATTACACAATTAAATGGAGTGTCTTGAGTTGAACTTTAGTAAGAGGTATTACTCGTTTGAGTTAATTAATGACTCGTTGGATGAGAATAAAATGGGATGCCTTAAGTAGTATACAAAGTTTTGTATTTGTGACTAATCATCATGATAGGATGATGTATAAGGAGCTTGAGTATGTGATTATATGCACGTAATTGATTGTCAGTTATTAATTGTGTATAGCGAATCATTCACTGGGTCTCGGGACGCAGGCAATGACTGGCTCTTGCTATTGGATTATAAGGTACGTATATTGTACGAGCATAGTTAAATATATTATTGTCATGGTTAAATGAATAATGTATTATTGTTGCGATGTGATACGATTATGAAATTGTCGATTAAAATATATTTTATTTTTGTAAATAAGTATATAATTGATTATGGAATTTGCGGTTTGAGCATGAGTATAGTTAATCATTGTAGTGATTAACTGATTTGCAGTTTGATGATTTTGGTTAATGTGAGAACATGAACAACATGAGAGATCTCATATGGTAATCGTACATACATGGAGTATTTTCTGAATTTACAGTTTTATATTCTGTAATTTACGAATTGTGAGATTGATGATACTATGATTGTGCTATAGGATTCTCACCCCGTGTGGAGGTTATTTATGTTGAAACAAGTATACATCATTGGCTCTAGAGATAAGTTCGATCTATGGAAGGAGGGTGCTCTTAGGAGCTCGGTATCAGTGTTGGTATGAATAATACTTTTTATACAATTGATACATAATTACTGGTTCAGTGCTCATCTATGAGCATTTTGATATGTGTATATGGTTGGTATAAGGGTTGTGAGATTTCTCTTTTCATTTATGATTTGCATGCATTTTAATTAAGGAAATTGCATGATGAATTGAGAATATGAGATTGGTGCATTGTATAGTGTATACTAGTGTTAGTTGAATTGTGTTGGGAATTGAATGAGAAGATGATTAATGTTAAAAATGTTATAGACATCATGCCTTTGTTATGGAAGCATGTATAGAATTCCCTATTGATATGAATGTATGCACTAATATAGATGATAAATGCACTAACGACGGGATTAGGACGTGGGGTTCTTACATTAGTGGTATCAGAGCAGCGGTTTGCTCTTTGGGCTGTTTGAGGGTCTAGGGATATGTTGGTAGAAGTGAATATCACATAATTTATTCATGATTGCAAATGTGTGCCAGCGTGACATGACATTTATATACTGACGTGTATAGTATGATATGAGGTCATGAATGGAAATTATGTTATTGCTAACCATCGTGGTTGCAGGATGACCGATGATACCAATGAACATACACACTGAGGGTGTTATTATTGAAGAGTGCTATCAACCGGTACGTATTTAAAAAGCATATCATAGATTTAACTGTTTTAAGAGTAAATGATGTTGATTGAAATAGTATGCAACTTGTATAAACAAGTGCTACGAAATCTGATTTTGTAGAGAAATCAGGAAATGTGAAATGAGATGTGCTGTCTGATGACAGGAAATGGAGGACAATGATGTGCTATTGATATGAGACAACAGACGGTGTGATAATCGGGTATGGGTACCTTATGATTATAAGAATGCAAGCATATGTGGATTTATGCGCATATTGATATGGATTTCTTATCGTGAAGCATGAATACTTGGTTTTGTCATTGTGCATACAAATGTATTGCGATTATTGTGATACTACACTTATATCAATAAGCAATGGATCAGAATATTTGCCGATGTCTTATCGAGCGTTGGATCAGGATATTTACCCCTGTCATATTATAGCATGGGTCACTAGTATGTCGAAGCGATGGATATCATTGAGCCGCCGATAATTCGAAGCGAGGGATATTATTGAGCCGCTGATATGACGTAGTAGGGATTGTAGAGATTGTGAGATGTTATGTTAATTTGTGTATATTGAGATTATTGCAATAATACAGATATGTTGAGCAGCGATGGATCAGGATATTTGTCGTTGTCATATCGTAGCGCGTGTGATACCCGGAAATTAATTGTATTAATTTCGGAGTGATTATGATCCCTAATTGATTTTAATTGTGGTAATTATGAGATATACAGTGTTGAGACTCCCGAGGATTTTAATTCGATATCGGGGTTGTTGGATCCAAGGGTGGAGATTTATTCTCATTGAGGTGTTAAACCTTGGAATTGTGTTAGTAGTGGGATCTGGAGTCTGGGAGCTTTGGATTGAGGTGTGATGTAATTGAGTTATTGGGAGATAATTATTGAACACGCATGATGTTTAATGAGTTGTGGTGCGAGTATTTAAAATTCGGATTTTTGGAGCCTTGGTACTATATATACCAAGTGGACTCAGTGTTCAATCATTCTCCACTCCACTCCCTCTCTCCTCCATCGTCTCCCCCACCTTCCCCTTTCCCTCCCCTTTATTCTCCATGGAAGAATTGAGCTAGGCTCGAGTTTGGGGCCAAATTTCATGAAGATAATTGGGTAAGATTCTTCCCCTCGCTTTTATCTTCATATTGGTTTCATTTTTATGGTATTTGGTTGTGCATGTCAATGGGATTGAGTTTTTGGTTTTTTAAAGATTTTTGTTGTGTTTAAGGAGTATTTATGGTGTTCTTGTTAAGGATTTGTGGAGTAGGGGGTGTTGGGTTTGTTGATTTGGAAGTTTTTGCTCAAAAAACGCCATTTTTGGCTGAAACAGAACGGAGCAAACTTTCGCTAGGGCTGAGGCGATCGATCGCCGCGTCGTTGGTAAAATTTTGAAGATGATGAACAGCTTAGCGATCTATCGCTTGAAGCTTAGCGATCTATCGCGTGAAGCTTAGCGATCAATCGCCCAGTGGCAGTAGCCAAATGCATTGAGAGGCGATCGATAGCCTGGGAAGAAGCGATCGATCGCCCATGTCTATTTTTAAAGGCGATCGATCTCCTGGGAAGAAGCGATCGATGCCGATGCCTGATTGTTGGAAAACTATTTTGTGTTACGATTTTGACGTATGCTTTGCCCGAGTCTTTATGTGTTTAATCATCATGATAGGATGATGTATATGGAGGTTGAATACGTGCTTGAGTAGGTATTTATGCACACGTAATTGATTGTGAGTTATTAATTGTGTACAACGAATAAGTCACTGAATCTCGGGGCAAAGGCAAGGATTGGCTCTTGCTATTGGACTATAAGTTACATGTAACGTATGAGCATGATCAAATATATTATTGTCTTTATTAGATGAATGGTATACAAAAATGTTGCGATGAATTAGCATGTATTGCGAGTGATGTTGGTGCCGCTGTTGAGCAAGCAAGGTGTATGATGCTGTCGCTGTTGAGCGAGCACTGGTTATGATGCCATCATTGTTGAGTGTGTGAGAGGTTAGAGTGTCGGTTTCCATTGAGCGAACAATGTAATGCGATGTGTTGAGATTGTGAAATCATTATTGTAACAATTTAGATATAATTGATTATGGAATTGATGACATGAGTATGGGCATAGTTAATCAATGTAATGATTAAATGATTTTGGAATTTGATGAATTTGGTTATTGTGAGAACAAGAATAGTATAGGAGACCCCATACGGTACCGTTACATACATGTAGTATTTTCTGAATTTGCAGTTTTATATTCTGTAAATTATGAATTGTTAAATTGATGATATTGAGATTGTGCTATTGGTATGCTCACCACGTGTGGGGGCTGTTATGTTGAAACAGGTAGAACGGGTACATCATTGGCTCAGGATGAGTTCGAGCTATTGAATAAGGATGATCCTAGGAGCTGGGTATCGGCATTGGTATGAACAATACTTCTTATACAGTTGATACACATTTATTGGTTCAATGCTCGATTGTGAGCATTTAGATATGTGTATATGGTTTGTATAAGAGTTATGAGACATCTCTTTTCATTTATGATTTTCATGCAGTTTAATTAAGGGGAATTGCATAATGAATTGAGAATATGAGATTGGTGCATTGTACAGTGTATACTAATGCTAGATGAATTGTGTTGAGAATTAAATGATAAGAGGATGATGTCAAAAATTATGTACAAGAATTCCCTAATGACATGAAATTATACACTATTATATGTGACAATGCATTAATAGTGGGTTAAGGGCAAGAGGTCCTTACACTAGTGGTATGAGAGCAGTGGTTAGCTCTTTGGGCTGTTTAAGGGCCAAGGGATGTGTTGAGATAACTGAATGGCACGCTAACTTACATGATTATAGTTTAGCATTTGTGTGGTGCATTGATTATATGCTTCCATGCATATTTTATGATATGAAGTAATGGAGAATTGTGTTATTGCTAACCATTGTAGTTACATGATCCTACGGAATATGAGAAATGTGATATTGAGCGATAACCAGGATGGTAAACATACCCACTGAAGTGACGTTGTTTGAAGATGACAATAAGTGGGTAACTATTTAAATAGTTTTTATTGGTTGAATGTGAAGTTATAATGATTTGATATTGTTGCTAATGGAAGGATAAATGTGCACTTGTGTTATATATGCGTGCAATGTTGAGAAACTTGATTTTGTAGGGAATGAGAAATGGGATATGCTGTCTGAGGGCATGAAATGGTGGACAATACTGTGCCATTGGTTTATGACAACGGATGATCTGAGGATAGAGTATGTGTATGTTGAGATTACAAGAATGCAGGTATACATGAAGTTATGCATGTGCATTATTGTTTGAATTGTCATGTGAGGCACCTCTTGAGTCCAATGGACAAAGTGCTACATGTATGGGGGTCACCTCTTGAGCCTAAGGGGCAAAGTGCCACGTACATGGGAGTCACCTCTTGAGCCGGCGGAGCAAAGTGATACAATCATGTTAATGTCGCTGTCGTGTCGAAGCAATGATAATGCCGCTGTCACGTCGAAGCGATGATAATGTCGCTGTCATGTCGAAGCGATGATAATGCCACTGTCGTGATGATACATGCCGTTGTCACGTCGAAGCGATGATGATGCCGATGTCATGTCGAAGCAATGATAATGCCGCTGTCTTATTGCGCGATGAATCGGGATATTTGCTACTGTCATATCGTAGCGTTGGTCGCCGGTATGTCGAAGCAAGGGATATCCAATGAGTCGCCGATAATTCGAAGCGATGGATATTATTGAGCCATTGATATATAGAATACTTGCCGCTGTTACACGAAGCGAGGAGTATTGATTACATACCGCCGTAGTGCGATGAGTATGTTAGCAATTTATATTGATCATGTATTGATTGCAGATGGCAGTGACCGTCGTGTTGTAAATATTCACATTGTTGTTCCTTGGGTGCATGAGAAGTAGACCCAAGAGGATATTGACATGTTCCAGGGGAACAAAGAGTTGAGGTAACCTTATTCATTCGGTGTATTATGTCGAGATAAACCATTTGATTTAGTTGGTATATGAATATATGTTAATGTATGTTGATAGATGCTGATTGCATTATCTCAGTTGAGTTATATTGATTATGAGAACCGATTGTACAGATGGAATAAAGGAGAATGAAATTGAAATGAAACATATATAATTATGTTCATCTGTTCTTGCGTTGCAGTAACGAGACAGTGCGAGGTGTAACCCCTGTGGTAATACCACCATATCTATGGTATGAAATGAGTAATAATACTGGTTTTGTGATGATGTTTATTGCTGTGAAAGCATGCTAGTTCTTGTATATTTTTGGATTGATAATTGATTAATCACTAGTGGTATTGAACAGAATTTAATCATGCAAGAATGAGATGAATGAGAATGTCACGATTGATATGGGATCACTGTGAATGCCGTGTGTGTACATGTGATCATTGTAAATGCAAAGAGTTGACGTAGAACTATCGTGAATGTAAAAATAAGTATGAGGTCATGATGATATTAACTGGTGTGTAATAACAATGATGATAAGTAATCATGTGATGATTAATAATGAACTAGACTTGACGTGACGAACGATATACGATATTGTTGTGTGAATGCATATGTGATATAGAGATATTCACAAGTAATGATCTATTATGTTTTGAGGTAGAATTAGTAACTGAGACGAGTATGAATGATGATGCATACATGCGATAATTACTAATGAATGTTCTAGCAATTATACAACATTAGAACCTGGTAACGAATGATAAGTGATGAGACAATAGATCTAAGAACTTATGAATACTCACCACGTTGCAATGAGTTACGTCTTTGAGATGAAAAAAATTAATTGTTGTGTTGAATTCTATCACACAGATAGGTTATCGTGTGTTGAAGTATGATATGTATATGTTAGTTCCGGGATTTAAAGATGACAAAACAGACCAGACCGATCGAGCCTATGACAAAACAGATCAGACCGATCGAGCCTATCTCAAAATAGACCAGATCGATGTAAACCAGACTGACCAGATCGACGCAGATCCAGATCGATCAACAAGATCAGAGCAGACCAGCTCGATGCAGATTAGATCAGAACAGACGAAGTTAGTAAGCTTCGTTCTTCAGTCTGAATAATTAACGGCTATTTATTGAAGCATTTAATGTGCTGAACAAGACCAAGGATTGAAGATTACCTTAAATGGTAAATAGACAAAGGAGAGTCTATCTGAAGCGCCGAAAGAACAAACCAGAAGGGAAAGTATCTAAAGTAGAAGACTGCAACATGTTCAGAGATGATTATATATAGGTGCAACTTCAAAAGCTCAAATAGAGCATGAGACGCAAGAGATTCAAAAACGCATAAAAGATCAATCAACTTTATCGAGCATTCAGTTGAGCTGAACGCTATCATCGGAAGATTTCAACTTATCGATCTGCTCAAAATTAAAAGCACTGCTTATCGTTTCATTTGATCATTTAAGGATCCTTTAGGCTTCGATTAAACCACTCTTTCAATTGTATTTTGTTCTAAGATAGAAGAGTGATTCATTTGTAACTGTCAGACAGACAGATTGAGAGACTAGGAGTTTCAGTCTGGTAGTGGGGTAAATCCAGCTGAATCGGGGTTGTACAAAATGTTGTAAAAACATATCTCGTCTACTTACATTTCGCACTATCTTGCATTGCATAGCCATCAACCGTTCTTACTAGCTAAGAACATACCATTTCCGCACTTTCATTTTAGTGGTCTGTTCTACTTAAATACTGGTTAAGAAACAGATTTCATTTACTAACCTGAGTGGAATCAATAAGAATTAATTTTTGGAGGAGTGTTCATTCACTCCCTCCCCCCTCTAAACACTCCCGTCCGGGCAATGTCTACATTCCAATGTGAATGCTATACCTTTAAATGAATTGGTTGGAGCCAAATTTTATATTATGGAATTCTCGGCCGAGTTTTTGGCTATCTTTTAAACATATAAAATGAAATATTTTGGGTATTATGCATGCTTAGCCGGGGGGCTTTTATTTTGGTAATTGTCATGGATGGACGATGGGTTTGGAAGTTGTGAACGTGCTTGGGCACGTGATTGCATGCCTATGTTTAATTGGGAGTTATTTGTGTGTTAGCATTTAACTCATCGGGTCGTGGGACTCAGGCAAGGTTGGACTCGAACTACGGAATCATAAGGTACGTATAACGTACGAGCATAGCCTGTTATGATATTGCAATTGTGAAATGCATGGTATGTGTTACTTGCAATAAGTGGATATTGAAATGCAAGGTATATGGTACCTACTATAAATGGGTGGTGAAATGCATGGTATATGGTAATTGTGATAAATGGACACATGTGCATTGGGAATTATATGGTGTCACTTTTGGGCGAGCAATGATTGAGATGTTGTCGCCTTTGAGTGAACATCGGTTGGGACGCCACTGCTGTTGAGCATGCGTGAGAATGAAATGCCGCTATTGTAGAGCGATCAATGAAATAGAACTATGGAACCATCAGTGAGATATATGGAATACTTGTAATCATTGTTTAATGATTTGATATTATTGATTATGATATCGGTATGCAGCAAACGAATTTGTTAATCAATGTAATGATTAACTGGCGATTGGGAATTTGATGGTTTCAGTTATTTTGAGAACAGGGACAGTGCAGGGAATCCCGGATGAGGATGATGCCATCCAGGGAGCATCCTTTATATTTCATAGCATTTACATTTTTGTAAATTATGAATTGTGTTATTGTGATTATTGGATTTGGGATATTGGTATGCTCACCCCGTGTGAGGGCTGTCTCTGTTGGGGCAGGTTATTAGGTACATCGATGTCTTGGAGTTGAGCTCGAGCTGTGGATTTGAGGTGCTTCCAGGATCGAGGTACTAGCGACGGTATTGAGCATGATACTTTATACATAAGATACACGCATACTTATTCGATGCTCGCATGTGAGCAGTATTATGTGTATATGGATTGTATAAAGAAGGCAAGGGCCTTTCTCTTTTCATTTATGTGTTGCATGCAATTAATTATTGAATTGCTTAAATGAACTGAGAATATGTTAGTGTATTATGATGGTGCATGATATGTATGTGGACTTGGTTGGGGGAAAACTTAGACATTATATGGAATAATGTAAAGAATTTTATTATTGGCATGATTCACTATGGTGATAAGTGGGTTTTTCCCCTACATGTTTGATTACATGCACTAAATGCTTGGGTTAATACACTAATAACGGGTTAAGGCCACGGGGGTCCTTACATTAGTGGTATCAGAGCAGTGGTTTGTTCTTTTGGGGCTCTTGAGGGCCTAGAAGCATATCGATGGAAATGAGTAGCACATAATTATGCATGATGGTAGTTAGTGTTGTGTGACACAACTAGTTTGCTTATGTGCGTTTATGATATGTGATCATAGTGGAACAATTATATGTCATGACATCTATGGAATCATAATATAATCTGTTGATTATGATTGTGAGTTGTGGCACTGGGACAACCAAAGGGAGCATTTTGAAATGCATTGGGATACAGGAAGTACTTTGTACTCATGATTTATGCATTTACTCATTATAATCATATTGTGGTGAATATGGATTATTATATGCTCGTGGTTTGGGATTGTTCCTATAGGGACGCTATGACACGAAGGGCTAAGGCCAGGGTTGAAAGACACGAAATGGTAACCTGCATTTTATATACATCATGGATTATGCATTGTGGTTGATTTTAATGCTTTGCCGCCAAATGTTGAAGCGAGGGTATTGCTGCATGTCGCATTTGTGCGAGGTGCATTAAAATACACTCATTTATGGTTGTATATATGGGAGTGATGATTTTAATGCTTTGCCGCTAAATGTTGAAGCAAGGGTGTTGCCGCATGTCACATTTGAGCGAGGTGCATTAAAATTCACTCATGGTGATGTATATTGGGATATGTAATATGCATTGTGTTGCAGGTATAGATGGAATGCTTGGTGAATATCCCATGAGTCATTGTTATGGATGAGTGATGATTTTAAATGCTTTGCCACTGTCACTTGATGCGATGATAGAATACTTGCCGCTGTCATATCGTAGCGAGGAAAGAATATTTGCTGGCCAATGTTGAAGCGAGGGTATTGCCGATGTCGCATTTGAGCGAGGTTATTCTATGCCGCTGATATGTCGAAGCGAGGGGTATTAGTGCCGCGGTCATGACAAGCGAGGTGCATTAAAATACACTACTGTAACAAGACTATGGATCGGCTATTCTATTGGCGATGGTTAATGCTGCGGGGTATTCATAGCGACGGTACATTCCGCTATTCTATTGGCGATGGTTCATGCCGCAGGGTATTCATAGTGATGGTACATTCCGCTATTCTATTGGTGATGGTTCATGTCGTCAGGTATTCATAGCGATGGTTCATTCCGCTATTCTATTGGCGATGGTTCATGCCACCGGGTATTCATAGCGATGGTTCATTCCGCTTTTCAATTGGCGATGGTTCATGCCGCCGGGTATTCATAGCGATGGTTCATTCCGCTATTTTATTGGCGATGGTTCATGCCCCCGGGTATTCATAGCGATGGTTTATTCCACTATTCTATTGGCGATGGTTCATGCCGCCAGGTATCACATAGCGACGGGTCATTCCGCTACATCTATGGCGATGGTTCATGCCGCCAGGTATCATATAGCGATGGTACATTCCGCTACATCTATGTCGATGGTTCATACCGCCGGATATCTATAGCGATGTTTTATGCCGCTGACTCTATGGTGAGAGATCATGCCGCGGATTCTATAGCGATGGGTTATACCGCTATGTACGTAGCACTGGATTACACCACCTACGAGCGATGGGTGCTGATTGCGTACCACTGTTGGACGATGGAGACAGGTATGCCGCTATCTTATTAGCGATGAAGTATGTCATATTACTGTTTTATTAGCATTATTGTGGATGCATGTGTTGTTATACATATACCGTCATGTGTTTGACGATGAGACTATGAATGTCATGTATTGACATGTACCGTCACGAGTTGACGATGTTATTTTGAATGTCATATGTTGACAGGTACCGTCACGGGATGACGATGACATAGTGGATGTCTATGTAGTCACGTAGCGTCGTTTCGATGAATAATACATTTATGTATATGTATTTATTCATATGGTTTAAGTTCCAATGCGAGCACATGGTAGTGTCTGGGTCACTAGTTGACGAGACCATTATGCCGAGCAGGTCGCTCGATGAATTATTGGGTGCGCCGTACAGAAAGTGTACCGCAGCACATATTTGAGGAAAATATTTTACGAGTAGTTGTACCTTTGGGTATACTCGTTGGAATGGCTATGGCCAAGTGATTGGTAGCAGGAGTAGTTGTTGAGAAAACTACTTTCTTACGCCAAGGTGACATGTGGTAGACATGATCACACCCACCCCTGAGGGTGTGGAATAAATCCTACGGAACTAGGATTGCTTTGTGGTTGAGCAAGGACACCAGGATGTCCTTTGTGCTTTGGTATTAGAGAAATATTGGGTGATGACCCACTACTCTAATGGATACTACGGTATGTTGTACCGGGGTGGAACGTATGATACGTTGGTAGGCTGGGTATAAGCCTATGGAGGCAGCGTTTTGCTAGCCAGATATTGTATAGTGTTATAGTGTGCTTGTTATGGCAATTATACTGCACGTTGGGACCGAGTTCGGTGAATCGTATGATGATATGATGAGGACTTATGGTAGACTCTTGTAGTCTCTATGTGGCATGATGATTGAGGCATAGAATACCTCACGGGAACGTTTATACGTCTATTGTTTTGAGGGACTTGTACTGGGACAGCTCAATTTTGTTGGTAGTACCAACACGAGTGTCAACAAGTCGTTGTTAGCTCTAGTGGAGCATCCTTGCATATGGAATGTGTGACATCCCCGAAATGGTTAATTGCTATTTGGCTTTAATTGTGTTTACATGATTAATTATGTGGTAATTGATTATGTTTTGGGATTTATTTACCTTATGTGGAAATGCATGGTCATGTGGATAGGGTGACCCGGGGTTGCATTTCAGGGTGCATGTGGTGCATGTTGGGTAAATATTATTGGAAGCATGATTTATTTGCATTGGTTAGCAATTAATTGGAAATCATGTGTTAATTGATATTATGGTGCATTTTGAGTAAATGCTTTGAAAAATATCATGTTGGGGTGTTTTATACACCATGGAATTATTTTGGTATCATTTTAAATTACCTCACCTTTAATACCCAACCCCACCCCATCCAACACTTTTCACTTTACCAAAACAAACACCCAAACCCTTCTCTTTTCTTCACATTTTCGTTCTTGAGCTTTAAGGTGAAGAGAAGTACTTGCAAAATCTTGTTTTGAGGAGATTGTTGGGTGATTTGAGATCCCCAAGAGGTATGGGTACCTCATTGTTAATTTTGTAAGGTTTTGTTTAAGTTTGGGTTGGTTTGAAGGGTTTTAAAATGGGTTTGTGTTGGGTGTTGTGATTTTGGTAGTGTTTTAGTTGGATGTTGTTTATTTGAGTTTGTTATGATGTTTATGGGTGGTTTTGAGTTGTTGGGTTTGATTAATGTTGGTGTATGTGGGTGTGTATGAGATGGGGTTGAAGATGGGTGAATAGTGCCCAAACCCCGCATGCCCACAGCTCGGCGATCGATCGGCGTTTTTCTCGCGATCGATCGCGAGCAGCAGGGCTGAGGCAGTAAGCCTCAGCGATCGATCGCGATCTTGGCGCGATCGATCGGCGAGGCCGCGATCGATCGGCGCTAGCTTCGCGATCGATCGCGGATTGTGCAATTTCGTTGGGCGAGGCAGTGTGATCTCGCGATCGATCGGGGCTTGATGGCGATCGATCGCGAGATGCCAAAAATGATGTTTTTGGTTATTTTTGTGGGATTTTTGGTATTGGACTATTATTGGGTTCTAATATTGGTATTTGTGAATATGTAGAACCAACCCAGGTGGCAACGCAGCCAAGGAATTGAGGTCCAACCACATTCCACATTTTGGAAAGGTACGTAGTGGACGTACGGGCACCCAACGGTAACATGTATTTTATATACTCATTGTTTATGCATTGTGGATGCGAGTATATATATGTGGTATTGCATTGTGGATGCATATACATGTTGATTTATGCCATATGAGGTATTGCATTGTGGATGCATATACATGGTAATTTATGCATATTGATGTTAGATGCATATTATGATTATTGGATGCACATCCCATGAGTCGTGGTCATCCTTTGATGATTTTAATGCTTGCCGCTTTTTGTTTTGGTTCCGCTAAATGTGAAGCGAGGGGTGGGAGCGCCGCATGTCACATTTGAGCGTGGTTGTCATATGGGGCGAGGAAAGGGTATTTGCCGCTCTCTGTGAAGCGAGGGGTGGGAGCGCCGCATGTCCATTGTAGCGAGGTTATCCTATGCCGCCCATATGAATATAAGCGAGGGGCATTAAAATACACTGTGATGGACAGACTAGGGAATGGTGACCAATATGTGGTACAGTTGAGATGGTATATGATGTCATGACATGTTTGGCCATTAAAAATAATCTATTGATTATACTCATGAGTTCTGGTACAGGGATAACCAAACGGGAAGCGTTTGAAATGCACGGGAAACAGGAAGTGTTTCATATTGATTATGCATTTACGCTTTATCTTCATATTGTGTTGAATATGAATGATTATTATTGCTCATGTTTGGGGGTTGTCCTTGTAGGTACCTTTTTGGCATGATAGATGGGCTTGAACGGGTTGAGACAGTGAGCTTCACGAGCATCTTTGGTAGATGAAAGGACATGATTCTTTTGTATAGTGCCTACTCTAGGAGTAGCGTAAAACTATAGTGGACACATTCATTTGTTGGAATGTAATTAATCCTTTTGGTAGTCCTTTATTTTGGCATGTAAATGCTTAAGCTCATAGACTCAACTTGTTTACTCTACTCTGATCATTTATTTAGCTCTATTATGCCTTTATTCCGCACTTAAGGATTAGGGTCCTTACATTTGTGGTATCAGAGCACAGGTTAGAGAACCCGGGAACGAGTGAAGGGTAGCCTTAGCATGGTTGGCTAGGTGCTTACATTTGAAGCATGTTTATGCATGTGGTGCATATTACTGTATATCCTGTTATACTAACATGCTTATATCACTCCTGTTATCTAACGACATGTTATATATTGCTTTGGATTGTTGTTAACATTTGTGTTACAGCATGGCTGCTAATGAGGAAGTCGGAGATGTTGGGAGTGTAAATGCGAGTATTGGACAGGCTAATCCTCTACCTCCACCGGCTGTAGGAATGGAACCAGTGGTCCAGTTATTGCTACCGGGTGAGATTAGCTTGACTCAGTTTCTGTCTTATCATCCGCCCCGGTTTGAGGGGACAGAGTCCGGAGAAGAAGCTGAAGAGTGGCTGGAGAGACTTGAACAGATCTTTGTATCGGCTCCGTGTGCTATTACTGCTTGGCTGAGGCTGGCGGAGTTCCAGTTGGCTAAGAAACCATTGATGTGGTGGAGGAGCACAGTAATGGAGATGAGAGCACTGGGTGCTGTGATTGACTGGACGCTCTTCAGGACCAGGTTCTTGAACCGATACTTCTCCGCGGCAGCAAGACAGACAAAAGAGGATGAATTTGCAAGTCTGAGGCAGGGGAACATGACAGTGGCAGACTATGCCACACAGTACTCATCACTCCTTAGGTATGTCCCCCATATTGCCTCTGATGGACGTGCCAAGATGAGAAATTTCATGAAAGGACTGCGACTGGAGCTCTATGACCGGGTTATCATCAATAACCCAACTTCTTTTGATGATGCTCTCACAAGAGCGGAGCTTGCTGAGCTAGGAGTGGGAGCTTATGCCATGCCACCACCGGTACCGCAACAGAGGCAGACTAGTGACAGTTTGAGGCCTCGGGGTGAGCCATTTAAACCCCGTGGTGCCTCTTCATCTTCGCGGTATGGTGGAAAGAAATACTTTGGTCAGAAACAGGATGGCAAGAAAGGAAATTGGTCGGCCAATCGAGGATCTTCACAAGGGGATAGGCCGGGAGAGCCGATGTGCAACAACTGTGGAGGACCACATTCTTCAAACAAGTGTCCTGCATGTTATGTCTGTGGCAAGATGGGCCACATTGCTCGGTATTGTCCCACCAGGGGAGGCCAGTCAGAGTATCAGGGCAGCAGGCCAAGGTTTGAGGACAGGACAGTGCAGCAGAGGCAACAGTTTGGGCCTCGTCCATCGGGAGGTCAGACAGTGGGACCACCCCAGGGACAAGTATATGCACTGACCAGGGAGCAGGCTCAGGCAGCTCCAGAGGAGGTGATTGCCGGTACGTGTCATTTATTTACGTACCCTGCTTTTGTTTTGATAGATACAGGTGCCTCCCATTCCTTTGTGTCTGTGGGATTTGTGGAAAGACACCATATGCGCACGTCTTCTTTGCCCACGCCTCTATTGGTCTCGACACCCACTGGAAGAAATGTTGTTGCTGATCAGTTTTTGGCAGATGGCCTCATTTATTTTGAGGGCAACGAGTTGAGATCAGACTTGATTGTGCTGGGTATGTCAGACTTCGACTGCATCTTGGGTATTGATGTTCTGAACAGATATCAGGCAGTGGTAGATTGCCGACAGAGGACAGTGAAGTTCAGACCTGAGTTGGGCAGTCAGTGGACTTTCTTTGGCAACGGATCTCGTGCGAAGATTCTGTTGATTTCAGCGATCAAGATGTCTCAGCTGTTGGAACGTGGGCACACGGGCTATCTTATTTATGCCGTGGACACGTCTGAAAAGAGTAAAGAACTGAGGGTTGAGGATGTACCAGTTGTGGCAGAATTTGCTGATGTATTTCCAGAAGAGATCCCAGGATTTCCACCGGCCAGGGAAGTTGAATTTGGGATCGAATTGTTGCCAGGGACATCCGCTATCTCTCGTGCACCTTATAGGATGGCACCGGCTGAGTTGAGAGAGTTGAAAGAACAGTTGCAGGATCTCTTGGACAAGGGGTATATACGCCCGAGTGTGTCGCCATGGGGCGCACCAGTTCTCTTTGTGAAGAAGAAGGACGGTTCGATGCGGTTGTGCATCGATTACCGGCAGCTGAACAAGGCTAGAGTGAAGAACAAGTATCCTCTCCCAAGGATAGACGACTTGTTTGATCAGTTGCAAGGTACCAGGGTGTATAGCAAGATTGATTTGAGATCCGGGTATCATCAGATTCGGGTCAGAGAGGAAGATGTGCAGAAGACAGCGTTCCGGACTCGATACGGGCATTATGAGTTCTTAGTAATGCCGTTCGGTGTGACGAACGCCCCGGCCGTCTTTATGAGTCTGATGAACAGAGTGTTTCAGCCGTATCTTGATCAGTTCGTCATCGTATTTATTGACGACATTCTTATCTACTCCCGGAGTGAGGAAGATCATGTGAAACACTTGAGGACAGTGCTTCAGATTCTCAGAGAGCATCAGTTGTATGCTAAGCTCAGTAAGTGCGAGTTTTGGCTGAGCAGTGTAGTGTTTCTGGGGCATGTCATTTCGAGCAGTGGGATATCAGTGGACCCCAAGAAGATTGAGGCTGTGATGGAGTGGGCTGCCCCCACTTCTGTGCCTGAGATCCGGAGTTTTCTTGGTTTGGCCGGGTATTATCGGCGCTTCGTCGCGGGCTTTTCGAAGATTGCCAAGCCGCTGACTCAGTTGACTCAGAAGGGTGTGCCCTTCTTTTGGTCAGAAGCTTGTGAGGAGAGCTTCCAGGAGTTGAAGCACCGGTTGACGACGGCGCCAGTGTTAGTGATCCCGACGGAGAACTCCAGATTTGTTCTGTATACTGATGCATCGCTTTAGGGCCTTGGGTGTGTTCTGATGCAAGATAAGCATGTGGTAGCTTATGCATCGAGGCAGTTGAAGCCGCATGAGACCAGATATCCAGTTCATGACTTGGAATTGGCGGCTATCATCTTCGCCCTGAAGATCTGGAGGCATTACTTATATGGCACTTCATTCACCATATACACGGATCACAAGAGCCTCAAGTTTCTATTCACTCAGGCGGAGCTGAACATGAGACAGAGGAGATGGATGGACCTACTCAAGGACTATGATTGCGAGATTGAGTACCATCCCGGGAAAGCCAATTTGACAGCGGACGCTTTGAGCCGGAAAGTGAGGAGTTCTGCTGAGGACGTCATCCATTTGTCGGCTATGATGACCTCCTATTGCCATCTGGGCTATGACTTCGACATTGATGCATCGCCAGTGTATGTCTCTACCTTATTAGCTGAGCCAGATATTTATGAGAACATCAGGAGAGCTCAGAGATCAGATGCTGAGGTTCAGAGATGGTTGTCTATAGTGCATCTTGGTCAGCCGACGAAGTTCAGAGTGGCAGACGACGGATCTTTGAGATTGGGGAACCGCTGGGTAGTTCCGAGTACGCCGGAGTTGCGTAAGGGAATCTTGGAGCGAGCTCACAGTAGCAGACTTAGCATCCACCCAGGCGGGAAGAAGATGTACAGAGATCTGCGTGGTCAGTTTTGGTGGAAGAGAATGAAGTCCGATGTCGTCGCTTTTGTGAAGAGGTGTCTGATCTGCCAGCAGGTTAAGGCAGAGAGGCAGAGACCTGGCGGCGAATTGAGAAGCTTGGAGATACCGAAGTGGAAGTGGGAGCACATTTCCATGGACTTCGTGACCCATTTGCCGAGGAGTGCTTCAGGCTTCGATGCTATTTGGGTGATTGTGGACAGATTGACTAAGGTAGCCCACTTTATCCCCTATAGCATGACATTTACATTTTTGAGGATGGCGCAGTTGTATATTAGAGATGTGGTGAGATTGCATGGGATCCCCGTTTCTATTGTGTCAGATCGAGATCCGCGATTCACATCTCATTTCTGGGAAGGCCTTCAGTCAGCTTTGGGAACTGAAGTCAGATTGAGCACTGCTTATCATCCTCAGACGGATGGCCAGACCGAGCGCACTATTCAGACGCTCGAGGACATGTTAAGAGCTTGTGTTTTGGAGTTCGATGCCTCTTGGCAGGATTCAGTGCCTTTGGTAGAGTTTTCTTATAACAATAGCTACCAGGCAAGTATTCAGATGGCTCCGTTTGAAGCTCTTTATGGCAGACGATGTAGATCACCCTTATGTTGGGATGATTTGGACAGTAGATCAGTTGGAGGACCTGAGTTGATCCGGGAAATGGAAGAGAAGATAAAGATTATAAGGCAGAAAATGAAAGCGGCCCAAGACAGGCAGGCAGCTTATGCGAATAAACGGCGGAGACCGTTAGAGTTTCAGTTGGGAGATAAGGTCTTTTTGAAGATCTCGCCTTTCAGAGGCGTTGTGCGATTTGGGATGCGCGGGAAACTGTCTCCGAGGTATGTTGGACCGTACGAGATCTTACAGCGCATTGGCACATTGGCTTACCGACTGGCTTTGCCGCCTTCTTTATCTGGGATACATGATGTGTTTCATGTATCGATGCTGCGAAAGTATGAGCCGGATCCATCTCACGTGTTACAGCCTTCCGAAGTTCTGTTAGAGTCAGATGTATCTTATGTGGAACGGCCTGTCAGAATTCTGGATCGAGCAGACCGTAGACTTCGGAACAAAGTGATACCGATGATCAAAGTTCAGTGGGATCGCAGGGGTGTCGAGGAGGCTACGTGGGAGACGGAGCAGCATATGGTGCAGCACTACCCGGAACTATTCTCTGGTATGAGTTTATGTTTAGTTTCTGTTGGGGTAAGTGCATATGATTTCGAGGACGAAATCTTATAAGTAGGGGAGTATTGTGACATCCCCGAAATGGTTAATTGCTATTTGGCTTTAATTGTGTTTACATGATTAATTATGTGGTAATTGATTATGTTTTGGGATTTATTTACCTTATGTGGAAATGCATGGTCATGTGGATAGGGTGACCCGGGGTTGCATTTCAGGGTGCATGTGGTGCATGTTGGGTAAATATTATTGGAAGCATGATTTATTTGCATTGGTTAGCATTTAATTGGAAATCATGTGTTAATTGATATTATGGTGCATTTTGAGTAAATGCTTTGAAAAATATCATGTTGGGGTGTTTTATACACCATGGAATTATTTTGGTATCATTTTAAATTACCTCACCTTTAATACCCAACCCCACCCCATCCAACACTTTTCACTTTACCAAAACAAACACCCAAACCCTTCTCTTTTCTTCACATTTTCGTTCTTGAGCTTTAAGGTGAAGAGAAGTACTTGCAAAATCTTGTTTTGAGGAGATTGTTGGGTGATTTGAGATCCCCAAGAGGTATGGGTACCTCATTGTTAATTTTGTAAGGTTTTGTTTAAGTTTGGGTTGGTTTGAAGGGTTTTAAAATGGGTTTGTGTTGGGTGTTGTGATTTTGGTAGTGTTTTAGTTGGATGTTGTTTATTTGAGTTTGTTATGATGTT
Source organism: Haberlea rhodopensis (assembly GCA_907163345.1). Taxonomy (NCBI): domain Eukaryota; kingdom Viridiplantae; phylum Streptophyta; class Magnoliopsida; order Lamiales; family Gesneriaceae; genus Haberlea; species Haberlea rhodopensis. Next base: position 146,318 of record CAJQUN010000132.1, on the reverse strand, counting down.
TATGGGTGGTTTTGAGTTGTTGGGTTTGATTAATGTTGGTGTATGTGGGTGTGTATGAGATGGGGTTGAAGATGGGTGAATAGTGCCCAAACCCCGCATGCCCACAGCTCGGCGATCGATCGGCGTTTTTCTCCCGATCGATCGCGAGCAGCAGGGCTGAGGCAGTAAGCCTCAGCGATCGATCGCGATCTTGGCGCGATCGATCGGCGAGGCCGCGATCGATCGGCGCTAGCTTCGCGATCGATCGCGGATTGTGCAATTTCGTTGGGCGAGGCAGTGTGATCTCGCGATCGATCGGGGCTTGATGGCGATCGATCGCGAGATGCCAAAAATGATGTTTTTGGTTATTTTTGTGGGATTTTTGGTATTGGACTATTATTGGGTTCTAATATTGGTATTTGTGAATATGTAGAACCAACCCAGGTGGCAACGCAGCCAAGGAATTGAGGTCCAACCACATTCCACATTTTGGAAAGGTACGTAGTGGACGTACGGGCACCCAACGGTAACATGTATTTTATATACTCATTGTTTATGCATTGTGGATGCGAGTATATATATGTGGTATTGCATTGTGGATGCATATACATGTTGATTTATGCCATATGAGGTATTGCATTGTGGATGCATATACATGGTAATTTATGCATATTGATGTTAGATGCATATTATGATTATTGGATGCACATCCCATGAGTCGTGGTCATCCTTTGATGATTTTAATGCTTGCCGCTTTTTGTTTTGGTTCCGCTAAATGTGAAGCGAGGGGTGGGAGCGCCGCATGTCACATTTGAGCGTGGTTGTCATATGGGGCGAGGAAAGGGTATTTGCCGCTCTCTGTGAAGCGAGGGGTGGGAGCGCCGCATGTCCATTGTAGCGAGGTTATCCTATGCCGCCCATATGAATATAAGCGAGGGGCATTAAAATACACTGTGATGGACAGACTAGGGAATGGTGACCAATATGTGGTACAGTTGAGATGGTATATGATGTCATGACATGTTTGGCCATTAAAAATAATCTATTGATTATACTCATGAGTTCTGGTACAGGGATAACCAAACGGGAAGCGTTTGAAATGCACGGGAAACAGGAAGTGTTTCATATTGATTATGCATTTACGCTTTATCTTCATATTGTGTTGAATATGAATGATTATTATTGCTCATGTTTGGGGGTTGTCCTTGTAGGTACCTTTTTGGCATGGTAGATGGGCTTGAACGGGTTGAGACAGTGAGCTTCACGAGCATCTTTGGTAGATGAAAGGACAGGATTCTTTTGTATAGTGCCTACTCTAGGAGTAGCGTAAAACTATAGTGGACACATTCATTTGTTGGAATGTAATTAATCCTTTTGGTAGTCCTTTATTTTGGCATGTAAATGCTTAAGCTCATAGACTCAACTTGTTTACTCTACTCTGATCATTTATTTAGCTCTATTATGCCTTTATTCCGCACTTAAGGATTAGGGTCCTTACAGAATGCAACGTGAGTCACAATTGGATTTGTGAGATATATCTAGTGGGGTAAAACTACTATATTGATCTTATCTCTTGGAGAGATTTGGATTGTACTGTCATGGAGACAGCTGGTATTGGTTGAGGGTTGATTTTGAATCAACTGGGGGAAGCCCCTACTAGTGTTGGACTAGGTGATGGCTTCGTACTTCCAATGAGACGTTCGAGGAGACGTCTCCGGGGTAATGCTCGAGATGGTGGAGTACTATGGCATTAGTACAGAGCATCATTAGTTTGAGTATACATGGCGTATACGGGTTTCATTTGGGGTAATAGTGGCGTTGGGGCACTATCCTAACTTGTTGTTTATTTCTGAGTTCCGGAATATATTTTGGTATAAATATATCCAGGTTTTCCGAAAGTGGTTCGAGGTTGGAGGGTCATGGATTTATGACACTTTCCTTGTGAGGAAGGCGGTATTGATATGCCTACCAGTTGAACCTTTGGGAGATTCAATGAGTTGGTTTGTGAGGTGTTGATGTTGGAATCATGCCATTGACCGTTGTCTGTCAATCATTATTCTCAGCGAGGTGAGAATAGCTGGGGATTGACAGTTGGTTTTGGGACTTTGTGTATGATTGGAGATACCCGAGTCTATTGCATTGTGTATGCTTCGTTTGATGAATCTTCGGTGATATTGTGGCACCTAGAGATCGGTAATCTCGATGACACGATCTATTCTGAGGAATACTCGTGAGGTCCGATTGACTTCCCCTGAGGAGGGATTGTCATGTTTTGGGACCACGGTAATTTTTGCTGGTCAACTCGATAGCCTCCCTGTTTTAGGATTGTTGAATCCCAGGATAAACGAGGGATGGCCAGGATTCGGATTTGTTTAGTGTCGTGATTGACACGTGTGCCGGGAATGCAATCGATTTTTCTTGCATGTCCTTTCGAGAACTTGAGACCTTGTGGAGTCTCGATGGTGTGTTTGGACCAAGGTGTGATTTCTTGGAACACACGGATGTAGACATCTTTGGAGATGTGCTTTGTGTCGATCGGTGACCGTGAGTTGTCCGATCCGTGTTGCAAAGTGGTGCAACTGCTCCTTTAGTGGAGGTGGAATTGGAAAATGGGAACCGAATTTAGTATAAGTACACTGTAGTGTACTGGTGGTTTCCTTGGCAACGATGTGATTAACATCGTAGGCTGAATCGTGGAGATATCATCGAGATGATATCTATTTTAGAATCACGAATGATTCGTTTAATTTGTAGTTACGTTTGGTTGACTGCCTTTGAGATGGTTAGCATCGGGGAATGCTGATGTCTTCCGTGGATTTGTGTCGGTTGGAGAGGTTACTCCTTTCCAGATTTGGTGCGAGGTCGGTATCCTCGCGGTTGGTGTGTCGTTCATGTTATGTTCATGATTCGACATCGTGGATCCGTTTGGATGCGTGTTCTCGGCGTTACGTGGAGTACGCGTGCAAATTTCGTGGGCGAAATTTTATTAGTGGGGGATAATTGTGATGCCCGGGGATTAGTGGTGTTAATCCCTGTGTGGTAATAATCCTTAATGGATTTTATTTGTGGCAATTATGAATTAATTGCGGTTTCTAGACTCTCAGGGATTTTAAATCCGATATTTGGAGGCGTTGGATCCGAGGGATGAGATTGTATTCTCATCGTGGTGACAACCTTGGAATTTGGACCTTGGTGGGATTTGGGGTCCGGAGTAATTTGTACTGGGGCTGGTAATGGGAATTGAGGTTAGAGAGATGATTTTTTTGAAAACAGATGATAGTTAATGAATCATGATGTATTTGTGGAGTAGTCGGTATTTTGGAGCTTTGGAGCTATATATACCAAATAGACTCGGTATTCGGTCATTTGGCACGGAACACTTCTCTCTCTCCCCTCTCTCTACGCCTCACATCTTCCCCTTTCCCCTCTTCTTTCCTCTTGGAGGAAAAATGGTTGGTAGCTTGGCTCGGGAGCCGGATTTCTTGGAGATAATAAGGTATTGATCTTCCCCTCGTTCTTATCTTCAATTTGATAGTAGTATGGTGGGTTTGGTTGTGTATTTTGTTTGGTTTGGAAATTGGGGTTTTTGATAAAAATCCAAAATTGAGTTTTTGAAGTTTTTATGGGTTTTAAATGTTGTATTTGAGGTGTTGAGGTTGTATGGGTTGTTGGTTTGGAGTTTGGGTGTGAAAAACACCATTGAAGCTCGAAATTTTCGGAAACCCGCAGGTCGCGATCGATCGCGGCTTGGCGCCGATCGATCGCGAGGGTCTTGGCGATCGATCGCGAGGTTTGGCGATTGATCGCGGATAGCAGTGTTGCGGGCAGTGGGCTCGCGCGATCGATCGCGACACTGTTTGGTTTGTTTTTTTTTTTTTGGAATTCTCGGTCGAGTTTTTGGCTATCTTTTAAACATATAAAATGGAATAGTTTGGGTATTATGCATGCTTAGCCGGGGGGCTTTTATTTTGGTAATTGTCATGGATGGACGGGCTTGGAAGTTGTGAACGTGCTTGGGCACGTGATTGCATGCCTATGTTTAATTGGGAGTTATTTGTGTGTTAGCACTTAACTCATCGGGTCGTGGGATTCAGGCAAGGTTGGACTCGAACTACGGAACCATAAGGTACATATAACGTAGGATCATAGCCTGTTATGATATTGCAATTGTGAAATGCATGGTATGTGTTACTTGCAATAAATGGTATTGAAATGCATGGTATATGGTACCTACTATAAATGGATAGTGAAATGCATGGTATATGGTAATTGTGATAAATGGACACACGTGCATTGGGAATTATATGGTGCCGCTTTTGAGCGAGCAATGATTGAGATGTTGTCGCCTTTGAGCTAACATCGGTTGGGACGCCACTGCTGTTGAACATGCTTGAGAATGAAATGCCGCTATTGTAGAGCGATCAATGAAATAGAACTATGGAACCATAAGTGAGATATATGGAATACTTGTAATCATTGTTTAATGATTTGATATTATTGATTATGATATCGGTATGCGGCCAACGAATTTGTTAATCAATGTAATGATTAACTGGCAATTGGGAATTTGATGGTTTTAGTTATTTTGAGAACATGGACAGTGCATGGAATCCCGGATGAGGATGATGCCATCCAGGGAGCATCCTTTATATTCGATAGCATTTTCATTTTTGTAAATTATGAATCGTGTTATAATGATTATTGGATTTGGGATATTGGTATGCTCACCCCGTGTGGGGGCTGTCTCTGTTGGGGCAGGTTATTAGGTACATCGATGTCTTGGAGTCGAGCTCGAGCTGTGGATTTGAGGTGCTTCCAAGATCGAGGTACCAACGACGGTATTGAGCATGATACTTTATACATAAGATATACGCATACTTATTCGATGCTCGCATGTGAGCAGTATTATGTGTATATGGATTGTATAAAGAAGACAAGGGCCTTTCTCTTTTCATTTATGTGTGCATGCAATTAATTATTGAATTGCTAAATGAACTGAGAATATGTTAGTGTATTATGATGGTGCATGATATGTATGTGGACTTGGTTAAGGGAAAACTTAGACATTATATGGAATAATGTAAAGAATTTTATTATTGGCATGATTCGCTATGGTGATAAGTGGGTTTTCCCCTACATGTTTGATTACATGCACTAAATGCTTGGGTTAATACACTAATAACGGGTTAAGGCCACGGGGGTCCTTACATTAGTGGTATCAGAGCAGTGGTTTGCTCTTTTGAGGCTGTTGAGGGCCTAGAATCTTATCGATGGAAATGAGTAGCACATAATTATGCATGATGGTAGTTAGTGTTGTGTGACACAACTATTTTTGATGATCTCACCTTTCAGAGGTGTTGTGCGGTTTGGTATGAGCTGGAAATTATCTCCGAGATATGTTGGACCGTTTGAGATCCTGCAGCGCATTGGTACCTTGGCTTACCGTCTGGCCTTGCCACCGTCATTGTTGGGTATTCATGACGTCTTCCATGTATCTATGTTGCGGAAGTATGAGCCGGATCCGTCACATGTATTGCAGGCTTCAGAGGTGCAGTTAGATTCGGATGTGTCCTACGTGGAACTGCCAGTCCGGATTCTGGATAGTACCGATGGTCAAGGTTCAGTGGGATCGTAGGGGTGTCGAGGAGGCCACGTGGGAGACGAAGCGGCATATGGTGCAGCACTACCCGGAACTATTTTCTGGTATGTGATTTATGTTTAGTTTCGGATTGGTAAGTGCATGCGATTTCGAGGACCAAATCTTATAAGTAGGGAGTATTGTGATATCCCCGAAATAATTATGTGCATTTGGGCATTAATTATGTTTATGTGATAATTATAGTGTTAATTAATTTAGTGTTGAATTAATTAATATGGTGAAATGCTTAGTCATGCGGTGGGCGTGACCTGGTAATGCATTTCAGGGTGCATGTGATGCATGTTGGGAAATTGGGTGTTGGCATGGTTTATTTGTGATGAATAATGATTATTTGGTAAATCACATTTTTAATTGGGGTTATGATGCAATTTTGGTAAATGATTTTAAAATATCATGTTGGGATATTCATGCTAATTAATGGGATACCATTTATATTATAACTCACACCCCTCATACCCCACTTTCCCTCACTTAACCCCACTCTTTATCAAATCACTCCCAACCCTATCCCCAAAACCCCAATCTCGATTTTGAGCAAGGAGAGGAGGAGAAAACCTTTGCAAATCTTCATTAGTGGGATTTCTTGGTAGGATTTGAAGCCTTGAAGGGTATGAATCTCTCCTTGTTTGATTTATTATGTTTTGTGGTTGAAATGGGTTTGTATTAGGATTTGAAATGGGTTTGTTTTTGGGTATGTGATGTATTTGGTTGGGTGTTGGATTTTTGGTGTTATTAAGGTTTATATTGAAGGTTTATGGTGTTTTGATGTTGGTTTGATGGTTTTTGAGTTGGTATGGATTGGGGAAGAAAAATGGTGGATTTTCGGGTTGCAGGTCACGGCGATCGATCGCCCGCAACCAGTAGCGGGCAGAAGATCACCAGCAACCAGTAGCGGGCAGAAACGTTTGGCGATCGATCGCCAAGTTTGGGCGATCGATCTGTGGGTCTCGTGATCGATCGCGCCAAACTTGGCGATCGATCGCCGAAGACATATTTTTGTTGGCTTTGGCAGTGTGATCTCGCGATCGATCGGGGCTGTGTAGCGATCCCTCGCGAGTCACCAAAATGGGCATTTTGGTTATTTTTGTGGGATTTTTGGTACCAGACTATTATTGGCTTCTAATATTGGTTTGTGTGAATGTGTAGAACATCCCAGGTGGCAACACAACAAAGGAAGTAAAGTCATACCAAATTCCACATTTTGGAAAAGTACGTAGAGAGACGTACGGGCACCCAACAATAACATGTATTTTATATACTTATTGGAATATGCATTGTGGATGCAAGTATAGATTGAATTGTGCATCGTGGATGCAAATACATGTTGAATTATGCATTATGATTGCATATGTATATGATGGATACTTGGTGCATATCCCATGAGTCATGGTTATATTCGAGTGATGATTTTAAAAGCTTTGCCGCTGTCACTTGAAGCGATGATAGAATACTTGCCGCTGCATATCATAGCGAGGAAAGAATATTTGCCGCCAAATGTTGAAGCGAGGGTATTGCCGCATGTCGCATTTGAGTGAGTGACCGCTTTATTTTTAAACAAAAGATATTTCAAAGTGTAGTGTGAAGCGATTCTACCGCAAGTGCACGGTTGTCAAGTTTTAGTATAATGAAAATTAAGTACGGGTTGTCGAATCCACAGGGACTAACGTATAAGTACCAAATAAGATTAATAAAATTATATTTAGCCTACGATTTAAGAAGTTTGATTAACTAAAGCCAAATTAAACTAAAGAATAAAGATTAAACTAGAAACAATGAATAGAATGGTTCCGGAAATGCAAAGGTAAGTTACTCGAGAAAATTACCGAGCTCGTCGTTCAATTATGTTATCTCTAATGATTCAATGGAATTCTCAAATTATCAACCAATTGATTTTAAAGGTGAACGGTTTTCGCTATTATTCGATACACTCTCTCGAGCTGTAAAGAAACTAACGATAAATTAGAATAAGTCACTCTCGTGCACCTATTTACTAATTCAAAGTTGCATAAATTATCAAAACCTTATAACTCTAAATCTCTCGATTCCAAGTTCTCACGTATGCGATATCATCTCTCGATCTCAATCGTAACATACATCATAAATTAATGGTGCGTGTTACAACGTTATCTCTCGATCTCGGATGTAACCCTCAAATTCAATCAAAGCTAGCTAGACTTTGATCTACACAAGCAATTAATTTATGAACAATAACAATCAATGCGCTCAAATACCAATGAATCAATAATCAACCACAACGAAACTAAAACTCAATAATATAAACTAAATTTAATTCAAGTCAAATACATAAGAGTTTTATTGTCTCTCGACCTCAAAAACATCAAATGGAATTGAAAATCAAATAAATTAAAGTTTAGAAATACGATAAACGGTGGATGAATCCGTGCGTTGCACCGTGATTTCTTCTCTTGTTCCTTCCTTGCACTCCGGAATGGATTGGCTTGACTTTGGATGAAGAACGGAGATTGGATCTCCTTTTCCGGCATTAGGCGGCGGCTAGGGCGGCTCTTTCTTGACCTAATTCACGTCTGATATCCTCCTCTTTTCGAAATGAATCAACTCCCTCTTAAAACCCTCCAAAATCACGATAAAAAAGGAAAATAAAATCTTCAGGATTTCGCGTCTCGATCGATCGAGATTTGCTACCGATCGATCGGTGCACTGTTCATGCCAGCTTTTGAAACTCACTGTCTCGCTCGATCGATCGAGATTTTCCACCGATCGATCGAGACTTTAATAAAATTTGCTCTGGAGTCACTGCCTCGCTCGATCGATCGGAAATTTGTTCCGATCGATCGAGACTTGAAATTCATATCTTCTCAGCGCACTGTCTGTCTCGATCGATCGAGACATAATCTCGATCGATCGAGATTTCGAAATTCTCACTTCTTCATTTCAACCCTTTCTTGCCTTGATTTCGCCCGTTATCTTCATATAAGCTCATTTCTTCCACTTCCGATCTAATTTCCTGAAACAGATGAATAAACACCAAAAAGCATAATATCATCCAGGAAAAAGTACGAAAAATGGGAAGAAATTACAGTTAAAAACACTCAAAATCTAAGCCTATCAACTCCCCCAAACTTAGTCTTGATCGTCCTCGAGCAAGCAATAAGCTCAAAAAGAAAAGTTAAACTCGATACTAAGTATGAATCATCTTTACAACATACGTAAAAACTCAGAAATCCTACTTACACATCAATAGAAGTCATTCAACACTTAACAAGAAGCAATTTCTCCTAAGTTAAACAATACATCGCAACATTGGAACGTGCGTGTGTGCTATTGTCAAACATGAGTAATGTACATATCTTTAAGATCAAAATGTGCCATATCAACTCCTAGTCAAGATTACTTTGAATTACTCTACAAATTTACTATCCCGCACTTCTCCACTAATGTAATTTTTCCCTGGACTTGGATCAACAGGACTTTAAAAGCTTATAACGTTAGGCCTTTTGGTGTCGGCTCCAAAGAAAAGGTAGGATAGAATCAAAGAAGAGAGTATAACAGAATCAGTTCAAAATCTTCTCACATAATCATTGAGCTTCTCTTCACATTTTCTAGCCTTGGCCACTTTGGGTCTTATTTAAATTTTCTTTTCAAGGCTTTTTCTACAACTTTTCTTTTTTCTTTGCTCATTCTTTCGTTTATTTCATTTCTTTCACAATGAACTTCTCAACATATAACAATTTAATGCAATGAATGAGATTCATTATACTCTCTTAGGGATGGATAAAATTGTTCTTTTAGGCTCAAACCAAGGTGGGTATAATGAGTTTGCCAAGAATGCCGAATGGGGGTCTAATCATATGCAATGCATATACCATTCTTTTTCAATAAGGCTCAAAAGGGGACACTAAGGAATAATGTATACCAGGTAGGCTTGAAAGGCACAAACGGTCCAAAGATCGCCTAAATCATCTCCAAGTCTAGTTCCTAATTATAAATTTCGCCTCAAAGTGCTTTCAACTAAACTGTAGAGTTATCTAAGATACTCAAGACTCATCATAGTTAACACAAATTTTCAATTTAATCAATACATACTTCACTCAATCATGACTCAATAAGTGCTCAAATTATTCCTCAGTTTTGACATATAGTTAACAAAGGATATATACAAACAAGTTAAACATTTCCATGACTCCTATCTAGATGAGGATTAATTTCATCATGTATTACCGTTGCAATTCCAACTCAGCAATTCTCAAGAATAACTCAATCAATAAAAAAAAATTTTGTTGGTAATGCTCAAGGATGAATCAGTCTCAACATCATGCAGTCATGCAAGGTAGGGGAACAAGACAAGTAGCAATATGTGCAAAAGCAAGATATATACAAATACTCAAAAACCCTCCCAAACTTAGCATGTGAATTGCCCTCAATGAACAAGAAAAATAAATGCAAAGGCAAAGACACATACCATGACGACAATCGTCACTGATCGTCGTCCTCATCATGCTCCGGAGGGGGAACTGGGTAGCGGTGCTCCTCGCCCTGATATGGCGGAAATGGTGGGTACTCAGAAGGTGGAGGTGCATGCGGATGATAAGGTGCAAAATGTGGCTCCGGCGGGAACTGGAAACCTGGAAAACCCTGGGCCATGGCAGTGTTCCATGCACTCTGATAGTGCATGAACTCCATCTGACGCTGAGCTACCTGCTCATGGTCCATCTGCAATGCTCTCTGCATGCTATGAATGTCCCGCTGCATGCTGTGAATGCTCTGCTGCTCCAGGCGAATATCTTGGAGATCCCTATGAAGAGATTCCAAAGTAACACGTGTATGTTCTGCAGCAGAGGATGATGCTCCAGCTTGTGTAGTGTCCGAAGGTCTTCGTCGACCCGTAGGAGGTGGTGGAGCGTCCACAATGATCGGTGTCTTCGGCGGAAGTAGCTCCTCGTCTTCCCCCCATGTCACTCCGTACCGCTGGCATAAAGCAGTGATCGTGGATGGAAACGGTAGTGCGGAGGTCGGTGGGCTGCTCCCAATCTCTGCAATGTGATCACTAATGATCTCGCCGAAGTCCACTTCCTTCCCTGAGAGGATGGCATATACCAGGACCGCTCTGTCTTTTGTCACCTCAGAAGTGTGGGTCGAAGGCATGACCCGCGAGGCGACAAATGAAAACCATGCTTGGGCCTCTGGCTTCAGATGTTTCTTTAGAACCAACTGTGGCTCTGCTTTATCATTCCTTTGCCAATCCACTCCCGGCTTGCCAATAACTGTCAATACCTCATCGTAGTCAATCCTGCTACTCTTGAAAGATTGGTATGCACAGTTTTGAATTAAAGGCATCCGGTGAATATTGTTGATTGCGGCTCGATCCACCAACACATCCTTCCCTCGAACATAAACACTTACTTGGTGCCCTGGTCTAACAGCTCGAAGATTTGTGTAAAACTCCCTTACCAGTGGCACCACAGCATCAATCGGTGTCTCAACAAATTGAAACCACCCTTTTTGGCGTACTGTCCTAATGACAGGACACTCCAATTTATCCATGCTCATTCCCCTTTCACGGCTCAGGGGTTTCTTATGATAGGTGGGATATAATTCAGCAATTGTGGCATTGATAAACTTCTGTTCGTCATACCCTGGCTCAGAAAAAGTGGCCTCCGCCTGTTTTTGCTTTTGCTTTTGGGAAGCCTCCGCCTGCTTTGACCTCTTTCTGGACGACATTTTCTTGCTAAATGATTCCCAACTAACTCAATCAAATTCAACTAACACCACACAACACTGTAAATCCAACACCCTTAAACACCACAAAACTTCCTCCAAATTTAACTCCTTCCTAACTCAATTCTACTACAATTCAAGGAATTTCACCAAAAGATAAAATCTTTGAGAATTGGAAACCAATTACCGCTTAAAAATCCAATCTTGGAAAAGTTTGGCACTTGGCTTAGAATTCCTTTTTTATGCACTTCTACCCAATTTGCGTTGCGATTCTTCAAATCTGCAATGAAAATCTCATTAGAGTAAATATTACTTCCAAGAGTTGAAGTAAATTGGAAATTTGATGGAAATAAGATGAGATTTGGCACAAAATTTGGAAGAGGCGACGAGGGTTCTGCTATGGAGAGGAGAGAAATTGAGTTAGAATGTGAAGGCTGCTGCGTCTGCCCTATTTGTTTTTCAAAATTTTCTCTCGCTCGATCGATCGGAAAAATTTCTCGATCGATCGAGCGAGGCAGTAGGCAAAATGTTTTTTTTAAAAATTTTGGGCGATCGATCGAGAATTTGTCTCGATCGATCGCCAGCAGCAGTAGACTAATTTTGAAATTTTCTCAACAATTTTCTCTCGGATTGCCTCGCCTACAACCAAATTGCTCTTGCTTTCACACCTGCAATAGAAAACACACGAACTCAATCCCAGACAATCTCAAAACAAATGAACTAACAAAATCACACCAAAACAAGAAATTAAAAACAAAACTCGAGAAAAGGAAAACGGAAGTTCTTAATTTATAGTCCCAAGCTGGACTGTCACCTCCTCCTCTTCTCAATTTGATGGCTCCTTTGGATTCTTTACAGAATCACTTGGGAGCGTACCTTGCGTTCTCCCCGAAATCAATGTGGCCAACTGCCCTATCTGCACCTCCAAGTTCTTGATCGATGCATCTTGATTTTCCTTACCTCTGTCGATGAAATCAGCTTTGCCATCAGTTCCTCCATACTCGGCTTTTGTGTGAACCCGGCCTGCGGTTGTGGGTTCAGCACATTCTCCTGGTTCGACCATCTTAGGTTCGGGTGGTTCCTCCATGGTTGGTTGTAATTCGAGTATGAATTGTTGGGTGGCCTGTTACTTACAAAATTAACAGCCTCAACAGATTGGTTAAACTGGTTACCTGCCTGACACTCGATGCTAGGATGACCGCCTCCACACAGCTCACAGAAGATAGCTTGGGCTTGCATTGCTGCCGCTCCCATGCTGTCTATCTTCCGGTTCATGGCTTCTAATTGAGCCGAAGGAGCAGTGATCTCGTCCACTTGATGGACTCCCATTGGCTTCTGTGGCGTGCTCCTCTCTGACTGCCACTGGTAGCTGTTGCACGCCATTTCCTCCAACAAGCTATATGCTTCTTCCGGCGTCTTTCTCATTATTGATCCCCCAGATGATGCATCAATCATTGAACGGTTAGAAGAAAATAAACCGTTATAGAAAGTTTGTACCTGCAGCCATATGGGTAGACCATGGTGTGGGCATCTCCTCAACAACTCCTTAAAACGATCCCACGCTTCATATAACGTCTCGGGGTCAAACTGCCCAAAAGTTGTGATATCGTTCCGCATCTTTGCCGTCTTGGAAGGGGGAAAGTACTTTGACAAAAACGCTTTTGTCATCCCCTCCCATGTTGTTATTGAACCTGCAGGTAGGGAATTCAACCATGACTTAGCTTTGTCTCGTAATGAAAAGGGAAAAGTCTTAACCTGATGGCGTCGTCAGAGGCGCCATTATGTTTGAATGTGTCACAAATCTCCAAAAAGTTGGAGATGTGATTATTCGGATCATCCGTAGCTGCTCCCCCAAACATAACCGAGTGCTGAATCATTTGTATGATTGCCGGCTTGATCTCAAAATTGTTCGCTTGAATCGTCGGCCTCGTAATACTGGACAACGATCCATGAAATGCCGGTTGCGCAAAGTCCATCATTGATCTAGGGTTCTGTGCTTCGTTATTATCAGCCATCGCTCGAGCTTCTCGTAATCGCCTAAGTAGGGTTCTTTCTATCTCCGGATCGAAAGGCTCGAGAATAGGCTCCTCTCTTCTGAGCATGCACCTAAAGAAACGATTCTGTACAAAACAGACAAAAGGAGACAACAAAATACACAAAATTATTAACAAAGATCAACAAAAGAAAACAGAAAAGAAAAACAAAAACGCAATAATAAAAGAATTGGCTAAATTACAATTAACTAATCTCGTATGATATTATACAGATTAGTCCCCGACAACGGCACCAAAAACTTGACCGCTTTATTTTTAAACAAAAGATATTTCAAAGTGTAGTGTGAAGCGATTCTACCACAAGTGCACGGTTGTCAAGTTTTAGTATAGTGAAAATTAAGTACGGGTTGTCGAATCCACAGGGACTAACGTATAAGTACCAAATAAGATTAATAAAATTATATTTAGCCTACGATTTAAGAAGTTTGATTAACTAAAGCCAAATTAAACTAAAGAATAAAGATTAAACTAGAAACAATGAATAGAATGGTTCCGGAAATGCAAAGGTAAGTTACTCGAGAAAATTACCGAGCTCGTCGTTCAATTATGTTATCTCTAATGATTCAATGGAATTCTCAAATTATCAACCAATTGATTTTAAAGGTGAACGGTTTTCGCTATTATTCGATACACTCTCTCGAGCTGTAAAGAAACTAACGATAAATTAGAATAAGTCACTCTCGTGCACCTATTTACTAATTCAAAGTTGCATAAATTATCAAAACCTTATAACTCTAAATCTCTCGATTCCAAGTTCTCACGTATGCGATATCATCTCTCGATCTCAATCGTAACATACATCATAAATTAATGGTGCGTGTTACAACGTTATCTCTCGATCTCGGATGTAACCCTCAAATTCAATCAAAGCTAGCTAGACTTTGATCTACACAAGCAATTAATTTATGAACAATAACAATCAATGCGCTCAAATACCAATGAATCAATAATCAACCACAACGAAACTAAAACTCAATAATATAAACTAAATTTAATTCAAATCAAATACATAAGAGTTTTTATTGTCTCTCGACCTCAAAAACATCAAATGGAATTGAAAATCAAATAAATTAAAGTTTAGAAATACGATAAACGGTGGATGAATCCGTGCGTTGCACCGTGATTTCTTCTCTTGTTCCTTCCTTGCACTCCGGAATGGATTGGCTTGACTTTGGATGAAGAACGGAGATTGGATCTCCTTTTTCGGCGTTAGGCGGCGGCTAGGGCGGCTCTTTCTTGACCTAATTCACGTCTGATATCCTCCTCTTTTCGAAATGAATCAACTCCCTCTTAAAACCCTCCAAAATCACGATAAAAAAGGAAAATAAAATCTTCAGGATTTCGCGTCTCGATCGATCGAGATTTGCTAGCGATCGATCGGTGCACTGTTCATGCCAGCTTTTGAAACTCACTGTCTCGCTCGATCGATCGAGATTTTCCACCGATCGATCGAGACTTTAATAAAATTTGCTCTGGAGTCACTGCCTCGCTCGATCGGAAATTTGTTCCGATCGATCGAGACTTGAAATTCATATCTTCTCAGCGCACTGTCTGTCTCGATCGATCGAGACATAATCTCGATCGATCGAGATTTCGAAATTCTCACTTCTTCATTTCAACCCTTTCTTGCCTCGATCTCGCCCGTTATCTTCATATAAGCTCATTTCTTCCACTTCCGATCTAATTTCCTGAAACAGATGAATAAACACCAAAAAGCATAATATCATCCAGGAAAAAGTACGGAAAATGGGAAGAAATTACAGTTAAAAACACTCAAAATCTAAGCCTATCAGTGAGATTATTCAATGCCGCTGATATGTCGAAGCGAGGGGTATTAGTGTCGCTATCATGACAATCGAGGTGCATTAAAATACACTATTATAACATACTAGGGATTGGGGATTGGGGATTGGTGATTGGTGATTGGTGATTGGTGATAATGAAATGGTTATAGGTCATGACATTTGTGGAACCATAATATAATCCATTGATTATACTCGTGAGTTATGGTACAGGGACAACCAAAAGGGAGCGTTTAAAATGCATTGGATACATGGAGTGTTTTGTAATTACGGTTTAACATTTACGCCTTATAATCATATTATGTTAAATATGAATTATTATATGCTCATGATTTGGGGGTTGTCCTTGTAGGTGCATTTTGGCATAAAGGGGCTAAGGACGGGTTGATGCGGTGAGCTTGGAAGGAGTGCTTTTGGTATAGAAGCTGGGATTCTTTTGTATAGTTTCTACTCTAGGAGTAGTGTAAATCTATACGATTAACATTCTTTTTTGCTGGGAATGTAACTAATCCATTTTGGAAGTAATTATTTTGGCATGTAATCCTTAAAGCTCAAGGCCTCAACACGAATTTTTATACTCTGATTATGCATGTTAGATCTTCTTATGCCTTTAATCTGCATTTAAGGTAGCAGGGTCCTTACATTCGACCTTTGAAATATGAAGTTAAAGTATTGAAACCGTAGAAATGATAGTGCTTGAAGGTTGGTTTAACACCCAAGAATGTCACGTGTGTAGACGAATGTTAGATTTTAGATCTACCTAGCCAAATTCATATTAGTTGTGGAGTGGTAATTGATGTGATGAGACGCTTATTCGTGAACACTAATGAATGGATATTGATAATTGTTCAATAAATGAGGCAGTGATGTCTATGGACATGTAAATGTGATTGGAGAGTTTAAGAATTCTTGCATGAACTCTGTCTAACATAGAAATCCGATGATTATTAGTGCAATGAGATGCTGATAAGCTATAACTTGAGATTCATGATTTTGAATTCCGAACGAGAATCTAAATGTCTTGATTTAAGAAACTGCATGACTGGTGTGACATGTTTTCTTAAGTGAATTGATGTAATAAGACGTCATCACTTGAATCAATAATAAATAAAGAGAATGGAAATGTAAACCGGGGATGATAGCTGGGGTGTTTCCTTGTGATTGGTCATGTATGAACTCTAAATTGTTAGACCTAAATGTGGTCCAATAAGATATTCGACGGTATGCTGACGTTATTTTATCCTTTTATGTCTATGAGTTATTTTGTCATCTCTGGTAGATGTGTATGTTGAAATTCCGAGGACGAAACTTTATTAGGGGAGAAATGTGATACCCGGAAATTAATTGTATTAATCCCGGACTGATTATGATCCTTAATTGATTTTAATTGTGGTAATTATGAGATAATTACAGTGTTGAGACTCCCGAGGATTTTAATTCGATATCGGGGTTATTGGATCCAAGGGTGGAGATTTATTCTCATTCTGGTGTTAAACCTTGGAATTGTGTTAGTAGTGGAATCTGGAGTCTGGGAGCTTTGGATTTATGTGTGATGTAATTGAGTGAGTGAGAGATAATTATTGAACATACATGATTTTTAATGAGTTGTGGTGCGAGTATTTGAAACTCGGGTTTTTGGAGCCTTGGTACTATATGTACCAAGTGGACTCGGTGTTCAACCATTCTCCACTCCACTCCCTCTCTCCTCCATCGCCTCCCCCACCTTCCCAATTCCCTCCCCTTTCTTCTCCATGGAAGAATTGTGCTAGGCTCGAGTTTGGGGCCAAATTTCTCGAAGATAATTGGGTAAGATTCTTCCCATCGCTTTTATCTTCGTATTGGTATTCTTTTTATGGTATTTGGTTGAGCATGTCAATGGGATTGAGTTTTAAAAGATTTTTGGGTTGATTGTATTTAAGGAGTATTTATGGTGTTCTTGTTAAAGATTTATGGAGTAGGGGTGTTGGGTTTGTTGATTTGGAAGTTTTTGCTCGAAAAAAACGCCATTTTTGGCTGAAACAGGACGGAGTGATCGATCGCTAGGGCTGAGGCGATCGATCGCTGCGTTTTTGGTAAAATTTTGAAAATGAACAGTGGAGCGATCTATCGCTTGAAGCTTAGCGATCGATTGCCTAGTGGCAGTAGCCAAATGCATTGAGAGGCGATCGATCGCTTCGCGATCGATCGCCTGGGAAGAAGCTATCGATCGCCCATGTCTATTTTTGAGAGGCAATCGATCGCCTCGCGATCGATCGCCTGGGAAGAAGCTATCGATCGCCCATGTCTATTTTTGAGAGGCGATCGATCGCCTGTGAAGAAGTGATAGATCGCCGATGCCTAATTTTTAGAAAATTATTTTGTATTACGATTTTGACGTATGCTTTTCCCGTGTCTTTTATGTGTTTAATCATCATGATATGATGATGTATATGGAGGTTGGATACCTGCTTGAGTAGGTATTTATGCGCACATAATTGATTGTGAGTTATTAACTATGTATAACGAATAATTCACTGAATCTCGGGGCAAAGGCAAGGATTGGCTCTTGTTATTGGACTATAAGGTACGTGTAACGTACGAGCATGATCAAATATATTATTGTCATTATTAGATGAATGGTATACATAAATGTTGCGAAGAATTAGCATGTATTGCGAGTTATGTTGGTGCCTCTGTTGAGCGAGCAAGGTGTATGATGCCATCGCTGTTGAGCGAGCATTGGTTATGATGCCGCCGCTGTTGAGTGTGCGAGAGGTTAGAGTGTCGCCGCCATTGAGCGAGCAATGTAATTGTAAGACCCCGTTAGCCAAACAAGATTCTAAGGTGCAATTAAGAGAACTAATCATTTATAAATCAGAGTATTAGGCCGTGTTGATAATCCTGAGCTTAAGAGATTACAGTACCAAAAGTTCAAAAAAGAATCATACATATTCCTAACAAAAGGTTACTAAACTATAGCTTTACTCTACACTTTGTAGAAACTATACAAAATGAATTTCTGTTCTGCTAATCCTGTAGCACTCCTTACAGCTCAGCGTATCAACCCCGACCCTGGTTCTCCATGGTAAAAGCACCTACAAAGACAACCCCAACACATGAGCACATCATAGTTCATATCAATCATAATATGTGATGCCCCGAAATTAATCAATTGCGATTAAGGCATTAATTGTGTTTATATGATGAATCATGTGGTAATTGATTTATGTGATGGTAATAAGATGTTAACATGATTTAATTGTGTTGATTACTAAATATGAGGAAGATGTGAATTTAGAGGAAGTATATTGCATTTTACTAAATGCTTGTAAAATGCCATGAAGAAGTATTTTATGAATCATGTTAAGTTTGGGGTGTGATTTTAAATTAATCCCCAACCCCTTTTTTTTAACCCTTCACCCATCATTTTAACCACATTTTCACCTTTACTCTTTTAAAACCCCCCAACTCATCCTCAACCCTAAACCACTCCACATTTTCGAAACCCTTCTAAGTAGGAAGGAGGAAACCCCACAAAACTTGTGTTTGTGTGATCTTTGTTAAGATTTGGAGTCTTCAAGAGGTATGGAACCCTTCCTTAAATTTTTATGATGTTTGGTTTTGAAATGGGATGATTTTGAAGTGTTTTAGGTGGGTTTGTTTTGGGTGTATGTTGCAAGTGGTTGGGGTATGGTTTTATGAGGTTTTTGTGGTGATAAGTTGTTGGGATGTATTTGGTTTAAGATGTATTGGTTTATTTGGTAGTTTTGTACCAAAAAAATGGAGTTTGCTCAAAAAATCGCAGCGACCGATCGATCGGTAGCAGGGCAACGATCGATCGGTGCATGTGCGAAGCGAGGGGTGAAATTCCTTCACTTACCGATCGATCGGTGAAAGCTACCGATCGATTGGTGGATGACTAACGATCGATCGGTGTCTTGGACCGATCGATCGGTGAAAGGCCGTAGCTTAAATTTTAAATATGAACAGTTACCGATCGATCGGTAAGGGTGACCGATCGATCGGTAAAACGATTTTGCTGAAGGTTATTTTCTTGGCTTAAATGATGGAATTTTTGGTATTAGGCTATTGTTTGGCTTCTAATATCAATTTGTATGGTTATGTAGAACCATCCCAAGTACCCACAACCTCAAGGAGATAAAGTTCTGCAATTTCTCCTTCTTTTGGAATTAAGGTACGTAAGAAACGTACGAGCATTGGACGGTAAACCATACTCCTACATTTAACGATGATGCTTATGATGATGGTGTTTATGATGATTTTTATGATGATGTTTACGATGATGATGTTTATGATGATGTTTATGATGACGAGGTATGATGATGATTATGATGATGTTTACGATGATGATGTTTATGATGACAATGTTTATGATGATGATTATGATGATGTTTACGATGATGATGTTTACGATGATGATGTTTATGATGACGTTTATGATGATGATGTTTATGATAAGTAAGTTTATGATAAGGTCATACGACGTATATGATTGGGTAAGATGCCCATGTGGTAAGATGACACCCAATGTATGTGAGTGGGTAAGATGCCCACGTGGTAAGATGCCACACAATGTTATGATATGGCAAGACGCCATATGATTGGGTAAGATGCCCATGTGGTAAGATGCCACACGACGGTTATGTTATGGTAAGATGCCATACAATGGGGTAAGATGCCCTTATACATGAATAAGAATCAGGGATAACAAAAGAAGTTGAAGAACGGCCAATAACTTTTACTTAACTAAGATGTTATGCATTACTGTATGTCTTTTGTATCATGTTAAGTAAATATGTATATGCTCACGATGTGTTGTCCCTGTAGGTACACTTTTGGACCGAGGGCCTAGGGTCGGGTTGAGGAGGTGAGCTAAAAGGAGCAAGATGAATATAGGATGCAGGATTTTGATAGTCTCTACTCTAGGAGTAGTGTAAACCTATAGCTTTAACATTCATTGTTGAGAATGTAATTAAATAGCTTTTGCAAATTTTATTTTGGCCTGTAATCTTCTTAGCTCGAGCTACAACCGGAACCCTTAAGAGGTTATAAATTCATGTTCTGTCCATTATATGTGTATTATATGATGTTAAGGTAGGAAGACCCTACATTAGTGGTATCAGAGCAGTGGTTAGATAACCCGGGAATGAGTGAAGGGTAGCCTTAGCAATAAGCTAGCTAGGTGCTTACTTTTAAACATGTTTTGCGCATAAGCTACATATGAAGTATATGACTGTTATGCTAACATGTTATGCCTTTCTAACGATGTATATATGAACTGCTGTTGGATCTTGTTGTTAACCCTTGTATTGCAGTATGGCAGCAAACGTGGAGGTAGGTGACGCAGTGAGCGTCAATGCAAGTGCGGGGCGTACGAATCCCCTACCCCCGCCAGCTTTTGATGATGAACCGTCCGAACAACAGTTGTTGCCAGGGGAGCTAAGCTTAACTCAATTTCTTCCATACCGACCCCCAACCTTTGAAGGAACCGAAACAGGGGAACGAGCTGAGGAATGGTTAGAAAGAATAGAGCAAATCTTTGTGGCAGCTCCATGTGCGAAGACAGCATGGATACGGTTAGCAGAGTTCCAATTGGCCAAGAATGCACTAATGTGGTGGAAGACCACTGTGGTAGAGCAAGAGGCTCAAGGTCATGAAGTTAATTGGAAAATGTTTCGAACTCGCTTTCTGAATCGTTATTTCTCGGCTGCTGCACGACAGGCTAAGGAAGATGAATTTACTCACCTCAAGCAAGGTAATATGTCAGTGTCAGATTATGCTCTTCAGTATTGCTCCTTACTCAGATATGTACCTCACATCGCCACGAGAACTCAAGCAAAGATGAGGAACTTCATGAAGGGCTTGAGGCCAGGAGCTGTACGATAGGGTGATTACTTATGGCCCTACTTGCTTTGACGATGCACTCTCACGGGCTGAGCTAGCCAAACTGGGAGTGGGTGCATACCCTGATGTTGTACCACCGCCAGCACCCCCTCAGAAATCCACTCCTGATAATTTGAAGCCAAGGGGTGAGCAGTTCAAATCAAGAGGAAACACATCGGCGTCAAGGTTCAGTGGTAAGAGGCCCGACAATAGATGGAAAGGAAACCGAAGGAGTGATGCCCCATCTGGAAGGGGGCAGTCTCAGGGAGACAGATCCGGGAAGGTCCAGTGCACTCTTTGTGGGCAACCACATCTGGCGAAAGATTGTGTAGGATGTTATGTTTGTGGCGACAAGAGCCACTTTGCTAGACAGTGTCCCAACAGGGGAAGTCAACAGGGTCCTGCGGGGAGCCCTGCGAATAGGACAGCACAGCATAGACCACCATTCGTGCCGAGACAGTATGTAGGTCAGCCTACGGGGCCACCTCAAGGGCAAGTCTATGCATTGACGAGGGAGCAGGCTTCAGCGGCTCCGGAGGAGGTTATAGCGGGTACGTGTCTTTATTTACGCACCCTGCTTTTATATTGATCGACACAGGTGCGTCACACTCTTTTGTGTCGACAAGTTTTGTGGAAAGGCACCACATATGCACTTCTCCGTCGCCCACGCCTCTTATAGTCTCGACCCCCGCTGGAAGAAGTATGATTACTGATCGGATCGTCTACGATGGCCTCATTTATTTTGAGGATAAAGAACTAAGGTCAGATTTGATTGTTCTGGGAATGTCAGACTTTGACTGCATTCTGGGCATTGATGTTCTGAACAGGTATCAGGCAGTTGTGAACTGCAGGCAGAGGACAATACGGTTCAAATCTGATATGGGAGTTCCATGGACGTTCTATGGGGATGGTTCTCGCTCTAATATTCCACTGATATCTGCAGTCAAGATGGCGCAGTTGTTGGAACGAGGCCATACAGGATATCTCATATATGCCGTTGATGTCACGGAAAAGAAAGAAGAAGTACAAGTTGAGGATGTGCCCGTGGTGGTGGAGTTCCCTGATGTCTTCCCGGAGGAGATTCCCGGATTCCCACCGACGAGAGAGGTCGAGTTTGGGATTGAGTTATTACCGGGGACGTCTGCCATTTCTCGTGCCCCTTATAGGATGGCACCAGCAGAGCTAAGGGAATTAAAGATTCAGTTGCAAGAGCTCCTTGATAAAGGCTATATACGCCCCAGCGTATCGCCCTGGGGAGCACCAGTTTTATTTGTGAAAAAGAAAGATGGTTCGATGCGTTTGTGCATCGATTACAGACAACTGAACAAAGCTACAGTGAAGAATAAGTACCCACTTCCGAGGATCGATGACTTGTTTGATCAGTTGCAGGGTACGAGGCTCTACAGTAAGATCGATCTGAGGTCAGGGTACCATCAGATTCAAGTAAGGGAAGATGATGTCCAGAAGACAGCCTTCAGGACTAGGTATGGGCACTATGAATTCCTAGTCATGCCTTTTGGGGTGACAAATACCCCGGCT
The DNA here is from genome assembly GCA_907163345.1 of Haberlea rhodopensis. NCBI lineage: Eukaryota > Viridiplantae > Streptophyta > Magnoliopsida > Lamiales > Gesneriaceae > Haberlea > Haberlea rhodopensis. The sequence continues at coordinate 123,705 of CAJQUN010000132.1, read as the reverse complement.
GTTTTCATGAGTTTGATTAACAGGGTGTTCCAGCCATATTTGGATCAATTCGTCATAGTTTTCATTGACGATATACTCATCTACTCCCGGACCGAAGAAGATCATGTACGGCACTTGAGGACAGTACTTCAGATCCTTAGGGATCATCAGTTGTATGCAAAACTCAGCAAGTGTGAGTTCTGGCTGAGCAGTGTAGTGTTCTTGGGTCATGTTATATCTAGCAGCGGGATATCTGTGGATCCCATGAAGATTGAAGCTGTGATGGAGTGGGCAGCACCCACTTCTGTACCCGAGATACGGAGTTTCCTTGGCTTAGCAGGTTATTACCGACGTTTTGTCGAGGGATTTTCTAAGATCGCTAAGCCGCTGACACAGCTGACTCAGAAAGGAGTCCCATTCTTTTGGTCCGAAGCTTGTGAGGAAAGCTTCCAAGAATTGAAACGTCGTTTGACGACAGCGCCAGTGTTGGTGATTCCTTCTGAGAATAAGAAGTTTGCCTTGTACACGGATGCATCATTGCAGGGTTTGGGCTGTGTATTGATGCAGGAAAAGCACGTGGTGGCTTATGCTTCGAGGCAGTTGAAGCCTCATGAGACCAGATACCCAGTCCATGATCTGGAACTGGCGGCCATCATTTTCGCCTTGAAGATTTGGCGTCATTATCTTTATGGTACGACGTTTACCATCTATACGGACCATCAGAGCCTGAAATTTCTATTCACTCAGGCTGAACTGAATATGCGTCAAAGAAGATGGATGGATTTGCTCAAGGATTATGACTGTGAGATTGAGTACCATCCGGGTAAAGCAAATTTGATAGCAGACGCCTTAAGTCGGAAGGTGAAGAGTACTGCTGAGGACGCTATGTGTTTATCAGCGATGATGACTTCTTATTGCCATCTGGGCTATGATTTTGATGTGGACACGTCGCCGGTGCGAGTGTCGACTTTATTGGCCGAGCCAGACGTATTTGAGGCTATCAGGAAAGCCCAGAGGTCAGATGATGAAGTTCAGAGATGGTCATCGATAGTACTTCGAGGTCAGCCAACAAAGTTTAGAGTGGCTGAAGATGATTCTTTAAGACTGGACAACCGATGGGTAGTCCCAAATGTGCCGGGATTGCGTAAAGGAATCTTAGAACGAGCTCATAGTAGCCGGTTCAGTATCCACCCCGGAGGAAGAAAGATGTATAAGGACCTGAGTGGTCAATTCTGGTTGGAGACGCATGAAGCGTGATGTGATCACTTTTGTTAAGAGATGTTTGATCTGCCAGCAAGTAAAGGCAGAAAGGCAGAGGCCTGGTGGCGAGCTGAAGAGCTTGGAGGTACCTAAGTGGAAGTGGGAGCACATATCTATGGACTTCGTGACCCACTTGCCAAGGTCGGCCTCTGGATTTGATGCGATCTGGGTGATCGTGGATAGGCTGACGAAGGTAGCTCATTTCATCCCTTACAATATGACTTTCACATATTTAAAGATGGCCCAATTATATGTACGGGATGTAGTGGGGTTGCATGGGGTTCCAGTCTCGATCGTGTCTGACAGAGACCCAAGGTTTACTTCTCATTTCTGGGAGGGTCTCCAGACAGCTTTGGGAGGTGAGACTGAGTACAGCTTATCACCCTCAGACAGACGACCAAACGGAGCGTACTATTCAGACGCTCGAAGATATGCTAAGGGCATGTGTTTTGGAATTTGATACTCCATGGCAAGAGTCTATACCACTGGTAGAGTTCTCCTATAATAACAGCTATCAGGCGAGCATTCAAATGGCCCCTTTTGAAGCTCTTTACGGACAACGATGACCGCTGTATTGGGAGGACTTGACGAGTAAAGCGGTCGGAGGACCGGATATGATTAAGGACATGGAGGAAAAGATTAAGATGATACGCTTAAAGATGAAAGCGGCCCAAGATAGGCAAGCAGCCTACGCCAATAAGCGGCGACGACCGCTAGAATTCCAAGTAGGAGACAAGGTTTTCTTGAAAATCTCACCCTTCAGGGGTGTGGTCCGTTTTGGTATGCGGGGAAAGTTATCTCCGAGATATGTCGGACCGTATGAGGTATTGCAGCGTATTGGTACATTGGCTTATCGTTTGGCTCTACCGCCGTCTTTATCTGGAATTCATGATGTCTTCCATGTTTCTATGTTGAGAAAGTATGAGCCAGATCCGTCTCATGTTTTACAGCCTACTGAAGTGCAGTTGGATTCAGATGTATCCTACGTTGAACGACCGGTCAAAATTCTGGATCGTGAGGATCGCAGATTACGAAGTAAAGTTATACCGATGGTCAAAGTTCAGTGGGATCGTCGGGGTGTCGAGGAGGCTACGTGGGAGACGGAACGGCATATGATACAGCATTACCCGGAACTATTTTCTGGTATGATTTATGTTTAGTTTCATTTTGGGTAAGTGCATGCGATTTCGAGGACGAAATCTTTTAAGTAGGGGAGTAATGTGATGCCCCGAAATTAATCAATTGCGATTAAGGCATTAATTGTGTTTATATGATGAATCATGTGGTAATTGATTTATGTGATGGGTAATAAGATGTTAACATGATTTAATTGTGTTGATTACTAAATATGAGGAAGATGTGAATTTAGAGGAAGTATATTGCATTTTACTAAATGCTTGTAAAATGCCATGAAGAAATATGAATCATGTTAAGTTTGGGATGTGATTTTAAATTAATCCCCAACCCCTTTTTTTTAACCCTTCACCCATCATTTTAACCCCATTTTCACCTTTACTCTTTTAAAACCCCCCAACTCATCCTCAACCCTAAACCACTCCACATTTTCGAAACCCTTCTAAGGAGGAAGGAGGAAACCCCACAAAACTTGTGTTTGTGTGATCTTTGTTAAGATTTGGAGTCTTCAAGAGGTATGGAACCCTTCCTTAAATTTTTATGATGTTTGGTTTTGAAATGGGATGATTTTGAAGTGTTTTAGGTGGCTTTGTTTTGGGTGTATGTTGCAAGTGGTTGGGGTATGGTTTTATGAGGTTTTTGTGGTGATAAGTTGTTGGGATGTATTTGGTTTAAGATGTATTGGTTTATTTGGTAGTTTTGTACCAAAAAAATGGAGTTTGCTCGAAAAATCGCAGCGACCGATTGATCGGTAGCAGGGCAACGATCGATCGGTGCATGTGCGAAGCGAGGGGTGAAATTCCTTCACTTACCGATCGATCGGTGAAAGCTACCGATCGATCGGTGGATGCCTAACGATCGATCGGTGGCTTGGACCGATCGATCGGTGAAAGGCCGTAGCTTAAATTTTAAATATGAACAGTTACCGATCGATCGGTAAGGGTGACCGATCGATCGGTAAAACGATTTTGCTGAAGGTTATTTTCTTGGCTTAAATGATGGAATTTTTGGTATTAGGCTATTGATTGGCTTCTAATATCAATTTGTATGGTTATGTAGAACCATCCCAAGTACCCACAACCTCAAGGAGATAAAGTTCTGCAATTCTCCTTCTTTTGGAATTAAGGTACGTAAGAAACGTACGAGCATTGGACGGTAAACCATACTCCTACATTTAACGATGATGCTTATGATGATGATGTTTATGATGAGTTTTTATGATGATGTTTACGATGATGATGTTTATGATGTGTTTATGATGACGAGGTTTATGATGATGATTATGATGATGTTTACGATGATGATGTTTATGATGACAATGTTTATGATGATGATTATGATGATGTTTACGATGATGATGTTTATGATGACGTTTATGATGATGATGTTTATGATAAGTAAGTTTATGATAACGTCATACGACGTATATGATTGGGTAAGACGCCCACGTGGTAAGATGCCACCCAATGTATGTGAGTGGGTAAGATGCCCACGTGGTAAGATGCCACACAATGTTATGATATGGCAAGACGCCATATGATTGGGTAAGATGCCCATGTGGTAATATGCCACACGACGGTTATGTTATGGTAAGATGCCATACAATGGGGGTAAGATGCCCTTATACATGAATAAGAATCAGGGATAACAAAAGAAGTTGAAGAACGACCAATAACTTTTACTTAACTAAGATGTTATGCATTACTGTATGTCTTTTGTATCATGTTAAGTAAATATGTATATGCTCACGATGTGTTGTCCCTGTAGGTACACTTTTGGACCGAGGGCCTAGGGTCGGGTTGAGGAGGTGAGCTAAAAGGAGCAAGATGAATATAGGATGCAGGATTTTGATAGTCTCTACTCTAGGAGTAGTGTAAACCTATAGCTTTAACATTCATTGTTGAGAATGTAATTAAATAGCTTTTGCAAATTTTATTTTGGCCTGTAATCTTCTTAGCTCGAGCTACAACCGGAACCCTTAAGAGGTTATAAATTCATGTTCTGTCCATTATATGTGTATTATATGATTTTAAGGTAGGAAGACCCTACATAATATGAATGAAAAACATAAATGCATAAATCATAGGCATATGATACTTCCTGAATTTCCAATGCATTTAAAACGCCCATTTTGGTTGTCCTAGTGCCATAACTCATAATCAAATCAATATATGATATTATGGTTTCGTTGAATAAATGTCATGACATAACTTCACTTCTTAAATCTTTACTTCAATCCTTAGTCAGTTTATCATCAGTGTATTTTAATGCCCCTCGCTTCATAACTTTAGAACAAGCGGAACTCCCCTCCCTCGCTTCTTCATACAAGCGGTATTTCTATCCTCGCTTCGTATGGTAAACCTCGCCTCCATGTGCAAGCGGACCTACACCCCTCGCTCCACATTTTTAGTGGTATAATAGCGGTAAGCATTAAAATCATCACTGTGATAACCATGACTCGTGGAATACACACCAAATGTTCCACAACATACATATGCACCAACAATGCATAACAACATGTATCGTACTCATAATGCACAAACTTGCATTTATCGTATGTCAAATCGACAAACATATAATACACGTTACCGTTGGGTGCCCGTACGTCGCTTACGTACCTTTACAAAATATCTTCAGTTGCAGGGCTCTATCCCCTGTGTTGTGTGGCTACCTGTGATGGCTCTACACAAGTGTACAACACAATATTAGATTCCAATAATAGCCCAATACCAAAAATCCCACAAAAATTATTAAAAACACATGTTTTGGCTTCTCGCGATCGATCGCCAATATGCCCCGATCGATCGCGAGATGCTACTGCCTCATCATTCAAAATTCTGCCTTCCGCGATCGATCGCTGATGTTGTGCCGATCGATCGCGGCTTCACCGATCGATCGCGCCAAACTCGCGATCGATCGCTGAAGTGTTCTGCCTCGCACCCTAGTGCTCGCGATCGATCGGGAAGACGCACCAATCGATCGCCAATACCTGCAAATCGCGAACAATGACATTTTCGAGCACCTACTTTCAAGCCAACAATTATACCCTTATAAACGTAAATCATGCTCAAACAAACATGCTTGGGGCTTCATAACAACACCATGTAAGTACTTAAATCAAAGGTTCAACAAAAACCTAAGCTAGCATGCATCATATCATCATAACCAAACCCAAACTTAACCAAGGTTTACCCAAAGATAGATATGGTTCCTCACCCTCTTTTGCTCCAATTTTTGGCAAGGTTCCAAGCAATAAAATTGTAGATCTCCTCCTCCTACTTGCTTAGCAGATGCAGGTCGAAAATGTGGAGGTGAAAGTTGGGGAGAAGAGGTGATGGAGGTTGAGTGGTGGGAGATTAAAGTGAGGGTATGGGGCAGCTGTAGCAGCATGGGTTGGGGGGGGGGGGGGGGGGGTTGGGTGATGGGTTATGTGATGTGTTATGTTTTGGTCCCGATATTTAGCATGATGTATTAAAATATCCTCACATGATATTTATAGTATTTAATCAATAAAATACTTCAAATTCCAATTAAACATGCTTCACCAAAACGAACAACACCCACCCCAAAATAATCATGCCATAACCCAAATTCCCAACTTATATCACATACACCCTGAAATGCACTTCCCAATATAAATAAATCAACTCCATAATTTAACACCATAATCCTCATAACATAATTAATGTTTTAAAAGCACATAATCATTTCGGGGATATCACAGTAATGCAATGTGTTGAGATTGTGAAATCATTATTGTAACAATTTAGATATAATTGATTATGTAATTGATGACACGAGTATGAGCATAGTTAATCAATGTAATGATTAACTGATTTTGGAATTTGATGATTTTGGTTATTGTGAGAACATGAATAGTATAGGAGACCCATATGGTAACGTTACATACATGGAGTATTTTCTGAATTTGCAGCTTTATATTCTGTAAATTATGAATTGTTAAATTGATGATATTGAGATTGTGCTATTGGTATGCTGACCTCGTGTGAGGGCTGTTTTGTTGAAACAGGTAGAACATGTACAACATTTGCTCGGAGGATGAGTTCGAGCTATTGAATGAGGATGCTCCTAGGAGCTGGGTATCGGCGTTGGTATGAACAATACTTCTTATATAGTTGATACACATTTATTTGTTCAATGCTCCTTTGTGAGCATTTAGATATGTGTATATGGTTTGTATAAGAGTTATGAGACGTCTCTTTTCATTTATGATTTGCATGCAGTTTAATTAAGGGGAATTGCATAATGAATTGAGAATATGATTTTGGTGCATTGTACAGTGTATACTAATGCTAGATGAATTGTGTTGAGAATTAAATGATAAGAGGATTGATGTCAACAATTATGTACAAGAATTTCCTAATGACATGAAATTATGCACTATTATATGTGACAATCACTAATAGTGGGTTAAGGGCGCGGGGTCCTTACAGCGATGGATGCTGATATGTCGAAGCAATGAATATCATTGAGTCGTCGATAATTCGAAGCGAGGGATATTATTGAGCCGCTGATGAACAGAATAGTTGTCGTTGTCTTATCGAGCGCTGAATCAGGATCTTTGCGGCTGTCATATCATTGTGTGGGACGTTGATATGTCAAAGCAAAGGATATCATTGAGCCATCGATAATTCAAAGTGAGGGATATTGTTATGCCGCTATATATGTATCGATGGATTATGCCACTGTATACGTAGCGATGATGTTATGCCGCTGTATATGTAGCAAGGGATTGTACCACCGTTGGATGATGAGTATTGATTGTGTACCGCCGTTGGGCGATGAGTATTGATTGTGTACCACCGTTGGGCGACGAGTATTGTGTACCACCGTTGGGCGATGAGTATTGATGTGCCCGCCATTATGTGAGCAATGGGTATTATTATACTGCGATTACGTTAACAATGTCTATTACTGTAAAAATCATGTTAGGTTTTACATATTTCGGATTAATAATAATCACTTATTGTATTGAATCGAATAAAATCATCATGGGTTGCGATGAATGAGTATGTCACGGGATGACATGGAACGTTAAGGGGTGACGTGGGATCACTATGACTGTCATGTATGACATGTGATCGTTATGAATGCCACGTGTTGACATGTATCCTCACGGGTTGACGAGGGTGTTATGAATGTCACGGGTTGACATGTACCATAACAAGTAGACGAGGTATTTGTTGATGATAAGGTATAACGAGCGATGAGTGACTTGTGACGCCGTAGCGATAAATAATACATATATAGATGTATGTATTGAGTTATATGATTTGAGTGACACCGGTTTGCGTAAGATGGTGAAGTGTGTCACATGTTGACGCGAGACCATTATGCTGATCATTTTCTCTCGATGGACAAAGGGCCGTGTCATTCAGATAAATGTACTATATAGTGTATTGAGGTGAATGTGTTAAGAGTAAGGGTACCTTTGGGTATACTCGTTGATTGGGAGAGTGGTAGTAGTATGAGAATGGTGCGATATTGTATACCGGGTTGAACGTATGACACATTGGTGTTCATACGTATAAATGCGTTGAGGAAATTGTGTTGTGACATCTCAGTTTTGTTGGAAGTACCAACGTGAGTGACAACAAGTTGTTATCATCCCTATTTGAGTACTCTTGCATTGATGATGCAATGGTGAATCGTAACTGGAGTTGTGGGATATAGTTAGCGTGGTAACACTACTATCTCGATTGTATCTCTTGGGGAGATATCATTGTATGTTGACTTTGGTTTGGAGCGATGGCTGTCGTGAGTATAGTATGGTGTCGATTGCGGGTTGAATTGTGGATCAACCGTGGCAAGCATTACTGGTGATGGATAGATCTTGAGAGTATCTGAGTACTATTATGTTAGTACAGAGTGTTGTTGGAGTTGATATACACCGCGTGTGCATATTCGGAGTGATTGGAGATAGTGACATTGACGCACTATCCTGAATCAGTTATGTATTTATTGGTCCAAGGATGCATTTCAGTATACATGTATCTAGATTGTTCGAACGATGGTTCGATTTTGAGTCGTAGATAAATGATACTTTCCTTGTAAGAAATGAGGTGTTGATACACCTGTTTGGAATCTTGGAAAGATTCAATGAGTCAGTGCACGTGATGTCGATGTCGAAGTCACACCATTAGTTGTTAGTTCGTTAATCATTATTCTCTACAGTGTGAGAATAACTAAATGATTGACAGTTGTGTCTGTGGCTTGTGAGTATGATTGGAGATACCCAAGTCGAGTGCATTGAGTACGCCTATGTTGTATTTGGCTTTGAGGCATACATATCGATATGTATATAGGTATGCCAACATTTTATGCTTGATGAGTAACTGATTAGTGTGTTTGGATTGGTGAATCTCTTGTAAGAGATTGTAGTATCCTTGAGGTTGATAACCTCGATGGGGCGATTTATTTCGAGGAATAAATTGTGAGGTTTTGTTGGTCTCTATTTTGAGAAAAGGTTGCCATATTTTGGAATGAGTTAATTCGTGGTGTTTTTAATTCGATAGTTATCCTTGTATTAGAACTGTTGATTCTAAGACTAAACACGGGATGACCAGGATTCGAATTCGTTCGGAGCCATTGTCGACACATGTTCTGGGAATGCAATGGCGTTTGCTTGCATGTTCTCTTTGAAGTAATGCGACTTTATGAAGTATGCGATAGTGTGTTGGGCCAAGATGTGATTTCTTGGAACATGCTGATGTTGACATCTATAGAGATGTGTTTTGTGTTGATTGGTGGCCGTGGGTTGCCCGATTCAAGTGCAATGATGCAATTACTCATTTGATGAGTAAGATTCCATTATTTGAGATTGAAATGGAGAACGGAAACCGAATTTAGTGTGACTATACTGCTGTATACTGGTGGTTTCCTTCGTAACGATGTGTATTTGCCATCGTAGATCAAGTTGTAGAGATGTCATAAAGATGATATCTATGTTGGAATCATGAATGATTCGATTGGAGAGCAGTTAAGGTTAATTGACTACCGTTGGTTAGTTTCCCATCAAGGGATGTTAACATCTTTTAGAAAATGATGTTGGTTTGGGGGAATATCTCCTTTCCAGAGTTTGAAGCGTGGTCAATGTGTAAGGCCTCGCTACCTTAAGTATGGTTTTAAGTGCAATAAGAGAACTAATCATACATAAATCAGAGTAAGAGTTCATGTTGATGTCCTGGGCTTAAGGGTTACAGTGCCAAAAAGTTTCCAAAAAGGAATTAATTACATTCCTATCAAAATGAATGTAAGTCTATAGATTTACTCTACACTGTGTAGAAACTATACAAAATTTTCCTGACTTGCTATTCCAGTAGCACTTCTCACAGCTCAAAGCATCAACCATGACCCTAGTCCTCCATGCCAAAATGCACCTACAAGGACAACCCCCAAACCATGAGCATATAATAATCCATCTTCAACACAATATGATTATAAAACATAAATTCATAAACCATAAATACAAAGCACTTCCTGTATTCCAATGCATTTAAACGCTCCCTTTGGCTGTCCCTGTACCATAGCTCATGATCATAATCAATGGATTATACTATGGTTCCACAAATGTCATGACATATAACAATTTCATTAACACCAATAACCAATCCCTAGTCAGTTATAACAGTGTATTTTAATGCACCTCGCTTGTCATGCCCGCTGCACTAATACCCCTCGCTTCGACATATCAGCGGCATCGAATAACCTCGCTTAAATGTGACATGCGGCATTCACCCTCGCTTCACATTTTAGCGGCAAATATTCTTTCCTTGCTACAATATGACAGCGGCAAGTATTCTATCATCGCTTCAAATGACAGCGGTAAAGCATTTAAAACATCACTAGAATATAACCATAACTCATGGGATATGAACCAAGTATCCAACATATACATATATGAAACAACAATACATAACTCAACATGTATTGCATCCACAATGCACAATCCAATATATACTTGCATCCACAATGCATAATCCAATATATACTTGCATCCACAATGCACAATTCAATAAGTATATAAAATACATGTTACCGTTTGGGTGCCCGTACGTCTCTCTACGTACCTTTCCAAAATATAGTATGTTGCAGGACTTTATCCCCTGCGTTGCGTCGCTACCTGGGACGGCTGTACACAAGTGCATAACACAATATTAGATGCCAATTATGTCCAATATAAAAAAATCCCACAAAATAATCAAAATCTCATTATTTGGTGTGTTGCGATCGACCGCCAATATGTCCTGATCGATCGCGAGAAGCTACTGCTCATCGCCCAAAAATTTCTATTCCGCGATCTATCACTGAGATTATGCCGATTGATCGCGGCATCGCTGATCGATCGCGCCAAACTCGCGATCGATCGCTGAAAGCTACTGCCCGCACCTCGGGTTGTAAGGACCCTAGTTCCTTAAGTGCGGATTAAAGGCGTAAATAAAAATTTCCATGCATAACAGAGTATAAAGGTTGTGTTGATGCCCTGAGCTATTAAATTACAGTGCCAAAATAAAGTTCCAAAAGGGATTAGTTACATTCTCAACCAATGAATGCTAATCCTATAGCTTTACACTACTCCTAGAGTAGAGACTATACAAAAATTAAGCCTACTATGCCAAAAGCACTCCTCACTGGCTCACTGCATCAACCCGCCTTAGCCCGTCCGCCCAAAAGTACCTACAGGAACAACCCCAAACCATGAGCATGTATATAAATCATATTCACAATAATATGATCATAATTCAATGCATAAACCATAATTGCAAATCACTTCCTGTACTTAACACATATAAAAGCTCCATTGGTTGTCCCTGTACCATAATCACAATTAATTGATTATAACACCAATAATATATGTCATGACATGCATCCGTTCCATGTATACCAATGGCCAATCCCAGTCTTATTATATCAGTGGCATAATACCCCTCGCGTTACATGACAGTGGCATTAATACCCCTCGCTTCGACATATTAGCGGCATAATATCCCTCGCATCAACATGACAGCGGCATGATCCTTGCTTCGACATGTTTGCGGCAAATATTCTTCATCGCTAAATATGACAGTGGCAAGTATTCTATCATCGCCTCGACATGAAGGCGGCAAGTATTCTTCATCACTGTGATATAACCTCGACTCACAATTACATGCAACCATAATTCATGTTCCAACTATATATGCAACCATAATGCATAAATAAGACCACATGTGCAACCATAATGCATAGCCAATTCAAAGCGTAATAAATACGTTTTACCGTCCGATGTTCGTACGTCTCACTACGTACCTTAGTTCCAAAAGTGGAGATGTCGTGGAACTTTATCTCCTTTGATGTGTGGCTACCTGTGATGGTTCTACACAATCACATGAATCCATATTAGAAGCCAATAAGTGAACCATTACCAAAAATAACATTATTTAAAAAAAAATCCCAAAATCCACATTTTATGCCTTGCGATCGATCGGTCCCCAAGCCCCGATCGATCGCCAAGTTAAGAAAAAATAGGCATCCAAGTACTGCCTCCACCGATCGATCGAACCATTTTTCCGATCGATCGAAACATCACACCGATCGATCGGGAAAAATTACCGATCGATCGGTAAGCTCATTTCATGCCTTGTTCAGGCTCTGCCTTGCTCGATCGATCGGACCCTAATCTCGATCGATCGAGCAGCCCTGTTCCAGCGAGAAACTTCCATGTATGAGCTTCCAACAACACTTAAACTCATCTACTACCAAGAACAACTCCCATGCTCAACATATAACCACAAAACAACCTTAAAATACAACCCCGAAACATAAACAAGATGTTGGAACAAGATCTACCCCCCTTTAACCTCAAAAACAAGCTACAACCCAACCAAAACTCAACAAAACTCTACCATTGTGGAAGCTTACCACTTGAGCTCCAAGTTTCAAGCAAGAAAACACAAAAAGACTCATTTCTCCAAGTTTTCTCCTCCTCCCTTGTTTCAGAAACGAAAATGAAAGGATATGGATGAGTGGAGGGGGTTTAGGGACCAAAAAGCTGGAAGAGAGGGGTGATGGGATATAAAGTATGCAAGTGGCTCCCATGCCATGATATGGGGTTTTAAATGTTCATCTAAACACAAGCATGGTATGTAGAATACCCCAACATGATATTTTAAAAGTATTATGCACTAAAATCACCATTTAAAATCATGCTTTACCAAATAGACACAACCCATATCATTTAAACCATTATAACACCCAAATCCCAACATGTATAACATGTACCCGGAAATGCTCTACCGGGTCACGCCTACCATGTGACAAGCATTTTACCAAGATAATTAGTCCCAACACATAATCTAATTATCGCCATAATATCACATAAACATAATTAATGCCCTAATTACAATTAATTATTTCGGGAATATCACAATACTCCCCTACTTATAAGATTTCGCCCTCGAAATCGCATGCACTTACCCAAAACGAAACTAAACATAAATCACATACCAGAGAATAGTTCCGGGTAGTGCTGCACCATATGCTGCTCCGTCTCCCACGTGGCCTCTTCGACACCCCTGCGATCCCAATGTACCTTTACCATAGGTATCACTTTGTTCCGAAGCCTGCGCTCAGCCCTATCCAGAATCCTGACTGGCCGTTCCTCATAAGATACATCAGAATCTAACTGAACCTCAGAAGGCTGCAATACATGCGACGGATCCGGTTCATACTTCCGTAGCATAGATACATGAAACACGTCGTGAATGCCAGACAACGACGGTGGCAGTGCTAAACGGTAAGCCAAGGTACCGATGCGCGGTAAAATCTCATACGGTCCCACATACCTTGGAGACAATTTACCACGCAAACCAAACCGAACCACACCCCTGAAAGGTGAAATCTTCAAAAAGACCCTGTCTCCAACTGAAATTCCAACGGTCTCCGCCGTTTATTCGCATAGGCGGCTTGCCTGTCCTGGGCTGCCTTCATTTTCTGACGGATAATCTTTACCTTATCCTCCATCTCCCGAATCAGTTCGGGTCCTCCCACTGCTTTACTGGTCAAGTCATCCCAGTACAACGGCGACCTACAACGCCTACCATACAAAGCCTCAAACGGAGCCATCTGAATACTCGCTTGATAGCTGTTGTTGTATGAAAACTCTACCAAGGCCAAAGAATCTTGCCATGATGCATCAAACTCCAACACACAAGCTCGCAGCATGTCCTCGAGCGTCTGTATAGTACGCTCAGTCTGACCGTCCGTTTCGGGATGATATGTCGTACTCAACCTCAACTCAGTACCCAAAGCTGACTGAAGACCTCCCCAGAAATGAGATGTGAACCGCGGATCTCTGTCAGACACAATAGACAATGGAATCCCATGCAGTCTCACTATATCCCGGACATACAATTGAGCCATCCTCAAGTATGTGTACGTCATACTGTAGGGAATGAAGTGAGCCACCTTCGTCAGCCTGTCAATGATCACCCAAATGGCATCACAACCTGAAGTAGTCCTCGGCAAGTGAGTCACAAAGTCCATAGATATGTGTTCCCACTTCGACTCCGGTATCTCTAAGCTCCTTAGCTCGCCACCGGGTCTCTGCCTCTCCGTCTTAACCTGTTGACAGATCAAACACCTCTTGACAAAAGCAATCACATCACGCTTCATCCGCTTCCACCAGAACTGATCACACAAGTCCTTATACATCTTCCTCCCTCCTGGGTGGATGCTAAATCGGCTACTATGAGCTCGTTCCAAGATTCCTCTACGCAACTCCGGCGTACTTGGAACTACCCATCGGTTACCGAGTCTCAAAGAACCATCCTCAGCCACTCTGAATTTTGATGGCTGTCCCTGAAGTGCCAATGATGACCATCTCTGAATCTCATCATCTGTCCTCTGAGCTCTCCTGATATGCTCATAGATATCTGGCTCAGCCAATAAGGTCGATACATGCACAGGCGATGTATCTACGTCGAAGTCATAGCCCAGATGGCAACAGGAAGTCATCATAGCCGACAAATGCATGACCTCCTCAGCAGTACTCTTCACCTTCCGACTTAAAGTTTTCTGCCGTCAAGTTTGCTTTCCCCGGATGGTACTCAATCTCACAGTCATAGTCTTTGAGCAAATCCATCCATCTCCTCTGACGCATATTCAACTCCGCCTGAGTGAATAAGAATTTCAGGCTCTTATGATCCGTATATATGGTAAAGGACGTACCATACAGATAGTGCCTCCAAATCTTCAGGGCAAAGATAATAGCAGCCAACTCCAAGTCATGGACTGGGTACCTAACCTCATGCGGCTTCAACTGCCTCGATGCATAAGCTACCACATGCTTATCTTGCATCAGTACACAACCCAAGCCCTGCAGTGATGCGCCAGTATAAAGCACAAACCTTTTGTTCTCCGTAGGGATCACCAATACCGGTGCCGTCGTCAATCGGTGCTTTAACTCTTGGAAACTCTCCTCGCAAGCATCAGACCAAAAGAAGGGCACTCCCTTTTGAGTCAATTGAGTCAGTGGCTTAGCAATCTTAGAAAAACTCTCGACAAAGCGTCGATAATAGCCAGCCAAACCAAGAAAACTCCGAATCTCGGGCATAGAAGTATGTTCAGCCCACTCCATCACCGCCTCAATCTTCCTGGGGTCCACTTGAAATCCCACTGCTAGATATGACATGCCCCAGAAATACCACACTACTCAACCAAAACTCACACTTACTGAGTTTGGCATATAACTGGTGATCTCTAAGGATCTGGAGCACTGTCCTCAAATGTCTCACATGCTCTTCCTCACTCCGGGAGTAGATGAGTATATCGTCAATAAACACAATGACGAACTGATCCAGATAGGGTTGGAATACCCGATTCATCAAGCTCATAAAGACAGCCGGGGACGTTCGTCACACCGAACGGCATTACCAAGAACTCGTAGTGCCCATACCGAGTCCTAAATGCTGTCTTTTGCACATCCTCCTCCTTGACCCGTATCTGGTGGTACCCGGATCTTAAATCAATCTTACTATACAGCTTCGTGCCTTGCAACTGGTCAAACAAGTCATCGATCCTTGGAAGAGGGTATTTGTTCTTTACCGTGGCCTTATTCAGTTGCCGGTAATCGATGCACAAGCGCATCGAGCCATCCTTCTTTTTCACAAAAAGAACTGGTGCGCCCCAAGGCGATACGCTAGGGCCTATATATCCTTTATCAAGGAGTTCCTACAATTGCTCCTTCAACTCTCTTAGCTCAGTCGGTGCCATCCTGTAAGGTGCACGGGAGATAGCGGATGTCCCCGGTAATAACTCAATCCCAAACTCGACTTCCTTTGCCGATGGGAATCCGGGAATCTCCTCCCGGAATACGTCAGCAAATTCCGCTACCACTGGTATATCCTCAACCTTTAACTCTTTGCTCTTTCCCGACGTGTCCACGGCATAGATGAGGTAGCCCGTGTGACCACGTTCCAACAACTGAGACATTTTGATTGCCGAAATCAACGGAATCTTCGCACGAGACCCGTCGCCATAAAAAGTCCACTGAACTCCCAAACCAGATCTGAATCGAACTGTCCTCTATCGACAATCTACCACTGCCTGATATCTGTTCAGAATGTCGATGCCCACAATGCAGTCGAAATCTGACATACTCAAAACGATCAAATCTGCCTTTATCTCGTTGTCCTCAAAATAAATGAGGCAGTCCATCAGAAACCGATCAGCAACAACTTTCTTCCCGGTGGGTGTCGAGACCAATAGAGACGTGGGTAACGGAGACGCGCGCATATGATGTCTCGCCACAAAGTCCACAGACACGAAGGAGTGCGAAGCACCTGTGTCTATCAAAATAAAGGCGGAAAATGTAAATAGTAGGCACGTACCAGCTATAACCTCCTCTGGAGCTACATCGGCCTGCTCCCTGGTCAATGCATAAACCTGTCCCTGAGGTGGCCCCATCGCCTGTCCTCCCATCTGACGAGGCACCATTGGCGGCCTCTGCTGCACTGTACCACTAGAAAACCTCCCTCGACCTTCCCTGAGATCCGTCTGTCCTTCCCGATTGGGGCAACGCCGAGCAATGTGGCCCGACTTGCCACAAATGTAGCACGCAGAACAATCTCGCATCAAATGTGGCCCTCCACAAAAGTGGCACTTGACATCTCCAGCTCTACTAGCTTGAGCCGGTCCCCCATAAGTAGATGTACCACTCCTCCGATCCCCTTGCTTCCGGCCCTCCGGCCTCCTTCCGCCAAACCGAGTAGAAGAAGAAGAAGTCCCCCGCGACTTAAAAGATCCTCCTCGGGGCCTCAGATTTTTAGATGTTGATCTTTGCGATGGAGCTGGTGAGGGTATGGCCTCAGGATAAGCACTCACCCCTATCTCCGCTAATTCCGCTCTAACCAGTGCCTCATCAAAGGATGTCGGGTTGTTAGAAATGACCCGATCAAATAATTCCGGTCGCAGCCCCTTCAAAAAGTGCCTCATCTTGGCATGCCCATTTGTAGCAATGTGTGGAACATACCTCAATAAGGATGAGTAGTGCATGGCGTAGTCCGAAACCGTCAGGTTCCCTTGCTTCAAATTCATAAATTCATCCTCCTTAGTTTGCCTAGCCGCGGCAGAGAAGTATCGGTTTAGAAACCGAGTCCGAAATAAAGTCCAGTCGATTACCATGCCCTGTGCCCTCAATTCCATTACAGTCGTCTTCCACCACATGGAAGACTTCTTTGCCAGTTGGAATTCTGCCAGTCTTAACCAAGCCGTCCTAGCACACGGCGCAGATACAAAAATCTGTTCTAGTCTCTCCAGCCACTCTTCGGCCTCTTCTCCTGTCTTTGTTCCTTCAAACATGGGTGGGTGGAAGGTCAGAAATTGTGTCAGGCTAAGCTCCCCTGGTAACAGTAATTGAGCAACCGGTTCCATGCCCATAGCAGGTGGGGGTAACGGATTTGCCTGCCCGATGCTAGCATTCATGCTCCCAATATCACCCACCTCCTCGTTGAGGTTTCCCGCATTCACAGCCGCCATGCTGTAACACGAATGTTAACAACAATTCCAAACAATATATATGCTAAACCGTTAGACAATATGAATGACAAGCATGTTAGTATGCCAATTGTATACATAAATATGCACTACATGCATAAACATGCCCCAAATGTAAACACCTAGCCAACCATACTAAGGCTACCCTTCACTCGTTCCCGGGTTCTCTAACCACTGCTCTGATACCACTAATGTAAGGACCCTAGTTCCTTAAGTGCGGATTAAAGGCGTAAATAAAAATTTCCATGCATAACAGAGTATAAAGGTTGTGTTGATGCCCTGAGCTATTAAATTACAGTGCCAAAATAAAGTTCCAAAAGGGATTAGTTACATTCTCAACCAATGAATGCTAATCCTATAGCTTTACACTACTCCTAGAGTAGAGACTATACAAAAATTAAGCCTACTATGCCAAAAGCACTCCTCACTGGCTCACTGCATCAACCCGCCTTAGCCCGTCCGCCCAAAAGTACCTACAGGAACAACCCCAAACCATGAGCATGTATATAAATCATATTCACAATAATATGATCATAATTCAATGCATAAACCATAATTGCAAATCACTTCCTGTACTTAACACATATAAAAGCTCCCTTGGTTGTCCCTGTACCATAATCACAATTAATTGATTATAACACCAATAATATATGTCATGACATGCATCCGTTCCATGTATACCAATGGCCAATCCCAGTCTTATTATATCAGTGGCATAATACCCCTCGCGTTACATGACAGCGGCATTAATACCCCTCGCTTCGACATATTAGCGGCATAATATCCCTCGCATCAACATGACAGCGGCATGATCCTTCGCTTCGACATGTTTGCGGCAAATATTCTTCATCGCTAAATATGACAGTGGCAAGTATTCTATCATCGCCTCGACATGAAGGCAGCAAGTATTCTTCATCACTGTGATATAACCTCGACTCACAATTACATGCAACCATAATGCATGTTCCAACTATATATGCAACCATAATGCATAAATAAGACCACATGTGCAACCATAATGCATAGCCAATTCAAAGCGTAATAAATACGTTTTACCGTCCGATGCTCGTACGTCTCACTACGTACCTTAGTTCCAAAAGTGGAGATGTCGTGGAACTTTATCTCCTTTGATGTGTGGCTACCTGTGATGGTTCTACACAATCACATGAATCCATATTAGAAGCCAATAAGTGAACCATTACCAAAAATAACATTATTTAAAACAAAATCCCAAAATCCACATTTTATGCCTTGCGATCGATCGGTCCCCAAGCCCCGATCCATCGCCATGTTAAGAAAAAATAGGCATCCAAGTACTGCCTCCACCGATCGATCGAACCATTTTTCCGATCGATCGAAACATCACACCGATCGATCGGGAAAAATTACCGATCGATCGGTAAGCTCATTTCACGCCTTGTTCAGGCTCTGCCTTGCTCGATCGATCGGACCCTAATCTCGATCGATCGAGCAGCCCTGTTCCAGCGAGAAACTTCCATGTATGAGCTTCCAACAACACTTAAACTCATCTACAACCAAGAACAACTCCCATGCTCAACATATAACCACAAAACAACCTTAAAATACAACCCCCAAACATAAACAAGATGTTGGAACAAGATCTACCCCCCTTTAACCTCAAAAACAAGCTACAACCCAACCAAAACTCAACAAAACTCTACCATTGTGGAAGCTTACCACTTGAGCTCCAAGTTTCAAGCAAGAAAACACAAAAAGACTCCTTTCTCCAAGTTTTCTCCTCCTCCCTTGTTTCAGAAACGAAAATGGAAGGATATGGATGAGTGGAGGGGGTTTAGGGACCAAAAGCTGGAAGAGAGGGGTGATGGGATATAAAGTATGCAAGTGGCTCCCATGCCATGATATGGGGTTTTAAATGTTCATCTAAACACAAGCATGGTATGTAGAATACCCCAACATGATATTTTAAAAGTATTTTACCACAATGCACTAAAATCACCATTTAAAATCATGCTTTACCAAATAGACACAACCCATATCATTTAAACCATTATAACACCCAAATCCCAACATGTATAACATGTACCCGGAAATGCTCTACCGGGTCACGCCTACCATGTGACAAGCATTTTACCAAGATAATTAGTCCCAACACATAATCTAATTATCGCCATAATATCACATAAACATAATTAATGCCCTAATTGCAATTAATTATTTCGGGGATATCACACGGGTACTCGCGATCGATCGGGAAAACGCGCCGATCGATCGTGGATGTCTAAAATCGTGAAAAACACCATTTTTGTGCATAACATTCATGCTAACTCAACATCTACTATAAATCATTAAATTTCAACAACTTTGCAAGGACCCCCGTGCCCTTAACCCGTTATTAGTGTATTAAGCCATATCATTAGTGCATATAATCATACTATCAGGGGAAAAACCATATGCAAGTGCAACACCATATGCTATCCAGAAAATTTCTTGCATTTAAACCACATAATATTCAAATTCCCCAACCATGATTATCCATATAACATGCACCCTCATAATATACTAACATACTCTTAGTTCATTTAGCAATTCTATATCTAATTGCGTGCAAACCATAAATGAATAGAGAAGAGCCGTAGCCCGTTTATACATTCCATATACACGTAATATGTACTCACATAAGAGCACCCAAAGAATGAGCGTGTATCTAATGTATAAAACACTCTGCTGGATACCGTTACTGGTGCTTCGATCCTGGAAGCACCTCTCAAGCGCAACTCGATCTCGACTCTGGATCTGAGTGCCTGTCCATCCAGCTCTGGTACCTCAACCCTGGAAGTACTTCAATCAACAGCCCGAGCTCAACTCCAAAACTGCTGCTACACCTATACCACCTGCCCCAACAGAGACAGCCCCCACACGGGGTGAGCACACCAATATCCCAATCCAATAACCACAACAATACAATTCATAATTTACAACAATGTAAATGCTATGAAATACAAAATATACTCCCTGGATGGCATCATCCTCATCCGGGGTTTCCTGTACTGTCCCTGTTCTCAAAACACTGAAACCATCAAATTCCCAAATGCCAGTTAATCATTATATTGATTAACAATTCTATGAGCCATATACCAATGTCATAATCAATAACATCAAATCATTAAACAATGATTTTAGACAATCCATGTTTCTCACTTATGGTTTCATAGCTCTATTTCATTGCTCGCTCTACAATAGCGGCATTCCATTTCCACGCATGCTCGATGGCAGCGGCGTCATAATCGATGTTCGCTCACAGGCGACAACATCCCAATCATTGCTCGCTCAAAAGCGGCACCATGCAATTCTCAATGCATATATAGACATTTGAAGCAAGTACAATAAACCATGCATTTCAATCTCCGTTTATTGCTAATACCATGTGTCATGCATTTCCACACACATTCATTGCAATACAGTGTACCAAGCACTCAACAATTGCAATTATATTAAAGGGCTATGCTCGTACGTCACACGTACCTTATAATTCCGTAGCTCGAGTCCAAACTTTGCTTGAGTTCCTTACCTCGAGAGATATGTGCTAAAACACATAAACAACTCACAATCAAGTATAAGCATGCAACCACGTGTCCAAGCACGTTCAAGATTCCCAATCATATCGTCAATCCATGACGATAACCAAAATAAAAGCCCCCCCGGCTAAGCATAATGTCCTATGGGAACATTAAAAGCAGTTTTATAAGTATCACTTTGATTGACTTGTATTTGCCAATATCCTGATTTCAGATCAAATTTTGAAAATATGAGAGAATCATATAATCTATCTAATAAATCCATTTTATTAGGGATTGGATGTCTTATCCATTTTAAGACTTTATTTAATGATTTATAATTTATAACCAATCGTGGTACTCCACGTTCTTGTTCACTCTTTTTATTAACATAGAAAGCAGTACAAGACCAAGGAGATTAAGAAGGCTTAATTAACTTTTTCTGTAATAAGGATTCTATTTCCTTTTTACATAATTCCAAATATTCAGAGCTCATTTGACATGGTCGAGCTTTTGTAGGGATTAATTTTTCATTCAAATCATCCTCATAGGGTAAAGCGATAATATGCTTTTTTCGATTCCAAAAAGCATTGGGGTGATCACTACAAATCTCTAAAGAAAATTGTTGTGCTATTAACTTAATTTTTTCCTTTAATCTAGGATTTTGTAACTGATTACTTATGGTGATAGTATTTATTTCAAATTTTAAAAATTGTAATTGGTGAATTTTATTTTGAATATGATCATGAATACTATTAATGTATCGTGGTGAAGGAGCATCTAAGAATTTTAGAAAAATAGCTTTTCCTTCAAAAGTACCACGAATACCTAAATTATCAATATAAGTAATTGGGTATAATTGGGTAATAAATGGAGAACCAAGTATTACTTGATTAGTAATATCTTTAGCTATTAAAAAGCTAGTTTTTATGCATGTTCGATTAATGCAAATAGAAACTTGGGGAAGTTTATATTGGATATCCAATTTCTGTCCACCAGCATGAGATAAATATGAGTTGTTTTGGTGTAATATCTAGTATGAATTAATCCTTCCTGAATAACATTTAAATCTGCACCACTATCAATAAGTGCTGTAAATGTTTTGGAAAAATGATTATCTATTAATAAAGTAATTTGAGTATACCATTTTTGAGCAACTAGAATTTCTAATGTTGCCAGAAAATCATGTTCTGGAGGTAATTGAAAATTATCTTTATCAGGAAATTTTGGAGATGTAATTGGAGAATTAGAATTTGATTATCTTCTAATTTAGAAATTCGAGTATCAAATAATTTATTTTCGTGTTGTAGAAATTTAATTTCTTGTTTAAGATTATCAATATCTATAAACAAATCATTAATTGAAGTAGGGGTATCATATGATTGTCTTTGTCTTAGAAGCTTATAAACTTCTGTCATAGAATACGGATCATTGGTACTAACAATATTATTCCGGGGAATATTATTGGAAGTTGAAGTGGAAGGTATATCTTCCATATGATCAATTAATTTATATCTTAATTCAGGGTCTTTAACTAATTTAAGAAATTCTAATATATTGGTATTAGTTAAAGTATTTATATTTAAATCCTGAAATTGTGATAATATTTTATAATGTAAATCATTTGATTCATCTGAAATAGTCTTAATACAGGGTTGTCATATAGAACAAGGTTTACAACAATCTGTTGCTGAATGACTAGATTCATCCACTAAATCCTGAAGATTTTTTGATTCATCTGAATCATTTGAATCATAAGATGAGTCTGATGAATAATCAGAACTATCAGAAGAGTGTACTAATATTGCATTGAGAGCATCCTTAGTATTTTTTCTTTCATCTTGCATCTATTAGCATAATGACCAGTATGACCACATCTAAAACAAGTTATATTTTGTTTTTTAGGTATTTTAGTTGATTGTCTAAATTTTTTCCTTTCACTTTTGTGATCTAATCTTTTCTGAGAATATTTTCTCCTTTTCTTATAATACGGTTTTTGAAAAGTTTTATCATTTTTAAATGTTTTATTTTTAGAATAATTCTTATTCTGTGATGGTATATCCATACCAAATTGCTCACAAAACTGTCCTAATTGTTTTCGTCCGGACAAATTTTGTCTTTTAATTTGTTGATTTAATTTAATTTCATTACATAGGGCTAATCCTTCTTGGATACATGTGCCAATAAGTTTTCCATATGTATAGGAATCATAAGGGATATTAATATGATCCCTTCTAAGATTCTTCCTAACTCTTTCAGCAAAGAGGTGAGGTAATCCATCAATAAATTTGGATTTCCAATGTGAACTATTACAATCTTGTAATTCCATAACTCTATTGAGAAATGTGTCTTTATACAATCTAAAATCAGTTAATGTTTTACATCTTAAATTCTGTAAAAGAGTTCGAATATTTTCATTTTGTTCAGAATATCTACCAGTAAAATGATCAATAATATTAACAACTAAAGTGTAGACATCATTTTCTACAATGGTGTTATTTTCTTGTTTAACTGTATTCATGATTTCTTCTTTATTAGCTAGAGTTAAATAATTATCCCACCAGCCTTTTAATTGGCCAGTAAATCCAGCAATAATCATATTAGCAATATTTTTTATCCGTATTGCCATTACTTTTGCAAATAGTGGAATACATAAGCATTCTATGAGCCAGATTATAAATCTGCTTGTCAGGATATCCATCAATATTCCATTCATAAATATGTTTACCACTATAACTATTATTTCCATTAAGGTCAATTTGTTCATGAAGAGTATCCATTGGAGATGGCCTGCTATAATAAAATAAGCTTTGAGTGGGTTTATTGGCCCATCTATTTTTTAATTTATTTATTTGATCACCAATGACTTGTTTGTGATTTCCATGAGATAATTGATCCTGGAAATCAGTATCTAAAACTGAAACAGATAATTTTAAATCTTTAAATTTATTATCTAAAAATTGTTCGAAGTCTCCCATTGATTTTAATTTAAAATCCTTGATTTCAGGGGAGGTTGGATATTTGGAGTGGTTAATATTATATCCGATGGTGGTGTTATTCCAACTAAAGGTTGAATGTGTGCAATTTTTGTACTAATATTCTCAATTCTATTATGTAATGGATTAATTTGTTCTCCTAAAATGACTAGGAAAAGATTGGTGTAATTTTGTTGTTTTAATAATTTATTAATATGTATAAAAAGATATATATATATATATATACATATATATATATATATATATATATATATATATATAATAGGGTTAGATATATACAGAGGTGGGCTGAGGTTTTTTGAAAGCCTGTTATTTTAATGAGCCGCCTTTCTTCAACATATATATATATATATTGGTTCTGGTTGAGGAATTCAAACACACGTTAATTTTAGAATTAACAGAAACCAAAGCCTAGTAGACCAAGCATCCTTCGTCGCCTAGTTTTTGACATTGGATGTTATTTGTTCCGGGTGAGTTATATCGAGTCTAGCAACTCTATAACTTCAACACCCTTTCGATTTGATCGTGTGGATACCGTAGAGGCAAAGTTGCTAAAGCTTTGCTCCTGACTCGTGGACTTTTGCTGCTTCGTGGATTCTGCTCAAACACGCTACAAGGGTATGATTCTTTTCACCCCAATATGATTAACTCCGTATAGGTCACTGGTTGGAATCCAAATTTTATTTTATTCCGCTGCGTTATGCATGTTGGATAACAGTAGTCACTATAATGCCTTTGAGATGAGGTGAGAGATTCCTCAAGGGAGCTTTCAACCCAGCTTGGTCAGGAGTACCAACGTGAGTGTTAACAAGTTATTGTTACCTCTAATTGAGAATTCTTGCATTAAGAATGCAATGGTGAGACGTAACCGGAGTTGTGGGATATAGTTAGCGTGGTAACACTACTGTATCGATTGTATCTCTTGGAGAGATTCAGAACAATACTATTGTGGAAAAATTTGGTATCAGTTGTGAGTTGATTATGAATCAAACATGGAAAGAATTACTGGTGGTGGACCGGGTAATGACTTTACGTTACTTGTGAGACGTACGTGAAGATATCTCTAGGGAAATGCTCGAAAATGTTGAGTGCTATGGTATTAGTACGTAGCATCATTAGATTGGTATACGTCGTGTATACGGGTTTGAGTATGATTAGTGATATATGAGAAGCATAGTAGAGATGTGAATTGAGAATATATATATATATATATATATATATATATATATATTTATGTATATGTTGGTGCATGTCTTGTTGTATAAACAAGAGAACCCATATGTATGAGGTGTGTACTGGGATATGACTTTGCTATGCATTTAACATGCATATGAGAGGAAGTTCATTGGAAGTTGGAGGTTACTATATATATATGTAAAATCAGATGTTAGGCACATAATACACCTCAACTCACCTAGTAAATCTCTACACTTTCTCTCTAACATTCCTTGGAGTTGATTTTGGAGTTGGACTTGCAAGAAGAACAAGGAAGTGAATAACTTGGTAAAGTAGAACTTCCATGGTTTGTGATCCTAGTTGATGTATATATACTTAGTTTATAAAACTTGAAGCATGTGAAGTTACTACTTTTTATGAATTGATATGAGTTTTAATGTAATCATTTGAGGTATAAAATGATGGAAAGATGTTTATATGATGCT
Organism: Haberlea rhodopensis; assembly: GCA_907163345.1. Classification (NCBI taxonomy): domain Eukaryota; kingdom Viridiplantae; phylum Streptophyta; class Magnoliopsida; order Lamiales; family Gesneriaceae; genus Haberlea; species Haberlea rhodopensis. The sequence goes on along the minus strand of CAJQUN010000132.1, from coordinate 98,085 downwards.
AGGTTATCTAGTGTTCAAGTTTTTATGGTATGAATTGAGGTGTAGGAGAAGCACAAAGAAGATAGACATGAAATCGCCATTGTCTTGGATTTTTGTTATCGACCGATCGATCAGTAAGATTGTACCGATCGATCGCTGAAACAGGGGAATGTGTAAGGCGGTTCATGTAGCGATCGATCGCTGCATGTGACCGATCGATCGCTAGAATGCCATAGCATTTTATAAAATTCAGACTTAACTACCGATCGATCGCTATAAGTGACTGATCGATCGGTAGGGTAATCAAAATTGAAGCGATCGACCGCTAGAAACGATCAATCGATCGCTAACGACCAATTGATCGCTAGGACGAATTTGTTGAAAATGTTATAGTTTCTAGAACATTTGATGTTGAAGCCTCGTTTAACATGGTATATTGTTGATATTCATGTAGCACCATCACATGGGAAAGGACAGAGAGGCGGTTTCTCATTGACGCCTACACTTATATATGTTGTACAGCAAACAGGTACGTGATGACGTAAGAGTAATGATATTCCATTTATGATCATTATATCCAGTGATATATGATGATAATGTATTGTTGATTATGTGACGATATCTTGTTTATTGAGATATGAGATTATTATGAATATTAGATGTGATTGGTGCTAGGCATGATGCTGTTGAGGCATGTGATTGGTGCTATGAGGCACGATGCTGTTGAGGCATGTGATTGGTGTTGTGAGGCACAATGTGAATGTTGTTGAGATTGATGCCACGATACGTATGCTAGTGTTGAGCATATGCTTTGGCATGTTGTTGAGATTGATGCCATGATAGGTATGTCATTGTTGGGCATATACTTTGGCTGTTATACGTGTGAGGACGGTTATATGATATGTCCTGCCATTATGGGACGTGAAGGCTGAGCCACTGACATATTGAACTGAGATAGGCATATCATATCGGTCCCGTTGCCATTGTTGGACATGTTGTACATCTATGTTGAGGATGATAGATTGATGCCACTATAGGTATGCTAGTGTTGAGCATATACTTTGGCATGAGAGGTATACTCCGATTGAGTATATGCTTGGACTGCTATAATGTGTGATGACGAAAATATGATTTGTGCTGCTAATATGAAGATGTGGGGATGTTCCACTGACATATTGAGCTGAGATAGACAAATCATATTTGTCCCGTTATAAAAGGATGGTAGATGAGGCATGTAATACCATATTTGTATATTTTGTTATGAGGTATGTATAGGGATATGCACAGGAACTACCAAAGAGGAGTATTGCAAATGCATAATTTACAGGGAGTTGTTTATATTGTATTGATGCATTATCTTGATGTTATTGTGAACATCATTTCAATACTCATCTTTTATATGGTTGTTTTGTATGGACTCATAGCGGGGGAGAGCTGGGATTGTGAGTCTACCTTCTGCTGCTAGACGTGAAACTGAGCGAGATTTGTTGATTTGTACTATGTAAAGGGATATACAAGATGTAATGGCTCTGAATAATGGAATTGAAAGACATAGTGAAAAATCTCAATCAGTAGTAATATAATCTTAATCCTGTTTACGTAGAATGTGATTTACGTAATTGAACACAATTAAGGATTAAGGTGACGAGGCCCCACATTAGTGGTATCAGAGCAATGGTTAGATGACTGGGGTGAACAAGGGTAGATGAAGTGAATTAGTGAGATGCTTATTCACTTGAAAGCATGTTATATCCTTCATGTCGTGTAGGATGTGGTGTTCACATGCTTTATGTGTTGCAATATATTGTTGTTAACCCTTGTTTTGCAGTATGGTGATATGCATCCCTAAGAATGTTAGAGGGAGTATCACAGTGATTGAAGTCAGTTTGTATACTATTCTTATCATTTCCAGTGGGCCAAGGGCCAGGGGAAATAGATATGCCTATCTGGGCACTTGCCAGTCATTCAATTCTTGAACTATATGTGTTTTGATATGAAGAGACTGAATATGAAGAGCAAGTTGAGGAGTGGTTGGAGCGTGGTAACCAGATCTTGGTGTCAGTTCCCTAAGCAAAGTCAGTGTTTTTTATCAATGCCAGGACTGAACGATGATTTTGTTGGGATACGCCCTAAGACAACTCATTAGATGATTGTTTATGACATACAATGTATTATGATTTTGTTAATGACAATTCATTATTATATATTATTCGAGTATCTGTGTAATATGAATTAATATATAAGTTAATGTCCTTAGAATAATATTGTATTGTTCTTAAAGATTGTCCCTAGTCAAGTGTTTTCATGAATCGGGATAATGATAATGCATTGAGACTAGTATGTTTTGATTGATGAATTGTTCATAGATATAGATATCAAATCAACACATGGGTACATGTTAGAGAACGATGTACTGGACAGACTCACCATGAGAATGCTACATGGATAGTTATATGAACGTCATAAGCAATTCTCATAGTGATAATAATGTATGTAATCCTTACGACTTGAGATCACCAGAGATCCCAACATAAGGAGTCATGTATCTTGATATTGTCAAACGTTACCTGTAACAGAGTAAACTATAAAGACAATCATTGGATATACCACGAATTATGTAGAGGGATGTTGAGTGATCAAGAAAGGATTTGTCCCTCCTATATAACAGGAGAAGTGTTTGGGCCCTTGATCAAGTAAGACTAAAATGCATGGCCGTGCTCGAATGAGTCGATATGTGATATCGAGCTTATTCGTTTCTTCTAGTTCTACTTGGGGATCAAGAAATAAAAGATTGAATATACGAGTATGACTATTCCATGACCCGTGTTCAATCTAAACACATTGGACAAATGGATTAAGTTACATGGTTAATATTATCACAGTCTGTAGGTTATGTCGAGTCAATGACATTCTTGTAATTTGGGTAGCCTTGATGTGTTGCTAGATACCGCTCATTGCTTGTAACATAAAATTAGATTTTATGTCACTGCGAACATTGCAAGATCCTATCGGGTCGCACAAAAGATTAAATCAAAAGGGGAAATAAAATTCATTGGATGAATTAATTAATTAAGAAGAGTCTTAATTACAAATATTAGATATATGGATTTAATTAATATATTGGGTATGGGCCAATAAGGCTTTTTGAAAGCCCTTTAATTAAATCTAATATATAATATAATATGCTAACAAGGCGAGAGATGTGATGTCCGGGAATAATTAATAATTTTTATTGGATTTAATTATGGTGCTTATGTGAAATATCGAGATTTAATTCTTGAGTATCGAATTTTGGAATGGAGTTGGGATTAATGATTCCGGGACTGTATTTATAATGTTAATTAAATTCAAGGAGATTTTTAAATTCTTGGGAATGTCATTTTGGTCCGGGATTAAAAATAAATACTTGCAAGTTAACTGTAGTGTAAATTAAATTAAAAAGGGGCTCTTGCAATTTTAATTTATGAAATAATAATTGGTGGACATAGAATCTAATATTAAGTTGAGAATTAAAATAATGAAGTGTAGAGATGTAAATTAAATGGTGGGGATTAATTCTAGGGTTAGATATAAAACCACACTCTCCTCTCCCCTCACCCCATCACCCGCCGCCTCCTCATTTCCCCCTTCTCACCACGCCATCTCCTTCTTTCTCCCACTCTCTCCCGTCGACTTGAGCAGCAACAGAGGACGAGATTCTCCAAGAATTTTCGGCAGCTTTCTTAAAGGTATTGTGCATGAAATCCCTTCCAATACTTTAATCGTTCGTCCCTTGGTTCTTCCTAGCTTTGTTCGTCGATTTCTTCGCTGCTTGGAGTCGGGGGGGAGTAGGAGGTGATCGTTCCTTGCTGGCTGTGTGTTGAACGCTGTGTGTGTGTGTCCATCTTGCTCTAGTGTATGTAAAAATCTGCTGTATGTGTGTGTAATCAGCGTGTGTAGATGTGTGTAACTGCTGTCGATTTATTGTGTGCTGTCCAGGAATTTTGTTCTTGTTTGGCTATACTTTTACACTGATTTGGTAGTGTTGTAGCTTGAGGGTCACCACTTCCTTTCCCCTGCTATTTTGCATTGAAACCTGCTGCCTTTTTAGCTCGATTCCTACAGCATTTTGGTTCAAAAACTTGCTGCCTTTATGCTCGAAAATCTGCTGTTATATGGCTTGAATAACTGTTGTTTTGATTCGAAAATTGGTGCTGATTCTGAACTGATTACGCCCTTGTTTTGGGTAGAAATTATGATGTTTTGGGGGATAGAATGAGGTTACTATGTTGGGTTTGAATCTTACTATTTTACTTCGAAATTCTAGCAGCTAGTTGGCTCGATTCCATGCTGTTTTTGCTTGAGAAATCTGCTATTTTTGTACTCAAATTTTGGGTTGTTGTTTGGCTAATATTCTGCTGCAAAAAGGGGTGTGAAAGGAACAGCTCGGTGGTTCGAAAATCATGCTAGCCATGGTTTGGAATTCTTGTGGTTTGGAGGCATAAATTGATACTACATATTTGAGTTTTGGGGCTGTCTTGGTTGATTATAAAAGCCAACTTCAACTTGAAAAACTTACTTATAAGGGTTTGATAATATGCTTATGTTGTGTTCAAGTGTTGGCTCAAAAGCCCTATAAGTTGTGTAGTAGGAAAGTTTACTTTTATGACTTAGAATATCGTAGTTTTGGTGAGTGTTGAGCTATGATTTGAGATGCTAATGACTTCGAGCCTGTGTCATTGTGTGCATAAGGAGAGTTAGATACATGTCAATGTGTGTTATAAACAAGTGTTAAATTGTATACTTACGAATATGCTTGAATATGTGATGTAGCATGAATTGGTGATTTATATCACTTTAATGAGTTAATGATGATAATGTTGAGTTGTTGAATTAAGATATTGAATCGATATGAATGATATCGATTGGATTGTAAATGAACTAATATTGAGTGATAATTTCGATATAGATTCTTCATGATTCTCAAGACGTCGGGATAGCCCATCATGTTGTCGACTATAAGGTACGTGGTGACGTACGAGCAGGTATAATATGAATTATTTCATATTTCAGTATTCATAAATTGTTGAATTGTGATGACTGAATATAAGAGAACGAATATGTGAAATGAGTTTGATATATGTGGTATGGGGACACGTAAATGTACGTTGTCCGGATTGAGAGTTGGGTATTATGTGAATTGAGTTTGATATATGTGGTGTGGTGGACACGTAAATGTGCGTGGTCTAGATATGGAGTTGGGTATGGATGCCTTTGGCATGACCACTATGAGAAAGTGTTGAGTGAGATAGATTGATAGACAAAACTGCATTGACATGGAATTATTTATGATTGAGCATAAATAATAGATTCTTGTTGTATTGAATTCATTGTGTGGTTGAGTATCATATTTTCAGTGACGATACTAAACTTGATGTTATGAAAGCGTGTAAGCTTGAAACAGGAACATTGTGTGGAAGCTATACAGATTCAGAACTTCACAGGGAGTACATTTTATAGATTTTCGATACTCTTAAATCGTGATATCATTATCTTTATGCATTGTTATGATATGGGTAGTGTGATGTTGATATGCTCACCCTGTGTGGGGGCTGTTTCTGTTGAAACAGGTATTACAGTTACAAGGTTATTTTGGCGTAGCAAGCTCGAGCTTGGTTGGATAATATTGCTTCCTGAAGCGTAGAATGAGATTGGGTAAATGGTATACATTATTTATGCCACTAGATGAGTATTCATTATTTGTTGCTCGCATGTGAGCACTTGGAGTCGTGTATATGGACTGTAATAATGGTGTTGGGAGTCCACTTTTTATATCTTCTTATTATTGTGTTTTCCCTGGCTGAGAACTTACTTATGGTGATGATTTTGTTTAGTATTGTGTTTTTCCCTGGCTGGGAGTTATTTTAGTGATGTGTTATGTTTTGGATAGCCCAAATTATGGGGAGACTCTGTCCAAATTTTTATAAAAGTCATGGGGATTATGTGAAGCATGTAATGATTCTTTAAAAGAAAAGAAATTTTTACATACACAAATGACGTCATAATTGCATTATTGACGTGTTGGGACGTTGGGGTCTTACATTAGTGGTATCAGAGCAGTGGTTAGTTCTTTGGGATGTTTAATGGCCTGGGGATGTGTTGATAGACATGTATATCACATACTTTTATGCATGATCGTATTTTTCTGTCATTGTGACATGACGCCTGTTATGTGCATTTTATGATATGAAGCAATGAAAATTGGTGTTATTGCTAACCATCGTGATTGCAGGATCGTAGGAGATACGATGAACATACACAATGAGGGGGTATGGTTGAAAAGCCTCGAGTATGGTAACTCGTTTTATTTATATCATTAGCTTGACTTATGGTGAAAAATGATAATGCCTTTTAAGGCACGTGATGAATGTCATCGCTGACGGTAATTAATATTGATGATAAGTGGACGTTGTTACGAGTAGAGGGATAAATGCATTTTATGGAGTTGAGTTTTGTGTACATGTTATGTATATGTATGTGCAATGCTGAGAAATCTGATTTTGCAGGAGAGATCAGAAATTGAGATATGATATCTGAGGATAGGAAATGGTAGGCAGTACTGTGCTGTTGGAGTATGACAACAGATGATGTGACAATCGGGTATGCGTATGTCATTTACATGATGACACAGGTACGTAATGATGTACAAGCATGGATGAATATATTTTCCACTGTATTATTGAAAAGCGAAGTGTCGCTTAGGTTTAGGGTCGCTTTTATGGTTGACCGAAGTGTTATTATTATGTGTGGGTCGCCTTCGTGCTGAGCGACGTGTTATTATTATATGTGGGTCGCTGTGGGTACGAGCGACTTATTAATATATTGAAGGGTCACCACCTAGTAGTGAGTGATGTGTTTATTTAGAGGTCGCCACTAGTTGTGTGCGATGTGATTGTGTTGTGTTGGATATACAGTGGGGTCACCGCTGAGGTGAGTGATGTGTTTATTTAGAGGTCGCCACTTAGGAGTGAGCGATGTGATTTGGGTCACCATTGATGAGTGAGTGATGTGGTCGCCACTGACGAGTGTGCGATGTGTTAGCATGATTTATAGGTCGCCACTTAGGAGTGAGCGATGTGATTTGGGTCACCACTGACGAGTGAGTGATGCGGTCACTACTGACGAGTGTGCGATGTGTTAGTATGATTTAGAGGTCGCCACTTAGGAGTGTGCGATGTGATTCGGGTCACCACTGACAAGTGAGTGATGTGGTCGCCGCTGACAAGCGAGCGACATATATATTTCAGGGTCAATGCTAGGGAGAGCATGTGACGTGTATATTGATATTGAGTCGGTGCTAGGGAGAGCATGCGATGTGATTATTGTCGGGATCGACACTATTGAGAGTGTGCAATGTATTTTATGTGCCTCCACTATAGAGGGAGGATGATGAATATACGATTTAAATTGACCTTGTTGATTTGACGTATTGTGATAATCAAATGTACAGGTGAAAGCGATCATGGAGAGAGTGAACAAAGTGACAATATTGTTTTCTTTCATTTTTATTGCAGTGGATGCAATAGCGGGGTGTGATTGATACCGATATATTGATGATATTTATTGGCGAGATGATGCTATGATTATATTTTGTGGCATATTTATGTTGAGAACAGGGACATTTTAAAGAATTGAGTGTGGATCAACTGTATACAGTAAGTGTTATTACATCATGTTGTTTTAAGAATGTATATTCATTGTAATTATGGATATTATATGTATGCCAGTAGTGGTGATGAGTATTATGTACCGCCGTAGGGCGATGAAGATTGATGCATTGCTATTGTGTTAGCAATGAATATGTTTAGTACCGCTATTGTGATTAGCGATGAATGCTGTTGTACCGCAATTGTGTTAGCAATGAGTATTGATGATGCTTTGATTGCAGATGGCAATAGAAGTTGTGCTATGTACAGTTATGTTATTGCTCATTGGGTATATGTGATTTAGGCCCAAGAGGATATTGGATCGATCCAGGAGGCCGAAGTATCGAGGTAAACCGTTTCAGTTGGTTGTACATATTGATATATGTTGATTCGAGTTATTTTGTTGATTTATATTGATTTTGAAATCATGTACATGTAGAAAAGTTGATAATGGAATTGAAGTGGAACCTATATGTGTCATATTCATATTTTGTTGCGGTAATGAGGCAAGAAGGGGTGTAACCTCTGTGGTAACACTCTCATATCTACGGTGTGTAGTGATGATATATTGAAAATAGATGTTAATCATTTTGTGATGATAATTATTGTTGTGAAAGCATGCTAGTTTTGTATGTGGTAGGATTAATAACTGATTAATCACCTATTATGTTGAATGGAATACAATCAGATAGACATGAGTTTAATGAGCGTGTCACGGGATGACATGAGTATGTCGCGGGATGACGCGTGATTACTACAAATGTCGTGTGTGGACATGTGATCATTGTGAACATTCATGATTAATGAGTTTTTATGTTTCGAGGATGAGTTAAAGATTGATATAAATTGCGTCATTGAAGCATGCAATTGATTCTTATGTTAAATTTCAATCACCCTATGTGATAGTGTGCAGTAGCATGTTGTGTATAGAACTGCGAGAAACTTCTGATGCAGGGAATTAATGTTTGATGACAGAAACATTATGAATATCGAAATGCGTAAATGACAAGGTACGTGTTATGTTACTAGTATTTGAGAAATACTAACGAGTTTATTTTGTACTTGTCCTATGACAGATAATAGTTGGGTGAAGTAATGTGGAAATGTTGATACTTAAGAGTATGTGAGTGCTGTGAGTAACATGATATTATGATGCCATTGTGTATTGTAGATGATTCCGTCTATAAAAGTATGAGACGAATTATTTGATATTGATGATCTTTGGCTGTTGGTGCGTATAATGTGGAGATATGTATGTGAGAATTACTAATGGGTTTTTTAGTAATTACTTTGCACCAGATAATAGCCAGGAGATGATATATGAGAGGTTGATGTATAAGGACTCAATAGTTCCACTATTTCATACGGACAATGGTGGTGATGTTGGTATAAGTTGCATACATTTGCAACAACACAGGTATGAAGTTATTTATACGATATAGGTTGGTGTATTGTCATACATTCTTATATACACATGATATGCATGGATTGCATGATTTAGCGATTTTATGATGTGTACTATGATAGAAGTAAACTGTGACGGATTTAGATCTTGTGCAAGGAAACTGTACCGATGTGACTACACAGGTACTGAAGTATGACATGAAGTGCTTGATTGCTAAACAGTGTAAATGTTGACTTTTATGAACTGTTAGCAATTTCCTTGATAAATTAATTATAGGAATGAACTTTTGAAATGTAAACAAAATTGAACAAGGCAAGTATGATGTTAACCTCGTATTGATTTACATGAATAGAGGAATTCATGTGTTAGATTATTAAATACTAATGTTGGGATGGAGTAAAGTGATGTGAATTGCAGTATTGCGATCGTTGGTGTGGTACGCCACGTTTACGAGCCATGATGATTCGAACGATGATGTCGTTCTACAGATTTGTTACAGAACCATCTTTAGCTGTATAATGGTACGTAAATTTTACTGTTGGATTTAATGGTAAGCATGCATTTAAATTTCGAGGTCGAAATTTTATTAGTTGGGGAGAATTGTGATGTCCGGGAATAATTAATAATTTTTATTGGATTTAATTATGGTGCTTATGTGAAATATCGAGATTTAATTCTTGAGTATCGGATTTTGGAATGGAGTTGGGATTAATGATTCCGGGACTGTATTTATAATTTTAATTAAATTCAAGGAGATTCTTAAATTCTTGGGAATGTCATTTTGGTCCGGGATTAAAAATAAATACTTGCAAGTTAACTGTAGTGTAAATTAAATTAAAAAGGGGCTCTTGCAATTTTAATTTATGAAATAATAATTGGTGGAGATAGAATCTAATATTAAGTTGAGAATTAAAATAATGAAGTGTAGAGATGTAAATTAAATGGTGGGGATTAATTCTAGGGTTAGATATAAAACCACACTCTCCTCTCCCCTCACCCCATCACCCGCCGCCTCCTCAGTTCTCCCTTCTCACCACGCCATGTCCTTCTTTCTCCCACTCTCTCCCGTCGACTTGAGCAGCAACAGAGGACGAGATTCTCCAAGAATTTTCGGCAGTTTTCTTAAAGGTATTGTGCATGAAATCCCTTCCAATACTTTAATCGTTCGTCCCTTGGTTCTTCCTAGCTTTGTTCGTCGATTTCTTCGCTGCTTGGAGTCGGGGGGGAGTAGGAGGTGATCGTTCCTTGCTGGCTGTGTGTTGAACGCTCTGTGTGTGTGTCCAGCTTGCTCTAGTGTATGTAAAAATCTGCTGTATGTGTGTAATCAGCGTGTGTAGATGTGTGTAACTGCTGTCGATTTATTGTGTGCTGTCCAGGAATTTTGTTCTTGTTTGGCTATACTTTTACACTGATTTGGTAGTGTTGTAGCTTGAGGGTCACCACTTCATTTCCCCTGCTATTTTGCATTGAAACCTGCTGCCTTTTTAGCTCGATTCCTACAGCATTTTGGTTCAAAAACTTGCTGCCTTTATGCTCGAAAATCTGCTGTTATATGGCTTGAATAACTGTTGTTTTGATTCGAAAATTGGTGCTGATTCTGAACTGATTACGCCCTTGTTTTGGGTAGAAATTATGATGTTTTGGGGGATAGAATGAGGTTACTATGTTGGGTTTGAATCTTACTATTTTACTTCGAAATTCTAGCAGCTAGTTGGCTCGATTCCATGCTGTTTTTGCTTGAGAAATCTGCTATTTTTGTACTCAAATTTTGGGTTGTTGTTTGGCTAATATTCTGCTGCAAAAAGGGGTGTGAAAGGAACAGCTCGGTGGTTCGAAAATCATGCTAGCCATGGTTTGGAATTCTTGTGGTTTGGAGGCATAAATTGATACTACATATTTGAGTTTTGGGGCTGTCTTGGTTGATTATAAAAGCAACTTCAACTTGAAAAACTTACTTATAAGGGTTTGATAATATGCTTATGTTGTGTTCAAGTGTTGGCTCAAAAGCCCTATAAGTTGTGTAGTAGGAAAGTTTACTTTTATGACTTAGAATATCGTAGTTTTGGTGAGTGTTGAGCTATGATTTGAGATGCTAATGACTTCGAGCCTGTGTCATTGTGTGCATAAGGAGAGTTAGATACATGTCAATGTGTGTTATAAACAAGTGTTAAATTGTATACTTATGAATATGCTTGAATATGTGACGTAGCATGAATTGGTGATTTATATCACTTTAATGAGTTAATGATGATAATGTTGAGTTGTTGAATTAAGATATTGAATCGATATGAATGATATCGATTGGATTGTAAATGAACTAATATTGAGTGATAATTTCAATATAGATTCTTCATGATTCTCAAGACGTCGGGATAGCCCATCATGTTGTCGACTATAAGGTACGTGGTGACGTACGAGCAGGTATAATATGAATTATTTCATATTTCAGTATTCATAAATTGTTGAATTGTGATGACTGAATATAAGAGAACGAATATGTGAAATGAGTTTGATATATGTGGTATGGGGACACGTAAATGTATGTTGTCCGGATTGAGAGTTGGGTATTATGTGAATTGAGTTTGATATATGTGGTGTGGTGGACACGTAAATGTGCGTGGTCTAGATATGGTGTTGGGTATGGATGCCTTTGGCATGACCAGTATGAGAAAGTGTTGAGTGAGATAGATTGATAGACAAAACTGCATTGACATGTAATTATTTATGATTGAGCATAAATAATAGATTCTTGTTGTATTGAATTCATTGTGTGGTTGAGTATGATATTTTCAGTGACGATACTAAACTTGATGTTATGAAAGCGTGTAAGCTTGAAACAGGAACATTGTGTGTAAGCTATACAGATTCAGAACTTCACAGGGAGTACATTTTATAGATTTTCGATACTCTTAAATCGTGATATCATTATCTTTATGCATTGTTATGATATGGGTAGTGTGATGTTGGTATGCTCACCCTGTGTGGGGGCTGTTTCTGTTGAAACAGGTATTACAGCTACAAGGTTATTTTGGCGTAGCAAGCTCGAGCTTGGTTGGATAATATTGCTTCCTGAAGCGTAGAATGAGATTGGGTAAATGGTATACATTATTTATGCCACTAGATGGGTATTCATTATTTGTTTCTCGCATGTGAGCACTTGGAGTCGTGTATATGGACTGTAATAATGGTGTTGGGAGTCCACTTTTTATATCTTCTTATTATTGTGTTTTCCCTGGCTGAGAACTTACTTATGGTGATGATTTGGTTTAGTATTGTGTTTTTCCCTGGCTGGGAGTTATTTTAGTGATGTGTTATGTTTTGGATAGCCCAAATTATGGGGAGACTCTGCCCAAATTTTTATAAGTCATGGGGATTATGTGAAGCATGTAATGATTCTTTAAAAGAAAAGAAATTTTTACATACACAAATGACGTCATAATTGCATTATTGACGTGTTGGGACGTTGGGGTCTTACAAAAGACAAGTGTTAATTTGATTAAGAAAAAACCTAATAGCCTCCATAAGCTAGCTCTCGGCCGCCGCCTCACTCTCACCATTCTTCACGCCGCCGCCGTGCAATAGTGGGTGGTGAACGGCCGTCGTTGATCGGTTTTGAACCGTGAGTTTAGTTTTGGTTTAAGAGCGAGTCTAGCAACTTGTTCTTGAGCACCCTTTTCGATTTGATCGTGTGGATAGCGTAGAGACGAAGATGCAAATCTTTGTTCGTGACTCGTGGTCTCGCAACGAGGATTCTACTACAAACACGCTACAAGGGTATGATTCTTATCAATCTCGGTATGAATAACTTTGTATAGGTCCAGTGGTAGAAATCAAATTTTATTTTCCACTGCGTATTGCTTGATTGATTCGTAACAGTGGTATCAGAGCCGTGTACAAAGCTCATATCGGATTATGTGATTAATTGTTTAATCATGTTTTGAATCTTTTGCATGCTTTAAAACTGTTTAATTCATATATGATATGTGTTAATCGATTTTGTGGGAATTATCGCAATATTATATGTGAGATAATTGACGGATCGAAGTGTATGATAATTCGTGCTCAAAACCGAGCCATTGGCTCACGTAATCTCACGGCCGCCGCATGGAGCTAGGGTCTCGGACCCTTGGCTCGAGCAAGGGCCGAGCCGTCGTCAAAGGGCTAGGGTTTCGAACCCTTGGCTCCATGGCTCTTGGCCGCCGCCGCCAATTAATTAGGGTTTCGAACCCTTTTGGCTCGATGAGCTCCAAGCCGCCGCCGACATGGCTTGGGTTTCGAACCCTAGTCTCGTGCATGGTTGGGCCGTGGGTTAGGCTAGGTTTTCGAACCTTGGACTGAGACATGGCTGCAACCGTGGGATTGCTAAGGTTAGCAAGTCCATGGCTTGAGGCGCGCCAAGTATCCGTGGCATGTGATGTCCAGAGCGTACGATAATTTCATAAAATTTTATTATACAGTTTTAATTAGAATTAAATTTTAATATGTTTAGAATTTAATTCATTAATTATTATAGCATGTTTTATGTGTTGTTTGAGCATGGTGCATGGTTATAGCCCTATGACCTATTAGATAGGATTTTGTGAATGTTTTTAATTTAATACGGCCTGCGTGTCGTGCCTTCTCTATTTTTTCCTAAATGTTATCCCTCCCCTATGTTCCCCTCGAATGTAACTCGAGGAATTCTCTATATCATGTAATTTTTATATAGTATAGTTTATTTTGTTGATGGAGATCAATGAAGATGGACCAAAGTGCTGGGATGATGAGGCCATTCACAAAAAGGAGCCAAAGAGGTGCTTGGAGAAGTTACCTTAGGTTGACCTTTTAGGATTTTCTCATTGGCTTGAGAAAATCTTTAGTAGGGGCTATAACCATGTCACGTTTATTTTATGTTGATGTATGAGATGCATGTTTATCGTTTTTATTTAATATTGATGCTTGATATACATATATGTATATATTCATGTATGTACCAGACATATTTTCAATATTAATAAAATCATGAGATCAATAAATCCCTCTTACAATATTAAATCAATCAAGATGCCTTCCAATTAAAAATACTCGTCAAGACTTCGATTGAACATGTGTGGGTTTGCCAAAGCAAAGCACCGTGACAATCTTAGTAAGGCGCGAAAGGATAAAAGTGATATCCGTGTTATTTTAAAATTGGGTTCGACTTAACTAGATTATCTCAATAGGATTGGGAACCTAGAGGCATGGGGTTGGATAACAATTCATTAGATGAATTTGAACAAAGTGTTGTTCGTCCAACCATCCAAGAATTACATGTGATGTAATTGACAAAGTGTTGTCTACCTAAATATCCGAGTCTTGGGTGATTAGCTAAAGCTAGCTCAGGATTAGGTGAAATATGGATCTTGGCCCACTAAGTTTTCGAGGGTTGATATTTTAAACAAAATAGTGGGAGTGTCATTTAATATAAGACCTTATTAAATGATTAAAATCATAAACTTATTTTGCATATTTATATTGTAGATATCCATGGCATCAAACAACGTAACTAGCACACTATCGTTGCGATCGGTCCTTGAGAAGGACAAACTGAATGGGACTAATTTCCTAGGCTGATATAGAAATTTGAGGATTGTCCTCAAACAAGAGAAAAAGCAATATGTCCTAGAGGAACCCTTACCTGCTGAGGAACCTCCCGTGACGGCCGCTAAAACCGATAAGGATGCTTACAAGAAGCATCAAAATGACGCACTTGATGTTGGTTGCCTTATGCTTGCCACCATGAACTCTAAGCTTCAGAAGCAACATGAGGAAATGGAGGCGTTCGATATGATCGAGCACTTAAAGCAACTCTACCAACAACAAGCTAGACAAGAGATGTATGACGTCTCTAGAGCGTTATTCCAGTGCAGAATGGTAGAAGGAAGCCTTGTTGGAACTCATGTACTGAAGATGATTGGGTATATTGAGAATCTTGAAAAGCTGGGTTTTCCATTGGACCAAGAGTTGGCCACTGACGTAATCTTGCAATCGTTGCCTGATAGCTACAGTCAATTTGTCTTAAATTACAATATGATTGAAATCGAGAAGACTCTACCGCAATTGCTTGGTATGTTGAGAACATATGAAGAAAACTCAAAGAATCTAAGCCCACTAATGTTCTTATTGTGAATAAGAGCAAGGGAAAGGCTAAAGCAAAAGGCTTTAAGAAGAACAAGAAAGTCTTTGTTAAATCTAAGCCACATGCTTCTGCACTCAAGCCAAAGGGAGGAGTGGCTAAGGAAGGGAATTGCTTCCATTGCGGTGAGACCGGTCATTGGAAAAGGAACTGCAAATTATATCTGGAAGATCTTAAGAAGACAAAGGGAAGTGTGACTTCCACTTCAGGTATTTTTGTTATAGAAGTCAATTTATCTACTTCTTCATCATGGGTATTAGATACTGGATGTGGTTCTCACATTTGTGTTAATGTACAGGATCTCAAAAGGAGTAGGATGTTGGCGAAAGGCGAGGTTGATCTCCGAGTGGGAAATGGAGCAAGAGTTACTGCATTAGCTATAGGAGATTACTCTTTAACTTTGCCTTCTGGTTTATTGTTAGATTTAAAAGACTGTTATTTTGTGCCATCTATTACTAGAAACATAATTTCAATTTCTTGTTTGGACAAGATTGGTTTTTCATTTATTATAAAGGACAAATGTTGCTCCATTTATTTGAATGAGATGTTTTATTATGTTTTAAATCTAGATATGTCTGTCTATAACATAAATACTAAAAGGATTAAGAATAATTATTTAAATCCAACCTATCTCTGGCATTATCGCTTGGGCCATATAAACGAGAATCGCATATCAAAACTTCATTAGGATGGAGTATTAGATTCATTTGATTTTGAATCATATGAAACATGTGAATCTTGTTTAATGGGCAAGATGACTAAAGCACATTTCAAGGGACATGTTGAAAGGACAAATGATTTATTGAGTCTCATACATAGTGATGTATGTGGACCAATAAGCACACAAGCTAGAGGTGGTTTTCAATACTTCATTACATTTACTGATGACTTCAGTAGATATGGGTATGTATACCTAATGAAACACAAACATGAAACCTTTGAAAAGTTCAAGGATTTCAAGAATGAAGTACAAAACCAGCTTGGCAAAAGTATCAAAACCCTCCGATCAGATCGAGGAGGAGAATACCTAAGCCAAGAGTTTCATGACTATCTAAAGGAGTGTGGGATAGTCCCACAACTCACACCTCC
This sequence comes from Haberlea rhodopensis, assembly GCA_907163345.1. Taxonomy (NCBI): domain Eukaryota; kingdom Viridiplantae; phylum Streptophyta; class Magnoliopsida; order Lamiales; family Gesneriaceae; genus Haberlea; species Haberlea rhodopensis. The sequence continues at coordinate 81,773 of CAJQUN010000132.1, read as the reverse complement.
GTATACTCCACAATGGAATAGTGTATCCGAAAGGAGGAATCAAACTTTATTGGACATGGTTCGATCAATGATGAGTCTGCAGATCTTCCGACATCCTTTTGGGGACATGCTTTAGAAACAGCAATATTTATACTGAACCGTGTTCCATAGTAGAAAAGACACCATATGAGATATGGACTAAGAAGCGTCCTAGTATGTCTTTTATGAAGATTTGGGGTAGTGAGGCTTACGTGAGACGTCACGCCTCCAATAAAGTTGGACCCAAATCTGATAAGTGTTTATTTGTGGGGTATCCTTAGGAAACGAAAGGATACTATTTCTATTATCCCACCGAGAACAAAGTAGTTGTTGCTCGGACTATTCGAGAAGAACCAGTGGGGACAAATAGAACTTAGTGAAGTTCAACCACAAGAAAACATTGAACATAATATTGAGATGGAAACAGAGCATACACCCCAAGCTGTTGTGGATGAAATGCCTGCTCAAGAGACACAGTCCCAGCGTAGGTCTGTAAGAGAACACCATGAGCCACAGAGATATGGATTTCTTGTGACTCAACAAGGTGACTTACTACTTATTGATGAGGATGAGCCGTCATCTTATCAAGAAGCTATAATGGGCCCTGATTCTGGGAAATGGCAAGAGGCCATGAAATCTGAGATGGAATCCATGTATGCAAACCAAGTATGGACTTTGGTTGACCCGCCTGAAGGGGTAAGACCCATAGGGTGCAAATGGATTTTCAAGAAAAAGACAGACATGGATGGTAATGTACAAACCTTTAAAGGCCGACTGGTTGCTAAAGGTTTCAAACAAATTCATGGTATTGAATGATGAAACTTTTTCACCGGTTGCCATGGTTAAATCCATTAGGATCTTACTTGCAATAGCTGCATTTCATGATTATGAAATCTGGCAGATGGATGTCAAAACAGCTTTCCTTAATGGAAATTTACTTGAGGATGTGTACATGACACAACCTGGGGGTTTTGTCGATCCAAGGGATGCTGGAAAGATATGCAAGCTACAACGATCCATTTATGGATTGAAGCAAGCTTCGCGGAGTTGGAATCTTCATTTTGATGATGTAATCAAATAGTTTGGTTTCATCAAAAACGTAGATGAACCTTGTGTCTACAAGAAGGTCATTGGGAGCATAATTATCTTCCTAATATTGTATGTAGATGACATACTTCTCATTGGGAATGATATCCCTGCCTTACAATCTGTAAAGATTTGGCTAGGGAATTACTTTTCTATGAAAGATTTAGGTGAAGCCACCTATGTAATAGGTATCAAGATCTATAGAGATAGATCAAGAAGATTGCTTGGCCTAAGTCAAAGTACATACATAGACAAAGTGCTAAAACGGTTTAGAATGCAAGAATCAAAGAAAGGATTCGTGCCTATGACACATGGGATACATCTCTCGAAGGATCAGTGTCCTTCTACACCAGATGAGAGACAACGCATGAGTAAGATTCCATATGCGTCAGCTATTGGATCTATCATGTATGCCATGATATGTACTCGTCCCGATGTCTCGTATGCCCTGAGCATGACGAGCGGATATAAGGTTGATCTAGGTGAATGTCACTGGATTGCTGTCAAGAATATCCTGAAGTACTTGAGAAGAACTAATGATACATTCTTGATTTATGGAGGTGAGGAAGAGCTCAATGTAATAGGTTACACTGATGCAAGCTTCAAACCGACAAAGATGATTTCCGATCGCAATCAGGATATGTGTTTTGCCTAAATGGAGGTGTTGTAAGCTGGAAGAGTTCAAAGCAAGAGACAGTAGCCGATTCTACAACTGAAGCTGAATACATTGCTGCCTCAGATGCAGCAAAGAAAGCTGTTTGGATCAAGAAGTTCATTTCTGAACTTGGGTTGATGCCTAGCATACTAGATCCGATTGAACTCTATTGTGACAACAATGGAACCATCGCATTGGCTAAGAAACCTAGATCTCACCAAAGATCCAAGCACATACTTCGGCGCTTTCATTTCATTCGAGAAATCGTTGAAAGAGGAGATGTAAAAATATGCAAAGTACCAACTGATGATAATGTATCTGACCCACTGACGAAGCCACTATCACAGCAGAAGCATGATCGTCATACTAGATCTCTAGGCATTAAGTATATGTCTGAATGGTCTTAGTGCAAGTGGAAGATTTGTTGGGATATGCGCTAAGACAACTCATTAGATGATTGTTTATGACATACAATGTATTATGATTTTGTTAATGGCAATTCATTATTATATATTATTCGAGTATCTGTGTAATATGAATTAATATATAAGTTAATGTCCTTAGAATAATATTGTATTGTTCTTAAAAATTGTCCCTGGTCAAGTGTTATCATGAATCAGGATAATGATAATGCATTGAGACTAGTATGTTTTGATTGATGAATTGTTCATAGATATGAGATATCAAATCAACACATGGGTACATGTTAGAGAATGATGTACTGGACAGACCCACCATGAGAATGCTACATGGATAGTTATATGAACGTCATAAGCAATTCTCATAGTGATAATAATGTATGTAATCCTTACGACTTGAGATCACCAGAGATCCCAACATAAGGAGTCATGTATCTTGATATTGTCAAACGTTACCTGTAACAGGGTAAACTATAAAGACAATCATTGGATACACCGCGAGAAAACTTAGTTGAGTATGTTTGCTTGCATGATGTATCGATATGGCATTTGGTTCTGTGGACTGCAAAGTCGGATGTGCTATGTGCGTGCTGAGTTATAAAGTTGTATGTGTCTTGGCATTGAGTTGGTTGATATAGACATTGCATGTGTATAGTGAGGTCGGAAAGAACAACAATAATTGTGAGACGAATAAACATGTCACATACTCATGGGTGATGATTGAACTGTAATAGTTGACGACTTTGAAAGATGTGATTATATGTATCTGGTCGTGAGATTGGGAAGAGGATGTTCTCTTCGCTCTTCTGTATGTATTTTTATAATGACATCATGATGGGAGCTAGGAAATCTTCATGTACTCCTAAAATGGGACAGTGTGTGTGTAACATGTGATATTATCCTGGACTGTCTCATATGTTGGTGATGATGTGCACACCTTATGTAAACAAGGGATCTAACCATTCGATGGAATGTGAGTATCAAGAGTATAACACATCGTATGTTGTGGCAACAAGAGCTTATTGTCCATGTGGTATGGTCACGAGATTTGAGATGAGAGTTTTCTCAAACAAGTGTGTGGATGTTCGGATTTCGACATGAACGTAATGTATTCTTCATAAATTAGTGTTGTTAGTACGATCGACGTGTGTTATACTTGACACGTATCAGACGGTCGTGAACATACCGGAGATTGTTACTCAATTGAGTTTATGATGAGGATTGTGATTTTCATTGATTGATTGTACACTGATGCTGTATTGGTAAAAGTTAAGCAGGGTAGTTGACCAAGTTGGTATAATCACATTCTCCTGTTGAGTTGTGAGTTCGGACTGATATCTGGCGTGGAGCCAGTATATGATTGATCTCAAGTGACTAGCGAAATAACCGTGGTGAGTGTTATTGTAGTAACTCTAGAATTTGTGTTATCTATTGTTTAGAGTGTGATTGATTATGATAAGCATCGTTGGAATTTATCTCAGTTGCATAGAGAGCTTTGCGAGTGGTTGAAGACGAATAAAAAGAATGCACTCTCATGAAATTGTTTTGTGTCTCTTGGGTCAAGGAGAAAGTTGAATAGCCATATACTTGAAATTCGACCAAGAGTTTGGGTATGGAAGTTGTTTATGCAATATGAAGGAGTAGTGCAATTCCTGTTTCGACTCCTTCATCGATGTGTTGTGGTAGCGATTTGTTTGATGTGTATCTTTATAGTCTTGTTCTAAGACGTGTAAGCCTTATTAGCACTATCCATGTTGATGGAGTGAGGATGCTTAGCGGACTTGCTTTGTGTTGGTTTCAGCTGTGAAGCTGTATGTACCTATACTTGCTGATTTGTAGGCAGTGCTAATAAATTAATGAATCTTTTGGATGAACTTGTGAAATCCTTGAGAATGGTAGTTGATACAAAGGAAGGTGATTATCGCAATTTTCGTTCAGGGAAATGGCATCTCTGGGTAACTGTGATATCTAATCGTATTAACTATTTGAAGAAATATGATGTTAGGGTGATCATTGTGACCGACTTGATGAATCACAGAATCAATGAGGCATGACGAAACTGCATTATGTAACAGAGTATCGTGCAGGGTTTCTGATGGGCACTATATGTTTGGTACACGTGTTGATAGTGTGATGGTTGAATGTTGGAACCCCGATGACATGTTTTGGACTACACTGTAACGACAGTTGAGTAAACGTGTCTTTGTGTTGTTTGTCGGATTAGGGTTGTTCGATTGGGTTAGCAACCGATGTAACTTATTTCTTGATACTTCCATTTGGAAATGTTGGACTGTGTGCCGGTTTGACATACAGCAAGAAATAGAAACATGTCTTTTGACACGTTAGGTATTTATATTGTCAAGTGTAAGATAGCTTTGGTCACATCTGATTTGTGCGATGGTAGGTGGAAAGTAATGACTTACTTTGGTGAGAGCAAGATGTGTTTACATAATTGTGTGTTTGGGAGATTTTGGCAGATGCGAGATTCATGTGAGGATGCACTCCTTGGAGTTGATGGGTTGTTCATGTTGTTTATACCGTGTATTGGTGTACCCTGACATGGTTTGCGTGACATATATGTGTGTACGATTCCATTGCAATGAATGATGAAGTTATACATGATGGCACTATGTATGATAGGAGTGTATGATAAAGAAAATGGGAGTGTATGATAAAGAAAATGGGAGTTTATATCTCTCCACAGTGTCGATCTTATGCCTAGTCATTGTTGTGACAATGTCTGATGGGACATCATCTGAGGTTTGGTTTAGTTTGGTAGATTATTCACCTTGCGTGAAATGAATATGTTGGGATTCACTGTGGTAGTACATTGGCATACTGAACAGGGAATGACACGACCAAATGTCAGTTAGACTATAATGTAACTTTTCTGCTCAAGGTTTCTTGAGACAAACAGAGTGTTGATGGAACTGACATGTGACACATCCAGGGCACATCCTGGTATACTTAACTATCCTACAACTGGAAAAAGACAAAAGAAAACAACCTCAGGTAGGACTTCCATCGAGCATTGCCTCTTTGGGATACTGGTTACCTGTAATACCTGCCATTGTCCACACACAAAGATAACAACAGCCCCCTTGGGGGTGAGCCAATGCCCAATATGAAATTATCAAGTAAATACAACATGCATCTATAAAATGTGATATATGATGTAATGCAATGCATGTAATAAACAATGGATCGAATCTCAAGATACCAAATCGGAGTCCAAAGAAAGGTATCATCAATCAATATCAAGCTCGAGTAGGGGGTAACAACACACACACGCTAGGAGAATCATCTTGTGATGTGCTCGTCATCTCTCGTGTCTAGGTCCGGTAGCAACGCGCGTGACTACAATTACTACCTAAACTGTATGTTATCGTCGTGCTCGTCGCCCCCGACACTCAGAGTAAGTCAACTCAGTCATAATCATGGATATCAAAGAAGTAGATAGATCAATATGATATGCCCATATGTATGTCATTGTAAGGCCTTTCTAACTTAAGTATGGACAAGAGAACCCATATGTATGAGGTGTGTAGTGGATATGACTTTGCCATGCATTTAAGATGCATTTGAGAGGAAGTTCATTGAAATGTACATTTGAGTTTGAGGTTACTATATATATATGTAAAATCAGATGTTAGACACATAATACACCTCAACTCACCTAGTAAATCTCTACACTCTCTCTAACACTCATTGGAGTTGATTTTGGAGTTGGACTTGCAAGAACAACAAGGAAGTGAATAACTTGGTAAGGAAAGTAGAACTTCGATGGTTTGTGATCATAGTTGATGTATATATACATAGTTTATAAAACTTGAAGCATGTGAAGTTACTACTTTTATATGAATTGATATGAGTTTTAATGTGATCATTTGAGGTATAAAAAGATGGAAAGATGTTTATATGATTCTAGGTTATCTAGTGTTCAAGTTTTTATGGTATGAATTGAGGTGTAGGAGAAGCACCAAGAAGATAGACATGAAATTGCCATTGTCTTGGTTTTTTGTATCGACCGATCGATCGGTAAGATTTACCGATCGATCGCTGAAACATGGGAATGTGTAAGGCGGTTCATGTAGCTATCGGTCACTGCATGTGACCGATCGATCGCTAGAATACCGTAGCATTTTATAAAATTCAGACTTAACTACCGATCGATCGCTATAAGTGACCTATCGATCGGTAGGGTAATCAAAATTGAAGCGATCGATCGCTAGAAACGACCGATCGATCGCTAGGATGAATTTGTTGAAAATGTTATAGTTTCTAGAACGTTTGATGTTGAAGCCTCGTTTAACATGATATATTGTTGATATTCATGTAGCACCATCAGAGGGGACAGGGCAGAGAGGCGGTTACTCATTGACGCCTACACTTATATATGTTGTACAGCACAACAGGTATGTGTTGACGTATGATTAATGATATTCCATTTTTGATCATTATATCCTGATATATGATGATAATGTATTGTTGATTTAGATATGTGATGGATATCTTGTTTATTGAGATATGAGATTATTATGAATATCAAATGTGATTGGTGCTATGAGGCACGATGCTGTTGAGGCATCTGATTGGTGCTATGAGGCACGATGCTGTTGAGGCATGTGATTGGTGCTATGAGGCACGATGTTTTTGAGGCGTGTGACTGGTGCTATGAGGCACAAGGCTGTTGAGGCATGTGATTGGTGCTGTGAGGCACGATATGAATGTTGTTGAGATTGATGCCACGATAGGTATGCTAGTGTTAAGCATATGTTTTGGCATGTTGTTGAGATTGATGCCATGATAGGTATGCCATTGTTGGGCATATGCTTTGGTTGTTATACGTGTGAGGACGGTTATATGATATGTGCTGCCAATATGGGACGTGAAGGTTGAGCCATGTTGTACATCTATGTTGAGGATGATAGATTGATGCCACGACAGGTATGCTAGTATTGGGCATATGCTTTGGCATGAGAGGTATACTCCGGTTGAGTATATGCTTGGACTGTTATAATGTGTGATGACGGAAAAATGATTTGTGCTGCTAATATGAAGATGTGAGGAGGTTCCACTGACATATTGAGATGAGATAGGCAAATAATATTTGTCCCGTTATAACAGGATGATAGATGAGGCTTGTAATACCATATTTGTGTATTGTGTTATGAGTTATGTACATGGATATGTACAGGAACTACCAAAGAGGATTATTGCAAATGCATATTTTACAGGGAGTTGTTTATATTGTATTGATGCATTATCTTGATGTTATTGTGAACATCATTTCAATACTCATGTTTTGTATGGTTGTTCTGTAGGGACTCATAACGAGGGAGAGCCGGGATTGTGAGTCTACCTTCTGCTGCTAGACGTGAAACTGAGCGAGATTTCTTGATTTGTACTATGTAAAGGATATACAAGATGTAATGTATCTGAATAATGGAAGTGAAAGACATAGTGAAAAATCTCAATCAGTAGTAATAGCATCTTAGTCCTGTTTACGTAGAATGTGATTTACGTAATTGAACACTTAATTAAGGATTAAGGTGACGAGGCCCCACATTTTGCATGTATTGGTTCAGGGATACATTTCAGTAAATGTACCCAGATTATCCGAATGGTGGTTCGAGATTGGAAAGTCATGGAGGCATGACACCTTCCTTCCAAGGGAAGAGGTATTGATATACCTGTTGGGAATCTTTGCAAGATTCGATGAGTTGATGTGCATGGTGTTGAAGTTGAACTCACACCATTAGTCGATGGTTCGTCAACCATTATTCTTTTCTGAGTGAGAATAACTGGGTGATTGACAAATGGGTTTGAGGCTTGTGGGTATGATTAGAGATACCCAGTCGATTGTGGTTAAATTGGTGTCGAGGTATACATATCGGTATGTATATTGTGGGCCAGCATTGTTATGCTTGAATTGACAAATCTCTTGTAAGTCCTTAAGGTTGGTAACCTCGGTGGGAAAATTTATTCTGAGGGATAAATTGTGAGGTTTGGTAGACTCTCTTTTGACAAGAGGTTGTCGTGTTTTGGGTCAAGGCAGATGTTTACTGGCTAATTCGATAGTATCTTTATATTAGAATTGTAAATTCTAAGAGTAAACAAGGGATGACCAAGATTCGAATTCGTGTAGTGTCGTTGTCGACACAAGTGGTGAGAATGCAATTGATTTTTCTTGCATGTTCTCTATGGGATTTTGAGACTCCGTGGAGTTTTCGGTAGTGTGTTGGAACCAAGATGTGATTCCTTGGAACACACGGATGTGGGCATCTGTGAGGATGTATTTCGTATTGATCGGCAGCCAGGGGTTGCCCGATCCGAGTTGCAAGTGATGCAACTACTCCTTGGCTGGAGATGGAATTGGAGAACGGAAACTGAGATTAGTATGATATACGGTTGCATACTGGTACTATCGGAGTTGCAAGTGGTGCAACTACTCCTTGGCTGGAGATGGAATTGGAGAACGGAAACTGAGATTAGTATGATATACGGTTGCATACTGGTACTTTCCTTCGTAACGATGTGTTTGACATCGTGGACTAAGTCGTAGAGATATCACTGAGGCGATATCTATGTTGGGATCAGAAATGATTCAAATAGTTAGCAGTTAGGGTTGACTGACTACTTTTGGGTGGTTAACATCGAGGTATGTTAACATCTTTTAAGGTTGTGATGGTTTGTGAGGATAACTCAATTCTAGAATTTGGTGCGAGGTAGATATCATCGCAGTTGGTGTGTCGTTCAAGGTGTGTTCATGATTCGATACTGCGCATTCGAGTCGATTTGCGAGGTCTTGGCGGTACTTGATGTACGCATGCTGCAAATTTCGAGGACGAAATTTTATTAGTTGGGGATAACTGTGATATCCGAATATTAATTGCGTTAATCCCTGAGTGATATAATCCTTAATGTATTTTATTTGGAGTAATTATTAAATAATTACGGTGTTGAGACTCCTGGGGATTTTAATCCTGTATCGGGATTGTCGGATCCAAGGGTTGAGATTTTATTATCATTAAGGTGTAAACCTTGGAATTGTGTTGGTAGTGGGATCTGGAGTCTGGGGTGCTTTGAATTGAGGTTTGTGATGTAATTGAGTGAGTGTGAGATAATTATTGAGCATGTATGATTTTTAATGGGTTATGGTGCGAGTATTTGAGACTCGGGTGTTTTTGGATCCTTGGTACATATACCAAGTGGACTCGGTGTTCCACAATTTCCCACTTCTCTCCCTATCTCCTCCCCCTTTCTATCCCCTTTTCCCCTCTTCTCCCTACATGGAAAAATCGAGCAAGGCTCGACTTGGGAGTAGGATTTCTCGAAGATAATTGGGTAATGTTATTCCCCTCGCCTTTATCTTCATTTTGAATGTGGTTTTGTTGAGTATGGTAGGGTATTGTAATGGGTTTGAGATTTGGGAATTTTGGGTAAAATTCTTAAAATACAGTTTTTAATGTTTTTATAGAGTTTAAATGGAGTATTTGTAGTGTTGACAGTGTTGAGGGTGTTGGTTTTGAATTTGGGGTGAAAATCACCATTGAAGCAAAATATTTTTCGGAAAATCGCAGGTCGCGATCGATCGCGGCGTGGCGCCGATCGATCGAGACATGTCACTGATTTTTGGAGACGACGAACAGTCGCAGCGATCGATCGCAAAGACTTGGCGATCGATTGCGGAGGGCGCGGCGATCGATCGTGAGGTCTCGACAATCGATCGCCGAAGAACAAATTTTGGGCAGTAAGATCTAGCGATCGATCGCGAGAAACGGCGATCGATTGCGGCCCCTGTTTTGTGGTTTTTTCAAGATTTTGCTAATATGTTGGGATTTTGGTGTTGGGTTTTGTTTAGCTGATTTTCATGGCAACGTCTACATTTCAAATGGGATATTACATTTTAAAATGGAATGGTTTGAGTCGAACTTTGATAAAGTCGGACTGCTTAATTGAATAATTGTTTATCATTGAACATAAAAAAGGGGTAGTTTGAGTAGTATGCATGGTTCAATAATTGTGATTAATCATCGGGATATGATGATGTAATTGGGGGTCGGGTAAGTGCTTGTGCATGTAGTTGTGTGCTTATGTTTGATTATGAGCTATTAACTGTGTATATCGAATAATTCACTGGATCTCGGGTCTAAGGCATGGATTGGTTCTGGCTATTGGACTATAAGGTACGTATAACGTACGAGTATAGTTGTATATATTATGGTCATTGTTGAATGAATAATATACTGTTATGGCAATGAATTGGAATGCATTGCGAATTATGTGGTGTCGATATTAAGCAAGCAATGATTGGACGTTGTCGATGTTGAGAGAACATCGGTTATGATGCCGCCGTTGTTGAGCGTGCGAGAGGTCAGAATGTCGCTATTGTTGAGCGAGCGATGAAATAGAACTACGGAATCATTGTTTAGATATATGTGATATATATGATCATTAGTATAATGATTTAAATATATTGATTATGGAACCGGTATTTGAGATGGGCATAGTTAATCAATGAAATGATTAACTGATTTTGGGAATTTGATGTTTTTGGTTATTGTGATAACAAGAACAGAATGAGAAATCCCATGTGATAACGATACTATACAGGGAGTATCTTTTACATTTACATCTTTATATTCTGTAAATTATGAATTGTGCTATTGATGTTATTGAAATGGTGGATTGGTATGCTCACCCCATGTGGGGGATGTTTCTGTTGGGACAGGTGAACAGGTACATCATCAGTTCATGAGTTGAGTTCGGGTTGTTAATTGGGAATGCTTCCAAAGCTGAGGTGCCAATACTGGTATTGAGTAGTATGCCTTATACATTAGATACACATTAATTATCTAATGCTCATGAGAATTCTTATATGTGTATATTGTTTGTATAAAGGTTGTTAGATTTCTCTTTTCATTTATGGTTGCATGCAATTAATAATGGTGTATTGCATGATGAATTGAGAATATGGAATTGGTGCATCGTATATTTCATACTTAGGCTGGTTGAGCTGTATTGGGAATTGAACATTAAGTGGATTAATGTCGAAAATTTATATATGGTTTGGCAATGCTAGAGAAGCATGTATAAGAACCCCCTAATGACATGAATGTATGTACTAATATATGTGATAATGCACTAATAACGGGTTAAGGTAGTGAGGGTCTTACAACCTCTCTTAATATATCAGGGCCCATAATACTAGCATCAGAAATAGTATCACAATATAGAGGTGATCGACACTTTCTCCCATACTGTAAGGCCCGCTGCTAGTTAATTATGATTAATACAGATTAATGATGTTTAAGAAACCCGGGTGATTAAATTAGTTAAGAATCTGGATAATTTAATTGGCAACTGAAATATCAATTTAAATTATCAACAATTGGGAAATAAACAAGTTAGAGGAATTTTGAGAAAGATCGGATGATTAAAATGTAGATTGCGAATTAATTTGTTCCATACTACAACACATTATATTGGTTTGGTGTAATTATTTAAATATATATAAGTACATAGTGGAGGACACACACCACACCATAACACACCTACCTTTGCCTAGAATCCATCGACACCCATCTTCCTTCTATAGCTTCATCCTTCTTTCATGCTTTCTTTTTGTTCTTCCTTCTAAATATCATCAAAAACACTTCCATACTTGCACGCAATCAAGGATTTGGAGAGAAAAAGCACTAGGAATTCGAAACTTGCAGCAATAAGAGCAAGAATAAGAAGTGATGCAGCAAAACAACTACTGTTAGATGAAATCTGTGGGCGTGGACGAATTTGATTGATGATTTTGTTTCAATCTTGAAGATAATTGAAGGTATATATGTATATTTTGAGATTATAAACTGAAATGGTCAAAATTGTTGTGCAATTAAGATGGAAATGTTGTTGTGTTAGATGAAAAAGTTGCTATCAAATTCTTTCTGTTTGGACTCTGTACATAGGGATTAGAGCCGACCAAGGGTCATCATCGACCTTGAATCGGCCCGGAACTGGACCGTGGTCAACGGGCCGATTAACCGGGTCAACGGTCGAAGGGTCGGACCCGTAACTGGTCCGTCTATAGAAGGGTCAGTTAAGGGTCATAATTTTGCTAACCCGTGAACTGTCGGTTAGTCGGGGCTTCAAGGGTTATTTTAATTTTTTAAACATTTTTAAATTTAAAATATATGTTATGGTGTAGATTTTAACTCATGACCTCCAAATTGAATAATTAGCTTCAACCACTAAGCTATAAGAGCCTTGTTGATCTAAATATAGTGTTATAATTTATATATATTAACCAAAAAAATATATCTTACACATTTTAATTATCTGGGCTTGAATTTATTTCACGTTATTTTATATTTAATCCATGGATGAAAACACATCCAAACACATTTTACACTTTATTTCAAATTTTAATAATATTTTTAATTTTGTATAAAAAGTAAGGGTCAAACCGTAACCGGTGGTTAACCGTAACCATAATCGGAACCGTAACCGGCGGTTCATGAACTATAACCGGAATCGTCAATGAAGGTTAAGGTTAAGGATCGATGTTTTTTGAACTGTCGAACCGGCGGTTCTGAACCGTCTAACCGGCGGTTCTGAACCATGGTCGGGTCTAATAGAGATGCTGTTGCTTAGAATTTTTGGGATCTTTTTGTTTCGAATTGGAAGATGGTGTCCATTATAGAAGTTGTAGTATTTTGTGTTAGCTTTAATTGTCCACAAAAATCAGCTAATTTGGATTTAAGAAGAAAGCGTTATGGTTGTTTTACCGCAATGTGTACAATCTGGAATTTCAGTGCATGTAAGTTTTTATGCACCGTGTTCTTCAATTTTCTGGGAATAAATGGCTACGAATTTGAAGTTTTAGACTCTAATAAGAATTGTAGTATTCGGTGTTATCTTGTATTTTGGAATTAGACTCACTCAAATTGGAGTTTATATGAAAACGTTATGCTAATTGTACCAACAACTATGCAATATGAAAACATGGTAGTTACGAGTTTTTAGGCTGTAACGTTTTTCAAAGAATGTACCTCAAGATGAACTAATTTGCTTAAAGCTCAGAAGAGATGTATTGTATAATTTTGAGTTATCTTGCATTAGAAACTGGTCTCACATGATTTGGAGTCCATATGAGTGATTTATCCTTTTGCCCTCTCACTGCTCAATATGCACTAAAAGAGCATATTAGAATTCGACGAAATATGCTATGAATCGACCTCTAGACCTATGAATTAGCTAAAACTCATAAAATATGGAATGTACCTTGTTGAGTTTTCGAACATTTACCACTAGTTTGAAGTCATTTGGATGGTCTTATGAATTTATGGTGAGACTGAAACTGGTCGAACTAGCTTTTGCAAATAGAACAAGAGAAATTGTATGTCCAGATTGGGCTAATACTTAGATCCATTAAATGAACGATTTTGGTGAAGTGTTGAACATAGGAAATGTCCCCATTTGAGTTATCTTTCAGGTAAAAATGGACTTAAGTCATTTGGTTTAGTTTTGAAATACTTATGGACTTATTACTAGGTGTATGTCTGCTGAAATGCTAAACTAATGAATTAAGACAGCCTTGTTTAGTGTATTGATAGGTTTGGATGATTTGAATGAAATTTGACCAGATTGTGATATCCCGAGGTCAAACATGAGGAAATCCAGAGCTTATGAGTATTTTTGATAGCCTGGTGGAGGTACGTAGAAATGAGTTTTATCATGACGTCTGGCGAAGACGTGTAATGATGTTATTGTATGATTTTAAATGTCATTAACTGATTTAAATGTTTTAATTGTCACTATGTGATTCTTATGTAAATATATGACATGTTGAGATACAATGGACTACATAGTATGTGAATTACATGATATGTATTGATTTTCACATGAGTTTGAATGACATATTAAGTTTCATATGTCATATGATGCATAAATAATTCATGGGCATATCATATTGATCTATCCACTTCTTTGATATCCTTGATGATGACTGAGTTGATTTACTCTGAGTGTCGGGGACGACGGGCACGACGATGATAGCAATTTTGGTATCAACTGTAGTCACGCGCGTTGCTACTGAACCTAGACACGAGGGATGACGAGCACATCACAAGATGATTCTCCTAGCGCAAAGTGTGTGTGATGTCACCCTCTGCTCGAGCTTAATATCGATTGATGATACCTTCCTTTGGACTCCGGTATTTGGTATCTTGAAATTCGATTTTGTACCCATTCATACATAGCATTCATACACGGTATGCATTGCATGATACTTTGTCATTCTTGACGTGATTCTATTTATTTCTCGTACTCGGTTCTGACCCCCGTAGTGGGGGCTGTCATGTCTTTTGTTGTTCGGGCATGACAGGTGCTACAGGTAGACAGATGTTGGATGCTCGTGAGAATACTTGAGTTCAGCTTTGGTATGTTGAGTCCGAATCCCAGTAATTGATAGGGTATTTTTTAATTACATTTTAAATTACCGGGGTATGCCCCGGGTATCTGTATTTTTAGTATTCTATTACTGCTTGATTATATATTTGATGCTTATGTGATTAACAACATGTTGAATTGGGAAACTGGAATTTCATATTTTCAGTATCATTATATATGTATCACCTAAAAGCAAAAAAAAATCGGGCCCTCACATTTGATATCAGAGCATAATCTGGATATGCTCGAACGAGTTAGGACACTAAGTCTAGTCACAAATAGAATTGTTTGTGCATGTAATTGACTACGTGTTTTTATATGCTCTTGCCTGCTATGATTATATGTTAGATAATGAAATTTTAGACATGTAATGTATTACTAAGAAGGGACAGCTAGATGTCATATCTCTGAGTATTATAATATGCTGAGTTGCATATATTTTGAGAATTTGAGAATTTTATCTATTAGTACTGACAGTTGCTGAGCGGATGATAATGTAGAGTAAGTGATGAGAACATCTATGACTTGAGATTTATATACATGATGTTTTGGATTTTATGATGGACAGTTAGTGTTGGGACAAGTAGCAGTGATATGAACTTTAATAGCTAAATATCGTACATGTAGGCACTGTAAACTGTTAATTGAATTATAACTTAGTGATAATGCGTCCATTCTTGGGAATTTTATTTATCACTTTGAGACTTAATCCTTGTTATTAGTGGGATGACAAGAACTATTTAGCACTCATTTTGTCGATTGACATCGGGAATTTGAGTCCGAAAGAGCAGGGTAATACGTATGAGTTTACGTCAAAACATGTGCACGTCGAGATGATAATTTAGAATTGAAGAATAGAGTATAGTTGTTGTGAGAAACAACGAGAATTGGTTTTAATGAGGACTTGGATTCGGGGACTGTCGAATTCAGTTCCAGTTTATGTGTCCAAACTATGAATAAATACTACAATATGAACTCTTCTAGATGAGTATCTAGAGTAATGGTAGTGATGAAAGACAAGTTTTCCCTCTTTTTGACACGGGAAAAAATGTTTACGAGAAGGCCATGTTGTTTACATGAAAAATGCGAATCGATTATTGGGGACTTGAGAAATGGAAGTATGAGCTTAATCTCGATAGCTATTCACTAGGGAAGACATTAGAATTAGAAATGTTTTGGCTGAAGGATAAGACACTGATGTGGTGCAGAGTAGCTAGGACTGGATTAAATGTTAATGAAGTGACTACATTCGGAATAATCCAAGTAGTCCTAGAAGAGTTTCAGAAGTATCACTCCAGTTCATCCAGCCCAAGCAATTCTAGAGGTACTAAGAGATTGTAGGATACCAGATCCTTTCGAGGTCACTGTGGATGTAAATATCTACTGATCCATGTGAAAGAATAAGAGGAACATATATCGATTGTGGCCAGTCAGAGCATGTCTGTTACGTGCTCAGGAACAGATGCAGCCATAACAACAAATACCCTGAGCTAGGGGTAGATATCAGAGTGGTTATTCTTTTCGACCACTCAGTTCCAGTGTCAGTTAGTTACTTGCAGACTAGATACTGGTGATCGCAGATACATGTTGTGAGGGCCCGATCCTAATAACACATAATGATTAATTTGTGTAAACAGCGGAAGATTTATTTCAAATGTCCTGTCAAATGGCCCTAAAAAATTTTTGCTTTTAGGTAATACATATATAATGATACTGAAAATATGAAATTTCAGTTTCCCAATTCAACATGTTACTCATCACATAAGCAAGTATATAACCAACCAGTAATAGAATACTTAAAATACAGATACTCGGGGCATACCCCGGTAATTAAAAATGTAATTAAAAAGCACTCTAACAATTACTGGGACTCAAAACATAAAACATAAACCTGAGCTCGCTCTCAAGGAGCTCTGGTATTCATCAATGCTTCATCTCGAGCAACCGCAGTACGTCCACCTGTACCACCTGTCATGCCCATACAACCAAGACATGACAGCCCCCCACGCGCGCGCGCGCGAAGGGGGTCAGAATCCAGTATGAGAAATAGATAGATCATGTCAAGAATGACAAAGTACCATGCAATGCATACTATGTATGAATGCGATGTATGAATGGGTATAAAGAATCGAATCTCAAATACCAATATCAGAGCCCAAAGGAAGGTATCATCAATCAATATCAGCTCGAGCAGAGGGTGACATCACACACAATTTGCGCTAGGAGAATCATCCTGTGTTGTGCTCGTCATCCCTCGTGTCTAGGTCTGGTAGCAACGCGCGTGACTATAGTCACTACCTATACTGCCTGTCATCGCCTTGCCGCTCGTCCCCGACACTCAGCGTAAATCAACTCAGTCATCATCAAGGATATCAAAGAAATGGATAGATCAATATGATATGCCACTGAATCCTCTATGCATCATATGACATATGCAACTCATTATGTCATGTAATCTCATGTGAAAATCAATACATATCATGTACTACAATGTATCTCAACATGTCATATAGTCACATAAGAATCATATAGTGACACATAAATCATATAAATCAATTAATGACATGTAAAATCGTACAATAATATCATTACACGTCTTCGTCAGATGTCATGATAAAACTCATTTCTACGTACCTCGGACCATAACTAACTTTACCGAGTGCTCCTCATGATAAAACTCATTTCTTATCTTATGATGTCAAGCTGATTCCTCCATTTAAAAGTAGTTTAAACACTAAAAACGTAGCCTTCGAAAATCTGTTTTCCAGCTTGAGCGGTTTTAGTAAAATCGTCATAACTTTCCCATTTTAAATTCAAATTTGGTGATTCTAGTGACAAATAATAGCCAACTCAAAGCACTACAATTCTTATTTCTAGACAGTTTCCGTTCCTAGCCAAAAATGCTCAGGAACCCAAAGAACACACTGCATGTGTATCTTCACCCACATGCAGCACATAGATTGAGAACTTAAAGTATAAAATTCATAACTAATTGAAAATGAGTCTAAATTAAGTCATCCTTTTTTTCAGCTTCAATAAAATTAAAAGATCTACAATTTTTATTTGAAGACCAATTCGAAATTAAACTTTTCAAAAGTTCAGATTTCTACATTGCATGTGCACTTACAGTACATGCAGAGTCAATTCTGTCACTCCTTAGTAAAATTAGCATATCTCACTCATTTGTAGTCCAAAGTGTCTCAAATTTTAACAAAACATGCTCAGGAACCCAAAGAACACACTGCATGTGTATCTTCAAACTTGAAAATCCTTGCATCTAACTATCACCCTTGTTTTACAGCTTCTAAATCTTCAATTGCATGTAACATGCACTCAAGATTTCAAGAGAATTTTGGTGGGAGAAGGGCTGAAATTTTCGAAAATATTGAGGAGAGAAGGTGGAGTGTTTGTTGGGGATTGAAGAAAGAGAAAGTTCATCCATTAGAATAAAACTCCAATCTGAAATTGAAGCTTAGTGCGTGAGTCTATGTGCCTCAATTGCATGATTTTTAATGTATTTGATGTATTGTGGAATCCATGTGTCAATGCATCACTATCTTGCAAGAGTAAAGGTCAAAAATCATGTATACATGAGTTAAATTAATTAGTGGTATGTGTTCTCCAAGTGCCATGTGATCATACACATGGTCATGCACTAAAAACATGTTCCACTAGTTGATTGACTCATCGTAGTCCAGAACACCTTAATTCAAAGTCTATACTTTTAATTATCCGGGTTTGCTTAATCGTCGTTAATCACGATTAATTAGTATCGGGGCCTTACACATGTCATGTATCTAATCACACAGCACAAGTTTTACTGAGAAAAAAAGTATTGTTTTCATACATTGCATCAAATGTGCATTAATAATGATGATTTGGAAAATACATCAGCAGAGATGATTATACGATCCATACATATGATAGTGAACTGTATCTTACGGTTTGATAATAGTATTGTGGATTTGAATTTAATGGTGTTGCGGAGATGTGATTTTGATCATATCGAGGGCATGGATACTCCGATAAATTTTGAGATATTGTAAGTTGATCAGGGTGTAATGAATTTTTGTCCGTATTGTGGCTCCAAATGAAATGTTTATAGCCACGAATAGCAAGCTAAGATACTGATAGTATCAGCTATGAAAATATTGTGGTTGTAATACTTGGAAAATGAAGGATATTTGATAATAAATAGTTAATGATGACCAGGAAGAGTCTAGGTTGACTGATATCCTAGTGGTAAGAAAACTTACCAAGATTTTCCCAAGGATATAATAGAATCTCCACTATAGAAGGAAATTGATTTTAACTGTTCGTTGATGCCAATGAATAGATTCGAGATCGAAAGAACTGTACAGAATGTCATCAGTAGAGTTGAAAGATTTAGAAGAATAGTTACATAATATCCTAGATAAGGGTGCATATGTCGAGTATGTCACCTTGGGAAAACATCAGTGTTGTTTGGGAAGAAGAAAGATGGTATTATGAAGATGTGTATCAACCAAAGGCAGTTGAACCGGGCTACTGTCAAGAATAAATACACATTGCCTAAGATCGAGAAGTATTTGATCAATGGTAAGGAACTTCGATGTATAAGAAGAATGATTGTAAATCTTGTTACCATTAGTTTGAGTCGAAAGAGAAAATGTTCTCTAGGCAATTGGTCAAACCAGATATAGGCATTTTAATTTTTTGGTAATGTCGTGTGTTCTAACAACTATACCAGTAGAGTTTATGACTTTGATGAATAGAGTATTCCGTAACTTTTTGGGCGGAATTGTAATAATATTCATCAGTGGCATACTAGTGTACTCGTACGAAATTTTTTGAGTTTGGCCAGCTATTACAAGCTTTTATAGCCTGATCTAGTAGCAAGTTGACCAAGAAGAAATTTGAGTTTCGTTTGGTCAGATGAATGTGAAAGCAGGAGTTATAAACTGAAACAGATGGGATACGTTCTGATGCATCATGAGGAGATGATTGCATATACTTTGAGATAGTTGAAGCAGAAAGAATCATGATATCCTGCTCATGAATTCGAGCTTGTAGCCATTATTTTGCCTTGAATATGTGGCAACATTATCTATATGGCGACAATTCATGATATACTCTGATTTTAGGTGTTTAAAATATCTATTATTCAGTCAGAGTTGAACATGAGATAGAAGCAATGACTATATTTATTAAAGAATTTGGCTCTGATAGTCAATATTAATCAAAGAAAATGAAACTAGTAGCAGATGCACTAAATTGAAAAGTGCAAGGTGCGATGGTAGCATCAATGTATGCTTTGCAGTTTGAGTCACCTCTAATTTCGAAGATCGGAAAGACTCGAAGGACAGACCCATTCAGATTTTGATTGAAGAAATTGGTTCTATCTCATCAACCAACTAGTTTTTAGTATGTCATTTAGTGGTGGGTTGCGAACCACTGGCACTACCGCATCACATGGGGTTTCCACAAATCCTAACCATCATTTTTCTGCAGCGAGCTCTAGAATTGTACTCTTGAGGTATCTCATCTATTCCCTGCTCCCTAGGCAGGTTCTTGGATAGATCAATATAATTTTTTGCCACTTTTTCATTGATAAATTTAGGAGTGTCATAGGTAGATGACAAGGAAGCTTCACATTTTCATCTCTACTTTGGAGCTACTGATCAAACACCTTGTAGGCACAATTCACAACAACAATTCTACCAACAAGAATCCAATCTTCCAAACACGATCACCAACTCCAATCCTTTGGCAATAAATAAATTCACATGTAACTTTGATTTTCTTACCAAAAACAGCAATGTCCAAAAACTCCCCCCAAACTTAGCACATACAATACTTGAAGAAGATGAAGATCAAAACTTTGAATATAACTTCAAGTCTAGACTTCAAAACTCAAATTCTCATGTATGATAAATCAAGATTACCTCAAACTTCAAATGCTTCCAACCAAATCTGAGATGGGTAAGATGAAATTTCCGACGGTGCTAAAATCGTGTGCCCTAGTTGAATATCCCTCAAATTTTCTGCAAAAATTGAAGAAAATGCAAGAATTGAGAGGAGATTTAGCATGAAGAGCAACAAATTCGATTAAAAGATGGTGGAACAGGTGAGAGTGCAGGTGTGTGTGAGGGAAAATTAGGGCTAAAGTGTGTATAAAAATCGGGACTCCACCCCCACCCTTTTTTTTGTTTTTTAAAAAAAGAGATTTCGTCAGGGGCCTAGGACGCCTCATGAGCGCGAGTCTTAGCGCGGACCTCACTCCCGATGTTCAAGAGACTTTTTTAAATTTTCAAATTTTTTGCATAGGAGCCTAGGGTGCCTCATGCAGTCCGCACCCTATCGCGTGCTCTACTGCACAAAAAATTATTTTTCAAAATTTTCTTCAAATTGTTGTTCCTCGAGACCAACGATCTATAATCATGAAATATAGGGCATTAGTGATAAAAAAAAAGACATACTTATTATATGTAAAAAATAAAAAAATAGAAGAAAACTAATGGAAAACTAAAGAAAAAACACGTTTGGGTTGCTTCCTAAAAAGCGATAAGTTTATAGTCGTCAGCCAGATTATCCTCCAATTATTCACTTCGGTTTTGTGAGAAGAATGTTGTCCACGTTCTTACTTCATTCCCATAACAGTGCTTCAGACGCTGGCCTTTTACTTGAAAAGTTCGACCGTCGTTGCACTTTAGCTCAATAGCTCCATAAGTTTTCAGTGTCTCAATATTGAATGGTCCACACCACCGTGATTTCAAATTTGCAGGAAATAGTTTGAGGCGAGAGTTGTTTAGAAGTACTTGCTGCCCAGGAATGAATTCTATCCTCACAATATTCTTGTCGTGCCACCTCTTGGTTGGCTCCTTGTACATCTTCACATTTTCGTAGGGCTCAAGACGAAATTCATCCATATCATTTAGCTGAAGCAAACGGTACGCACCGAATCCTTTAAATCCATTTTCAACCTGTTTATAGCCCAAAATTCTTGGTGCTCCAATTATACTGGCAAGTGGCATGCTTTCCCAAAGACTAGTTTGTATGGTGATGACCCAATGGGAGTTTTGTAGACAGTTCTATACGCCCACAATGCATAATCCAACTTCAGTGCCCAGTCCTTCTGATATACATTCACGATCTTCTCCAAGATTTGGTTTATTTCCCGATTGGAGACCTCTGCTTTCCCATTGGATTGTGGATGGTAGCTCAAAGTCTTCTTATGTCTCACAAAGTACTTGGACAATAGTGCATCAAAACTTTTGTTGCAAAAGTGCACTCGTTCATTGAAAATAGCTCGAGGAATTCCAAACCTGGTGAAAATATTCTTTTGCAAGAACTTGACATCTACCCGAGCATCATTCGTAGTTGTAGCCATCACTAAATGTTAAATCCCCAACACAACTCAACTATCCACGTATGCACTGTACAATACACCAATTTCATATTCTCATTTCATCATGCAATTCCCTTAATTAATTGCATGCAACACAAAAATGAAAGAGAAAAGCTCATAACCTTTATACAACCCATATACAGATCAGGATGCTCATAGGCATTGAATAAATGAATGTGTATCTAATGTATAAAGCATACTACTCAATACCAACATTGGTACCTCAGCCCTATGAGCATTCCCAATCTATAGCCCGAACTCAACTCCAGAGCCAATGCTGCACCTATTCACCTGTCCCAACAGACACAACCCCTACACGGGGTGAGCATACCAATAACACCATATCAATAACCGCAATATCATAATTCATAGTTACAGAATATAAAACTGTAACTGTAAAAGATACTCATGTATAGCCTCTTTATCATATGGGATCCCCCGTGCTATTCATTTTCTCACAATAGCCAAAACCATCAAATTCCCAAAATCAGTTAATCATTACATGCTCAAACCATTAATTCTATAATTAAATCATTACACTAATGATTTACAGATATCACATATATATCAACAATGGTTCTACAGTTCTATCACATCATATCCCATCGCTCGCTCAATAGCGGCGGCATTCTATCCTCTCGCTCGCTCAACAACCGCGGTATCATAACCAATATTCGCTCAACAACGACAACATCATAACCATTGCTCGCTAAATAGCGGCACCACATAATTCTCAATGCACATTAAAATGATTGCAACAACCATACATTATTCATGCACATGACAATAATATATCTAACTATGCTTGTACGCCATACATACCTTATATCCAATAGCAAGTGTCAATCCTTGCCTTTTCCCCGAGATCCGGTGAATTATTCGCTAAAGACAATTAATTAAAAGTACTCAATCACATGCTCAAGCATGGACTCGACCTCCATATACATCATCAATCATGATGATTATCCATTTAAAAGACTCGAGCAAAGCATGCATCGATTCCACAATCAACCAATAATTTTCTCAATACATGGCCTCTCGATTGATCGGCCAAGGGTGCTCAATCGATCGAGAGCCCCATAAATTTTATACCCAAATTTTGTTCCCGTGCGATCGCTCGGCGAAGCTACCTGATCGATCGCCATATGCTCGTGATCGATCGGTAGCTTTGCTCGATTGATCGCCCGCACTATACATTGTCGTCAAATTTTGCCCATTACGCGCGATCGATCGGCGCCCCTTGCCGATCGACCGGCGAGCTCTGTAACAGCCCAAAAATGGCATTTTCCCTGTTAAAACCCCCAGAATAACAATCCCAACACCCAATACACCATAAATCTTCAACCAAGACACCATAAATACTCCTTAAGCACCCCTACCCAAAAATCTCTAAAAATTCAACTCATACCCAACTCTACACATGCTCAAACACTACAACATTACAATCAAAAAGAAGGTAAACGGGACGGGAAGAATCTTACCAAATTATCTTCGAGAAACCTCGCTCCGAGATCGAGCCTTGCTCGATTTTGCTCCAAGAGGAAAAAAGGGAGGGGAAAGGGGAAGGGAGAGGGAAACGTGAGGGCGTGAGAGAAACGAAATGCCAACTGATTGAACAATGAGTCTCACATACTCGCACCATGGCTCATTAAAAATCATCGGTGTTCAATAATTATCTCCCACTCAATATATTCATTACCAACCTCAATCCAAAGTTCCCCAAACTCCAGATCACACTACTAACACAATTCCAAGGTTTATCACCTTAATCAGAATAAATCTCAACCCTTGGGCCCAACGACCCCGATACCGGATTAAAATCCCCGGGAGTCTCAACACCGTAATTATCTCATAATTACTACACTTAAAATCCATTAAGGATTATAATCACTCCGGGATCAACACAATTAATTTCCGGATATCACATTTATCCCCACTAATAAAATTTTGTCCTCGAAATTTACACATGCATACATCAAGTACCTCTAAGACCTCGCAATTCGACTCAAATGCGCAATATCGAAGCATGAACACACCATGAAAGACACACCAACTGCGAGGGTATCGACCTCGCACCAAATCTGGAATGGAGTTATCCTCCCAAACCATCACAACCTTAAAAGATGCTAACATACCTCAATATTAACCACCCAAAAGCAGTCAGTCAACCATAACTGCTAACTATTCGAATCATTCCTGATTCCAACATAGATATCACCTCAATGATATCCCTATTACTTGGTCTACGTGCCAAATACACATCGTTACGAAGGAGACCACCAGTATACAACAGTATACCATACAAGAATTGTTGTGCACCTGAGCTTAGACAGGAGAAAAGGGGTTTCAAAGCCATTCCCATTTTGCTGGATGAGAGAAAGAACTAATATCGGTTTCCGCTCTCCATCCATCTCCAGCCAAGGAGTAGTTGCACCACTGGCAACTCGGATCGGGCAACCCAAGGCCACCGATCAATACAAAATACATCCTCACAGGTGTCCACATTTGTGTGTTCCAAGGAATCACATCTTGGTTCCAACACGCCACCGAAAACTCCACAGAGTCTCCAAAATCCCATAGAGAACATGCAAGAAAAAATCAATTGCATTCTCACCATTTTTGTCGACAACGACACCAAGCGATATCGAATCCTGGTCATCCCTTGTTTACACTTAGAATCGGTAATTTAAAACAATGACACTATCGAATTCACCAGTAAAGAACTGCCTTGGTCCAAAACACGACAACCTCTTGTCAAGAGAGAGTCTACCAAACCTCACAATTTATTCCTCAGAATAAGTTGTCCCACCAATGTTACCAACCTCAAGGATACCACAATCTCTTACCAGAGATTTACCAATTCAAGCATAACAATGCTGGCCCACAACTATACATACCGATATGTATACCTCGACGCCAAATTAACCATAATCGACTTGGGTATCTATAATCATACCCACAAGCCTCAAACCCATCTGTCAATCACCCAGTTATCGTCACTCAGAAGAGAATAATATTGACGATCCTACGACTAATGGTGTGAATTCAACACCAACACCATGCGCATCAACTCATCGAATCTTGCAAAGATTCCCAATAGGTATATCAATACCTCTTCCCTGGCAAGGAAGGTGTCATGCCTCCATGACTTTCCAATCTCAAACCACTGTTCGGATAATCTAGATACATTTATACAAATTTATTCTCGACAGGGCGCCAATGCCACTATCGACCATCACTTCCAATTCCACGTATATGACGTACATAATTTCCAACCACGTTCTGTACTAACATAATAGTACTCAGATATTCTCGAGTATTGTAAGGCCTGGCTACCTTAAGTGTGGATTTAATAACATAAAGATAGCTAAACATACATTCATCAGAGTATAGGGGTTAATGTTGATGCATTGAGCTTAAGGATTACAGTGCCAAAATAAAATTCCAAAACAAAATTGGTTACATTCCCACAAAATGAATGTAAAAGCTATAGATTACTCTACTCTGTATAGAAATTATAGAAAAGAATTCATGTCCTGCTATACCAGTAGCACTCCTCACACAGCCCACCACATCAACTCTGACCTTAGCCCTCAAAACTTCCTACAGGAGCAACCCCAAACCATGAGCATATAATAAACCATATTCACAACAAAATGATTATAATGTATAAATGCATAAACCGTAAATACAAAGCACTTCATGTATTCAATGAATTTAAAAACGCTCTCTTTGGTTGTCCTTGTACCACAATTTATATTCATAATCATTAGATTATAATATAGTTTATAAATGTCATGAAATATATCCGATCCACCAATACCAATAACCAATCCCAGTCTTGTTATAACCGTGTATTTTAATGCACCTCGCTTCGACATGACAGCGGCATTAATACCCCTCACTTTGATATATTAGCAACATTAATATTGTGATATCCCTGAAATAATTATGTGCGTTTGGGCCATTAATTGTGTTTATGTGATTAATACAGTGTTAAATTAATTATGGTGGTGAAATGTATAGTTATGCGGTGGGCATGACCTGGTAGTACATTTCAGGGTGCATGTGTTGCATGTTGTGAAAATTGAGTTTTGGCATGGTTATTTGAGGTGTATGCTAATTAATTTTGGAAAGCATGTTTAATTGGGGTTATGGTGCAATTATTGGTAATGCTTTTAAAATATAACGTTGGGATATTTTATACATCGTGTTAAATACATGGGCTTGGTTTTAATTAAAACCCCCCTCTCTACCCCATTACCCTCATTATTCCTCACTCCTCATCTAAACGCTCAAAAAACCCCCACTCAAACCCAAAAACCAATTAGCAAGGGAAGAGGAGGAAAGGGATTTTCAAAAGCTTCAGTTGATTGATTCTTGCTAGTTTTTGAAGCGTCAGTGGTATGAACCCCTCCTTGTGTTGTTTATTATGTTTTGAAATGAAATGGGTTTGTGTTTTAGGGATTTAAAAGGGTTTGATTTTGTAATGTGGTGGTTTTATGGTTATATTGTTGTGTGTTGATGTATATGTTGGGTTGGGTTGAGGATTTATTGTTGGGTGGTGGTGTATTTGTTTTTGGTATGGTTTTACGCTCAAAAATGGAGTTTTTCTGAAAATTTTGCAGCGAGCGATCGATCGGTAGCATCGTGGCGATTGATCGGTGCAAGTGCGTAGCGATGGGTAAATTTTCGAGTATTTACCGATCGATCGGTATGAGCGACTGATCGATTGGCGGTGGCTAGCGATTGATCGGTAGCTTGGAGGATCGATCGGTGAAATGCCATAGCGAAAATCAGAAATTCGGATGTTTACCGATCGATTGGTAGTTTGGACCGATCGATCGGTAGAGCGTTGTTGCTGAAATATTGATTTTTGGTTTAATTGATGGGATTTGGTATTGGTTTATAAATTGGCTTCTAATATTGGATTGTGTGGTTGTGTAGAGCCTTCACAGGTGGCACCACAACAAAGGAGATAAAGTCCTACAACATTCCACATTTTGGAAGAAAGGTACGTAGTGAGACGTACGGGCATCGGACGGTAAAATGTATTTTTACGTATTGGATTATGCATTATGGTTGCATACACATGTTGGAATATGCATTATGGTTGCATGCATACATTGAATGCATTGGTGCATGTGATTGTAAGTCGATGTTATATTCCAGTGATGAAGAATACTTGACGCCTTCATGTCGAAGAGATGATAGAATACTTGCCGCTGTCATATTATAGCGATGACGAATATTTGCCGCAGATATGTCAAAGCGAATGATAATGCCGCTGTCATATTATTGTGAGGGATATTATGCCGCAAATATGTCAAAGCGAGGGGTATTAATGCCGCTGTCATGTCAACGCGAGGGGTATTTGCCACTGATATAATAAGACTTGGAAAATGGTTATCGGTATTGATGGAACGGATGCATGTCATGA
This sequence comes from Haberlea rhodopensis, assembly GCA_907163345.1. Classification (NCBI taxonomy): domain Eukaryota; kingdom Viridiplantae; phylum Streptophyta; class Magnoliopsida; order Lamiales; family Gesneriaceae; genus Haberlea; species Haberlea rhodopensis. The sequence goes on along the minus strand of CAJQUN010000132.1, from coordinate 54,324 downwards.
CATGCATTATTGGTATTATAATCTGTTGATTATGAATGTGATACAGGGACAACCAAAGGGGGCTTTTAAATACATAGAATACAGGAAGTGATTTGTATTTACGGTTATGCATTTTTATATCATAATCTTGTTTATGTGGATATGGTTTATTATATGCTCACAGTTTTGGGGTTGTTCCTGTATGAGCTTTTTGGCACGGAGGGCTAAGGATCGGGTTGATGTGGTGTGAGACCCCGTTATCACATCAAGACATTAAGGTGCAATTTAGAGAACTAAACATTCATGTGAATAAATCAGAGTAACATGCCGTGTTGATTTATCTGAGCTTTAGAGATTACAGTACCAAAATGTTTCAAAAGGAAGACACAATTCCTACAAAGGTACTACATTATAGTCTTACTCTACTCAGTAGAAGCTATACGAAATTTTCTCTAACATGCTAATCCTGTAGCACTCCTTACAGCTCAGCATATCAACCCGACCCTGGTTCTCGTCAAAAAGCACCTACAAAGACAACCCCCAACACATGAGCATAACACAAATTCATATTCAACATAATATGAAAGTAAGGCATAAATGCAAATCTTAAACACAAGCCCTTCCTGTATTTTCAGCATTTATAACGCCCATTGGTTGTCCCTGTACCATAATTCATAATAAAAACACATTATAAGAATATATGGTTTCATAAATAAATGTCATGACATCCTTCCTCCTTAAATCCTTATTTCAATCCTGAGCCCTTATCATTAGTACATTTTAATGCTTCTTGCTACTCCATGTAAGCGGAATTCTTCCTCGCTTCCAATGGACCTTAGCGTAAGCAATTAAAATCCTTACTAAGATAACCTTGACTCGTGAAATACACCTCTTATATTTCACAACATACATATGCAAAAACAATGCATAATAACATGTATCATAACCTTAATGCACCACATTGCATTCATCATGCGTCAAAAAGACAAACATAAAGCACATGTTACCGTTGGGATGCTCGTACGTCGCTTACGTACCTTTCCAAAAGATAGAGGAGTCAATCGACTTTATCTCCTCGGTTGTGCTGGCACCTGGGATGGTTCTACATAGCCACACAACACAATATTAGGCACCTCATAATAATCCGGAAGCAAAACCAAATTAAAAACCAAATTTATCCTACAATATCATCTCGCGATCGATCGCCCATGAGCCCCGATCGATCGCGAGATGCTACTGCCTCGCATACCAAAAAAAAACATTCAGCGATCGATCGCCCCAATATTGGCGATCGATCACCAAAACCTACTGGAACGTCGCGATCGATCGCGCCTCCTTGGCGATTGATCGCCAACCTTGTTCCTTTGGCGATTTTCCAGAATTGCTTAACACCGATATTCATACCCTTAAATCTAACATGTAAGACATAATACATGCCAATACCAACATGCTAGCAGTTGCACTACACTACCCTGAGTGTATTCAATTCAAATTTACACCCTAAGCATAAGCCTACAAGCATAAACGTCGATCATTTAAACAAGTACTGGATCAACTTTTCTGGAAACAGGGTAACATATTCATTTCCAGATTTCTTGAGCACCTCACTTCATGCTATTAAACCTATCACATATAGCATAAAGAAAGCTCGAACAAACATGCCATGGGCTTCACAAAACTACCATGCATATTTTCACATCAAAGTTTTACCAAAACCTAAGCTTGACGTGTATGATAATACCTTCATAAAAACACTCCCCACACATATATTTCCAGAAAACAGGGCACTTGAACCTTGCCCAGAATTTTCGAACACTACCTTTCACATGATTAAATCCTTCACATAATACATGCAACATGCTCAAAGAAATATACTGGTACCTTCAAAAAGCTACCATACACAAAAGCACATCAAAGGTTCAACCAAAACCTAAGTTAGCATGCATCAAATATTCATGGTAAAACCCTTCCTAACATGAAAAACAGAGCACTTCCCTGCTCGGATGTTCGAGGAACCCTTTTCTCTACTACAAATCTAGCACATAAAGCATGCAAGTTTCTTAACTAAACATGCTAAGGGCTTCACAAACATCTCATAAAGGTACTCATAACAATATAACATCATACCCTAAACTAGCATGCCAAATCTGCTACAAAGAACAAGCATGCCAGGAAACTGAAAACTGGGAAGAAAATGTGACTCCTCACCACTTTTGCCCTTCGATTTTCTATATGAAAAGAAGAATGAAACCCGATCACTTTTCTCCTGGAACTCGACCAAGTTGCAGAGAAATGAAGGGAAAAAGAAGGAAGGTTTTTGGAAGAGGCAAGATGAAAATATCTTCAAGTAAAGTTGCTTGCTTAGTCATCTGCTTTCCCAGAAAAACAGGGGAGGGGCGTGGGTTAAGTCAAGTGGGGGTGGGGTGGTTGCATGTAGGGTGGTTTTGGGGTGTTTAATTGTGTCCCGGTATTTCATACGATGCATAAATATCTTTCCTTGATATTTTATTATTTTACCACATCATCACAACAATTAAAAACACCTAACATGCTCCCTAAACCACATCCTCAAAATAAATAAATCACTCCCACATAAAATACGCCTTTAGCACATAGGCTCACAATTAACAACCTTTAATTGTATGATTACCCACATAATCATTTCGGGGATATCACATGTGGTGAGCTTGTGAGGAGTGCTATCGGTATAGAAGGACAGGATTATTTTTTGTATAGTCTCTACTCTAGAAGTAGTGTAAAGCTATAGCCTTAACATTCATTTTGCTGGGAATGTAATTAATCTTTTTGGAATTTTATTTTTGGCACTGTAATTCCTTAAGCTCGAGGTATCAACAAGAACCTTATACCCTGATTTACGCATGTTTAGCTCTCATTACGCCTTTAATTCTCACTTAAGGTAGCGAGGCCTTACAAATATCCCTCGCTTTAATATGACAGAGGCATTTACCATCGCTTCGACATATTAGCGGCACATATTCTATCATCGCTACGATATGACGACGACAAGTATTCTATCATGCTTCGAAATGACAGAGGCAAAGCATTAAAATCATCACTCGAATATAACAACAACTCACCATGATATGCACCAAGCATCCAATATATATGCAACCACAATGCATAATCCAATATGTATGTAAAAATACATATTACGGTTTGATGCCCGTAGGTCTCTCTACATACCTTTCTTCCAAATATGGGATGTTACAGGACTTTATCCCCTGTGTTGTGTTGCCACCTGGGAAGGCTCTACACAAGTGCACAACTCAATATTAGAAGCCAAATAATAGTCCAATCCAAAGATCCCATCAAAATAACCAAAATTCAACATTTCATTTTTATATATGCCCCGCGATCGATCGGCTGAACCTCTCGATCGATCGCGAGGCACCCAAAAATTTGCACCGAAACTCTGCCCTTCTCGATCGATCGAGGGCTCTACCGATCGATAGAGAAGTTTCCTCGATCGATCGGGAGTTCATCTCGATCGATCGAGGAGACGTTCAGCTCCAAGTTTGTTCCCTGTAACGCGCGATCGATCGAGAATTTGTTCCGATTGATCGCCGAGCCCTGCAATTCTGAAAATCCACCATTTTTGTACATAGAAACCATGCTAAACAATTCTACACCACATCCTTACAACCTAACATCATATTTACTTCAATATACCACAAAATACACAAACTAACCACACCAAAACTCAATACCCACAAATACAACAACACAAACCATTTTCTCCCAAATCCATAAACCCAAAATCAACAATACATGCTCAAGCATAAACAAGGGGGTTCCTTACCACTTTAAATCTCAAATCCTAGCAAGGAATCAAGCAATGCAAGCCTTGGAAAATCTTTTCTCCCTCCTCTAGAGCTAGGCGATTAAGATGGGGTTTTGGGGGTTGTGTGTGATATGTATTGAGTGGTGGGAAAGTTAAGTAAGGGGAGGGTATAGTGTGGGTGTTAATAATAACAAAATGATGTCCAAGTATTTAGCATGATGTATAAAATATCCCTATTTGATATTTTAAAACATTTAACCAGAAATGCACCCTAATAACAATTAACATGCTTTTTCTATATCACTAGAACAAAGCCCAATATATTATGCCAAATTTACACCAATCACCACAATGCATCACATGAACCCTGAAATGTATTACCAGTTCATGCCCACCGCATAACTATACATTTCCCAACCACACAATAATAATAACACCATATTTACCCCAAAATCAACATTTAAAACCATAATGCACATAATTATTTCAGGGATATCACAAGTATATTCCTGGGGAAGTATTTCCATACGTCACCTAATGAACTCAAATAATTACTAGGCCCATCACCACTAATGCTTGTTGTTCCAAAGAAGACAAGCATCACCGTAATCAAGAACAAGGATGATGAGTTGGTCCCCACTGTATCCAAAATGGGTGGAGAGTATGCATAGATTATAGGAAGCTAAATGATGTGACTAGAAAGGACCACTTTCCTCTACCCTTCATTGATCAAATGTGCGAGAGGTTTGTCATTCTTACTACTGTATTCTTGATGGATACTATGGTTAATTTTAGATTGCAATTACACCGGAAGACCAAGAAAAGATGACATTCACATGTCCCTTTGGAACTTTTGCCGTCTTTTGGACTATGCAATGCCCCAGCGACATTCCAACGGTGTATGTTTAGTATATTTACTGAGTGTATTGAGCATATTCAAGTGGTTTTTATGGATGATTTTACCGTATATGGCAATCCATTCAAGGAATGTCTAGCTAACCTTACACTTGTATTTAAGAGGTGCATTGAGACTAACCTTGTTTAAATTCTGAAAAATATCACTTTATGGTTGAACAAGGTATAGTGTTGGGTCATGTCGTTTCTGCTAGTAATATAGAGGTATACAAACCAAAAATTGATATTATTCAGTCTTTACCTTATCCTACTTGTGTTCGGGATTTGCGCTCTTTTCTTGGACATGCAGGTTTTTATATGAGGTACATCAAGGATTTTTCCAAGATAGCTTCACCTTTGTGCAAGCTACTACAAAAGGAAGTCACTTTTGAGTTGGATGAGACATGCAAAATAGCTTTTGAAAAGCTAAAGGAGTCCTTGACATATACACCCATCATTCAACCTCCCGATTGGAGTAAGTTCGAGATCATGTGTGATGCCATTGACTACGCAGTTTGCGCTTTTTTAGGCCAAAAAGTGAATGTTTCACACGCCATCTACTATTCATCTAAGACTTTGAACGATGCCTAGTAAAACTACTACACCACTGAGAAAGAATTTTTATCAATCGTTTTTGCTCTTGAAAAATTATATCTTATTTGCTTGGTACCAAAGTAATTGTTTATTCTGATCATGCAGCTCTCCGCTACTTGATAACGAAGAAGGAGGCAAAACCAAGACTTATTAGGTGGATATTGCTTTTGAGCGAGTTCGACATACAAATAAGGGTAAGAGAGGATCAGAGAAGAGGACCACCTAAGCCGGTTAGCTCAGGTGGATGGCGAGCTATGTTTGAAAGAAGAATTCCCTGATGAGCGGTTTTTTTTCCACAAGCACAATTTTTCCATTGTACGCTCATACTATAATTTTTTTGGTTACTAAGGCATTACCTACTGAATTGTCTAGGGCCCAAAGGGTGAAAATAAGAAGTGATGCAAAGTACGACGTTTGGGATGATCCTTATTTATGGAAAAATTGTGTGGATCAAATCATTAGAAGATACATCCCTGAGGGTCAGGTAATGGACATACTAAAATTTTGTCATTCTTATGCTTGTGGTGGACAATTTGGAGCCAAGAGAACATCTAGGAAAGTGCATGAGTGTGGTTTCTTCTGGCCCACCCTATTTCGTGATAAATACTACTTTTGCAAGTCTTGTGCTCAATGCCAAATGACATGTAACATATCCCAAAGAAAAGAGATGCATCAACAACCCATATTTGTTTGTGAGATCTTTGATGTATGGGCCATCGACTTTATGGGACCATTTCCGATATCTTATGGTCAAGTTTATATATTACTTGCTGTTGATTATGTCTCGAAATGGGTGGAAGCTATAGCCACCCGTACTGACGATTCCAAAGTAGTTGCAGATGTTTATCAAGCATAACCTTTTCTCTAGGTTTGGAATCCCAAGTGTTAGGATCGATTCCGGGCGTGGGTTGCCAATCCACACTCGAGTTCAACCAACTTGAGCTTCAATAGCTCGTTTTCTTGAAATAATTGCACCGAGAGATTATATCGAGTTCGGTTAGCGGAAGACACTCGACATAACCCGCTCTAAAACCGATTAACCATTTGAAAGCCATTTTAAAGATATGCAAGAAAGTATGTAAAAACAGTAAAGTAAATAAATGCAGTAAAGTAAATAACACAAGCATTTGTTTCTGGAAGTTCGAAGCACGACGCTTCTACGTCTCCCCTTCTTCCATCTCATGGAAGGATACACTAGAAGATTTGGTTTACACTTTACAGCATACAACCCACTTAGGCTAATACCACACATATAGCCTAAACTCCTAGCACACACAAGTTCATGTTATTTAACGTCCACATGTAAAGACCTCACCCAGTTGTGATGAATCACCAACTGTTACAATGGTATTCACTCTTCTATTTTAGCTCACATATACAATGAATAGAGTGAATACAAATGCACAAATGATTCCATAATGAATCTGATACAGCAAGGTAAGAGGTGCCAAATGTTAGGGGAGTGCTCTTCATTTAGCAGCTTTTGTCTTGGAAGTTCCCCAATTGAATCCCAAGTGGGTTTGCTTTGGAAGGCTTGGATTGATCTTCAATCAGCTGTTATTGAGCTTCCGAATCATGTATATATAGCCCCAAATAATGATATATACGTTAGGTACAAGAATATGCCCGTTGTAAAAGATTCTACACCATTCCCGGGCTTGCAATGGTCATATTCTGGTTTTTGGGCTATTTCTGAAAGGCCCGCTGGTCGGGTCCGGTAGGTGATACGGTAGGTGATCCGGTAGGTCTTTCCCGTAGGTGATGCAGTTTGTGATCCGGTAGGTGATGCTGTAGGTGATCGGGTAGGTCTTTCCAGTAGGTGATGCGGTAGGTGATCCGGTAGGTCTTTCAGCTTTGCACCAGCAAGCTCTTGCAGACATGTCTACTAGCCTGAAATATGACTTGTAGATAATTGAGTTTTCTATCCAACCCCTTTAGAATCAGGTCGTTTCGATATCCGAGCTATGAAATATTATCAATTTAGTTAGCAGCGCTCGGGGTCTACTTGATGCTGAATTCTCATTTCAGCAACCAAACTCAAGGCCATTTCTTAGCAGATCATCAAGCATTAAAATATCATCTATGAACTGCACACTTGATGAAATATCTTAGCAACACAATAACAAGTTTTGTTAACATCAAAACTAAGATTATTCGGTTTTCCAAAACCCAATAATCTCCCCCTTTTTAATGATCACAAAACTTGAATAAAAATATGAAACATTAAAGCACAATGTTGCATAACAAGAAAAATCGTATTTTTTAAACAACATATTTCTCCCCCCTTTTTGTGTGAATAAAAATGGAAGACAAATAAAATTTACTCCCCCTCAAGGATTGAGATTAGACTCTCCCCCTTAATTTTAAAATGTTTGAAAATTTGAGCAAGTGGGGTAGGCTAAAACAAATTAAAAAAATACAATGCACATTAATTTTTGAACAAAAATAACCTCTTTTGATGATGGATGAAGCATACTTGGCAACAAATTTGAATTTTTTGACAAAACTCATCAATGCATCTTTTTGCGGTGGCAGCACACTTAGTCCAACTTGAACTAATAAACTGCTTTTTCTCGAGCAAGTTTGGGCTGCAAGACCTATACTGTTGTGATCCTCTATGAGTCTAGTTTGCAATGCAAAAAACGGTTTGTCATTTGGACATCCGATCAAGAAGTTACGCCAATTTTCTAAAAGTCGCTGCAAGCTGCCAGAAAAACTGAATGCTTCGAAAATTGTTAGAAACAAATTTCAAAATAACAATTTTAAACTTAAAAAGAGTTTAGAACATATTGAACGAGAATTTAAACATTTAAAATAGATTTTGAAATTATTTTCATGCAAAATGAATGCAATGAAATTGATTTATATGTTAAATGCTATGAAAATAATTTCATGCTCATGAGAAATTTTCTTTAAAAGATTTCCGCCTAAAATCGGTTAAAATGCTTTCCAAGAAAACCAGACTCTGATGCCACTTGTTAGGATCGATTCCGGGGGTGGGTTGCCAATCCACACCTAGTTCAACCAACTTGAGCTTCAATAGCTCGTGTTCTTGAAATAATTGCACTGAAAGATTATATCGAGTTCGGTTACAAAACCGAGCGGAAGACACTAGACATAACCCGCTCTAAAACCGATTAACCATTTGAAAGATATTTTAAAGATATGCAAGAAAGTATGTAAAAACAGTAAAGTAAATAACACAAGCATTTGTTTCTGGAAGTTCGAAGCACAACGCTTCTACGTCTCCCCTTCTTCCATCTCATGGAAGGATACACTAGAAGATTTGGTTTACACTTTACAACATACAACCTACTTAGGCTAATACCACGCAGATAGCCTAAACTCCTAGCACACACAAGTTCATGTTCTTTATTGTCTCACATGTAAAGACCTCACCCAGTTGTGATGAATCACCAATTGTTACAATGGTATTCACTCTTCTATTTTAGCTCACAAATACAATGAATAGAGTGATTACCAAGGCACAAGTGATTCCATAATGAATCTGATATAGCAAGGTAATAGGTGCCAAAGGTTTGGGGAGTGCTCTTCATTTAGCAGCTTTTGTCTTGGAAGTTCCCCAATTGAATCCCAAGTGGGTTTGCTTTGGAAGGCTTGGATTGATCTTCAATCAGCTGTTATTGAGCTTCGAAATCATGTATATATAGCCCCAAGTAATGATGTATACGTTAGATACAAGAATATGCCAGTTGGAAAAGATTCTGTACCATTCCCGAGCTTGCAACAGTCATATTCTGGTTTCTGGGCTATTTCTCTGGAAGTCCCGTTGGTCGGGTCCGATAGGTGATCCGGTAGGTGATACGGTAGGTGATCCGGTGGGTCTTTTCGGTAGGTGATCCGGTAGGTCTTTCAGCTTTGCACCAGCAAGCACTTGCAGACATGTTTCGTCAAGTAAACCTTCGAATTTGGTCTGCTCGCCCAAAATACGACTTGTAGAGAATTGAATTTTTTATCCAACCCCTTTTGGAATCAGGTCGTTTGGATATCCGAGCTATGAGATATAATCAATTTAGTCAGCAGTGCTCGGGGTCTACTGGATGCTGAATTCTCATTTCAGCAACCAAACTCAAGGCCATTTCTTAGCAGATCATCAAGCTGTAATATATCATCTATGAACTGCACACTTGATGAAATATGTTAGCAACACAATAACAAGTTTTGTCAACATCAAAACTAAGATTATTCGGTTTTCCAAAACCCAACACAAGGGCCATCATAAGCGATCGGAACACCTACTTTTGCTTTAGGATGGTGGAAAGTTTGCTAAACAAGTATCATGTGACGAAAATGGTGTCCACCGCCTACCATCCTCAAACAAATGGGCAAGCCGAGGTATCCAATCTAGAGAATAAGGCCATCTTGGAGAAACAGTGACAACAAGGAAGGATTGGATTTTGAGACTCGATGATGCATTATGGGCCTGTCGGACTGCATACAAGACGCCAATAGGTATGTCCCCTTATAGATTGATTTTTTGGAAAACCTTGTCATCTTCCGCAGAATTGGATCATAGAGCATACTGGGCGGTGAAGAACCTCAACATGGCATATGATGAGAGTGGCGTGCATAGAAAGTTACAGTTGCAAGAACTGGAAAAGATAAGAAGGTGTATGAGAGTGCAAGGATTTAAATGAAAAGACGAAAGATTTTCATGACAAGATGATAGCAAAAGGGAGCTCTGAAGTTGGTCAAAAAGTTCTCATTCATCATTCACGCCTTGGCCTATTTCTAGGTAAGATTCGTTCTATATGGAATGGACCTTTTATTATTCCTGATGTCTCTCCTCATGGTGCAGTTGAGATACAAAGTTTGGACACAACAAAGACATTCAAGGTGAATGGTCACAGACTCGAGCATTACTACGAGGGTGTCCAACATGAAGAAGGGGGAATGGTCGACATAAAGGTGAATTTGGAGGATCCACCAAACTTGGAATGATCACTGAACTGGAGTCGAGCCACCGACGTTAAACAAAGGCGCTGCATGGGAGGCAACTCAAGGGGAGTTAGTTTTTGTTTATTTGCTTTCTTAATTTAATTTTTTCATGTCTTGTATTTTTTGCCTTACATTGAGTACAATGTAGGATTTAAGTATGGTGGGTGTATTTAGTAGTGCGTTAGGTAGAAAATGTAGTTACGCGTGTTGTCGCCTGACCTAGACACGAGGGATGTTGGACACATCACAACACAGTGTGTGTGTCGCCACTATCGACACTTTGAGATTATTGTTGGGATATGCCCTAAGACAAGTCATTAGATGATTGTTTAAGACATACAATGTTTATGGTTTTATGAATGGCAATTCATTATTATATATTATTCTTTTAACTGTGCATTGTGAATTAATATATATGTTAATGTCCTTAGAATAATATTGTATTATTCTTAAAGATGTCCCTAGTCAAGTATTATCATGAATAGGGATAATGATAATACGTAGAGACTAGTATATGTTGATCGATGAATTGTTCATTGATATGAGATATCAAATCAACATATGGGTACATGTTAGAGAACGATGTACTGGACAGACCCACCATGAGAATGCAACATGGATAGTTATATGATCGTCATATGCAATTCTCAAAGTGATAATAATGTATGAAATCCTTACGACTTGTGATCATCAGAGATCCCAACATAAGGAGTTATGTATCTTGATATCGTCAAACGTTACCCGTAACAGGGTAATCTATAAAGGCGACTATCGGATACACTACGAATTATGTAGAGGGATGTTGACTGATCGAGATAGGATTTGTCCCTCCTATATAACAGGAGATGTGTTTGGCCCTTGATCAAGTGAGAACTAAAATGCATGGCCATGCTCGAATGAGTCGATATGAGATATCGAGCTTATTCGTTTATTCTAGTTCTACTTGGGGATCAAGAAATAAAGATTGGATATACGAGTATGACTATTCCATGACTCGTGTTCAATCTAAACACAAAGGACAAAGGGATTAAGTTACATGATTAATATTATCACAAGTTCTAAAGGTTATGTCGAGTCATTGACATTCTCGTAATTTGGGTAGCATCGATGTGTTGCTTGATACCGCTCAATGCTTGCGACATAAAATGAGATTTTATGTCACTACCAACATTACGAGATCCTATCGGGTCGCACAAAAGATTAAATCGAGAAGGGAAATTAAATTCATGGGATGAATTAAATAATTAAGAGGAGTCTTAATTAATAATCATATTGATTAATTAAATCATGGGCTTAAGCCCATGAGGCTTTATGAAAGCCTTTAATTAATCATATATAATTTGTTAACAAGGTTTTAATTAGATTAAGACTTGATATAACACTTCATAAGAAAACCCTAAGCCAAGACACTCGGCCACACCATTATTCTCTTTCGGTTTCTTCATAGCCGAAGAGGGTAGAGTGATTTTGTGCCAATTTGATTGTGAATCAAAGTGTGGTTTTTGGTTCCGGTTTAATATCTTGTCTAGCAACTTGATATTAAACAATCCCTTCACCCGATTTGATCGTGTGGATACCGTTGAGGCAAAACTCATTGAGTTTTGCTATTGACTCGGAGAAGGCGTAGGACGTGGTGCTGCTCCGTGGATTCTGCTTCAAACACGCTACAAGGGTGAGACACTTGTAATTCCTTAATCCGATATGATAACCTATGTATAGATCCGGTGTTAGTAATCCTAAAAATTTTATTCCGCTGCGTTGTATGCTCTTGGATTACTTACAGTGGTATCAGAGCCGTGTACAAGGCTCATATCGGATCTATGTGATTAAATTGTGTTAATCATATTAGAATTAATATTGCATGCTATTAAAACTGTTTAAATTCATATATGATATGAAATTAATTTTAGTTTATGAAAATCATCGTATAATTGTATTTGATATAATTGGCGAATAATTGTATACGATACACGAAAGCGTAAAATCGAGGTGTTAGCCCATGCATGGCTCACGGCAGCCACCAAAGGATGGCTAGGGTTTCGAACCCTAGTCACCTTGGCTCACGGCCGCCGCATGAGCTAGGGTTTCGAACCCATTAGCTCGTGCATGGCCATGCAGCCGCCGAATAAGGGCTAGGGTTCGGACCCTGGCTCGTGCATGGGTCAAGCCGTCACACTATCTAGGGTTTTGAACTCTATTGGCTCGATAAAGTATTGAGAAGGTGCAAGTTGGTTCGATCATGCTCCACGGAATAATGAGGGTCGACGGCTACACCACATGAGGGCTAGGGTTTTTTGAACCCTTGGCTCGAGATGGTTAAGCTGTCACCGTCATGAACCGTCCATGGTTGGACCGTAGCTTGTGGCTCATGAATTTCGGTGATTCAAGCAAGTTGGCTTGATGAAAAATAAAGATGGTGCGAGGCGGCTAGGGTTTGGAACCCTAGCGCCGCCGCCGCATGAGCCATGGCTCGGCCATGGGCTAGGGTTTCGAACCCTAGGCCCACTATTGGCCCAGCCGTGTTCTTCATGGTTCGAACCATGGTGGTTCGTGTTTTAGTCGCTTTAGTTCGTGGCATGTGATGTCCCGAGCGTACGATAATTTTTCAAAAATTATTTTACAGTTTTAATTAGAATTAAATTTAAAATGTTTAGAATTTAATTAATTAAATGTTAATGCATGCTTTATGTGTTGTTTGAGCATGGTGCGTGGTTATAGCCCTTTGACCTATTAGATAGGATTTGTGGATGTTTGTAATTTATAATACGACCTGCGTGTCGTGCCGGGATGTGGAGGCCATTCACAAATTGGAGCCAAGGAAGGTGCTTGTGAAGTTACCTTAGGTTGACTCATAGGATTTTCTCATTGGCTTGAGAAAATCATTAGTAGGGACTATAACCATGTCACGTTTAATTATGTATGTTGATGCATGATTTATCTTATGTTTTAGTTTGATAATAGTATTACACATATATGTAGATATGTATACAACTATATGTAGTGGACATATTTTAAATTATCAAATTAATCATGAGATCAATAAATCCCTCTAAAATATTAAGTTTTAGATGTCTTCCAAAATAAAAGTACTCGTCAATAACTTCGATTGTACATGTGTGGGTTTGCCAAAGCAAAGCACCGTGGCAATCTTAGTAAGGCGCGAAAGGATAAAAGTGATATCCGTTATACTTTAATTGGGTACGACTTAACTAGGTTATCTCAATAGGATTGGGAACCTAGAGGCATGGGTTGGATTATAATTCATTTGATGAATTGAACAAAGTGTTGTTCGTCCAACTATCCAAGAATTATATGTGATATAATTGACAAAGTGTTGTCTACCTAAATAACCGAGTCTTGGGCGATTAGCCAAAGCTAACTCAAGATTAAGTGAAATATGGATCTTGGCCCACTAAAGGTTTCGAGGGTTGATATTTTTCAAACAAAATAGTGGGAGTATCATTTAATATAAGACCATGTTAAATGATTTAAATCATAAACTTATTTTGCATATTTATATTGTAGATATCCATGGCAACTAACAACGTTACTAGCACTTTATCACTGCGATCGGTCCTTGAGAATGACAAATTAAATGGGACGAATTTCCTAGACTGGCATAGGACTTGAGGATAGTCCTCAAACAAGAAAAGAAACAATATGTCCTAGAGGAACCCTTGCCCGCTGAGGAACCTCCCCTAACAGCTACAAGAGCTGAAAAAGATGCTTACAAGAAGCATCAGAGTGACGCACTTGATGTTGGGTGCCTCATGCTTGCCACCATGAACTCTGAGCTTCAGAAGCAACATGAGGAAATGGAGGCGTTCGATATGATCGAACACTTAAAGCAGTTGTACCAACAGCAAGCTAGACAAGAGAGGTATGACGTCTCTAAAGCGTTATTCCAGTGCAGGATGGTAGAGGGAAACCTAGTTGGAACTCATGTGCTCAAGATGATTGGGTACATTGAGAATCTGGACAAGCTGGGTTTTCCATTGGACCAAGAGTTGGCCACCGATGTGATCTTGCAATCGTTGCCTGAGAGCTTCAGTCAATTTGTAGTAAATTACAATATGACTGACATGGAAAAGACTCTACCACAGTTGCTTGGTATGTTGAGAACATATGAAGCAAATACTAAGAAGACTAAGGCCACAAATGTCCTTATTGTGAATAAGGGCAAAGGAAGGGCCAAAGCTAAAGGCAACAAGAAAGCAAAGAAGGTCTTTGCTAAATCTAAGCCAAAGTCTTATGCACTGAAGCCAAAGGGAGGGATAGCAAAGGAAGGGAACTGTTTCCATTGCGGTGAGACCGGCCATTGGAAAAGAAACTGCAAAGTATATCTGGAGGATCTAAAGAAAGGAAGTGTGACTTTCGCTTCAGGTATTTTTGTTATAGAAGTCAATTTATCTACTTCTTCATCATGGGTATTAGATACTGGATGTGGATCTCACATTTGTGTAAATGTGCAGGATCTCAAAAGGAGTAGGACATTGGCGAAAGGTGAAGTTGATCTTCGAGTTGGAAATGGAGCAAGAGTTGCTGCATTAGCTATAGGAGATTATCATTTAGCTTTACCTTCTGGTTTATCACTGATTTTGAAAGATTGTTATTTTGTGCCTTCTATTACTAAAAACATAATATCTATTTCTTGTTTGGACAAGTATGGTTTTTCATTTATAATAAAGGACAATTGTTGTTCTATTTATTTAAATGATATGTTTTATGCTAATGCACAAATGATGAATGGTTTTTATGTATTAAATCTTGATATGCCTATCTATAACATAAATACTAAAAGGATTAAAAATAATGATTGTAATCCGACTTATCTCTGGCACTGTCGCTTGGGCCACATAAACGAGAACCGCATATCTAAACTTCATAAGGATGGAGTATTAGGTTCATTTGATTTTGAATCATATGAAACATGCGAATCTTGTTTAATGGGCAAGATGACTAAAGCCCCTTTCAAGGGACATGTTGAAAGGGCAAATGTTTTATTGGGACTAATACATAGTGATGTATGTGGACCAATAAGTACACAAGCTAGAGGTGGTTTTCAATACTTCGTTACATTTACTGATGACCTCAGTAGATATGGGTATGTGTACCTAATGAAACATAAGCATGAAACCTTTGAAAAGTTCAAAGATTTCAAGAATGAAGTACAAAACCAACTTGGCAAAAGTATCAAAATCCTTCGATCAGATCGAGGAGGTGAATACTTAAGCCAATAGTTTCATGACTATCTAAAGGAGTGTGGGATAGTCCCACAACTCACTCCTCCGTATACTCCACAATGGAATGGTGTATCCGAGAGGAGAAATCGAACCTTGTTAGACATGGTTAGATCAATGATGAGTCATGCAGATCTTCCGATATCGTTTTGGGGACACGCTCTAGAAACATCGATTTTCTTACTGAACCGTGTTCCATCTAAATCAGTGGAAAAGACACCATATGAGATATGGACTGGGAAGCGTCCTAGTATGTCTTTTATGAATATTTGGGGTTGTGAGGCTTTCGTTAGACGTCACGCCACTAACAAACTTGGACCCAAATCTGATAAGTGTTTATTTGTGGGGTATAATAAGGAAACGAAAGGATACTATTTCTATTATTCCACCGAGAACAAAGTAGTTGTTGCTCGGACTGGTGTATTTCTTGAAAGAGAATTTATTTCTAGAAAAACTAGTGGGAGAAAAATAGAACTTAATGAAGTTCAACCAAAAGAAAACACTGAACCTGAGATTGAGATGGAAACAGAGCAGGCACCACAAGCTGTTGTGGAAGAAGCACCTGCTCAAGAGACACAAGCCCAACGTAGGTCTGTAAGAGAACACCGGGAGCCACAGAGATATGGATTTCTTGTGACTCAACAAGGTGACTTACTACTTATTGATGAGGATGAGCCGTCATCTTATCAACAAGCTATTATGGGCAATGATTCTGAGAAATGGCAAGAGGCCATGAAATCTGAGATGGAATCCATGTATGCAAACCAAGTATGGAATTTGGTTGATCCACCTGAAGGGGTACGACCCATAGGGTGCAAATGGATCTTCAAGAAAAAGACCGATATGGATGGTAACGTACAAACCTATAAAGGTCGGCTGGTTGCAAAAGGATTCAAACAAATTCATGGTATTAACTATGATGAAACCTTTTCACCAGTGACCATGGTTAAATCCATAAGGATCTTACTTGCAATAGCTGCATTTCATGATTATGAAATCTGGCAGATGGATGTCAAAACAGCTTTCCTTAATGGAAATCTGCTCGAGGATGTGTACATGACACAGCCCGAGGGTTTTGTCGATCAAAAGGATGCTGGAAAGATATGCAAGCTACAACGATCCATTTATGGATTGAAGCAAGCTTCTCGGAGTTGGAATCTTCGTTTTGATGATGCAATCAAAGAGTTTGGTTTTATCAAAAATGAAGATGAACCTTGTGTCTACAAGAAGGTCAGTGGGAGTGTAATCATTTTCCTAGTGTTGTATGTAGATGACATACTTCTTATTGGAAATGATATCCCTGCCTTGCAATCTGTAAAGATTTGGCTAGGGAATTGCTTTTCGATGAAAGACTTGGGAGAAGCCACCTATATATTAGGAATCAAGATCTATAGAGATAGATCGAGAAGGCTTCTTGGTCTAAGTCAAAGTACATACATAGACAAGGTGCTTAAAAGGTTTAGCATGCAAGAATCAAAGAAAGGATTCGTGCCTATGACGCATGGCATTTATCTCTCGAAGGAACAGTGTCCTTCAACACCAGATGAGAGACAACGCATGAGTAAGATTCCATACGCGTCAGCTATTGGATCTATCATGTATGCCATGATATGTACTCGTCCCGATGTATCGTATGCTTTGAGCATGACGAGCAGATATCAAGTTGATCCAGGTGAAGGTCACTGGATTGCTGTCAAGAATATCCTAAAGTACTTGAGAAGGACTAAGGATACATTCTTGTTTTATGGAGGTGAGGAAGAGCTCAATGTAATGGGTTACACTGATGCAAGCTTCCAAACCGACAAAGATGATTTTCGATCGCAATCTGGATATGGGTATTGCCTAAATGGAGGTGCTGTGAGCTGGAATAGTTCAAAGCAAGAAACAGTAGCCGATTCTACAACGGAAGCTGAGTATATTGCTGCCCCGGATGCAGCAAAGGAAGCTATTTGGATGAGGAAGTTCATTTCTGAACTTGGAGTGGTGCCTAGCATTAAAGATCCGATAGAACTCTATTGTGACAACAATGGAGCGATCGCATTGGCTAAGGAACCAAGATCTCACCAAAGATCCAAGCACATACTTAGGCGTTTCCATTTCATTCGAGAAATCGTTGAAAGGGGAGATGTTAAAATATGCAAAGTACCAACAGATGATAATGTATCTGACCCATTGACGAAGCCGCTGTCACAGCAGAAGCATGATCGTCATACTAGATCTCTAGGCATTAGGTATATGTCTGAGTGGTCTTGGTGCAAGTGGGAGATTTGTTGGGATATGCCCTAAGACAAGTCATTAGATGATTGTTTAAGACATACAATGTTTATGGTTTTATGAATGGCAATTCATTATTATATATTATTCTTTAACTGTGCATTGTGAATTAATATATATGTTAATGTCCTTAGAATAATATTGTATTATTCTTAAAGATGTCCCTAGTCAAGTATTATCATGAATAGGGATAATGATAATACGTAGAGACTAGTATATGTTGATCGATGAATTGTTCATTGATATGAGATATCAAATCAACATATGGGTACATGTTAGAGAACGATGTACTGGACAGACCCACCATGAGAATGCAACATGGATAGTTATATGATCGTCATATGCAATTCTCAAAGTGATAATAATGTATGAAATCCTTACGACTTGTGATCATCAGAGATCCCAACACAAGGAGTTATGTATCTTGATATCGTCAAACGTTACCCGTAACAGGGTAATCTATAAAGGCGACTATTGGATACACTACGAATTATGTAGAGGGATGTTGACTGATCGAGATAGGATTTATCCCTCCTATATAACAAGAGATGTGTTTGGCCCTTGATCAAGTGAGAACTATAATGCATGGCCATGCTCGAATGAGTCGATATGAGATATCGAGCTTATTCGTTTATTCTAGTTCTACTTGGGGATCAAGAAATAAAGATTTGATATACGAGTATGACTATTCCATGACTCGTGTTCAATCTAAACACAAAGGACAAAGGGATTAAGTTACATGATTAAAATTATCACAAGTTCTAAAGGTTATGTCGAGTCATTGACATTCTCGTAATTTGGGTAGCATCGATGTGTTGCTAGATACCGCTCAATGCTTGCGACATAAAATGAGATTTTATGTCACTACCAACATTACGAGATCCTATCAGGTCGCACAAAAGATTAAATCGAGAAGGGAAATTAAATTCATGGGATGAATTAAATAATTAAGAGGAGTCTTAATTAATAATCATATTGATTAATTAAATCATGGGCTTAAGCCCATGAGGCTTTATGAAAGCCTTTAATTAATCATATATAATTTGTTAACAAGGTTTTAATTAGATTAAGACTTGATATAACACTTCATAAGAAAACCCTAAGCCAAGACACTCGGCCGCACCATCATTCTCTTTCGGTTTCTTCATAGCCGAAGAGGGTAGAGTGATTTTGTGCCAATTTGATTGTGAATCAAAGTGTGGTTTTTGGTTCCGGTTTAATATCTTGTCTAGCAACTTGATATTAAACAATCCCTTCACCCGATTTGATCGTGTGGATACCGTTGAGGCAAAACTCATTGAGTTTTGCTATTGACTCGGAGAAGGCGTAGGACGTGGTGCTGCTCCGTGGATTCTGCTTCAAACACGCTACAAGGGTGAGACACTTGTAATTCCTTAATCGATATGATAACCTATGTATAGATCCGGTGTTAGTAATCCTAAAAATTTTATTCCGCTGCGTTGTATGCTCTTGGATTACTTACAATTATTACCCTTGCACATGCATTGCATTCATGCACGGCATGCATCATATGGTATTTTGTCATACATCATGATTTTACAGGATTCTCGTACTGGAGTTACTGACCCCCATTTTTGGGAGCTATCATGTCTTTGTTGGTGGACATGGCAGGCGATACAGGTGGTTAACTATGGATGTTTATGAGGAAGCTTGAGGAGTACGGAGCTCAGTGAGAGTGAGCTTAGGTCGGATTATTTATGTTTTGCTCCCACTGTTGAGTTATATTTCTATGTGCGATGCATAGCTGTGATTATTGATGGTATGAATCAGAAAATGATAAAATACATATATAGATAATTTGAGTATGCTATACACACACAAATTATATATATATATATATATATATATATATATATATATATATATATATATATATATATTACAAATCTCTGATGATGAGGTCCTGCTAGAAATATTTTAAAAGCGAGAAATTTTCAGGGCCACTTTTGATAAGTTTAAAGATAATCTTCCACTGTTTACGCTAATCTATTCTTTGTGTATTAATTAAATAACTGATTAGGATCGGGCCCTCACAAATGGTGTCAGAGCGTATCTGGGAATTGTTGGGATATGCCCTAAGACAACTCATTAAATGATTGTTTATGACATACAATGTATTATGATTTTGTTAATGGCAATTCATTATTATATATTATTCGAGTATCTGTGTACTATGAATTAATATATATGTTAATGTCCTTAGAATAATATTGTATTGTTCTTAAAGATTGTCCCTAGTCAAGTGTTATCATGAATCGGGATTTTGAGACTAGTATGTTTTGATGGATGAGTTGTTTATAGATATGAGATATCAAATCAACACATGGGTACATGTTAGAGAACGATGTACTGGACAGACCCACCATGAGAATGCTACATGGATAGTTATATGAACGTCATAAGCAATTCTCATAGTGATAATAATGTATGTAATCCTTACGACTTGAGATAATCAGAGATCCCAACATAAGGAGTCATGTATATTGATATTGTCAAACGTTACCTGTAACAGTGTAAACTATAAAGACAATCATTGGACACACCACGAATTATGTAGAGGGATGTTGAGTGATCAAGAAAGGATTTGTCCCTCCTATATAACATGAGAAGTGTTTGGGCCCTTGATCAAGTAAGACTAAAATGCATGGCCATGCTCGAATGAGTCGATATGTGATATCGAGCTTATTAGTTTATTCTAGTTCTACTTGAGGATCAAGAAATAAAAGATTGAATATACGAGTATGACTATTCCATGACTCGTGTTCAATCTAAACACATTGGACAAAGGGATTAAGTTACATGGTTAATATTATCAGAGTCCATAGGTTATGTCAAGTCAATGACATTCTTGTAATTTGGGTAGCCTTGATGTGTTGCTAGATACCGCTCATTGCTTGTGACATAAAATTAGATTTTATGACGCTGCCAACATTGCAAGATCTTATCGGGTCACACAAAAGATTAAATCGAAAAAGGGAGATATAATTCATTGGATGAATTAATTAATTAAGAAGAGTCTTAATTATAAATATTAGATATATGGATTTAATTAAGATATTGGGTTTGGGCCAATGAGGCCTTTTGAAAGCCTTTAATTAAATCTAATATATATTATATTGTGCTAACAAGGTTTAGTTTAATTAAGTGTTAATTAAAAACCTAAGAGCTACCCACATAAACTCACGGCCGCCGCCTCACTCTCACCATTCTTCACGCCGCCGCCGTGAAATAGTGGGAGGTGAACGGCCGTCGTTGATCGGTTTTGATCCGTGAGTCTTGTTCCGGTTTAAGAATGAGTCTAGCAACTTGTTCTTAAACACCCTTTTCGATTTGATCATGTGGATACCGTAGAGACGAATGTGCAAATCTTTGTTCGTGACTCGTGGTCTGCAACGAGGATTCTGCTACAAACACGCTACAAGGGTATGATTCTTATCAATCTCGGTATGATTACTTTGTATAGGTCCTTGGTAGGAATCCAAAATTTTATTTTCCGCTGCGTATTGCTTGATGAATTCCTAACAGTGGTATCAGAGCCGTGTACAAAGCTCATATCGGATTTATGTTATTAATTGTTTAATCATGTTTGAATCTTTTGCATGCTTTAAAACTGTTTAATTCATATATGATATGTGTTGATCGATTTTGTGGGAATTATCGCAATATTATATGTGATATAATTGATGGATCGAAGTATATGATAATTCGTGCTCAAAGCCAAGCCATTGGCTCACGTAATCTCACGGCCGCCGCATGGAGCTAGGGTCTCGGACCCTTGGCTTGTGCATGGGCCGAGCTAGCCGCCGTTGGGCCAGGGTTTCGAACCCTAGGCTCCATGGCTCTCGGCCTCCGTCGTCTCGTGGCTAGGGTTTCGAACCCTTTTTTGGTTCGATGGGCTCCAAGCCACCGCCGACATGGCTAGGGTTTCGAACCCTAGTCTCGTGCATGGTTGGGCCGTGGGTTAGGCTAGGGTTTTCGAACCTTGGACCGAGACATGGCTGCAACCGTGGGCTTGCTAGGGTTAGCAAGTCCATGGCTTGAGACGCGCCAAGTATCTGTGGCATGTGATGTCCCGACCGTACGATAATTTCATAAAATTTTATTTTACAGTTTTAATTGGAATTAAATTTTAAAATGTTTAGAATTTAATTCATTAATTGTTATAGCATGTTTTATGTGTTGTTTGAGCATGGTGCATGGTTACAGCCTTATGACCTATTAGATAGGATTTTGTGAATGTTTGTAATTTAATACGGCCTTCTCTATTTTTTCCTAAATGTTATCCCTCCCCTATGTTCCCCTCGAATGTAACTCGAGGAATTCTCTATATCATGTAATTGTTATATAGTATAGTTTATTTTGTTGATGGAGATCAATGAAGATGGACCAAGGTGCCGGGATGAGGAGGCCATTCACAAAAGGGAGCCAAAGAGGTGCCTGGAGAAGTTACCTTAGGTTGAGCTTTTAGGATTTTCTCATTGGCTTGAGAAAACCTTTAGTAGGAGCTATAACCATGTCAAGTTTATTTTATGTTGATGTATGAGATGCATGTTTATCGTTTTATTTAATATTGATGCTTGATATACATATATGTAGATATGTATATATTCATATATGTACCAGACATATTTTCAATATTAATAAAATCATGAGATCAATAAATCCCTCTTATAATATTAAGTCAATCAAGATGCCTTCCAATTAAAAATACTCGTCAAGACTTCGATTGAACATGTGTGGGTTTGCCAAAGCAAAGCACCGTGACAATCTTAGTAAGGCGCGAAAGGATAAATGTGATATCCGTGTTATTTTAAAATTGGGTTCGACTTAACTAGATTATCTCAATAGGATTGGGAACATAGAGGCATGGGGTTAGGTAATAATTCATTAGATGAATTTAAACAAAGTGTTGTTTGTACAACCATCCAAGAATTACATGTGATGTAATTGACAAAGTGTTGTCTAACTAAATAACCGAGTCTTGGGTGATTAGCCAAAGCTAACTCAGGATTAGGTGAAATATGGATCTTGGCCCACTAAGTTTTCGAGGGTTGATATTTTAAACAAAATAGTGGGAGTGTCATTTAATATAAGACCTTATTAAATGATTAAAATCATAAACTTTTTTTGCATATTTATATTGTAGATATCCATGGCATCAAACAACGTAACTAGCACACTATCATTGCGATCGGTCCTTGAGAAGGACAAACTGAATGGGACTAATTTCCTAGACTGATATAGGAATTTTAGGATTGTCCTCAAACAAGAGAAAAAGCAATATGTTCTAGAGTAACCCTTACCTGCTGAGGAGCCTCCCGTAACGGCCGCTAAACCGATAAGGATGCTTACAAGAAGCATCAAAATGACGCACTTGATGTTGGTTGCCTTATGCTCTCCACCATGAACTCTGAGCTTCAGAAGCAACGTGAGGAAATGGAGGCGTTCGATATGATCGAGCACTTAAAGCAACTCTACCAACAACAAGCTAGACAAGAGAGGTATGACGTCTCTAGGGCGTTATTCCAGTGCAGAATGGTAGAAGGAAGCCTTGTTGGAACTCATGTACTGAAGATGATTGGGTATATTGAGAATCTTGAAAAGCTGGGTTTTCCATTGGACCAAGAGTTGGCCACTGAAGCAATCTTGCAATCGTTGCCTGATAGCTACAGTCAATTTGTCTTCAATTACAATATGATTAAAATCGAAAAGACTCTACCGCAATTGCTTGGTATGTTGAGAACATATGAAGCAAACTCAGAGAAGTCTAAGCCCACTAATGTTCTTATTGTGAATAAGAGCAAGGGAAAGGCTAATGTGACACCCCTTACACATATAACACATACACATGAGGCATATAACATAATATTTAATGGCAGCGGAACTTACAATCTCCTAACATCATGCAATCAAGACAATTGTCATAATATAATTTACAAGGCAGTAAGCCACAAAAAAATGATTAAGGTTGTACCCCTCACAACCCAACCAAAAACCTATACAGTATATGCAAATGATGAGCTGAGGGAGAAGGACTAGAGTCAGCCAGCCGACCTTGGATCCATACTCCAAAATATGCAGACACACCTTGTATGTTCAAACTTTATCTACAGCAACTGAAAAGTAACATTTGCATTTGGGTGAGTTGCATTCTCAATGAGCATATTCAAATAACGTAGTATTTAAAATCACATAAGCATATAATTCATATCCACATAAGCACATGAATATACTAACATGATTCAGCATCATAAGCTTTACATCAGGTCACATGTTTCATATAAAATGAAATGATGCACATGTATGTCTGTATTGTTATTCTGTTATGACCCAACTAATACCAAGAACAATCCGTGATCACGATATGGCCGGCACTCTGTAGATCCCCTTTGAGTTCTCAATTAACTCGGGATTGATATTCTTTGATTCTGTAATTCTGACCGTACTCAGAATGAAATAACACATGGTTCAAGGTCATTAGTGGCCATAACAGAGTTCTTTAATCTCTTAGTAATGCACATGTCATAATCATATGCATAACATCAAATCATAGGGTAAACAACATCATATAGAACTTATAACATCACATTTCACCATGTACATTTCAGAACTCAATTTAGTTCTTGCACATCAAATTGCATTCATTGCAATTCATTCAACAATTCAGGATACTTATATAACACAAATCACATACTTATATAAAGTTAATTGCCAAGTTATAAGGATATACTCACATGTTGTGGCACCTATCTCGATGATTCGCCTAATTCGCTTTATTTGTGCCCTGATTGAGGATATGACCTATAAACACATGTCAATCCATTTCAGTAGATGCGTGTTCGCTATGCTTTGTTTAGTACCATAGCAAATTAACATTTAACATTTATTATTTAATTAACTCAGAGTGTAGTTCCCTAACTAGGAGTATATGAAAGTGTCGATCATATTCCTTTAATTTATCTTCTTACTAATCGATCATCATTTCCTTTTTATTTGCAGTCAGTTGGTACAATTGAGACTACTACTCAATACATACTAGTCGTATTATGATTAGTATTATTTCCAACAGCCTAATATTAAGCCCATGTCATGCTTCAAGTTTTAGTTAAATTTTCAGTTGCTTGACACATAATATACGATATCACTTCACATGTATCCAATAAGTTGTGTTCCATCTTTGGTTACTTTCTTCAATTATTTTGTTTGATGATTAACAATATGGAACAACCCCTACTCTCTATTTTACTTAAGTCCAGCAACTTTTCCTTAAGTCTAAGAGTTAAGTAAAACTCACCAAATCAAGCAGTACTAAGAAGGTGATATAAGGGTTTGAATGAACTTCTCTGTTGGAGTCTTGATGAAAATAGAAGACGTAAATGCCTTTCTTCGCTATCTGTTCTCGATGGCATAATAACATGTATATATGATAAGTATGGCCTTTAGATATATATTAATTAGTCATAAGTCTTTTTGTTTCCTTTTTATAATTGTATCCCACGTGTCCTTCATGAATCAGCATATGTGAACATATTTATTTTCATTAATACTTCAAAGGTGAGTGACTACTTATAATAAAAGTACTCCTTATCATCAAATTTATTTACTATTTTCAACCCTTATCAATCTAATCTATTCAAAATATTAAATATATTCATTATCTTCCATCTTCCATGTATTATTTTTCACATTTATTCTAGTCACAACCTCTATGCTTTCCAATGTCCATATGAAATATCAAAACAGATGCAATTATGCTTATGAATGATTTCATATATGACATGATGCGTATGCATTATCATGTAAAGTGTCGGGTCATTACAATTCCTCCCCCCTTTAGAAAATTTCGGCCTCGAAATTTATATATGTATCAGGAAATAACCACGGATATTGGGTTTTCATGTGTTCCTCTGTTTCCCATGTAGCTTCCCGTTCAGAATGATTCTTCCACAGAACCTTTACCATAGGAATTGCTCGATTCCTTAACTGTTTGTCCTTGTATTCTAATATCTCAACCGGTTCTTCAACATAACTTAGATTTTCAGAAAGTTCAATCGGTTCATTTTGCAGGATATGAGATGGATCTGATCTGTATTTCCGAAGCATACTAACATGGAACACATTATGAATCTGGGACAATTCAGGAGGTAAGGCAAGGCGATAAGCTAACGGTCCAACTGTATCAAGAATCTCATAGGGACAAATGTATCGAGGGCTCAATTTTCCTTGCTTTCCAAATCTGAGAATACCTCTCCAAGTAGAAACACGAAGAAATACCTTTTCGCCAACTTGATAATCCATTTCTCGTCTATGTTGATCCGCATAACTCTTTTGTCTATCTTGCGCTGCTTTCAATCGATCTTTCACAATTTTTATCTTTTCAACTGTCTCTTGAATGAGATCTGGACCTTCTACTATTCGCATTCCTTCTTCATCCCAGCATACTGGACTTCTGCACTTTCTACCATATAAGGCTTCATATGGTGCCATACCAATACTACTATGATATTGATTATTATATGCAAATTCCATCAAAGCAATATAATCATCCCATGAACCTCTAAAATCAAGAACACATGATCGAAGCATCTCTACTAAAGTCTGAATCGTTCTTTCTGATTGTCCATCTGTTTGTGGATGGAATGCTGTACTAAAATGTAATTTAGTACCCAAAGCTTCTTGTAAACTTCCCCAAAATCTCGATGTAAAACAAGGATCTCAATCTGATACAATAGATAAAGGCACACCATGTAATCTAACAATTTCATTCACATACCTTTGGGCTAAACTTTCAAGTGTAGATCCCCATCTAAATGGTAAGAAGTGAGCTGATTTTGTCAATCGATCAACAATCACCCAAACTGCATCATTCTTTCTCTGTGTTACTGGTAAACCATAAACAAAATCTGTGGGAACTTCCCACCT
Source organism: Haberlea rhodopensis (assembly GCA_907163345.1). Lineage (NCBI taxonomy): Eukaryota > Viridiplantae > Streptophyta > Magnoliopsida > Lamiales > Gesneriaceae > Haberlea > Haberlea rhodopensis. Next base: position 27,639 of record CAJQUN010000132.1, on the reverse strand, counting down.
TAACAGTTTTTTAGAGACGAAGAAGGACTAATCATGCATTAATAACATCTTAGGGTTCTAGTTGTTACATGAGCTAACAGAATTACAGGTCAAATAAAACTTCAAAGCTTATTAGTTACATTCCCTTAATGAATGTTAACATGTTAGATTTATTCCTACAGTAGATACTAAACAGAAGCTGAATCCTACACGTTCCTGTGTTTCTCGTAGCTCACTGCTCAACCCGAACCCCTTAGTCTTTTAGTCCGAAAGCGTACCTACAGGAACAACCCATCATGAGCATGTATATCGTTACTTAACATCATAAGGCAATGGCATATAAATAAATGCATGAAAATAATTGGTAACGTATACTTCCTGGTTAATCGCATTAACCCTCTTTGGTTGTCCCTGTTTCATAGCCATGCATAAAAATCATTAATTCTTGACATGAATGATTAAAATCGTCATCTTATAAATATCATCGTCTTATAACATCATCATCATATAAACATCATCATCTTGTAAATATCATCATCTTATAACATCATCATCATATAAGCATCATCATCTTATAAATATCATCATCTTATAACATCATCATCATATAAGCATCATCATCTTGTAAATATCATAACAAAATATAACAGTAAATGTGCGACATCTTAGTTAAGCGAACATGCTAGTTATTCGTTACCTTCTTCTTGTTGTTCCTGATTCATAATCGTGCATATGGGCATCTTACCCTGTGGCATCTTACCACATTATAAACATCGCATGGCCTCTTACCATGTGGGGCGTCTTACCCCGTGGCATCTTACCACAAATAACATCGCATGGCCTCTTACCATGTGGGGCATCTTACCCCGTGGCATCTTACCACAAATAAACATCGCATGGCCTCTTACCATGTGGGGCATCTTACCCCGTGGCATCTTACCACAAATAAACATCGCATGGCCTCTTACCATGTGGGGCATCTTACCCCGTGGCATCTTACCACAAATAAACATTGCATCACATCATCATATAAACATCGTATAAACATCATCGTATAAACATCGTATAAATATCATCATATAAACATCGTATAAACATCATCGTACAAACATCGTATAAACATCATCATATAAACATCGTATAAACATCATCGTACAAACATCGTATAAGCATCATCATATAAACATCATCATATAAACATCGTATATATTCATGCGATAAATGCATAGTCATAGTGTAGGGATGTGTTTTACCGTCCGATGCCCGTACTTCTCTTACGTACCTTTTCAAAAGGAGGAGGAGTCAACAGACTTATCTCCTTGATTGTGCTGGTACCTGGGGTGGCTCTACAAGACCACACAATACCATATTAGATGCCTCAATACCATCTCACATCATAAACTTAACAAAATAAAACATCATTTTATTTTTCAAGATTCTGCCTCTCTCGATCGATCGGTCCCGAGGTCTCGATCGATCGAGAAACTGTGCACAACAGTGCTTCAACCATTCTGCCTCGATCGATCGATCGAAACATTTTACCGATCGATCGAGGAGCTTCACCGATCGATCGAGAAATCCATCGATGGATCGGCACCTGAAATTCAAAACATGCTTTAAACATTCTGTCTCGCTCGATCGATCGGGACCAAATCTCGATCGATCGAGACCTCTGAAAAATCGGGACTTCCCCAGATTTTTGAGCACCTCATTTCACACCATCATTTCTACTTCATAAGGCGTAAAACATGCCTGAGCAAAGATGTTACAAGCTTCATAAAACTACCATGCATGTATTTAAATCGAAGGTTTAACAAAACCTAAGCTAACATGCTTCATAACATCATCATAATCTTCATCCTCAAACAACCTATACAGAAAACAGAGTATGTTCTTCTTTGCCCAGATTTTCGAGCACATAGTTTCATAACTAGAAATCTATCACATAAAACATGTAACATGCTCGAACAACCATGCTAGTAGTTACATAATACTACCATGTAAGCACCCATACCAAGGTTTCACCCAAACCTACACTTAACATGCATAAGAATCATCCCACCAAACCCAAACTTAACCAAAACTCAGAAAAACAAAGTACTCACTTACCCCTCTCTTTTTGCTCCTCTTCTTGCAAGGTCTTTACACCTAATAATTCCAGCTTTTCCCCCTTAATTTTAAGCACTTCAGGGACGAAAAGAGGGGAAAGGAAGAGGGAAAGGAGGAGGAGAGAAGGAGATGGAGGTTGATTGAGTGGTAGCATGGGTTGCACAAGTGAGGGGTATGGGTTGAACAAGTGGGGGAGGGTGGCCGAGTGGCAGGGGTAGGTGGTGTGGGTTGGGTGGTCATGTGGTGTTTAATTGTGTCCCGGTATATAGTACGATGTATTAAAATATCCTCACTCGATATTTTATAACTTCATTTAAATTAATACATCCTTTAAAACACCTATCATGCCCCCTAAATCATATCATCATAACGTAATTATATTCCCCCAAATTAATTACACCACAACCCTTGAACTTAACATAAATCATCATCATAGCACATAATCATATAACATTTCGGGGGTATTACATTACTCCCCTACTTATGAGATTTCGTCCTCGAAATCCACATGCATCATCATAATGGAACTAAACATTAAAAACATACCAGAGAATAGTTCCGGATAGTGCTGCACCATATGCCGTTCCGTCTCCAATGTAGCCTCCTCGACACCCCGACGATCCCACTGAACTTTGACCATCGGTATAACTTTACTTCGTAGTCTGCGATCCTCTCGATCCAGAATTCTGATTGGTCGTTCTACGTAGGACACATCTGAGTCTAACTGAACTTCTGAAGGCTGTAAGACATGAGACGGGTCTGGCTCATACTTCCGTAACATGGAGACATGGAAAACATCATGTATGCCAGACAAGGATGGCGGTAAAGACAAGCGATATGCCAAAGTACCGATTCGCTGCAACACTTCATATGGTCCGACATACCTTGGAGATAACTTCCCCCGCATCCCAAAACGAACCACACCCCTGAAGGGCGAGATCTTTAAGAAGACCCTGTCTCCTAACTGGAATTCCAGCGGTCGTCGCCGCTTATTTGCATAGGCTGCCTGCCTATCCTGGGCCGCTTTCATCTTTTGGCGTATCAATTTTATCTTACTTTCCATATCCCTGATCAGATCTGGTCCTCCGACCGCTTTGCTAGTCCAATCCTCCCAATATAGCGGTGATCTACATCGTCGTCCATACAAAGCTTCAAAAGGAGCCATTTGAATGCTCGCCTGATAACTGTTATTATAGGAGAACTCCACTAGCGGCACTGAATCCTGCCACGGAGTATCAAACTCCAAAATACATGCCCTCAACATGTCTTCGAGCGTCTGAATGGTACGCTCTGTTTGGCCGTCTGTCTGAGGGCGATAGGCCGTACTCAGTCTTACCTCTGTGCCCAAAGCTGTCTGGAGACCCTCCCAGAAATGTGAAGCGAACCTTGGGTCTCTGTCAGACATAATCGAGACTGGAACTTCATGCAACCTCACCACATCCCACACATATGATTGGGCCATCTTTAGATACGTAAAAGTCATACAGTCGGGGATGAAGTGAGCTACCTTCGTTAGCCTATCCATGATCACCCAGATCGCATCAAATCCAGAGTCCGTCCTTGGTAAGTGGGTCACAAAGTCCATAATGACATGCCTCCACTTCCACTTAGGTACCTTCAAGCTCTTCAGCTCGCCACCAGGCCTCTGCCTTTCTGCCTTTACCTATTGGCAGATCAAACATCCTTTAACGAAAGCGATCACAGCGTACTTCATGCGTCTCCACCAGAACTGACCACTTAGGTCCTTATACATTTTCCTTCCTCCTGGGTGGATACTGAACCTACTACTATGAGCCCGTTCCGATATTCCTTTAAGCAACTCCGGCGTATCTGGGACTACCCATCGGTTGCCCAGCCTCAAGGAATCATCTTCTGCCAACCTGAACTTTGATGGCTGTCCTCGAAGTACTAAAAACGACCACCTCTAAACCTCATCATCTGACCTCTGGGCTTTCCTAGTAGCCTCAAATATGTCTGGCTCAGCCAACAAGGTCGACACTCGCACCGGCAACGTGTCCACATCAAAATCATAGCCCAAATGGCAACAAGAGGTCATCATAGCTGATAAATTCATGACATCCAACTTCCTTGTCGCATATTCATCTCAGCCTGTGTGAACAAAACTCCAGGCTCTTATGGTCCGTGTAGATGGTATGCGACGTACCATGCAAGTAATGCCTATGCCTCCAAATCTTCAAACAAGTATACCGGCTGCCAGCTCCAAATCATGGACTGGGTACCCATCCTCATGTGGTTGCAACTGCCTCAATGCATAAGCCACCACATGCTTATTTTGCATCAACACACAGTCCAAACCCTGCAGTGATGCATTCGTGTACAAGGCATCCCTCTTATTCTTAGAAGGAATCACCAACATAGATGTCGTAGTCAAACGATGCTTCAATTCGTGGAAGCTTTCCTCACAAGCTTCGGACCAATAGAACGATGTTCCTTTCTGAGTCAACTGTGCCAGGGGTCTGGCAATACCTAAGGATCTGGAGTACTGTTCCCAAGTGCTTCACGTGTCCCTCTTCAGTTCGAGAGTAAATAGGCATATCGTTCATGAAAGCTATGACGAACTGATCCAAACATGGTTGGAGCACCATGTTCATCAGGCTCATAAAATAGCTGGGGCATTCGTCACCCTAAAAGGCATGACTAAGAATCCGTAGTGCCCATATCTAGTCCTGGAAGCTGTCTTCTGTACATCATCCTCTTGAACTCGAATCTGATGATACTCCGACCTCAGATCGATCTTACTGTAGAGCCTCGTACTCTGCATTTGATCGAACCAATCATCAATCCCCGGAAGCGGATACTTATTCTTCATCATGGTTTTGTTAAGTTGTCTGAAATCGATGCACAGCCGCATCGAACCATCTTTCTTCTTAACAAATAAAACTGGTGCACCTCAGGGCAATACGCTAAGGCGTATATAGCCCTTGTCAAGGAGCTCCTGCAACTGAACATTTAACTCCTTTTTGCTCCGTTGGTGCCATCCTACACGGGGCACGAGAAATGGTAGACGTTCCTGGTAGTGACTTAATCCCAAACTCGACCTCTCTCGTTGGTGGGAATCCGGGAATCTCTTCCGGAGAGACATCAGGAAACACCGCCACTACGGGCACATCCTCAACCTTTAACTCTTTCCTCTTCTCAGTACTATCAACATCATAGATGAGATATCCTTTATGGTCTCGTTCCAATAATTGCGCCATCTTGACAGCAGATATTAACGGAATTCTTGAACGGGAACCATCCCCATAGAATGTCCATTGGACTCCCATATCAGACGTGAATTGGACAGTCCTTGTCTGCAGTCCACAACTGCCTGATACTTGTTCAGCACATCGATGCCCACAATGCATTCGAAGTCTGGCATTCCCAGAACAATCAAGTCTGTCCTCAGCTCGTTGCCCTCAAAATAAATGAGGCCGTCATAAACAATCTGATCAGTTATCAAACTTCTTCCAGCGGGGGTCGAGACTACAAGAGGCATGGGTGACGGAGAAGTGCTTATGAAATCGCATCGCTTACGTCTGCATTTGCTGCTATGCTGCAACACAAGGGTTAACAACAATACCCAAAAGCAGTTCATAAAGTACATCGTTAGATACCTAAACATGTTAGTATAACATCCTCTACTTCATATGCAACATACATATAAAACATGTTCAAAAGTAGGCACCTAGCCAACTTATTGCTAAGGCTACCCTTCACTCATTCCCGAGTTATCTAACCACTGCTCTGATACCACTAATGTGGGGTCTTCCCACCTTAACAGTGTTTTAGAGACATAAGAAGGACTAATCATGCATTAATAACATCTTAGGGTTCTAGTTGCTACATGAGCTAACAGAATTACAGGTCAAATAAAACTTCAAAGCTTATTATTTACATTCCCTTAATGAATGTTAACATGTTACATTTATACCACTCCTACAGTAGATACTAAACAGAAGCTGAATCCTACACGTTCCTGTGTTTCTCGTAGCTCACTGCTCAACCCGAACCCCTTAGTCTTTTAGTCCGAAAGCGTACCTACAGGAACAACCCATCATGAGCATGTATATCGTTACTTAACATCATAAGGCAATGGCATATAAATAAATGCATGAAAATAATTGGTAACGTATACTTCCTGGTTAATCGCATTAACCCTCTTTGGTTGTCCCTGTTTCATAGCCATGCATAAAAATCATTAATTCTTGACATGAATGATTAAAATCGTCATCTTATAAATATCATCGTCTTATAACATCATCATCATATAAGCATCATCATCTTGTAAATATCATCACCTTATAACATCATCATCATATAAGCATCATCATCTTATAAATATCATCATCTTATAACATCATCATCATATAAGCATCATCATCTTGTAAATATCATAACAAAATATAACAGTAAATGTGCGACATCTTAGTTAAGCGAACATGCTGGTTATTCGTTACCTTCTTCTTGTTGTTCCTGATTCATAATCGTGCATATGGGCATCTTACCCTGTGGCATCTTACCACATTATAAACATCGCATGGCCTCTTACCATGTGGGGGGTCTTACCCCGTGGCATCTTACCACAAATAACATCCCATGGCCTCTTACCATGTGGGGCATCTTACCCCGTGGCATCTTACCACAAATAAACATCGCATGGCCTCTTACCATGTGGGACATCTTACCCCGTGGCATCTTACCACAAATAAACATCGCATGGCCTCTTACCATGTGGGGCATCTTACCCCGTGGCATCTTACCACAAATAAACATTGCATCACATCATCATATAAACATCGTATAAACATCATCGTATAAACATCGTATAAATATCATCATATAAACATCGTATAAACATCATCGTACAAACATCGTATAAACATCATCATATAAACATCGTATAAACATCATCGTACAAACATCGTATAAGCATCATCATATAAACATCATCATATAAACATCGTATATATTCATGCGATAAATGCATAGTCATAGTGTAGGGATGTGTTTTACCGTCCGATGCCCGTACGTCTCTTACGTACCTTTTCAAAAGGAGGAGGAGTCAACAGACTTATCTCCTTGATTGTGCTGGTACCTGGGGTGGCTCTACAAGACCACACAATACCATATTAGATGCCTCAATACCATCTCACATCATAAACTTAACAAAATAAAACATCATTTTATTTTCAACATTCTGCCCTCGATCGATCGGTCCCGAGGTCTCGATCGATCGAGAAACTGTGCACAACAGTGCTTCAACCATTCTGCATCGATCGATCGATCGAAACATTTTACCGATCGATCGAGGAGCTTCACCGATCGATCGAGAAATCCATCGATGGATCGGCACCTGAAATTCAAAACATGCTTTAAACATTCTGTCTCGCTCGATCGATCGGGACCAAATCTCGATCGATCGAGACCTCTGAAAAATCGGGACTTCCCCAGATTTTTGAGCACCTCATTTCACACCATCATTTCTACTTCATAAGGCGTAAAACATGCCTGATCAAAGATGTTACAAGCTTCATAAAACTACCATGCATGTATTTAAATCGAAGGTTTAACAAAACCTAAGCTAACATGCTTCATAACATCATCATAATCTTCATCCTCAAACAACCTATACAGAAAACAGAGTATGTTCTTCTTTGCCCAGATTTTCGAGCACATAGTTTCATAACTAGAAATCTATCACATAAAACATGTAACATGCTCGAACAACCATGCTAGTAGTTACATAATACTACCATGTAAGCACCCATACCAAGGTTTCACCCAAACCTACACTTAACATGCATAAGAATCATCCCACCAAACCCAAACTTAACCAAAACTCAGAAAAACAAAGTACTCACTTACCCCTCTCTTTTTGCTCCTCTTCTTGCAAGGTCTTTACACCTAATAATTCCAGCTTTTCCCCCTTAATTTTAAGCACTTCAGGGACGAAAAGAGGGGAAAGGAAGAGGGAAAGGAGGAGGAAAGAAGGAGATGGAGGTTGATTGAGTGGTAGCATGGGTTGCACAAGTGGGGGGTATGGGTTGAACAAGTGGGGGAGGGTGGCCGAGTGGCAGGGGTAGGTGGTGTGGGTTGGGTGGTCATGTGGTGTTTAATTGTGTCCCGGTATATAGTACGATGTATTAAAATATCCTCACTCGATATTTTATAACTTCATTTAAATTAATACATCCTTTAAAACACCTATCATGCCCCCTAAATCATATCATCATAACGTAATTATATTCCCGCAAATTAATTACACCACAACCCTTAAACTTAACATAAATCATCATCATAGCACATAATCATATAACATTTCGGGGGTATTACAAAATCCATGGTTATGCGTTCCCATTTCCAAACTGGAATCGGTAGTGGATATAATTTACCCACCGGTGCTTGATGTTCGGCTTTAACCTGTTGGCAAGTCAAACGTTTCGATACATACTCGGCCACATCCTTCTTCATTCTAGGCCACCAATAATGAGTTTTCAATGTTTGATACATCTTTATGCTACCAGGGTGCATAGCATAAGGTGCAATGTGTGCTTCATCCATTATTTCATGAAGCATTAGGAACACCGAGTCGACTATTGATTGACAAACTACCATCATCATTGATAACAAATTCTGTATTATTTCCCTGTTTCACCTTTTCTGCAATACTGATTAGTTTATCATCACGAAATTGAGCATTTTTAATCCTTTCAGTCATTACTGGACGGATACAAAGCGAAGCACAGATAATACCAAGCTCATCAACATTCAAGGCAATATTCATCTTTCTCAATTCTAACAAATATGTCACAGAATGTACTGAAAGATAAGAAACGGTACCATATGATTTTCTGCTCAAAGCATCAGCAACGACATTTGCCTTTCCAGGGTGATACTCAATAGTACAATCATAATCTTTCAACAATTCAAGCCATCTCCTTTGTCGCATGTTCAACTCTTTCTGACTCAATAAATACTTCAAACTTTTATGATCGGTAAAGATTTGAAATGTGGTACCATATAAGTAATGTCTCCATATCTTTAATGCAAAAACAATTGCGGCAAGTTCAAGATCATGTGTAGGATAAGACATCTCATATGGTTTAAGTTGCCAAGAAGCATAAGCAATAACTTTACCATGTTGCATCAAAACACATCTCAAACCTTGATAAGAAGCATCACTATAAATAACAAAACCATCAGTACCTGAAGGAATTGTCAGAACTCGAGCAGTAGTGAGTCGTTCTGTCAATTCTTCAAAACTCTTTTGGCATTCATCTGTCCACTTAAACAAAATACATATGCGCAACAATTTTGTCAATGGAGTAGCTATAAGAGAGAAATTTTCAACAAATCTCCTATAGTACCCGGCTAAACCAAGAAAACTACGAACTTCTGCAACATTTTTCGGACACTCCCATTTAGTTACTGCTTCAATTTTCACTGGATCAACTTTAGTCGCATCACTACAAACAACATGCCCCAAAAGACAATCTGATCTAACCAAAATTCACATTTACTGAGTTTTGCATACAATTATTTCTCATGCAAGGTTTGTAGCACAATTTTCAATTGTCGTTCATGTTCCTCAGCCGATTTAGAATATATCAAAATGTCATCAATAAAGACAATCACAAATCTATCCAGGTACGGTCTAAACACATCATTCATCAATGCCATAAATGCAGCATGTGCATTAGTCAAACCAAAAGGCATTACCAAAAATTCATAGTGGCCATACCTGGTTCTGAAAGCTGTTTTGACACATCAGACTCAGCTATTTTCAACTGATGATACCCTGATCTCAGATCAATCTTAGAAAAGACTGTAGCATCTTGCAACTGATCAAATAAATCATCAATTCGAGGCAATGGATATTTATTCTTTATACTCACTCGATTCAATTGCCGATAGTCTATGCATAACCTCAAAGTACCATCCTTCTTTTTAACAAACAATACCGGTGCTCCCCATGGTGAAACACTCGGTCTAATGAATCCTTTATCCAATAGTTCTTGTAACTGAGTTTTCCATTCTTTTAAGTCAATAGGTGCCATTCTATAAGGAGAAATAGAAATTGGTGCTGTACCCACTGGTATTTCGATGGTAAACTCAGTATCTATATCTGGGGTAATCCTGGTAAATCATCTGGAAATACATCGGGATATGCTCTAACCACTGGAATATCTTCAAGTTTCAAACCACATAATCTGCTATCTATAATGTGAGCTAAATATGCTTCACAACCACCCTTCACCAATCTGAATGCCGTAGATGCAGATATCACACATGTAGGCAAGATTTTTCTTTTTCCTTGAAATACTACCTGGGACTGATCAGGAAGTTGCAGTACTATTTCTTTGGTGAAACAATCCAACTTAGCATGATATTCAGTTAACCAATCCATACCCAGAATGCCGTAGATGCAGATATCACGGCCGCCTCTTCCAAAGTAGCTCTCGGTTTTTCATAGCCGAAGAGAAACCAAGGAAATTTTTGTGCCATCTTTTCTATTTAGAATCGAGTGTGCTTCTTGTTCCGGTTTAAGAATGAGTCTAGCAACTTGTTCTTAGACTATCCTTTCTCCCGATTTGATCGTGTGGATACCGTTGAGGCAAAACTTGATAAGTTTTGCTTGTGACTTGAAGAAGGCGTTGGACGTGGTGCTGCTCCGTGGAATCTGCTCAAACACGCTACAAGGGTGAGACTTTTGTAAATCCTTTATCCGATATGATAACCTATGTATAGATCCGCGGTTATAGTAATCCAAATTTTAAATTCCGCTGCGTTGAATGCTTGTTGGATTACTTACAGTGGTATCAGAGCCGTGTACAAGGCTCATATCGGATTTATGTGGTTAAATTGTTTTAATCATATTAGGATTATTATTGCATGCTTTTAAAACTGTATAAACATATATGATATGTTAATATCGAGTTTGTGAAAATCATCGTAAAATTGTATTTGATATAATTGGCGAATAATCAAATTAATTGGCCAATGTTTCGGCCACCACCTAGCACAATTGACCCACGGCTTAGCCACATGAGGGCTAGGGTTTTCGAACCCTTGGCTCGAGATGGCCTAGTCGTTGTGGCTCATGTTCGTGCATGGAGGTTTCGAGACATGGATGAGTTTTGAACTCTTTGGCTCGATAATGGTTCAAGCATTCATGGATAAGTGGCTTCACCACATGAGAGCTAGAATTTTTGAACCCTTGGCTCGAGATGGTTGAGCCACCACCGTGCATGACCTAACCATGATTCGTGGCTCAAGAATTCCGGCGTTTCGAACAAGTTGGCTCGATGAAAAACTCAAAGTGGTGCACGGCGGCTTGGGTTTGGAACCCTAGCACCACCGCCGCTCGGTCATGGTTCGGCCATGGGCTAGGGTTTTGAACCCGAGGCCCATAATTTGTCCAGCCGTGTGTTTGGTTGGTTCAAACCATGGTGGTTCGTGGCTTAGTCGCTTAAGTTCGTGGCATGTGATGTCCCGAGCGTACGATAATTTTTCAAAATTCTATTTTACAGTTTTAATTAGAATTAAATTTTAAAATGTTTAGAATTTAATTAATTAAATGTTAAAGCATGTTTTATGTGTTGTATGAGCATGGTGCATGGTTATAACCCTTTTGACCTATTAGATAGGATTTGTGGATGTTTGTAATTTATAATACGACCTGCGAGTCGTGCCTTCTCTATTTTATTCTAAATGTAATCCCTCCCCTATGTTCCCCTCGAATGTGAATCGAGGAATTTTATATCTTGTAAATAGTGTAGTTTATTTTGTTGATGGTGATCAATGAAGACGGAGCATCGTGCCGGGATGAGGAGGCCATTCACAAATTGGAGCCAAAGGAAGGTGCTTGTGAAGTTACCTTAGGTTGACTCTTAGGATTTTCTCATTGGCTTGAGAAAATCGCTAGTAGGGGCTATAGCCATGTCACGTTTAATTATGTATGTTGATGCATGATTTATCTTATGTTTTAGATTGATAATTGTATTACACATATATGTAGATATGTATAAAACTATATGTAGTGGACATATTTTACATTATCAAACTAATCATGAGATCAATAAATCCCTCTAAAATATTAAGTTTTAGATGCCTTCCAAAATTAAAAGTACTCGTCAAAAACTTCGATTGTACATATGTGGGTTTGCCAAAGCAAAGCACTGTGGCAATCTTAGTAAGGCGCGAAAGGATAAAAATGATATCCGTTATACTTTAAATTGGGTACGACTTAACTAGGTTATCTCAATAGGATTGGGAACTTAGAGGCATGGGTTGGATAATAATTCATTTGATGAATTGAACAAAGTGTTGTTCTTCCAACTATCCAAGAATTACATGTGATGTAATTGACAAAGTGTTTTCTACCTAAATAACCGAGTCTTGGGCGATTAGCCAAAGCTAACTCAAGATTAGGCGAAATATGGATCTTGGTCCACTAAAGGTTTCGAGGGTTGATATTTTTTAATCAAAATAGTGGGAGTATCATTTAATATAAGACCATATTAAATGAGTAAATCATAAACTTATTTTGCATATTTATATTGTAGATATCCATGGCAACTAACAATACAACAAGCACATTATCACTGCGATCGGTCCTTGAGAAGGACAAATTAAATGGGACAAACTTCCTAGACTGGTATAGGAATCTGAGGATAGTCCTCAAGCAAGAAAAGAAACAATATGTCCTAGAGGAACCCTTACCTGTTGAGGAACCTCCCCTGACGGCTACGAGAGCCGATAAGGATGCTTACAAGAAGCATCAGAATGACGCACTTGATGTTGGCTTCCTTATGCTTGCCACCATGAACTCTGAGCTTCAGAAGCAACATGAGGAAATGGAGGCGTTCGATATGATCGAACACTTAAAGCAATTGTACCAACAACAAGCTATACAAGAGAGGTATGACGTCTCTAAAGCGTTGTTCCAGTGCAGGATGGTAGAGGGAAGCCTAGTTGGAACTCATGTGCTCAAGATGATTGGGTATATTGAGAATCTGGAGAAGCTGGGTTTTCCATTGGACCAAGAGTTGGCCACCGATGTGATCTTGCAATCGTCGCCTGAGAGCTTCAGTCAATTTGTAGTAAATTGCAATATGACTGACATGGAAAAGACTCTACCACAATTGCTTGGTATGTTGAGAACATATGAAGCAAATACAAAGAAGACTAAGGCCACAAATGTTCTTATTGTGAATAAGGGCAAAGGAAAGGCCAAAGCTAAAGGCAATAAGAAAGCAAAGAAGGTCTTTGTTAAATCTAAGCCAAAGTCTTATGCACTGAAGCCAAAGGGAGGGATAGCAAAGGAAGGGAACTGTTTCCATTGCGGTGAGACCGGCCATTGGAAAAGAAACTGCAAAGTATATCTGGAGGATCTAAAGAAAGAAAGTGTGACTTCCACTTCAGGTATTTTTGTTATAGAAGTCAATTTATCTACCTCTTCATCATGGGTATTAGATACTGGATGTGGATCTCACATTTGTGTAAATGTGCAGGACCTCAAAAAGAGTAGATTGTTGGCGAAAGGCGAAGTTGATCTCCGAGTTGGAAATGGAGCAAGAGTTGCTGCATTAGCTATAGGAGATCATTATTTATCTTTGCCTTCTGGTTTATCGTTGATTTTAAAAGACTGTTATTTTGTGCCATCCATTACCAAAAACATTATTTCTATTTCTTGTTTAGACAAGTGTGGATTTTCATTTATGATAAAGGACAATTGTTGTTCTATTTATTCAAATGATATGTTTTATGCTAGTGCACAAATGGTGAATGGTCTTTATTTATTAAATCTTGATATGCCTATCTATAACATAAATACTAAAAGGATTAAAAATAATGATTGTAATCCGACTTATCTCTGGCATTGTCGCTTGGGCCACATAAACGAGAACCGCATATCTAAACTTCATAAGGATGGAGTATTAGATTCATTTGATTTTGAATCATATGAAACATGCGAATCTTGTTTAATGGGCAAGATGACCAAAGCCCCTTTCAAGGGACATGTTGAAAGGGCAAATGTTTTATTGGGACTAATACATAGTGATGTATGTGGACCAATAAGTACACAAGCTAGAGGTGGTTTTCAATACTTCGTTACATTTACTGATGACCTCAGTAGTTATGGGTATGTGTACCTAATGAAGCATAAGCATGAAACATTTGAAAAGTTCAAAGATTTCAAGAATGAAGTACAAAACCAACTTGGCAAAAGTAATAAAATCCTTCGATCTGATCGAGGAGGTGAATACTTAAGCGAAGATTTTCATGACTATCTAAAGGAGTGTGGGATAGTCCCACAACTCACTCCTCCATATACTCCACAATGGAATGGTGTATCCGAGAGGAGAAATCGAACCTTGTTAGACATGGTTAGATCAATGATGAGTCATGCAGATCTTCCGATATCGTTTTGGGGACACGCTCTAGAAACATCGATTTTCTTACTGAACCGTGTTCCATCTAAATCAGTGGAAAAGACACCATATGAGATATGGACTGGGAAGCGTCCTAGTATGTCTTTTATGAATTTGGGTTGTGAGGCTTTCGTTAGACGTCACGCCACTAACAAACTTGGACCCAAATCTGATAAGTGTTTATTTGTGGGGTATCCTAAGGAAACGAAAGGATACTATTTCTATTATCCCACCGAGAACAAAGTAGTTGTTGCTCGGACTGGTGTATTTCTTGAAAGAGAATTTATTTCTAGAAAAACCAGTGGGAGAAAAATAGAACTTAGTGAAGTTCAACCACAAGAAAACACTGAACCTGAGATTGAGATGGAAACAGAGCAGGCACCGCAAGCTGTTGTGTAAGAAGTACCTGCTCAAGAGACACAAGCCCAGCGTAGGTCTGTAAGAGAACACCGGGAGCCACAGAGATATGGATTTCTTGTGACTCAACAAGGTTACTTACTACTTATTGATGAGGATGAGCCGTCATCTTATCAACAAGATATAATGGGCACTGATTCTGAGAAATGGCAAGAGGCCATGAAATCTGAGATGGAATCCATGTATGCAAACCAAGTATGGACTTTGGTTGATCCAGCTGAAGGGGTACGACCCATAGGGTGCAAATGGATTTTCAAGAAAAAGACCGATATGGATTGTAATGTACAAACCTATAAAGGCCGGCTGGTTGCCAAAGGATTCAAACAAATTCATGGTATTGACTATGATGAAACCTTTTCACCAGTGGCCATGGTTAAATCCATAAGGATCTTACTTGCAATAGCTGCATTTCATGATTATGAAATCTGGCAGATGGATGTCAAAACAGCTTTCCTTAATGGAAATCTGCTCGAGGATGTGTACATGACACAACCCGAGGGTTTTGTCGATCCAAAGGATGCTGGAAAGATATGCAAGCTACAACGATCCATTTATGGATTGAAGCAAGCTTCTCGGAGTTGGAATCTTCGTTTTGATGATGCAATCAAAGAGTTTGGTTTTATCAAAAACGTATATGAACTTGTGTCTACAAGAAGGTCAGTGGGAGCGTAATCATTTTCCTAGTGTTGTATGTAGATGACATACTTCTCATTGGGAATGATATCCCTTCCTTACAATCTGTAAAGATTTGGCTAGGGAATTGTTTTTCGATGAAAGACTTGGGAGAAGGCACCTATGTATTAGGAATCAAGATCTATAGAGATAGATCGAGAAGGCTTCTTGGCCTAAGTCAAAGTACATACATAGACAAAGTGCTTAAAAGGTTTAGCATGCAAGAATCAAAGAAAGGATTCGTGCCTATGACACATGGTATATATCTCTCAAAGGAACAGTGTCCTTCAACACCAGATGAGAGACAACGCATGAGTAAGATTCCATATGCGTCAGCTATTGGATCTATCATGTATGCCATGATATGTACTCGTCCCGATGTATCGTATGCTTTGAGCATGACGAGCAGATATCAAGTTGATCCAGGTGAAGGTCACTGGATTGCAGTCAAGAACATCCTGAAGTACTTGAGAAGGACTAAGGATACATTCTTGATTTATGGAGGTGAGGAAGAGCTCAATGTAATGGGTTACACTGATGCAAGTTTCCAAACCGACAAAGATGATTTTCGATCGCAATCTGGATATGTGTATTGCCTAAATGGAGGTGCTGTGAGCTGGAAGAGTTCAAAGCAAGAGATAGTAGCCAATTCTACAACGGAAGCTGAGTATATTGCTGCCTCGGATGCAGCAAAGGAAGCTGTTTGGATCAGGAAGTTCATTTCTGAACTTGGAGTGGTCCCTAGCATTAAAGATCCGATAGAACTCTATTGTGACAACAATGGAGCGATCGCATTGGCTAAGGAACCTAGATCTCACCAAAGATCCAAGCACATACTTCGGCGCTTTCATTTCATTCGAGAAATCGTTGAAAGGGGAGATGTTAAAATATGCAAAGTACCAACAGATGATAATGTATCTGACCCATTGACGAAGCCACTGTCACAGCAGAAGCATGATCGTCATACTAGATCTCTAGGCATTAGGTATATGTCTGAGTGGTCTTAGTGCAAGTGGGAGATTTGTTGGGATATGCCCTA
Organism: Haberlea rhodopensis; assembly: GCA_907163345.1. Taxonomy (NCBI): domain Eukaryota; kingdom Viridiplantae; phylum Streptophyta; class Magnoliopsida; order Lamiales; family Gesneriaceae; genus Haberlea; species Haberlea rhodopensis. The sequence continues at coordinate 10,986 of CAJQUN010000132.1, read as the reverse complement.
AGACATATCATTAGATGATTGTTTATGACATACAATGTAATATGATTTTATGAAATGGCAATTCATTATTATATATTATTTGATTAACTGTGCAATGTGAATAAATATATATGTTAATGTCCTTAGAATAATATTGTATTATTCTTAAAGATGTCCCTAGTCAAATATTATCATGAATAGGGATAATGATAATACGTAGAGACTAGTATGTGTTGATTGATGAACTGTTCATTGATATGAGATATCAAATCAACACATGGGTACATGTTAGAGAACGATGTACTGGACAGACCCACCATGAGAATGCTACATGGATAGTTATATGAGTGTCATATGCAATTCTCATAGTGATAATAATGTATGTAATCCTTACGACTTGTGATCATCAGAGATCCCAACATAAGGATTATGTATCTTGATATTGTCTAACGTTACCCGTAACAGGGTAAACTATAAAGGCGACTATTGGATACACTACGAATTATGTAGAGGGATGTTGACTGATCGAGATAGGATTTGTCCCTGCTATATAACAGGAGATGTGTTTGGCCCTTAATCAAGTGAGAACTAAAATGCATGGCCATGCTCGAATGAGTCGATATGAGATATCGACCTTATTCGTTTATTCTAGTTCTACTTGGGGATCAAGAAATTAAGATTGAATATACGAGTATGACTATTCCATGACTCATGTTCAATCTAAACACAAAGGACAAAGGGATTAAGTTACATGGTTAATATTATCACAAGTTCTAAAGGTTATGTCGAGTCATTGACTTTCTTGTAATTTGGGTAGCATTGATGTGTTGCTAGATACCGCTCAATGCTTGCGACATAAAATGAGATTTTATGTCACTACCAACATTACAAGATCCTATCGGTCGCACAAAAGATTAAATCGATAAGGGAAATTAAATTCATTGGATGAATTAATTAATTAAGAAGAGTCTTAATTAAAAGATTATAAGGATTTAATTAAATCATGGGTTTGGCCCCATGAGGTTTTAAGAAAGCCTTAAACCTTAATTAAATCTTATAATATAAATACAAGGTTATGATTAATTGTTTGCAACACAATTCATATCATTCCACCCTAAACAAAGGAGCTCACGGCCGCCTCTTCCAAAGTAGCTCTCGGTTTTTCATAGCCGAAGAGAAACCAAGGAAATTTTCGTGCCATCTTTTCGATTTAGAATCGAGTGTGCATCTTGTTCCGGTTTAAGAATGAGTCTAACAACTTGTTCTTAGACTATCCCTTCTCCCGATTTGATCGTGTGGATATCGTTGAGGCAAAACTTGATAAGTTTTGCTTGTGACTTGAAGAAGGCGTTGGACGTGGTGCTGCTCCGTGGAATCTGCTCAAACACGCTACAAGGGTGAGACTTTTGTAAATCCTTTATCCGATATGATAACCTATGTATAGATCCGCGGTTATAGTAATCCAAATTTTAAATTCCGCTGCGTTGTATGCTTGTTGGATTACTTACACTTTCAACTTGCTAAACGATTCCATGTCTGTAGGTGTGAGGCGATCACGAATAGTAAATCGAAGTCCTGCCTCAAATCTGCTACACTTCTTCTTTTCTATGGCTATCATATGTGGAGCATAATGAGATAACTGGTTAAAGAGTACCTCATATTCCGCTATTGATCGATTCCACTGTTTCAAATCAAGAAATTCTCTCTCTTTCTGATCCTTATAAATTTCAGGTAGGTAGGCATCATTAAAATGCAACAGAAAATCATCCCATGTCAACACAGATGGCTGATCAGTACTATGTGGAATAGTCTCCCACTAATCCTAAGCATTCCCCTGAAGAAGTGACACTGTGTAATCAAATTTCTCCTCAGGTGTACATTTCATCAAGTTCAGAATTCTTTCTGTACGTTTCAGCCAAGTCTCTGCCTCAGCTGGATCAGTAGTACCCATAAAGTCAACAGCTCCCATTTTTCTTAATTTATCATACCTCATTTCACGTGGTTCCGGAGGATAAACAGGTGGAAACTATCGATATGCCTCAGCTGGTATTCTTTGTGCATGAGGTGGAAGTGAAACTATCGATATCCTTCCCCTCCATGAATACTTTGCTCATCATTAAACCTATATGACATAAATGATGACTTATGCAACCATTTACCAGATAATGACCATGGACATGTGACAGTCTACAGAACCTCTAACCTTCGCTCTGATACCAAATCAACTGTGACACCCCTTACACATATAACACATACACATGAGGCATATAACATAATATTTAATGGCAACGGAACTTACAATCTCCTAACATCATGCAATCAAGACAAATGTCATAATATAATTTACAAGGCAGTATGCCACAAAAAAAAAATGATTAAGGTTGTACCCCTCACAACCCAACCAAAAACTTATACAGTATATGCAAATGATGAGCTGAGGGAGAAGGACTAGAGTCAGCCAGCCGATCTTGGATCCATACTTCCAAAATATGCAGACACACCTTGTATGTTCAAACTTTATCTACAGCAACTGAAAAATAACATTTGCATTTGGGTGATGCATTCTCAACGAGCATATTCAAATAACGTAGTATTTAAAATCACATAAGCATATAATTCATATCCACATAAGCACATGAATATACTAACATGATTCATCATCATAAGCTTTACATCAGGTCACACGTTTCATATAAAATGAAATGATGCACATGTATGTCTGTATTGTTATTCTGTTGTGACCCAACTAATACCAAGAACAATCCGTGATCACGATATGGCCGGCACTCTGTAGATCCCCCTTTGAGTTCTCAATTAACTCGGGATCGATATTCATTGATTCTGTAATTCTGACCGTACTCAGAATGAAATAACACATGGTTCAAGGTCATTAGTGTCCATAACAGAGTTCTTTAATCTCTTATTAATGCACATGTCATAATCATATGCATAACATCAAATCATAGGGTAAACAACATCATATAGAACTTATAACATCACATTTCACCATGTACATTTCAGAACTCAATTTAGTTCTTGCACATCATATTGCATTCATTGCAATTCATTCAACAATTCAGGATACTTATATAACACAAATCACATACTTATATAAAGTTAATTGCCAAGTTATAAGGATATACTCACATGTTGTGGCACCTATCTCGATGATTCGCCTAATTCGCTTTATTTGTGCCCTGATTGAGGATATGACCTATAAACACATGTCAATCCATTTCAGTAGATGCGTGTTCGCTATGCTTTGTTTAGTACCATAGCAAATTAACATTAATCTAACATTTATTATTTAATTAACTCAGAGTGTAGTTCCCTAACTAGGAGTATATGAAAGTGTCGATCATATTCCTTTAATTTATCTTCTTACTAATCGATCATCATTTCCTTTTTATTTGCAGTCAGTTGGTACAATTGAGACTACTACTCAATACATACTAGTCGTATTATGATTAGTATTATTTCCAACAGCCTAATATTAAGCCCATGTCATGCTTCAAGTTTTAGTTAAATTTTCAGTTGCTTGACACATAATATACGATATCACTTCACATGTATCCAATAAGTTGTGTTCCATCTTTGGTTACTTTCTTCAATTATTTTGTTTGATGATTAACAATATGGAACAACCCCTACTCTCTATTTTACATAAGTACAGCAACTTTTCCTTAAGTCTAAGAGTTAAGTAAAACTCACCAAATCAAGCAGTACTAAGAAGGTGATACAAGGGTTTGAATGAACTTCTCTGTTGGAGTTTTGATGAAAATAGAAGACGTAAATGCCTTTCTTCGCTATCTGTTCTCGATGGCATAATAGCATGTATATATGATAAGTATGGCCTTTAGATATATATTAATTAGTCATAAGTCTTTTTGTTTCACTTTTATAATTGTATACCACGTGTCCTTCATGAATCAGCATATGTGAACATATTTATTTTCATTAATACTTCAAAGGTGAGTGACTACTTATAATAAAAGTACTCCTTATCATCAAATTTAATCAATATCTTAACTTTATTTACTATTTCAACCCTTATCAATCTAATCTATTCAAAATATTAAATATATTCATTATCTTCCATCTTCCATGTATTATTTTTCACATTTATTCTAGTCACAACCTCTATGCTTTCCAATGTCCATATGAAATATCAAAACAGATGCAATTATGCTTATGAATGATTTTATATATGACATGATGCGTATGCATGATCATGTAAAGTGTCGGGTCATTAGAGCTAAAGCAAAAGGCTTTAAAAAGAACAAGAAAGTCTTTGTTAAATCTAAGCCTCATGCTTCTGTACTCAAGCCAAAGGGAGGAGTGGCTAAGGAAGGGAACTGTTTCCATTGCGGTGAGACCGGTCATTGGAAGAGGAACTGCAAATTATCTGGAAGATCTTAAGAAGACGAAAGGAAGTGTGACTTCCACTTCAGGTATTTTTGTTATAGAAGTCAATTTATCTACTTCTTCATCATGTGTATTAGATACTGGATGTGGGTCTCACATTTGTGTTAATGTGCAGGATCTCAAAAGGAGTAGAGTTTTGGCTAAAGGCGAAGTTGACCTCCGAGTGGGAAATGAAGCAAGAGTTGCTGCATTAGCTATTGGAGATTATTCATCAACTTTGCCTTCTGGTTTAATATTAGATTTACAAGACTGTTATTTTGTGACATCTATTACTAGAAACATTATTTCAATTTCTTGTTTGGACAAGATTGGTTTTTCATTCATTATAAAGGACAAATGTTGCTCCATTTATTTGAATGAGATGTTTTATGCTAGTGCACAATTGATTAATGGTCTTTATGTTTTAAATCTAGATATGCCTGTCTATAACATAAATACTAAAAGGATTAAGAATAATGATTTAAATCCAACTTATCTCTAGCATTCTTGGGCCATATAAACGAGAATCGCATATCAAAACTTCATAAGGATGGAGTATTAGATTCATTTGATTTTGAATCATATGAAACATGTGAATCTTGTTTAATGGGCAAGATGACTAAAGCTCCTTTCAAGGGACATGTTGAAAGGACAAATGATTTATTGAGTCTCATACATAGTGATGTATGTGGACCAATAAGCACACAAGCTAGAGGTGGTTTTCAATACTTCGTTACATTTACTAACGACTTCAGTAGATATGGGTATGTGTACCTAATGAAACACAAACATGAAACCTTTGAAAAGTTCAAGAATTTCAAGAATGAAGTACAAAACCAGCTTGGCAAAAGTATCAAAACCCTCCGATTAGATCGAGGAGGAGAATACCTAAGCCAAGAGTTTCATGACTATCTAAATGAGTGTGGGATAGTCCCACAACTCACACCTCCGTATACTCCACAATGGAATGGTGTATCCGAAAGGAGGAATCGAACTTTGTTGGACATGGTTCGATCAATGATGAGTCATGCAGATCTTCCGACTTCCTTTTGGGGACATTCTTTAGAAACAGCAATATTTATACTGAACCGTGTTCCATCTAAATCAGTAGAAAAGACACCATATGAGATATGGACTAAGGAGCGTCCTAGTATGTCTTTTATGAAGATTTGGGGTTGTGAGGCTTACGTGAGACGTCACGCCTCCAATAAACTTGGACCCAAATCTGATAAGTGTTTATTTGTGGGGTATCCTAAGGAAACGAAAGGATACTATTTCTATTATCCCACCGAGAACAAAGTAGTTGCTGCTCGGACTGATGTCTTTCTTGAAAGAGAATTTATTTCGAGAAAAACCAGTGGGAGACAAATAGAACTTAGTGAAGTTCAACCACAAGAAAACATTGAACATGATATTGAGATGGAAACAGAGCATACACCACAAGCTGTTGTGGATGAAATGCCTGCTCAAGAGACACATGCCCAGCGTAGGTCTGTAAGAGAACACCATGAGCCACAGAGATATGGATTTCTTGTGACTCAGCTTACTACTTATTGATGAGGATGAGCCGTCATCTTATCAAGAAGCTATAATGGGCCCTGATTCTGAGAAATGGCAATAGGCCATGAAATCTGAGATCGAATCCATGTATGCAAACCAAGTATGAACTTTGGTTGACCCGCCAGAAGGGGTAAGACCCATAGGGTGCAAATGGATTTTCAAGAAAAAGACCGACATGGATGGTAATGTACAAACCTTTAAAGGTTGACTGGTTGCTAAAGGTTTCAAACAAATTCTTGGTATTGACTATGATGAAACTTTTTTCACCGGTTGCAATGGTTAAATCCATTAGGATCTTACTTGCAATAGCTGCATTTCATGATTATGAAATCTGGCAGATGGATGTCAAAACAGCTGTCCTTAATGGAAATTTACTTGAGGATGTGTACATGATACAACTTGAGGGTTTTGTCGATTCAAAGGATGCTGGAAAGATATGCAAGCTACAACGATCCATTTATGGATTGAAGCAAGCTTCTTGGAGTTGGAATCTTCGTTTTGATGATGCAGTCAAAGAGTTTGGTTTCATCAAAAACGTAGATGAACCTTGTGTCTAAAAGAAGGTCAGTGGGAGCATAATTATCTTCTTAATATTGTATGTAGATGACATACTTCTCATTGGGAATGATATCCCTACCTTACAATCTATAAGATTTGGCTAGGGAATTGCATTTCTATGAAAGACTTGGGTGAAGCCACCTATGTATTAGGTATCAAGATCTATAGAGATAGATCAAGAAGATTGCTTGGCCTAAGTCAAAGTACATACATAGACAAAGTGCTAAAACGGTTTAGCATGCAAGAATCAAAGAAAGGATTCGTGCCTATGACACATGGGATACATCTTTCGAAGGATCAGTGTCCTTCAACACAAGATTAGAGACAACGCATGAGTAAGATTCCATATGCAGCAGCTATTGGATCTATCATGTATGCCATGATATGTACTCGTCCGATGTCTCGTATGCCCTGGGCATGACGAGCAGATATCAGGTTGATCTAGGTGAATGTCACTGGATTGCTGTCAAGAATATCCTGAAGTACTTGAGAAGAACTAAGGATACATTCTTGATTTATGGAGGTGAGGAAGAGCTCAATGTAATAGGTTACAATGATGCAAGCTTCCAAACCGACAAAGATGATTTCCGACCGCAATCAGGATATGTGTTTTGCCTAAATGGAGGTGCTGTAAGCTGGAAGAGTTCAAAGCAAGAGACAGTAGCCGATTCTACAACTGAGGCTGAATACATTGCTGCCTCAGATGCAGCAAAGGAAGCTGTTTGGATCAAGAAGTTCATTTCTGAACTTGGGGTGATGCCTAGCATACTAGATCCGATTGAACTCTATTGTGACAACAATGGAGCCATCGCATTGGCTAAGGAACCTAGATCTCACCAAAGATCCAAGCACATACTTCGACGCTTTCATTTCATTTGAGAAATCGTTGAAAGAGGAGATGTAAAAATATGCAAAGTACCAACTGATGATAATGTATCTGACCCACTGACGAAGCCACTATCACAGCAGAAGCATGATCGTCATACTAGATCTCTAGGCATTAAGTATATGTCTGAATGGTCTTAGTGCAAGTGGGAGATTGTTGGGTTATGCCCTAAGACAACTCATTAGATGATTGTTTATGACATACAATGTATTATGATTTTGTTAATGGCAATTCATTATTATATATTATTCGAGTATCTGTGTAATATGAATTAATATATAAGTTAATGTCCTTAGAATAATATTGTATTGTTCTTAAAGATTGTCCCTAGTCAAGTGTTATCATGAATCGGGATAATGATAATGCATTGAGACTAGTATTTTTGATTGATGAATAGTTCATAGATATGAGATATCAAATCAACACATGGGTACATGTTAGAGAACAATGTACTGGACAGACCGTGTGACATCCCCGAAATGGTTAATTGCTATTTGGCTTTAATTGTGTTTATCATGATTAATTATGTGGTAATTGATTATGTGTTGGGATTTATTTACCTTATGTGGAAATGCATGGTCATGTGGTAAAGGGTGACCCGGGATTGCATTTTAGGGTGCATGTGGTGCATGTTGGGTAAATATTATTGGAAGCATGATTTATTTGCATTGGTTAGCAATTAATTGGAAATCATGTGTTAATTGATATTATGGTGCATTTTGAGTAAATGCTTTGAAAAATATCATGTTGGGGTGTTTTATACACCATGGAATTGTTTGGTATGCATTTTAAATAACCAACACCTTTTTATTTCCCAAACCCCACTTTACATCCCTCACTCTTACTTTACCAAAATATCACACCCAAACCCTTCCCTTCCCCTTAATTTTCGAGTTCAACCTTTGAGGTGAAGAGGAGTCCTTACAAACTTTGATTTGTGAAAGATTGTTGGGTGATTTGAGATCCCAAGAGGTATGGGTACCTCATGCTTTAATTTTGTAAGGTTTTATTTGAGTTTGGTTTGGTTTTGAAGGGTTTAAAAGGGTTGTGTTGGGTGTTGTGATTTTGGTAGTGTTTTGGTTGGATGTTGTTTATATGAGTTTATGTTGATGTTTAGTGTTGTTTTTGAGTTATTGGTATTGGTTGATGTTGGTGTATGTGGGTTTTTAAGAGTTGGGGTTGAAGATGGGTGAATAGTGCCCAAGCCCCGCTTGACCACAGCTCGGCGATCGATCGGCGTTTTTTCTCGCGATCGATCGCGAGCATCAGGGCTGAGGCAGTAAGCCTCAGCGATCGATCGCGAGCTTAGCGCGATCGATCGGCGAGGCCGCGATCGATCGGGCGCTAGCTCCGCGATCGATCGCGGATTGTTGAAAATTGTTGGGCGAGGCAGTGTGTTCTCGCGATCGATCGGGTCTTGATGGCGATCGATCGCGAGACACCAAAAAGGGTGTTTTTGGTTATTTTTGTGGGATTTTGGTATTGGACTATTATTGGGTTCTAATATTGGTATTTGTGAATATGTAGAACCAACCCAGGTGGCAACGCAGCCAAGGAATTGAGGTCCAACCACTTTCCACATTTTGGAAAGGTACGTAGTGGACGTACGGGCACCCAACGGTAACATGTATTTTATATACTCATTGTTTATGCATGCATTGTGGATGCGAGTATATATGTGGTATTGCATTGTGGATGCATATACATGGTAATTTATGCATATTGATGATAGATGCATATTATGATTATTGGATGCACATCCCATGAGTCGTGGTCATCCTTTGATGATTTTAATGCTTGCCGCTTTTTGTATTGGTTCCGCTAAATGTGAAGCGAGGGGTGGGAGCGCCGCATGTCACTTTGAGCGTGGTTGTCATATGGGGCGAGGAAAGGGTATTTGCCGCTCTCTGTGAAGCGAGGAGTGGGAGCGCCGCATGTCCATTGTAGCGAGGTTATCCTATGCCGCCCATATGAATATAAGCGAGGGGCATTAAAATACACTGTGAGGACAGACTAGGGAATGGTGACCAATATGTGGTACAGTTGAGATGGTATATGATGTCATGACATGTTTTGGCCATTAAAATAATCCGTTGATTATACTCATGAGTTATGGTACAGGGACAACCAAACGGGAAGCGTTTGAAATGCATGGAAAACAGGAAGTGTTTTATATTGATTATGCATTTACGCTTTATCTTCATATTGTGTTGAATATGAATGATTATTATTGCTCATGTTTGGGGTTGTCCTTGTAGGTACCTTTTTGGCATGATAGCAAGCTTGAACGGGTTGAGGTGGTGAGCTTGTGAAGCATTCTTTTGAGGATTAAAGGACAGGATTATTTTGGATAGTATCTACTCTAGGAGTAGTATAAAACTATAGATGAACATTCATTGATTGGAATGTAATTAATCCTTTTAGTGGTCCTTATTTTTGGCATGTAATGCTTAAGCTCATAGACTCAACATGTTTCTTTATGCTCTGATTGATTTACTTTAGCTCTATTATGCCTTGATTCCCGCACTTAAGGATTAGGGTCCTTACATTAGTGGTATCAGAGCAGTGGTTAGAGAACCCGGGACGAGGTGAAGGTAGCCTTAGCATGTTTGGGCTAGGTGCTTACATTTGAAGCATGTTTATGCATGTGGTGCATATTGGTGTTATTTGGTTATACTAACATGCTTATATCACTCCTGTTAATCTAACGACATGATATATATATTGCTTTGATTTTGTTAACATTTGTGTTACAGCATGGCTGCTAATGAGGAAGTCGAGATGTTGGGAGTGTAAATCGAGTATTGGACAGGCTAATCCTCTCCTCCACCGGCTGTAGGGAATGGAACCAGTGGTCCATTTATTGCTACCGCCGTGAGATTAGCTTGACTGAGTTTCTGTCTTATCATCCGCCCTCCGCCCGTTTGAGGGGACAGAGTCCGGAGAAGAAGCTGAAGAGTGGTTAGAAAGACTTGAGCAGATCTTTGTATCGGCTCCTTGTGCTGACGGCTTGGCTGAGGCTAGCGGAGTGTTCAATTAGCCAAGAAACCCTGATGTGGTGGAGGAGCCACATAATGGAAATGAGAGCACTGGGTGCTGTGATTGACTGGACGCTCTTCAGGACCAGGTTCTTGAACCGATACATCTCCGCGGCAGCAAGACCGACAAAGGAGGATGAATTTACAAGTCTGAGGCAGGGGAACATGACAGTGGCAGATTATTCCACACAGTACTCATCCTTCCTTAGGTATGTCCCATATTGCCTCTGATGGACGTGCCAAGATGAGAAATTTCATGAAAGGACTGCGCCGGAGCTCTATGACCGGGTTATCATCAATAACCCAACTTCTTTTGATGATGCTCTCACAACGGAGCTTGCTGAGCTAGGAGTGGGAGCTTATGCCATGCCACCACCGGTTACCGCAACAGAGGCAGACTAGTGACAGTTTGAGGCCTCGGGGTGAGCCATTTAAACCCCATGGTGCCTCTTCGTCACTTCGCGGTATGGTGGAAGAAACACTTTGGACAAAAGCAGGATAACAAGAAGGGTAATTGGTCGCGGCCAATCGAGGATCTCACAAGGGGAAGGCCGGGAGAGC